>OZ010788.1:464413941-465613941 GCA_963932465.1 Maratus speciosus
TAGCTTACTAACATTATATTATAGTCAGGGTCCGAGAAGCCCCGGGCGACTAAAAAATTCCTCTTGGCGATTAACTTTTTTACCTACTTATTAATTTTATTTTTTTCCTTTAACCAAAAAAATTCCATGTGCGAAAATATTTATTTTTAATAACGCGATTATTTGCAGTGGAAGAAAATACACCATACCGGCGCAACAATTCTCCCTAATTTTTCAGAAATCAGAGTTTTTGCTAAGCCAAACTAAAGTGCATGTTGAAAGAGCACTGCTTAGATTAAAGAATCTTAAAAATACTTCAGCAGAAGATGAAAAAAAAATTTAAATGATGTTTCATTAAGTGGAATGCACCAAAATGTACAGTTGTCAGATATATCTCACAAAAATGACAAATGGACAAATGGTATTCCAAATCAAAATCTCAAAGGCATTGCTAATCTATATATATATAAAAAAGTCAATTGTCTGTGAGTAAAGACAGACTTATCTCCATGAACACCTGCTGCCATCCACACGCGGTTGTAGTGGTTAGATAGCTCTTGGTCTCCTGCTGTTAGTAAGGCAATTTGGTCGCGGTGGGTGGAAGTGGGGGATTACAGGGACATTCAAAAGAATTCCATTACATTGCGGCCTATGAGGAAAAATCGTTTGAGATAGTTTTTAATCTTTATCTCCATATATAAAAGGACCCCAAACTACTGAACCTAGAAGCATGAAAATTGGGGGGGGGGGGGGGGGGGGGGGGGAGAGCACTAAGGACGGATTTTTGAAAATTCCCCCTAAAGGTGTAAAAAGGGGGGAGGTTCGAAAATTTTAGAGCATGTGTCCATATCTCAGCTGCCGTTTTAGTTAGGAACGTGAAATTACAGAAAATAAATCTAGTAAAAAATAATTAAACACGTGTTTCAGCGATTTTAGAAAATCCCCCTTAAAGGGGTTAAAGGGGGGTCAAAACTTTTTGAACATTTGGCCATATCTCAGCAGCCGTTTTAGCTAGAAGCGTGAAATTCAAGAAAATAAATATGCTAAAAAATAATTAACCACGTATTTCAGCGATTTTGGAAATCCCCCTCCTCAAAAAAAGCGGGTTAAAAGGGGGGTCGAAATTTTTAGAACATTTGCCATATCTCACCAGCCGTTTGAGGTAGGAGCGTGAAATTCCAGAAATTAAATCTACTAAAAAAATAATTAAACATATGTTTCAGCGTTTTTAGAAATTAACCCTTAAGGGTGTTGAAACGGGGTGTTGAAATTTTTAGAACATTTGGCCATATTCTCAGCAGCCGTTTTAGGTAGAAGCATGAAATTCCAGAAAATAAATTGCTAAAAAATAATTGAAAACCTGTTTTAGCGAATTTACAAATTCTACACCCTAAGGGCTTTAAAAGGAGGAGTTCGAAATTTTTAGAGCATTTGGCATATCTCAGCAGCCATTTTAGGTAAAAGCGTGAAATTCAAGATAAAAGCATACTAAAAAAATAGGTAAACACATTTCATCTTTGCTAGATATATTTCGTTTGATTCAAGGTTCTTTTAGAGAAACCGACCAGCGAAGCGGGCGAAGTCCGCTAGTTTATGTATGTAATTTCTTGTTGGGAATTAAAGGTAAGGATATTAATTTGTCTACTGTTTTAATGTTTAATTTCATAGTTTGTTTCTATTTAATTTTTACAATGTAAAAGTGGTATTATCTAAAAATTTTTGCTCAGTTTGATTTTTTATTGAATAGTTAACGTGTTCACCGCAAAATGACACATATCACTCAAAAATAGCCCAATACGATTATGAGTAGCCAGTGTTCCATTTTGCAGTGAATGCGTTAACGTCAGAGAAATGATTCTTCAAGCTGGCTCCTAAGAATTTTTCCTGGCGCCTAAGAATTTTCAACTTTTGTCAGTCCCTGATTATAGTGCATTGTAGGACAAAACATAACATCAACCATATCACACTGCATGCCATCAGAGGACAAGCAGCAAAAACGACTGAAAATTACGCATATTTAATGATCCCAACTCTATTCATTATTTTAAATCGCAGTATAATGTTACGCTGACCTGCTAACCATTCATTGTGTAATTTTAAACAGTGATGGCAGGATAACAAAGTTTTTTTTTTATATAACTTAGAGCAAGGCGAGAGCCAGTGCCTTTGGTAAACACTATAAATCTGTGCATCCAAAATCCACTTAGGAATTATCTACATTATTTTTTAAACTCTGCTTCAGAAAGATCTCTTTGCTTTAAGACAATTTGTTTTAGGGGTGTGTTTCACCTCTTTTGGAAAAAAGAAGGTCGAAATATTGAATTTATATATATATATTTTAATTCTAATTTAGAACAAAGGCGAGAGTCAGTGCCTTTGGTAAAACTTATAAATCTATACATCCAAAATCCACTTAGGAATTATCCAAATTATTTTTTTAACTCTGCTTCAGAAAGATCTCGTTACTTTAAGACAATTTGTTTTAGGGGTGTCTTTCACTTCTTTTGGGGAAAAGAAGGTCGAAATATTGGATTTATAATTTTTTTTTTCTAATTTAAAACAAAGTCGAAAGCCAGTGCCTTTGGTAAACACTCTAAATCTATGCATCTAAAATCCACTTAGGAATTATCCATATTATTTTTAAAACTCTTATTCAGAAAGATCTCTTTATTTTAAGACAATTTGTTTTAGGGGTATCTTTCATCTCTTTTAGAGTAAAGAAGGTCGAAATACTGAATTTCAATTTTTATTTTTTATAATTTAGAACAAAGGCGAGAGCCGGGGTAAACACTCCTTTGGTAAACATTATGCATCTAATGCATCCAAAATCCACTTAGGAATTATCCAAATTATTTTTTAAACTCTTATTCAGAAAGATCTCTTTACTTTAAGGCAATTTGTTTTAGGGGTGTCTTTCACCTCTTTTGGGGAAAAGAAGGTCGAAATATTGAATTTCAAATTTAATTTTTTTTTCTAACTTAGAACAAAGGCGAGAACCAGTGCCTTTGGTAAACACTATTGCATCCAAATATTGCATCTATGCATCAAAAATCCACTTAGGAATTATCCATATTATTTTTAAAACACTTATTCAGAAAGATCTCTTTACTTTAAGACAATCTATTTTCGGGGTATCTTCCACCTCTTTTGGAGAAAAGAAGGTCGAAATATTGAATTTCAATTTTTTTTTTTTTAATTTAGAACAAAGGCGAGAGCCGGTTCCTTTGGTAAACACTATAAATCTAATGCATCCAAAATCCACTTAGGAATTATCCAAATTATTTTTAAACTCTTATTCAGTTGGTTGTATTTATGACGGCCAATTATCTGCACGAGGGATATAGGCCCAGGGGGGCGTGCCCTTCGTGGGGGTCTTTCTAAGGGAACCTAACCCGTATTAACGCTTGGAAATCCAAGGTTCGAAGAAAACCACGAAAACTCCGAACGATTAGGCCGACGGGCGCGATTGGGATCGAACCCAGCACCTCCCGTCTACCAGCTTCGAGAGCAGAACCTCTCAGCCACTGGTGGGGCAACTCTTATTCAGAAATATCTCTTTACTTTAAGACAATTTGTTTTTGGGATGTCTTTCACCTCTTTTGGAGAAAAGAAGGTCGAAATATTGAATTTCAAATTTAATTTTTTATCTAACTTAGAACAAAGGCGAGAGCCAGTGCCTTTGGTAAACACTATAAATCTATGCATCCAAAATCCACTTAGGAATTATCCAAATTATTTTTTAAACGCTTCTTCAGAAAGATCTGTTTACTTTAAGACAATTTCAGGAATGTCTTTCACCTCTTTTGAAGAAAAGAAGGTCGAAATATTGAATTTCAAATTTAATTTTTTTTTCTAATTTAGAACAAAGGCGAGAGCCAATGCCTTTGGTAAACACTATAAATCTATGCATCCAAAATCCACTTTGGAATTATCCAAATTATTTTTAAAACTTTGCTTCAGAAAGATCTGTTTACTTTAACGGAGCTGGTCACTTAGCTTCAGCATTCTCCTCCGTAATGTTAAGTCTATGGACTTCTGATGCATTCGTATATTTAAAATATCTTCTCGGGAAATTCATATTTTTAACATCTTTTTTCTGTATACTCTTCTTAAAAGATGTCTCTTTTTTTCTTAGTTTTCAAATTATTTCTAAAATCTATGCAGAATTTAATATTTTATGTGTTAAAAGCGGGCGAAATGTGAGTAAGATTTTAACACTTCCTATAAAATTAAGTCTATACTTTAGCAATATTTTGATAATTAAGATAAAAAGAGACATCTTTTAGGAAGTGTATACAAAAAACAAAAGTAAAAAATATTAGTTTCCCGAGGAGCAAGGGCGGCGCCAGAGGGAGGTCCGGGGGCATGTCCCTCCCCCCTGCACACGTGTCGAGTCGGGTGCAGGTTAGTTTTTTAAAGAAGATCTTAGGTTAGTTTGTGGAAAACGTGACCCACAGATAAGCTTGCCGCTGATTTTTTAAGAGTTTAATCTAAATTAAAATTTTATTTTTTAGTCTGCTACCACAAAATTTAAGAATTTAACCACATGTCGGTTAAAGTCTGTCGTCACAACGGCCGGATGTTACCGAAAAACTTAGGCATTTTGTCTATAACTCATGCGCACTCCTATTCAATGTTTATTTGACTGACCGCAAACTTAGACTCCTAAAAGAAATACGATTTCAAGAAGAGACAGGACGTGGAAATTCATCTGCTCACTTCGATCTTCTTATTAAAAAGCGTAGGGTAAGTATTTTTTTTTATAAATGAATGAGTAAATAAAAAGAGAGTTTTGTATAATTATTCAAGCTAACTTAGTATCAAACTAAAAATTCCTTCTTTGTTCAATAATTTCGATATACAGTAGAATCTCATTTTATAATAATATGGATATTAATCTCTATTTAATATATAGAAGAGAAATGGAAGGTGTAAATGAGAAAATAATTGTATACATAGATAACTTCATTGTAAACTGCGGGAAGATGTATATATAGCAACTAAAATCTTGCATCAGGTCAGATAACCCGATTCTACCCAAACGATTGGCTCTAAAATTTTGCTGCGGATCTTGTTGATTAGTGTTTCCATTTTCGGGTCATCTCAGATTAGATTTTTTTTTTTTTTTTTTTTCTTGGGAGTCGATTCGAGTTCGTCAAATTTTTCCAAAGAAAAATCCAGATTATTGTTTGAAATTATAAAAAAAAAAAAAAAAAAAAAAAAAAAAAAAAAAAAAAAACACTTGTATATGAATGAGCATTCATTTACATATTCATATGCATTCATTTTTTGAAATATAAAATTGATTTTAGAGATATGATTGCAGACTATTTTCCTGAATTGTTTTAAAATTATGGATTGATTTTTTTTTTTTTCATTTCATGCTTAGGATCAAGTTGCAGGTTTGACAAAAAATATTTTGTCGATTTCGGGTCGGGCATAACTCGAACCGTGCAGGGTTGTAATTAACAGTTCGTGTTTAGGATCGTAGGTTCGTATTTAGGAATTTAAAAAATTTGTGTAAATCAGAATACCGACTCTACTTGATAATTTAAACTTGATTGTATTATTAGACTGAAAGATTTTAATTAATAACTTTAAAAGTTCGGCCCGATATAAAAGCTAAAAGTTCGCCCCGAGCCTGGCCCGGCAAACAGTTAAAATCTCGGCCCCAGTCCGACCCAGCCCGACAGAATTTCTACAAAACATGTATTTTTACTTTGATTTTGTTAAAAGGAGGAGTTCTGATCAAAAATACTTATTTTAGCTTTTTTTTTTTTTTTTTTTTTTTTTCATGTTTATAATCTTCATTTTTAAAGATGCGCAAAAGGTTGCGATATACATTTTTTTAAATGAATCTCTATTTGTATGTAAATGTTTCAGCTATTATTAATATCATTAATCAAAAAATTATGTATTAAAGACTTAAAATCTGAAAAATGCTATACTGCAAAATCTTCTATGACGGAATCGTCTCGGAAAGAAAAAAAAAATGCGTTATAAACAAGTTCCCTTCTTAGCAGGTGTAAATGTATTATATTCTTTTCTCACGTATTAGTACATTAATTTTGCATGGATCAATGAATTTTTCCGTATAAGACAGGATTCTGTGATAGGCTGGTTCTTTTTCACACGTTTTATTGTATTTTAATATTATTACCTAGAAATCTACTATTCTTTAAAACGAATAAATTTTAATGTTTAATTGTAGAGTGTCGATTTAAAAATGCATATACTTTTTGCAAACATTTTTGGGCCGGGCCAAATTTTACAGATTTTTGCACGGACCAGGCTATGCCGAGACAATGATTTTCATATGGGCTAGATCTAGACCGGGACTGAAAATATAGGCTTATGAAAACCTAGGAAGAATGAAACCTGTCCCGTCTTGGTACGGAAAAAAGAAGTTAGGCCCGGCCCGATCCTTCAGAAAAAAGTAAGACCCCGAGCCCGGCCCGGAAAGAGTAGTTACTAGGCCCGGGTGCCATGAATGAAAATAGGCCCGTCCCGTGTAGACCTCCAAGACTTTGACTGTTTCAAAATAAGCATAAATTTAAATGTTTTTTTTTTTCATCAACAAGATTTTGTTTTATGTTTGAGCTGATATTAAAATAATGAACTTTTACCTTCTAAGCTATTTTACAAATTTTTCTTGAGAATTTTGTATTTCAGTTTTAGTCTCAGATTTAAATTCTGTATCTTATCAGAAGTTAGAGGACCACGCTGGCTGGTTTCGATCAATATACACTCTAAAAAAAAAAGAAAAAAATACGTGAGTTGCAGGTGTTTCTTTAATTGCTTTTATATTATTAATATTCAAACACGAAAATTCCTGTTTTGATTTGCCCATTTCCCCCCAAAATACAGAAAATTCCTTAATCTAACGCAAAAATTACCTGAAGTTGCATTTTCGTCAAATCACAGGGGTGTTTCCGTAACTGTGCTGCATGTTACTTTTTTGTGTTAGAAACTGATTTTTTACGTATGTCTCTTTTGCTCTAAAACAGAAAAAGTTCGCGAACTAAAGCTCAACTTTTTTCAAATAATAGAAACTTGTTGCCTGTGCTTTTTACGTTTGGTGAAATATTTTCTTGAGAGTGTACGTAATAATAAATACGTAGTGTACTTTTTCGAAAACGACTGAAATGCAAAATAACGAAAAAAAAAATAAAACGCGGTATTTATAAAGTGAGCATTATTGTCATAAAATTACTATTAATTATTTAAAAAAACTCTAGTTCGACTAATTAATTTCACACCATTCCTTTATGGATGAAGTATAATTCACATACATTCAATACGAAGAAAGGAAGTTATTTAATACAGCAACCTGTTAAGATGGAACGACAAAGAATCGGGAGAACTTTCCAATTTAGACAAGTTTTAATCTTAGAAAGTACATTGTTCCGTAATAATTACATTACTGTTTTAGCGATACCGTGTAAATTTTCAATTTAAAGCATTATTCCATTACACTGGTTCCGCTTTAACAGGTTTTATTGTAGTGTTTAAGATGTCCCGATTTTCAAGCGCCTCTCCCGCTCATTTACTCTCTCTGTCCCGTTTTTTTTTGTGATACTAGGCCTGACAACATTACTTACGAGCCAAGTTCAAGTTAGCCAGTGTTGTTAGTCGCAAAAAAAAAAAGCAGAGAGTATACGGTATAGGTAGGGGTATACGCTGACATCATGAACGTTCATATAGCTAAGGGAAATGCCCTAATGCTTTATTTGAGAAACAGAGGGAATACGGAGCTTCTTTAAAAAAATCCGCTTAAAAAAACCGCTTTAAATGTTTATTTTCAACATAAAAGACAGAATTCATATTAGAGATATGATTGCAGACTATTTTTTCATAACTGTATTACGTTATATATCTTTTTTGTGTCGAGTCGGGTTCGGGTTGAAGTGTTTCGGTGTAGGGTCAATAGAAAATTTGTTGTCGGGTTCAGGTTGGATTTTGGGTCAACTGAAATTTTTTGGTAAGTTTCGGATTGGCTTTATATTGAATGTTTGGGTCCGGTATAACACTACCCACGCAGGAATCAATTTCAGATGAAAAACTACACGTATTTGAATATGAATGGCTTCTTGCATGTTTATTTTTCTACAAAAAAGGTAACATTAATATTGGAGATATGATTACAGGCTATTTTTCTATAATTGCATTATATTTTGGATCAATTTTCTCTGATTCCGGTTTTCAGGTTGGGTTTGGAATTATTTTGTGTTCGATCGGATTGCGGGTGGATGGAATATTTTTGATTGAGTTCGGTTCGGGTTGCAGCTTTGTTTTAAATAAAATTTGCAGGATTGAAAATTTTATTTGTTACCCGGGACGGACCCTAGTTAGGTGTAACGTTTAACTGCTAGTTTTCACGATGACACTTTCACGAACAAATTTAAATAATTATAAATTAAAATAATTTTTGATCACTTCATGCATTTTCGATAGAGATTTAGTTTTCAGTTACGTCCGACGTTAAAATACGTGGTCAACCCGGCCTGAACACGAACCGCGTTTCAAAAAAAAATTGGCCACCTTGCCTGATGTGGGACTCTGGTTTCCAGACCTTTGCATTTTCTTAAGGTGCGGGTGGTCCGCAGTGGATCGACTCATAACCGGAGAACTGTTCCATACTTTATCGCTCACACACTGCTGCGTATGTGCCATATATGTGCAAGTAAAATCTATAATATTGAATGACCTCTTATTGGGACGTTGCTGGGTTGAAGATGAAGAAGAGTACGAAGCAGAGTTTTTCCTTTCGGGTAATACTCGAAAGTGTGGAAACTTTCTCTTGCGGATTCGTCCGCCTATAAAGATTAGGTGACTAGTGAGGTGCTTCAAAAATAACTTTAAGAGCTTTTTTTCACTTTATTTATCTACAATATTTTTTGACAGGCTTCGAAATTTATATTTCGGATAAAAATCTTTTGTCCCTCTACAATTCATCTCTAATTTAAATCGCACTGTGAGTGTTAGAGATCTGCGCGTTTCGGGATATGCCAAAACGCGAAAATTTTAAGTTTTTCTCGTGATTAACCAACGTACTCTATTTGTTATTTAAAAAACGGAAAAAAAGAAACAAAGAAATGTTTTATTGTCCATTTACTCCACTAATAAAGGAGAAAAGTTACCACTACAATACCGTGCGAAAAAAAATTCTGAAGTCCAGTGAATACAGTCCGGTCCGTCCCGACTCTACAGAAAAAATTTAAGATCCGGATGTGTCCCGGAAAGAATGAAGTTCAGGCCCGGACCAACTTTTCAAAAGCTAAAATTTAGCCCGAGACCCTACCGAGTTTTCAAACAAAATTAAGCCCGGCCCGAGTTTAATGAAATAAACTTTTATCGATCTCGGGCTTCGGGACCAGTGTTGAATTCAGGGGGTGGCCGGGGGGGGGGGGACATTCCCCCTCAGAGCAATGAGATGTCCCCCCCCCCGGAACGACATAATATCTCCCACGGAGAAAAGTATCTGAATTTAACACTGTTCGGCACAGGTCCGAGCTCGTGGAGACCTCTAATATATATTATGAATTCGCCCCCCCCCCTCCCGTCGGGCAGGTTCTGGCGCCGCCTCTGCCGAGGAGATATTTTAAATATACGAATGCATCCAATGCCCATAGACTTTACATTAGTGAGGGGAAATCGGGACCTGAGTGACCAGCCACCTTAAGGAAATTTCTTTTAGGAGTGTCTTTCACCTCTTTTGGACAAAAGAATGTCGAAATATTGAATTTCAAATTTAATTTTTTTTTTCTAATTTAGAACAAAGGCGAGAGCCAATGCCTTTGGTAAACACTATAAATCTCTGCAGCCAAAATCCACTTAAGAATTATCCAAATTATTTTTTAAACTATGTTTCAGAAAAGCCAATTTGTTTTAGGGGTGTCTTTCACCTCTTTTGGAGAAAAGAAGGTTGAAATATTGAACCTCAAATTAAATTTTTTTTTATTTTATTGATTGAGATAATTTTATTGAGATAAATAATTTTATTTTTTAAGTTCATGATGTGGTGATCTTGAGAATTAAATTTTGCATATTAAGAAAATTAGATACAACTTAGACTTGAAAAAAATCCTTTCCTTTAGAAAAAAAAAAGATAATTTATAAAAAGTGATTTCATTACGATAAAGTTATTGTTGTTAGATGCATTTAATACCCTGCATATAATCATTGTTTCAATTGCATAGTGATTAAAAAGAGCAAAATATTGGATCGATTTTAAACAGAATTTTCGAATTCTATCCAGGTTCGTGCAGAATTCTTATCTAGCACTTAGCAAGCCTGTGCCTGTGCCAGTTATCAATGGGAACCAAATTAATAGATATTGTAAGCCAACTCTGTCAAAGGCATCTGAAAATATTCATTTAACAGGAAGCAAGAATAGTGATCAATCAACTATAACAGATAATAACTTATAGAAGTTGCTTTTGCGAACTCTGTAAGCGATTTTTTGTAACATAAAACGGCTAGTAAAACTTTATTTTGCATTCTTTCTTTCGTGAAGAATCTTTAATTTTTTCTGTAAAATGTCGACGTGAAAATTTAGGTTTAATAAAAAAAAATTTTTTTTCAGTACAAAATTATTTTCCCCGACAGAACTCTATATTCATTCCAAGGATGTGTGCCGGACCTTCTACAACCGGTGCCCTTATGTAAATTGCTTTTTTTATGTTTTTAGGATCTAAAAAAACATTTGTTTCTTCCCAAGTAGCACAGTATGTTGACCCATTGTTGGCAGTAAGTCGAAACCGTTGGAAAATGGTAGTGTAGGCAAATAGTTAGAAAATAGTAAATGTAAAGATCTCTCTAATTTGGAGCGTATCTGATCAGGTTTCTTAACAACGAACAATTAAACTACTGTTGGGGATTTGTTGGCAAATGGTCCATTGGTTAATGGTACGGCAAAGCGGATAATTCTTACTGATGGCCAACGTGAAACGGTAATTAGCTAACAATTAGCCAATGTTTATTCAGCCATTTTATGCTACTTGGATTTAAAGGATCTATCCCCGTGTAACACTCTGTTTAGATGCATTTGTTATGCAATTTTTTCACACTTGTTAAGATATTTTTGTTTTAAGGAACGTCATCAGTAACTTCTGAATGTTCCTTGTTTTTGCTGATGAAATAACATTTTAAATGGTGGAACTCAGCTTTTTTCTTTCATTATAATGCAGCTAATTTAAAGATAAATTTAAGCAGTTTTTGTAACTATTTAGTAACAACAAAAGGAAAAATAATCTAATTGACTATAGTTTTACCTTGGAAGATCGTGTAAAAAGTTTAAAGTGTAACTTTTTTTTTATTACTGGGAAGATTGTGTCATTAACATAATGTTATTTCCTACCCTTTTTTTAAATACTTTTTCAATTCACAGTGCTAATTATTTCCAACAAGGAAAGAATTAAATCCCGTTTCAACGTTCTTGGTTACCTAGTATAATCTGTCTAATAAAACTATTATAACAGATTTAAATTCACAAAAGTAATGAAATCATTATATTTAAAAAACTATTTTTTTTAATTAGTCTTATTTAAACTTTATAGAGATTTCACAGGATCATTACAGACCGATCTTTTACATCTTCATAATACACGACTTACGTTTAATATCTTCAAGCTGTATTCCCTGTCACAATACATACATAACTCAGAAGTTTTTTACAAAAATACAAGCCAGTTCTTTTTTACTTCCTCCCTATCTAACGGTATCTTTCTCAGCCAGAAGCGCTCCATTGTTATAAACAGTTTTAACTTAAAATCTGAAGTGACAGAAAATAAAACTTTACAAAGTGTAGAATACAAATGGCATTTTATTAAAATTTATGTCGACGGGAGAAATCCTTTCATCAGCAGTTTTGTGCTTATTTTGTGACAGAAAATGTGTTCCACTAGACAATAACAGATAAAACACGGGATTTAGTTTTGAATGTTTTGGACGTGATCGTTTTTAAATAAACAGTTTATTTTGCCACCAACATTACGCTGTTTGTAACTTCTAAAAATATTAACTGGATAATAAATGAATCGGGTATTTCAACATTACATAAGTCCAAAATTTAAGATTTTTCACGAATTATTAAAAACTGTGTTATTCACACAAATGCCTAGATATTTTAAGAACTTGATCACTATATTTCTTAAAGCTTTAAATATGTTTGTCGATTATCAGTTATTTATTTTATAAGAATTAAAAAAATAAATAAATAAATGAAATAAAATAAAATAAAACAAAATAAAATAAATAAAAACTTTAAAAAATCTTTTGATTTATGTTGTTTTTGCAATCAATGGGATTCCAAAATGCAGATCCCTAAAAAAATATATATTATTCATATTTCTATCAAGCATCCTACAAAATAGATATAAATCATTTACGTCTGCATCTTAACCCTTAAATATTTGTGCATATTCACCCAGTAAAAATTCCCGTGAAGAATGTATTATGTACATTGTATATTTCTGAATTTCGAGGAAAATAAATTAATATTTTATAAAATTAATTTTTCAGTCAAATACATTTACCATATAGTACAGCATTATTTTTTTAAAACTTTAACATAGGTATATGTGATGATATTTTCGAACAATGCACATTTATAACATACATATTTAAATTTGTAACATGAATTGGTATACAAAATATAGCAGTGCAAGTAATTAATGTTTAAAAATTGACATTAAGTGCATAGTACCAAGCTTGTCGTTCAACCAAATATAAGAAAATCTTAAACTGCAACCAGAAAACTTATATGAATGTTTTTGTTAATATTAGTTTATTTTATATTTAAATTTCAGTATTTTTTTTTTCTTTGGTATGAGTCTGGGAAATCTCCCTGTGTTATCTTATTTTTTTTTCTATAGATAAACCCAAAACATATTTCTTTTATAACGCCCTGAAGATTTTAGACAAAAAGTACAGAAACTACAGTGAACTCCCGTTAGTTGTCTTTCAAGGGAAGCCATTTTTCGTCCGCTTTAAACAATGTGAACATCTAAATGATGTTACGCTTTACATAGAAAAAATAGAATTCAATTTTCGTCAGAAATTAAGTTTTAGTTTACCAATTTTATGCTAAAAGAATTTTTATTGTAATTATAGTATAATATTAGTACAAAGCATGTTAATGACAATTTGTTAATACAAAAGAGTATTCGGTACAAACCAAATATTGTCGTGTCGATATTGTCGTACTTATATAATTTAACTTTAATTAAAGTAACCTCTCACTTTTCTTCACAATGGTTGAAAAAATAAATTTTACACATCATTTTTATAGCTTTGCGACTCACTTGAAAATTTGGTCTGTTACCTCACGTTTTGATTCGTAATAACGGCAAATTTTTAAACTACTCATGTTTTTAGTGATGGAATGCCTCCTTTCTCTTAAATATTCTCATTGACATTTATATATCTATATATCAATAACCAGATTTAAACCAAGATTTCTTTTTGAGAAATAACGTACAAAACCAGTTTCGATTCTGCCCGATCAATTTCTGGAAAATGTGTACACATTATTCTATAAATCGCACGCAATAAGCGATTTAATTAACCTTAAATCCAAATAGAAAATTATGGAGTTAACGAAATAGCCTCATTAACCATCTACTATAGTTTCTACTGTGTACCTATTTTTGGAGTGCTTTGAATGAAAGATTTCAAATATAGTGTCAGAAGTGGGTGTGTTACCATTTGAAAATATCAAAGTTATTTTTTTAATTTTATAGACGGTCTCTACTTCAAAAAATGCATTCCTATTATGGAAGAAGACATTATTTCGTGTCTAATGACACCTTGGTTTTGTTTTTATTGAAAACGATCTGCGAATAACATATATATATATATAGATAGATAGATAGATAGATAGATAAATATATAACAATTATAGAATATTACAATTCTCATCTATTTTAAATATAAATTATAAATTGAGTTTTAAGACAAGATATAAGCATTATAAATTTTTAATTAGGGACAGCAATTATTAAACTAGGTATTTATAAATGGATATTTTAGACTAAATCCAAACATTTATCAATGAAGTATTATAGATAGATATATATACGGACTGTACATAAAAGGGTGAAAAGTTTGCGTGTGAAAAGTCGTCTAGTGCCAGTGAGAGAGTGTGAAACTGTGTGATTCTAAAACTATGTAACCTATAAAAAAAACTATGGGTAATCGCTATAATTTTCCTGCAAGGTTTAAATTAACTTCTTCTACGCCTAATTTTTTCATAATTTTAGTTTCAGTAGATTCGGAAATAGAGGGGTGGGAATATATTTTTGCATTACATTTTCGACGATGTCTCTGAAAATATAATATCTAAAATTAAAAGAAATGTATCTTTGAGTTCGGCGTTACGAAAGCTTTAACACGATACCCCACACGATATACAAAGAAAAGATTTTTCTTTTTTTTTTTTTTTTTTTTTTTTTTTCAAGCAACTTAATTAGCCCCTCTACATTTTTCCTAAATATACACTATATTGCCATTAATGACCGGCAACTTTCAGTTTTAGACATTTTGTCGAACATTTTGAAATAAACTTGACAGATTCTTCTGGAATTTCAGGATTGAAAAGAACAGGTATGACCTCATATTTTGCAATGTCGATTTGATAAGGGGGGGGGGGGGCAATTAGGGGGCCCACAAAAAATCAAAGAAAAAATAATACTTGGGATCACCCTGTAAAATAAAATGCACGAAATGATCTATCGCTGCCGAATATAAATAAACAGACATTGTGCAATATGTGTATTCTTTTTTGTAAGAATAGCACGTATATTAATAGAGATATAGCGATTTATTTAAAAAAATTAAAAAAATCTTCCATGTTTTTTGCTTATAACATGCAGGGTTTTCAACCAAATTTAACGCCGGTTTCAGAAAAATTGACAAAATATAGTAGAAACAATATAGTGTAATTGGAATATAAATATATTAAATATTTTAGGAAATATGAGTAGTTGTATGAAATAATTTTTATCTACTCATGCGCGAACGATAACAAGGATCATTTTACATAATTTAATAGCCAACTCTATGGAGCAACTCATTAAAAAAAATCTAGTCAAATATCGTAAAAATTCAGAAAGATATCAGCGTTAGAGTGAGCAAATTTTCAGTGGTTCTCTAAAAGCAGCTGAATGATAAGGGATTTTCCACAAATTGTCATTTTTAATTTTTTTTAATTTTCATTTTTTATTGATGCTTTAGTTCTTCTTGAATAACCACCAGAATGAGCCTATACCATGATCAAAAGAAGTATAAAAATCGAAGCATTTTTCCCAAATCTACTCGTTGATACTCACTAAATACTAACTTTTTTCTGAAAGTCAGTTAATAAAAAATGACAATTTGTGTAAAATCCCTTATCATTCAGCTGCTTTTAGAGAACAACTAAAAATTTGCTCACTTTCACGCCGATATCTTTCTGAATTTTTACGATATTTGACTAGATTTTTTTTAATAAGTTGCTCCATAGAGTTAACTATTAAATTATGTAAAATGATCCTTGTTATTCTTCGCGCATGCACAGATAAAAATTATTTCATACAACTGCTCATATTTCCTAAAATATTTAATATTTATATTCCAATTACACTATATTGTTTATACTATATTTTGTCAATTTTTCTGAAACCGGCGTTAAATTTGGTTGAAAACCCTGCATGTTATAAGCAAAAAACATGCAAGAATTTTTTAATTTTTTTAAATAAATCGCTATATCTCTATTAATATACGTGCTACTCTTACACAAAAGAATACACATATTGCACAATGTCTGTTTATTTATATTCGGTAGCGGTAGATCATTTCGTGCATTTTATTTTACAGGGTGATCCCAAGTATTATTTTTTTCTTTGATTTTTTGTTGGCCCCCTAATTGCCCCCCTTATCAAATCGACACTGCTAAGTATGAGGTCATGCCCGTTCTTTTCAATCCTGAAATTCCAGAAGAATCTGTCAAGTATATTTCTAAATATTCGACAAAATGTCTAAAATTGAAAGTTGCCGGTCATTAATGGCAATATAGTGTATTTGTGAATAACCGATAAATATGTGGGTCAATAGCCTTTATTACTTCAGTCAATTTTAATTTTCAACGTTCGATAGTTTACGAGTAAAATGACTGTCACAGACGGACAGACAGGCACAGGAGTCATCTTATAATGGTTCCATTTTTACTTTTTACATACGGAACCCTAAAAAGAACATACACACATCCAAAAAATTCCCTCAATGAATTATATAATCTCCTTTGCTGGAAGCCATTAAAAAAGAAGCGAGAAATCAAAATTAAGTTATATTACCAATGCTGATGTTTGTATCTCCGATTTAATTAGTAATTTTACATTTGAAAACGGAAGAAAATAAAATTAACCTTTCTCCATACTTGTAATGTCATGTGCGGCTTCTTTATAAGAAATGAATGATTAAAATGTTACTTTTAGAAAATGTTATTCACTAGAAAATAGATTCATTAACTTCTTTTAACTCATTAATTAAGCATTCATGAGCAGACTTCGTTGACATCTGACGACGATCTGTTTTGAAATGAATAAAAGATAACTGTAAAAATAAACATTTTCATAGAATTTCTGATATTTTCAGATAGGCAATTAATTGCTTCTCTTTCTCCGGGAGTTCTAAAATTACAGTTGATTTAACTCAAAAATTCCACTAAAATGATTTCTCATCAGAGTTTGCAATTATTTTTGGAGTAATTTTATTAAAATTTTGATGTAATTACGTTTAAAAACTAAGAAAAGCAGTTATAAATACAAAAAGTCAGCAAAACTGTCAAAATGTAAAATCCTGTTTAAACGGACAATGTCCATGCTCACGACGAAAATATAATAATACAATTACAATCGACGCTGCACTTGCAAAGACATAAACCTGTTGTTAAACTTGAGATTCCACCTTAGCAGGTTTAACTGTTTAATAACCGTTTTAGCACTTTCGTGCATTGTTACAGTTTAATTCACGTAGGCGAAAGTATGGGAATGGCGCTCACTTAAGGGAAAACATGAATAGCTAATCAAATTTAGACAAAAAAATCAATATTTTATTAACGAAGTGTAACTCCAAAGCATAAGGAACAGTTTGCAATCAACTAATTTTCATAAAAGTTTTGGGATTTTTTTTTTTTTTTTTATCGTTTTATTTAAATAAGCATCGATTGAGCGGTAATGCCCGACATGGTAGGGTAATTGCGCTCAAAGTTTGAATACAACATTTAAGTAGGGAAAAAATCACATATGTAGTTGTGTGGGCTGTTCACACCACTGCAGACTTTTTGCAACCACTTTACACATATTGTGTGGGCTACTTTTTTTATATTTAAGGTTTTTTGATTTTCACCACTTTTTTGAAATCGTAAAATTCTCCATGTTTAATGACATATTAATTAAGGCGAAAACAGGGGAATTTTACCATTTCAAAAAAGTGGTGTCAATCAACAAATTTGAGTTTAAAAAAAGTTGCCCTCTGGCAACACTTCTTCTGGAATTTCCATGCGAGCGCCATTACCCGTTATCGCCATGTTGGGTTTTAATGCATTATAATTGGCGTAACAACGCACTACAAAAATAAATAAAAGCATGAAAGTACAGCTAAATGTATATATTTTGTAGACATAATGAGTAAATTAATATTTGAAAATAAGAGTATACACTTACCTTCAAGTTAGATGTTGTAGAATTTTATAATAAAACAACTTCAAACTAATAACGTGAGGACACAAAAATACTTTCCTCCCGACGGGCACTAAATCCTTACTGGGAACTTGGGATGAAGTTCGCTAGGTGCCGGTACCGATCGCACGTTTTCAATTCTATTCTGTTTAGAGATATTTGGTGAGCGGGATTATCCTTCAGAGCGTCATTACCCTACTTTCCTCTAATTAAAAAACACTGAAATGAAAGACATCAAATAAAGCACCAGAGAAATGCTGTACTAATAGTAGGGTTGCATAAACATTTAGTGCTATATATGTAACAGAACATTAGAAATATCTTTAATAGTAATAAGAAGCTAATGAGAGCTAATGACAAATTGCCGACATCGCAATAACGTTTGACATCGAACCTTAATCTGTAAAATTTGAAAAAACGATACTGTTGTAAGGTTTTAATTCAAATATGACTAATTGGAATTTTATTAAGAAGTTATAATGGCTCCTCAAAAGAGCCGCTTTATATAGAAACCATCCAGATGTAAAATCATAAATTCCTTTCAAGAGACCATGTATTCCCTATTTAATGTTCTTTTTACCCGACTGCCAAGAACGGTTATGTGTTTCACGCGTATCTGGATATGTGAATTCCTTTATACCCTCGAAACATCCGAACGGCTGGATGGATTTTAATGAATAAGGTCTCTATCGATTTATCTTAACCGTCCGATGGTTATAGGCTAGGTTTTGTTTTTATAAATTCAAAATGGCGGCCGTAAAATACAAAATGGTGGTAGAGACGAAAAAAAATTACGCACCCTATTGAGTGGCATATAGATCGACTGGGGATAGGTCTTTCAAAATGAAGACGATGTTTCATTGACTATTTTACAGTCAGAATCTCTGTTTAAATATTACACAACCTGGAAGTTGTGTAAGTAGGATCTCTAGCTTTGCTGCCACTCTAACCTTCATAGACATCTATAGGCCTCATCAAAACAATGTTTATAGATAGGAACTAACAATTAAACGGAACTTAAAAGTCATCAATACAAGTAAATAAAAAAATAGGTAAGAAATATAAAAAAAATAGTTTCACATTAAGGAGAAATAATTAATTAGTTCGCTTTTTACGCAGTCAGGTTTTTTGATTTTTTAAATTTAATTGACATTATAGAATTCGTAGCTTTTAAAATCATCTTAAGTGCTGGAAAGTTCGTAACATTGAAGTAATGATAATTCTTAGCTACTTGAACGCCTCTTAAACCTCTCAAAAAGCATTTGAAACTGAGTGGACATAACACCTGATCCTGAGAGGCCAAGAGAGGTAATGCTTTTGAGTATCCGGAGAGAGAGGAGGTCTCTCGAGAAACAGAACTCTGTTTCATTTTAAAGTTAAGGGTGTATTCCGATCCAAACTGCTTATTTTCTGATTCATTTTAAAATTCATTTTTGCTCTCAAACGCATCAAACTGGGAAATTCTCTTATTTAGAAACTATATAATATGCCGTGCTTCTTAATTTTTTGATAAATGCAGAAAATACTGTAAAAAACGCTGTCAAAGTTGGCGTTTTGAACCGAATTTTCCGAAGCGGGCGATCTGGGAATGAAAAAAATGGTCATACTGAGAAAATAATTGTTTAAAAATCAAATTCTAATTAATTGAGCTGAAAATGAAATCACACGGCATGTTAAACATGTCTTCAGAAATCACCCCAGCAAGTTTCACGTTTTTACTTTTAAAAATGAGGCTGAAAATGTCTCAGAAAATTTCGAGCTGTTGAGGGTAGAAAAATATTTTTTCGAATACACCCTTAAGGGCGGTACACTGTTTTACAATAAAAGCCGAGATATCGAGCCTTATTCGAGATAAACTGAGATCACATCACAGAAATAGCTCAATAAATTCGTCATCCAAAGGTATAACTTGAATAGAACTTATTAGTAAACTAGTAGCAATGGGGTCGCAAGCTATTTGCAAATGATATTTGAGGTTGTGTTTCGAGTTTTTGCGGTATCTTGTATACTAATTATTGCGGAATAGAGCCTATCAAAACTGACTCTGTATATACCAGTGCTTGATTTGTGCTGGAGCTCAGCTCTGGTACTTCTACTTATTTAGTAAATATTTAAACATTAGTCGGAACCAAATGGAGCGCATAAATGAACCATGGTACATCGATGTCCGCCGTAAAAGTACTTACATAAAATAAAATAAAATAAAATAAAATAAAATAAAATAAACGGTCAAGTGCGAGTATTACACGCGCTCAGAGGGTTCCGTACAATAAATATATGAATTATTAACTGTATTATTAAAACAAATCGTTGCTAAAAGAATAATAAGATTTTGTAAAAAACTATACAACATAGGGTTGAGTATAGCTGTATATACTAGAAACGTAATGAATGGGTATACCATAAAAGTTCAAAGAGATATGAACCTAAATAATATCAAATATTGCTATTCTGTATAACTCTTTTTTTAATCTTATCCTAATATGTTTACTGTGAACTTAATCGGTACTGACAATGAAAGTAGTGCATATTTAAACTTCATTTGACATTTCATAAAATTAAATTCAGCGTAGTAATATTTTTTATTTTTACAGTGCAGCTAAAAAAAACACTTGTTCAAAGTTTAAACTTGGCTCGTACTAAGCGCGGTTCGAAAGGAGGTCGCAAAGTTGCAACGCCGCCTTGGTCCGTGCCGAGTTTTTTCCAGATAGATTTTTAATTAAATTTTAAAGACATGGGAGGGGTATTGATAGCTCCACTCAATGCAAACTAATCGCGAATCCCATAGCATTTATGTGATTCATTCTAATTAAATTAGTCTGTTTTCAACAATTTGAATTTTATTGCTTTTATACTGCTACTGGGCATTGCATTACACAAATATGTCATGAAAGTTGTTATCTGGGTTTTAAAAGCCGATGGTACATAAAGTACGCCGCCCCTGTTATTATGTGTGCCCAAACCGTCCGTGTCTTTAAAGGTTAATATCGCGGCAAATTATCGACGATTTTTTTCGAAAATCATTATCAACAATGCTTTTATACTTCTGCTACGATAGGTACCTCCAGCGCTCCTCAACACCTTTGCTGAATTCCGACAAATCGAAATTTGTGTGTAACGGAAAAATGCGCTTTTCTCAAAAACTATGTGACTTAGGGTAATCGCTATAATTTTCCTGAAAGGTTTAAGTTAACGTCTACTACCTCTAATTTTTTCATAATTTTAGTTTCAATAAATTCGGAAATAGAAGGAGGGGGGACATATTTTTGCACTACATTTTTGACGATATCTCTGAAAATATAATACCTAAAATTAAAATAAATGTATTTTTGAGTTCACCGTTACGAAAGCTTTCACACGATACCCCACACGATATACAAAGATTAGATTTATTTTTTCAAGTAACATAATCTCTCTACATTTACTATATAACACTCTCTACATTTTTCCTAAATATATTTGTGAATGTTTAATAATCTGTAAATATGAGGGTCAATAGTATTTATTACTTCCCCCAATTTGAATTTTCCACGTTCCATAGTTTACTAGTAAAATGGCTGTGACAGACGGACAGACAGACACAGAAGTGATCTTATAATGGTTCCTTTTTTACTTTTTAAGTATACGGAACCCTAAAAATGAAACCGAAGCCTCTAAATTAGGGATGCACAACCTGTGGCCCGCCATGAGTTAGCGGGTGGCCCGCGAATTTCTTAAATTCGCAAAAAAAAAAATTCCAAAAAAGACTGCAATTTTTTTCAATTATAAAACTGAAAAAAATTGCAATTTTTCGTCCTTAGGTCACAAGAAAAAATCGTGAATTTCGTCAATTTGCCGTAGGAAAAATTGAAACTTCCTTCAGCAATTTAAGAATCATGAATTTTGTCGATGAGGCGAGAAAAAGTCGCACATTTCGCCGATCGGCCACGGATAAAGCGTGAGTCTTTGCGTCGATCGGGCTCGTAAAAATCACGAATTTCGTCGATCAGGGTCGGAAAAATCACAAATTTCATTGATCGGGGTTAGAAAAATGGCCACTTTTGTTGATAATGTGCAGAAAAATTGAAAATTTGATTGATCAGCTGCGGAAAAATAATGAGTTTCGTCAGTCGGGAAAAAAAACCCGCGAATTTCGACAATTTGCCGAGGAAAAAATTGCACATTTCATCAGTCAGTTAAGAATCGCGAATTTCGTAGATAAGGTGCAGAAAAATCGCAAATTTTGTCGATCAGGAGCGGAATAACCTCAAATTTCGTTCCTCGTTCGAAAAAATCGCGTGATCGTTTGTTAATCGCGAATTTCGTTAATCTGCTGATAAAAAATACAAATTTCGTCAGAGCCAGTTAAGAACCGCGAATTTCGCTGATCGGTCGCGGAAAAATCGCAAATTTCGTCTCATCAGGCTCGGAAAAATCGTAAAATCGCCGATCGGGAACGGAATAATCGCGAGTTTTGTAGATCGGTCTACGAAAAATCGGAAATTTTGTTGATCGGGCACAGAAAAATCGCGAATTTTGTCGATGATGCGCGGAAAAATTGAAAATTTCGTTGATCGGTAGCAGAAAAATCGTGAGTTTCGTCAGCTTATCAAGGGAATAAAACGCGAATTTTGTAAATTTACCGGACGAAAAAAAAATGAAACTTCGTCAATCAGTTAAGAATCGCAAATTTCTTTGATTGGTCGCGGAAAAATCACGAATTACGTCGATTAGAGGTGGAATTTCGTCGATTAGAGGTGGAAAATCGAAGGTTCGTCGATCAGCCATAGATAAAACGCGAGTGTTGTTGATCAAGCTCGGAAAAATCACGAGTTTTGTCTATCTGGCTAAGAAAAAAGCACGGATTTCGTTGGTCGGACACGAAGAATCGCAAATTTTGTCGATCGGGTACGGAAAAATAGCAAATTTCGTCGATTAGGTGCGGAAAATTCGCAAATTTCGTCGATCTGGAGCGAAAAAATCGCAAATCTTGTCGATCGGGCAAGGAAAAATCGCGAGTTTTTTCGATCGGGCTCCAAAAACTTGCGAATTTCGTTGGTTGGGTGAAAAAAAACCCCTCTAATTTTGTTAATCAGGCGCGGAAAAAAGCGAATTTTGTGGTTCGGTGTGCTGAAAAATAGCGAATTTTGTCGATCGGATGCGAAAAAATTGAGAATTTTGTCGATCCGCTTCAGAAAAATTGAGAATTTTGTAGATCAGGCGTGTAAAAATCTCAAATTTTGTTGGTTGGTTCTCTCTCTCCGCTTCATTCATAAAGTTCACATTTTTTTTTCCAGCACTAGCCACTTTCATACCTATGTTTGTTTTTTAGCACTTATAATAAAACAAAATTTGCTCCCAATAAAATCAAGGGATATCATCACTCCTTGAAAACAATCCTTGCTATATCTGTGTTATATATGTACAAACGTAAACTGTTGATATATCCTTGCCAACTGAATTGGATATGTTGACTGCTTAGTGGAACCTAAAGGGGTCCACCCCCCCTCTCTGAAACTATATTTTATCTGATTATAAGCCACAGATCACCTCTCCGAAATGGAATTCTCTCCGTGTTACTAATGTGGCCCTCGAAAACCCAGATATTTTTGTAAGTGGCCCTTCTCTAAAAAAGGTTGTGCACCCCTACTCTAAATCATCATTTCAGTTCCCTCCAATTATCAGTACTTCATCTACCTACGCCGTGCTGCACGAAACTTTTGATAACTGAAAAACATTAAGGAAAGATTATATGCCATTTTAACACTTTCCAACAATGTTAAAAAGCGTTTATGAATGCGGTTCGCCTGTCTGCCCGTACTCTAACTCGCGTAAATATAATCGGATTGTCATAAAATTTATATATGTTATTGGTGTTAACTGTGGCATGTTTAGTATTTAAAATGAAGCGTTTAACAATTCGTTTACAGGGACACTCAAAAGAATTCTGTTATATTACGGTATATAGGGAAAAATCATTAGTGGTGTATTTTAATGGTTACACTATTTTAAACATATTGAAATTGATATATATATATATATCACTGGGCGTACTACAAGGCGCTTGCTGTAGTATATGGTGTGCATAGAATTAATTGTTCATTTATAGGAACACATAAAAGAATTTGGCTACAGTATTGAACATATAATTACTGGAAATGCATTTTCAGTTGCGGTATGCCTTTTTAAATGTAACTAATGTTTCATACAGTACTTGGTGCGTATAAATTTTATAGATCATATACAGGGCTGCACAAACGATCTAAAGTACATTTTCGCTTATTGACGGGAATTGCTGAATGAGAATTTTCAACTGCGCTATGCGTTTCCTAACTGAACTAACTTTTAGTTTACAGATCATATACAGGGCTGCACAAAAAGATTCGGATATTTTCCGACTATTGACAGTAATTCCAGAAATTGGGTTCACAAATGTGTTATGTGTTTTCCAATTTTTTTACTGAGACATCACATTTCACCTTAATAAACTGTGCAGTTTTGTTACAATTCTGAATGTGTTGGAAAGGGTTTCATAATCTATGCTTGACGCATGATTTTTCGTTCTTGTTAATTTACTTACACAAACAAAATACTTTTACAGACCTAAAAAAGGCAAAATATTTGTATAACTTTATCAAAAGAATGATAAAATTCTTAAACTAATTTTACATTAACTTTTACGTTTAACTTATTACGTTCACTTGGTTTACATTTAAAAGAATGCTAAAACTTTTATAAACTTTTTAAAGAGACATCTGAGATTGACTTTTTATTTTTAAAATTAAAATATTTTTGTAGCATGTTTAGTTCATTTACAGGGACAGTCAAAAGTTTTCCGTTACATTACGGCCAATTAGAAAAATCGTTTCAAATGATTTTTAATGGTGTTACACACTCTTTCAAACATAGTAAAATCGATATTCATTTATGAAATCCACTAAAATATGCATTCTGTTGAATATGCGGTGCAAAGAATAGTTATTGTTCATTTACAGGGCCACACAAAAGAATTACTTTCATAATGGTATAGGGGGAATCGGGGTTCGTTGATATATATCAATGGATATATATCATGATATATATCCGATATTTATTTTTTAAATATCACGATTTTTGATATTTTCATAAACTTGATATTTATTTTCAAAATATCAAGATGTTCGATATTTTGTACATTTGATATTTATTTTCAAAATATCACTGGGCAAGATAATTTTGATATTTTCAGTTAAAACAATATTGACTGTGTCATTCTGTTGATAAAGAACTTTTGTCTCTGGCTCTGGCAGTGAGTTTTTTAGCCAAAGAAAACAAATATCTTTTCCAAGTTTTATGTTTGAAGCTTTTATTTTCAAATGTAGAATTAACAATTAGGTGAGACAATTAATTCAGAACAGCCATTGAAACATAACTTGTCTAATTTAGATAATCAATTATACAGCTTCATTAGAAAAGAATCTTTTCTAATTTTGGTTTAGTTGCGTCTAAACTGTTCTACATGCTATGGAATAAATAATATTTACATTTAACATTTATATTAAGATTCTTCAATTAAAAAAAAAAAAACAATTTTGTATTTAAGATTTTGTTTTATAAATTTTTGATTTCTTGATACTGAATCCTATAGTTATTTTTTTTTTCGTTTTTTCAATAAGTGCATAAATCAAATTGTATCTGTTTTCAATTAGTTGATCTTCATGCAATTTTGTTCTAAGTAAAAAAAAAAAAAAAAGAGAAATATTGTTTGAGTTTTCATGTTAAGTGCAATATGTTTTAGTTTCTAATTTATGTTATATTTGAAAATATTTATTGTCAGCAGTGAGTTGACTATTTTGAAAATATCGGATATATATCAAAATATCGGATATTTTTTATATTTTCGAAAATATCATGATACAGTGCGTCTCATAAATATAAAGACACTGATATTTTCGAAATAATATTTTAATAATTCAGTATTCAAAATTATATTTATACATATAACTAAAAGTATGTGACAAGAAAACATTTTACAGTAAATTAAATTAGAATTAAATAATTTCAACTCGAAAATTGATAAATGTAAATAAATTTGCTGTCTCATAAATATAAAAACATTTTACATACTTTTGAATTACCGTCCAATAAATAATCCATTCTTATTAATGACAGAAAATATTCTAGCTGGCATGCTTTTTATTAAGTAGTATAACTATTTTGACTTTATATCAAACCAACTTCATTCGATTTCTTTTTTCAACTCCAGGACGTTTGAAAATTATTTTCAAGATGCATATACACTGCGAACGAGAATGCCACAAAGATTCTTAACTATATTTAAATCAGGGTTACGTGCGGGCCTCACCGTGACATGAACATTGCTATTGACAAACCATTTTTTTTTTTTTTTTTTTTTTTTTTTTTGTGAGACTTGACGTATGAATCGATACATTATTCTGACGGTACAAATAATTCCGACCACCAAGAGTTTCAGCAATTGGAAACAACTGACTATCAAGCAGTTCTATATACTCTTTAGATGTCTGTTTACCTTCCAGAAAAGCAATATCCGTAGTTCCATTAAAAGAGAAGGTGTCCCACACCATAACAGAACCTCCCCCTTTATGCCTACTGAAGAAGGTTCGAGATTAACATTTTAAATCTTGCGAGTAGGAATTATAACCATCTGGGGATCCAAGTTAGATCTCTTTTCCTTTGAAAAAAAAGTCTTGCATCCATTCGTCCTTCCAGTGCATATGATCTTTAACCCCTATTAACCTCCGTTCTTTGTGTTCTTTTTTCAGTAAAGAAAATCTGCACGTATGTCGGCATACAATGTTTTTTCTTTCTTTTATATGACGATGTACTGTATCCTTTGGGACAATACCATAAACTCGTTGAGAAACTTATCGGAGTGACATTTTTTGCGACGAAACAAGCCGCATGATCTTGCGATCGAGTCTTTCAATAGTTTTTCTTGGTCTGCCAGATCGTTTTCTCGAATGTAAATTGTAAGTTTTTGATAAAATTTTATAAAGTGCAGCTCTGATTCTCCCAGTTTTTTTTTTACATATTTGACAAACTGTTAAGCCATTAGCTTTAAATTCACGTATTTTACAAATTTCATCTTTAGAAATTTCAATGTTCCACGGCATCTTTGCAATTGAAACAAGTCAAACAACTTTGCTCGTTTGGATAAGTTAAAATGTATTTCTGCGCGTGCACATTAATTCTGTACGCGCGCATTCGAAAAAAAAAATTGCATATGAAGCAGTTTCAAATTTGTCTTTATATTTATGAGACAGAGTAATTTTTTATTTTTTTTTATTATTCGAGACGAAATTATTTTATTTAAATTAAAACCCCTATAAGAGATTCATTTCATTGTTCTTAATATGAGGTATAAAATTTAATTTCTTTTAACTGAATTAATAAAATGTAATTTCGGACTGTGTTTACGAACCCTGGGGGGAATTGTTTGCGGTGTATTTGAAAAGATTTCAGATACTATATTGTATCCGAATTACTGTATATTAGTAATGATTGCTCGAAATGCATTTTTAATTATGATATGCGCTTTTTTCACTATATTTATAAAGTGCGTATAAATGCTATAGTTCATATATAGGGCTACAGAAATGAATTCGTAAAGGTTACTGAGTATTAGCATAAATTGCTTAAAGGTGGGTTTTAAAGGAATTATGCATTTTTACGCTGAACTGAATTTAGTTTACTAAGAAATACTTGTAGAATATAGATAAAATGATATACAGGGCCACGCAAAGAGTTGCATACATGGCCGTCTATGGGTGATAACTTCTGGAAATGTAATTTCAGTAGTTTTAAGAGTGTTTTAGTTTGAATTAAATTTTAGCTAAATAGTGGCATGTAATAAAGGTACTAGGTAAACTACAGGGCTGTACAAAAGTATTCTAGTATATGTTTCCCAGCAAAGAAAGAAACAGTGGGCCATCAGCTGGCAAAATGATGGCAGCCAGCACTGCCATCAGCGGTAAAGTGCAATTGTGCCATTACTTAAAACAGTACAAAAGTGTACAGTTTAAAAAAAATTAGCTTAACAGCTTAAATTGTGTTAAGATATTCATTTCAGATTTGTGTTCAAATACTCAATGTCTTCGATATTCGCAACGCCACCTAGCGTAAGGGTTCTCAGCAATAATACTGCAACAGTTCGTGCACTTCCATGTAGTGGTGGGCCAGCGCATGAGATAAAACGGAAGCCCACCAGAATTTTATCTGATGATTTCCAACAACAAAGTTGACTGAAGCTGTCCAGCAATGGTCATGCAGTGGTAGACCATTAGCCAGCACTTCTCCATCAGTGCCAGCACCTATCTTGCTGCTGGCCAGCAATTTCCTCTTCGCTGGGAAAGGATTTCGGTTTTCGTAATTTACACAGTTGAGAATCAATCAACGTATAAAATATATAGGATTTCTATACAATACAATAATTTCTATACAAGTTTAATGATTGGGAATGCAAATCACAAAAGAAACAAACTTGAAATAGTGTAATGTGAGCTTGAAAACAGTGAGCATTCGTAGAATACGTTGAAAGTACTTGTTCATATCCGATCGCGCGAAAACCAAACAGCACCGAGAGCGGGTAGTACTTGGGAGGGTGACCACATGGAAACACCTGTTCGTTCAAATATTTCTATAGACATTTCTATTATAGACACTTCTATAGCTGTTAGTGGAACTAGCTCATAGAAAAACAGGCCATTATTCGATAATAATATTTCTATAAGTTTTTTTATAGAATTCTATAAGAAATTTTTGTAAGGGAAAGTGCTAGGCCAGCAAAGGAATAGCAGTAGGATAGGTGCTAGCACTGCAGGAAAAGTGCCGGATTGAAGTAATGTGATGGCATACCAATGCTGGCCTGCTGTTGGCCATCACTGATGGGCCAGCTGCATCCGCACGGACACTTTTGTACTGGTTTAAGCAATGGCACCATTACATTTTACCGCTGATGGCAGTGCTGGCTGCCATCTTTTTTCCAGCTGGTGGCCCACTATTTCTTTCTTTGCTAGGGATGCACAAATTCACTTTCCCTTTGTTTTTAACCTGCATGTAGAGCACTTGCCTATGCCTATATTATAGTGTTCTTGAATTTATTGTACCATTTTCATATTGCATAGTTTATAAAATTTATTTTATCTTGAAGAATTTTAAATTTTAAAATTTGCCATATATTAAAGATTTTTTTTTTTTTTTTTTTTTTTTTTTTTTTTTTTTTTTTGTCTAAATGAAAAATGAATTTATTGTAATATTGAAGATTTATTTCATTCTGGTGCAAAATAATTATATATAGTTCCATTTGATTGGTTTTGAAAGAATAATTTCCGAGGCAGTTACATGTATGTTCTTTCATTTAAATTTGAAATTAATATGAAATTTATGATTATTTTTGGAGAATAAATGATCAATTGAAATTAAATATATTTTTCTTGAAATGGATTTATATATTGTTCTAAGATAATTTTAATGAATTTTATGACTGATAAAACTGTTCTCAAGAACATATTTCATTTTTGATATTTTTTAATAGGCTATGGTTTTGGGTTAAATTTTTAAATTATTAATGGCACTTTAAATTATTATAAATTTATATATATATATTTTAAGAGGTTTGAATTTTATATTTTTATTGAAGCATCATTTTTAATTAATGTTGCTGAGAAATATTTTTTTCTTATCTCCTCATCATTATGCTTGTTTGGAGTTGTTCTCATCACATGAAAATTCTACATACTCTTACTGGAGCTTAAGTTTTTCGGAGAGTTTTGTAGCTATCCTGTATATTTTCCTGGGGACTTACCTGCTTCTGTGAATAACATAATATGACTTAAAAATTCAATAGTTTACTACACCTAGTTCCAAGTTCATAGACTCGCTGCTCTGACAGTTATGAGGTGTGCTGTATGTATATGTACTATTCATACTGGTCATGTGGAGTAGTTTCAGTTCATCAGATAAATTTAAAAAACTGGTCATATATTTTTTAATTTCCCCACATTGATGCTGTTACAGAGCTGTCAACTAACAAATCGAAAATATTTCAAGATTTTTATTGCTTCAATTTTTAAAATTTTCATAGCAAGCTTCATTTTCAAAAAAATTTTAGGCATGCATGACTTCACTAGATCATTATCATCAAGCTGAATTCTCATCTTGCTTTCTAAAGAGAATAAGAGCAGCATTATTTTTTTAATCTTTTGGGAAGAAGTAGGTATGTGGCTACTCCATTTCTCTACAATTTTTGCTCATGAAATGTTGTTGTCTTTTAAATCTACAAATCCTAGATATTTTTTACAATTGTTCCAACAATATTTAAAAATGAGTTCTCTATTCAAGAACTGTCATGTAATATTTATTGTTTGAGGAAGAAGATTGTGCCTCTGAAAGCTCCTGTATATGCTGCCATAAGAGTTCTCTTCCAGTCTGACAATATAAAAGTTTCGTACCTCTAATAAAGATTCTCCTGCTTCATTTTTCAACTCTTGTGTACCTGATGAGGATGGTTACATTCAACTGTTGTCATATCCATTGATGGTGACTTCTTCTTTGGTGTTTTACAGGCGTTGAAATGGAAAGCTAAAAATTATAAATTCGACCGACCTGCATTTTCAAAAGTTCATCTGTTCCTGTTTAAAGTTCTACAATAATAAGTTTAAAAATTATGCTCCATATTCAGTTTTGAAGTGCTTGGCATGGAAGTTCCATTCATCATTCATTGTGAGTTATTATCCTTATGTGACTGATCGTCTCCAATGTTCTTCAGTCTTTGTCTGCGTTTGCCTGTGAAGCTAAAATAATATTCACTAATAATTTTAATAATGGTCTTTTTCAAGAACAATAACTGCTATAAGACACGATTGTAGAAGTTTGCCAGTTGATATGTCTTTTGTGAGTTGTATATAATTATTCTCAACAAGTAAATGTGTTGACTCATCTGCTGCTACAATCCAGATTTGGTTTCTTTCTAATTATTGCTCTCTCATATAAACCTTCTCAAAATCAAGAAAATTATTAATTATTACCTCAAAATTACAGAATTACTTAACTTCAATATGTTAATATTATGATTTTTTTTTCTATCCAATATTCCAGCAATTGCAATTTTAAAAAATCAGTAAATTTTTGCTTCTGTGTAGCAATCTCATCTTCACATTGCAAAACTTTTACTCATTTACATCAAGTACAAATTCACAATTATATGAAAATGTGTTGATATTTGTTACGGGAATTCTCAAGATCAATTTTTTTTTTTGGGGGGGGGGGGGGGAATTTTCCTATTTTTAAATTATTACATAGTACCTTACTTTTCATTTTTGTACACCCAAAGCTTCTAAATTTTATTTTGCCATATCACTGCTATAAAAGAAATTATTTGAATTATTTATAATTTTAATATTTATGAACAAATAATTTTTTTCTGTCAATTATAGTATATACAATATTTGTACGTTAAAGAAAAGCACAATTCTTGATGAATATTTTACCAGTGCATATATATATTAGAAATCTTCTTCTACAACTCATCTGCAAAGAATTAAGATAGTTCTTCGTGACATTACCGATTGTGGTATTCTGATGATTATGTCCTAAAGGTAAGTGTATCTATATTTTAAGGTGTGTTACTACATTTTTAATCATCAATACACCACCATTTCTCATCTTTATCATCAGTGTCCTGCAAGTTCATCATTATGGTGTGATCAATCTATGTGTTTACTACAAATTGATGGATGTTTGCTTCAAAAAATGCAGTGCTTTCTTCTTAGGCTATCAACATCAAAGTTATTTATATTTTGATATTCCTGAAAAGAAACTTCATGTGTACTTAGTTTTTCGACAGCAACCTGACCATACCCAGGGGCGCCATTTGAGGGGGATGGGGGGGGGCAATAACCCCCCCCCCAAGGAATTTGATTTTTCAGAAAATTTAACAACCAATAATTGTCAGATTCACAAAAATTAAAAAATTGTTCAAACGCTAAAATAATTTATCAGATTTGATTGCAATAAAAACATATTCATTAAATAAATGCATTATGCATAGAAATTAATAATTATCAAAAAATTTCCTATTCGAATTTTCTTAAGGTGAGACATACCTATCGTACTTTGGCTAATTTAAAAAATACATGAAAGACATTTTCTTTTATCAGTTGCTTCTCAGCTGTGTATAACTTGATCATAGGAAAACTAGTCCCCTCATGGCTAGCAATTTAGGGGTAGAGTTTTTTCAGTTAGCTTTTTGTGTGTGTGTGTGGGGGGGGGGGGGGGGTGAAGGGGCGAGTATAATTCAAGTTCTTAATTATCCGCTTTTACTTTTTTGGATTACTAGTGTCACATTATATTTACTGCAATCATTGCAATGTTATCAAATTATTTGTGTATTTGCTTTATTAAATCATATTATATATGGTACACTCCTAGGAATGAAGTCTGCGCGCACCCGACAAAACAATTTTTTCAACTCAAAAACCGACAGACTCCCACCAAACCCCAAAGTAAAAGAAAATTTCTCCATATTTTAATACGCTTATAATAAAGTAGTCTATAATTTTATCCCTTACGTACAGAAATGAACACATGGGTTATTACTATGGGCCACCATTAATAGTAAAATCTATAGTTTTCCATTTGGAAAATATTCAGGGCTTCCTTGTTTAAAAACCAGGTCATCCCGACTCCGACCGAAAGAGATAAAGCACAATCCGAAAAAATTAAAGTGTACCTCACTCGCAACGAAGAAAATACGTCAATCTATCCTGACGGAGGACTGTAATTTCATGTAAATGCGAAAACCGCTAGCAAGATTTCCATTGAAAGGCAACCCGACCCGAAATGAAAGAAAATTAATCCATATTTTAATACAATTATTGTAAAAAACCTCTATAATTGTATGTTTTAAAAAAACTTTACTTTTATGTAGAAAAATGAAGATATATATATATATATATATATATATATATATATATATACATTAGAGATGAGAGGGGCTCAGCTCGATCCCGGGCCCTATTTTTATTCTAGTCTTCGGGCTCGGGCTAATTTTTCTGAAACCGGAAAATTTTATTTATTCATGTGTAGAAAAGATTGAAAGAACTTTTTTCCACTTAAAGTTATTTATTCCTTTTCAAGTCATTTTAATGCTATTTTGATCAAAATGACCGGGTAACTGAAATCGTGTTTTGTTATTTTAGTATACCACTGCTGTTTCAAAGGAAAATTTGTGATAATTACAGATTTAGGTCTAAGGCATTTCCGGCGATGATCTATTGATCTGGCGCCAATCAAAACAAACACAATAATGAATTTTGTACGTTTGTGATAGAAGATACTTTTTAATCGGATCCTTTATTTATTTATTATTTAGTTATCTAACGCGAAGATAATGTTTTCTTCTGTTGCTAGTAGACGAGAATTAGCTGGAGGTTTGCAAATTATTTAATCTTCTATTATGCACAAGTCATACACTGTAAAAAAAAAAAAAAAAAAAAAAAAAAAAAAAAAAAAAAAAAAAAACGACATTTTTACAGTACAAAGTACTGTTCATCTCGCGCACAAACTGGATCACAGTGAATATGCTGTATCTTTCTTTGGTTTCCTGACTATATAAACATGGAAAATACAGTAGTTGCGTAAAATTAACAGCACAGTGTGCTGGCAATTAGGACGCCAGCAGTTTGCGCAGGCGTCCAAATTGCCAGCACATTATGCTGTTAATTTTACGCAACTACTGTATTTTCCATGTTTATATAGTCAGGAAACCAAAGAAAGATACAGCACATTCACTGTGATCGAGTTTGTTCTGGCAAATTTACAGTGGTTTTTTTAGAGTGCAGTTTTTTTTTTCATATGAAAATAACTTTGGTGATTATTATATCTATTTGCCATCATGAACTGTACTCATTCTGAGGAGCTGAGAACGCTGTACATTCATTGTGATCGAGTTTTTTCTGGCAAATTTACAGTGGTTTTTTTACAGTGTAGTTTTTTTTTCATATGAAAATAACTTTGGTGATTATTATATCTATTTGCCATCATGAACTGTGCTCATGCTGAGGACGCTGTACATTTTCGAAGCCAGTTTCCTCCGTAAGTAAATATAATTACCGTGTTATTCCGATAGATAATAATGTCATTTTTTAAAAATTTACATTGATTTTCAAGAACCCGTCAATCACGGAAGATTGTTATGAGAAAAGAATCGATTTATAGTTAAAGATGTACAGTTTTTCAGAAAATTGAAAGGCGTTGTTCGATTCTCCATGTTACAAATAGTAATTTCTGTAAATTTCATGCATTTATTAATAAACACAAATGTGTCCATCAAATTTGCTTGTTAAAGGAGAAAAAAAAGTATGAAGTATATTTTCATTTAATACAGATTTTGATAAAATTGAATTTAAATTTTCATTTAACAATTATTTCTATGAAAGTAGTTTTTAAAAATGAGATATCACTTTTGAAAGAATTTTAAAATATCATGCAATTTTGTTTTGTATTTTTTTGGTATCAGGTTCGGGCGGGCTCGGGCTCAGATGACAAAAAAGATTTCGCGCTCGGATTAAAAATCGTCGGGCTTGGGCGGGCCCGTGCTCAAAAACGGACCCGAACTCATCTCTAATATGTATATATAGTATTCATTAATGTATTATGTAGCTTTTTCATAATGAAATATATTCAGGATTTCTTTGAAAAATAGTATTAACACGAACCCACCTGAAAATAGTGAAAACGCAATCCGAAACAATTAACGCTTTACCTTACCTTTACTTGCAGAAAATCACTAATGAAAATTTTCTTATCGCTATAGATCACAAAAGTTGCAAATTTCGTGACCTATTCATGACGTTTGTAGACTGATTATCTCATGACTGATTGAATTTCATTATTCTTTTTTCGCGGTCAATTGACGAAATTTGCGATTTTTTTCTCGCGACTATTTGTCGAAATTCACAATATTTTTCCACGACCAACTGACAAAATTCCATATTTGTTTCTGCGATCTTTTGACAAAATTCGCGATTCTTTTTCATGATCATTTGTTGAATTTTCTACCACCGACAAATAATATTTGTAATTTTTTGCGCGATAGTTATACGAAATTTTGTATTTTATTTCACGATCGTTTGACTAAATTTTCGTGATTTTTGTGCAATCTTTTGACGAAATTCGCGATTTTTTCCGCCCTCCTTTTGCAAAATTCAAGATTTTAGTTTCTACAATCATTTGACGAAATCTGCATTTCTTTTCGCGATCTCTGATGAAATTAGCAATATTTTCCACGATCGTTTGGAGAAATTAGAGATTTTTTTCCGCGATGATTTGGGGATTTTCTTTTTCAAAATTCGGATTTTTTTCTGTGAATTTTAGATTTTGCGGAATTCGAAAGAAAAAAAATGTAGACTTTCACGAAAATTAAAAAAATTCGCAGAATAACCACATGTCCGTGAAAGAAGTTAAGGAGACAAAATCACGCAGAGCGTTTTTTATTGTGCGGGATTTTCCCATTTTCTGTGAGATTTGTGCAGTTCTGCACGTTGTGCAATTCTGCACGTTTCCTGTTCCTCAAAGAAAATTTTTCCTTTTCCTTCGCCAAGAAACTCTTGAAATGGCGCCCCTGTAGTAAAACCTGAAAAAAAGAAGTCTAAAGGGAATAGAAAAAGTTCCATTTTAGACAGGTCTCTGTCTTATCAAGTATAATTGTAATAATTGTCAAGTGTAATTGTATAATGTTTTTTCATCGAAATTTGATTTTTTTCCCCTTTCAGAAAAAATTCTGTTATAGACAGGCTTCGTTTTCACAAGTTTTACTGTAATACATCTCTTTTCAGAGCTATATTATAGAGTGGATGGTTTAACAGTCTTTGAAGATATTTCTAAAAACGGGACCTATAATAGAATCCTGTCCAAAAAGAAAAATTTTTCATATTCAATATATTGAAATTTTACCTGCTAAGACGGAAACCTGTTTAAAACGAAATATTTCATTGGTTCTTGAGTTTCCGTATGCAAAGTTTTTACTGTTTTTTTAATCATGATTCAGTTTACATTTCTCGTTCGGAGGGGGGATCCTACCCTTAGCTATATAACTTCCCTAAAAAAATCTTTGCCCCCCCCCCCCAAGAAAGTTCTGAAATGGCACCCCTGACCATACCTCCCATTTCTCTACTGGTGTGTACATTTGTGTTTAATCAATATTTCATTCCTTGAGTGCACCACCATGTCATGTCTTCAAAGCTATCAATGTATCATAATTCATCGTCTGTTGCTGAACAATGAAATTATTCTGGAGACACTAATTTTTTTCATGATGCTCACAAGCCCTTTTCTATAATGCTCTGGAATCAAGAAACTGTAGATTGAATTCCAAAAACATTAGCATTATGTGTATCAGCTAGTAATTCGTTGCATCATTTCTACAGTAATTTAGTTTACTTAGACCTGGGATGTCTAATTGTAATCTAATTTTTTTTAGTTCACAGGTCTTCTGATGACTTTAAGGCTAAGAGGTCATTGACATTGCTGTAAGCCCAGTATTTATACAATATTATTAAGTTTCAATAGTTTGCATTGTTTTGTTTGGGATTTTCTAATAATTTCATTGTCCTTTGGGTGGAATGAGATCAAATGGAAGATTTTGCCATTAATATTGTAAAATTGGCATTTTCTTGTATACTGTAATATAATGTATGCTTTTTGAATCATGAATGCTCTACGATTTAATGTACATCCTTCTTCTCTCTTTCTTTTGGTCACCATTCTTACTTTTGTAGCATAAAAACTTTAATTTTTAATTTTTAATGTTGGCTTTTAATTTTTTTTTTTTTTTGGCATTCCAAATTTTTTTTAATTCTATTTTTTGTAAAAAGATTTTTTTTACTTAATTTTACCTTTTACATCTTCAGGTCTTTCAAAATTTTAATCGGTGAATGGGGGTAATGTGAGATAACTTCTCACAGCGTTTTAGTTTTATAGTATATTCTCTTTCAGCTGCTTTACACCGACATTTATTTAAATTTCAGTCATGTTTTTCGCAGCAGGATCTTAAATTTCATCACCTGCTTTTTCCTCTGTCGTTAGCGCAGTTTGTTCATTGCCTTTCACGGCCTTTCCGGAAGCGCTTTTACCGAAGTACTTTCTCGAAGGCTTCGCTCCTATTTGAGTTGGTCATGCGCCGTTTGGCACCCGTATAGGGTTTTCGCTCCTCTGTCACTAGCAGTGACGGCGCGCATGGCTCGCCTTCAGTGGGTGTGTCTTTTTTTGATTTGCTAATCGGGTATTATTTTTTGGACTACAGTTTTATTATTTTATTTATTGACACTCCATCATTATTTTAATTATCTAATCGATTTTGCTTAAACCTCGTTAATTTTAATTTAGAATTTGGTTTGATGTGATCATGAAAACATGTAAAGTTTTAGCACAGCGCAGGCTTATTCTGCTTGCCGCGAATGTCGATTTAAAAATTATTTTAAAATATGTGTTGCCGTATTTAAACTCGAATATTCTCAGTGATGTGGAATTTCTGTGTCATGCCGTAATCATGCCGTCCAATATTCTGTGCTGTCTCTTCGTTAAATTAAAGTAAAGAATTAATGAATTCCTTCATAATTTTCAATTTTTTTAAAAGAGATTTGCCAACTTGTAAATTCACGATGACCAAAAGTAAAGATCTTAATAACCCTTCCTGAAACTGATGTTCCTTAAAAAAAAGTTACATTTTTCACCAAAAATGGATTCTTCATTTTTGTCTTCTACATTCTACACATCTAGAAGTAAGAACATTCTTTTAATTATTCTCTTCTGACAGAAATCTGAGGGGTGATGAAGCGTGAGTTCTACTACTCAGTTGTTGTTTTTTCCCAGTTTAGTTTTTCCCCAGAAAAGAGAAATGTTTTAAGAAAAGTTTTTTCCCAGTTTATAAAATGTTGTTTACACAATATATTGGAGTAATTAAGTTTGTCCTACCTGTGAAAATCTGTAAGTGCAGTTGCCGCTGTTAGTTGTACTATTTTCTCCTTCATTAGTACCTGTAAATATTTATTTATTTATTTATTTATAAGAGAAGAGACAAAATCTTTCACTCAGGGATGGGACGACGAGAAGAGCTGCACACTGCGTTTTATTTACACACTGAATTTATCCTGGTTAAATAGAAAAATACAGAATAGTTAACGTTAATATTAAACATATAACTGGTTAATGTGGAGTTTAAATACTGGCCGGCGTCTTATTACGAAGCTAAACAGAGCTTTCGTTTTAAACAAAAGAGACCCGGATTTTATCAGCTAAAAGTCTTGCATGATCGAAGTTCAGCCAGCAACTAACGAACTTGGGGCAGTCAGAAGTGCTTGCAGAGTCTATAATTTGTAGAGACAAAAAAAGGATTGCCGATTCCGCGATATTCCTTTTAAGATCACTAGATATTCCGTACATTGAAAATTATCAAAATTCAGTTCCGTTTGGTGTCTCCATTTGCGAGAGTTTTAACTAACTGAGCTCTTTCCTGAGATCCGATATGGGTAAAGCAATCTGAATTGTGGTGACCCTCTATTGGAGTTCGATGATACTATTGTTCGCAGTTCAGACCAGTATTGTTTTTGATTAAATGTTCTTGGTTAATATATTTTACACTATTACGTAGTTCGCACAAAATATGATATAAAAAAGATTGCATATGTCACTAGGTATATTTTACAAACAAATGGAGATAACTGGAGTGTTTATCTCCAAAACATAAGTTCAAAAGTCCTGGGATCCCAACATCTTCGAGTTTAGTTTGACCAAAAAGGACCTACCTTGGTTAAATGGGGCTTATTGCCCCTATCAATACACAATGCAATTTCTCAAGAAGTTTTAATTTAAAAATATAGTACGAAATATTTTTATGTTATTCATTTATAACGGCCTGAATCAATATTAGTATCGTCACAACCTGCTCAACAATGCTAAACTTTTTGATACATTTTTAAACGTAAACGAATAAAAATTGGCAAACCTATTGAAGCGATTTCGAATCGAAATGAGTGTTCCATTTTTTTTATAAATAATTTTTTTATCGTGTTATTGGCGATTCAAGCGCTCGAAAACGCCATCTGGTGGAAGAAAGATATAACTTCTCCATTCAGGGTAATCTCATGCAAGCACATTGCATTACATGTATTTTTAATTTGTTCAGAATTATTCTTTTTTTACACAATTTCAGATTTCGTGTGATATTTAATTGAATATCTAGTGCTTTCAAACTCATTTACAATAAATAATTACTTCAATGGCACTTTAGCATTAGTTAAAGGGACATTAAAGGGATAATTTTCCTGTACCGAAAGCTACGATCAGGCCTCTATAGGCCGTTTTAAGTCCCAATAAGCGATTTTTGTCACACTACGAACGGTTTTTCTCCTTTCACACAGAGTCGCGCTCGGAAATTTGGTTCAAAACGTACACTTTGACAGTATTTTCTGAAAAAGATTTAGCGCTTACCAAAAAATGGAAAACTTTTTTCGATGACATAGTTTCTGAATAAGAACAGCTGCCAATTTCATGCGTTTCCGAACAAAAAATGAATTAAAAATGTGTTTTGGAAGTAGCCCTTTTGGATTTGAGAACAGCCTTAAATAAACTGAAAAGGTGCAATCTCTGAGACCGCACTGCAAAGACTTTTTGATGAAGCAAACACCATGTTCGAACAATATTTTCTGAGTGAATTTTTTTTCTTTGAAGACTGATTTTTTTTTTTTTCCTTACACTGCATGCGTGCAAAACGTAAAAGTTACTGCTACTGCATGAAAATGACTTAATTTTTGCTGACTTTTCATCTCTTAACACCCCAAAGATACCTCGATTAACACTAGAACGCCCGGATGGAGTCAATTCGACTCCGACCATAGGATTAAATGTCAACTGGAACAAGAAATTCTTTCCTAAAATAAGTTAAATTTAAACCATGCAGATTTACGTTAAATAAGCTAGTCAAAAAGTTTGAAATAAAAATTCTGGTGTCAAATAATTTTATGAAACTTGAGCAAAATTTCCGGGCGTTCTAGTGTTAATCATGACTACGTATCTTGATTATACGTTACTGATTAGACCAGCCATCGAATAACATCATTCCTTTTTTCATAAAAGCAATAGATCTTTGCGAAAATACTGTAAAAGTTAGCGTTTTGAATCGAATTGCCGGAAGCTATAGCGTGGGTAAGGAGAAAAAGATGCGGTCACGTGACAAGAATCTCTTATAACTTGATAAGTAATTTATTATTCAAAAAATGGAAAACGCTATTCGGTTCTAAATCGATTCAAAAGCCAGACCTGTCAATTTTATGCCTTTACAATTAAAAATTTGTCGGAAACTTTCGCATTTAGTTCTGTATTTCTTAAATGTTAAATCACGAGTCTGTAAATTTTAAATATATAAAATAATACATATTACTTTAGGAATGTACATTATATATATATATATATTTGAAAATATACAACATAACTATAAGTGTTTTTTCTCAAAGATTTATGAATTCAAGCGAAAGTTTTCCGATTTTTCTCAAAATGTTTTGAATTAATTCTAAATTGTAAAATATTACATTGAAAAGATTGTATCTAAAATATTGAAATAGAATCGAAAAAGTAGGAAAACTTTTTGCTTTTTCCTCAGACGTGTTTAAATAAAATATTAATAACTGTGTCGAAAGTTAGCATTTCAAAAACTAAATGTAAACAGAAGATTGACCATTTAAAAAATTCTAAATAATAAAAACATATAAATATATCAACTCTAATTTGAAAATGTTCAGTCAGTAGATGTTCCAAATGCCATTCATCTCAGTAATGTCCCATACACGATATTAAATAAATATATAATACCTTTTTATGGGCGGAAAACTTTATACAAAGCGAAAAGTGCGTTACTCAAGACTGGAGATGGGTTCTAGTGACGTCATGGGAGAAATCAAAACCTGCGCGTGAACCCTACCGTGTGTTCTACTTACCATGATTAAGACCTTCACCGTTTTTTTTTTTTTTTTTTTTTTTTTTTTTTTTTTTTAAATACTTTCAGGGAAAGACAAAATCTACCCTGTAATTTATAATTATGTACAAATTTAAAATTATGTTAAAGCACCTTAAATGTGATGTGTGAAACTGATCTATGAGATCAGTTTCAACCACGTGCCCTAATTTTCCACAAACCAATCAAATTCACCCGTCCTTTAGCGCTTAACCAATGAAAGTGGAGAAACCAGGGGAAATTGGTGGGCAAGCAAAAAACATTAACATGGTTGTCAAGATTGCTAGAGTTTGACGTCAGTTAAAAAGTTCTTTCTGCATATTTTGCTATTTGTGCTACAGTGGTGTGTGTACATTTCTGAATATTGAGCACCAATAAAAGATTATTCCAAATTAATTAAATTCGCACAATATATTTCGATATAAAAATAAACAATAAAAAGGTTTTGCATTGAGGAAAAGAAATTTATTAAAGACAATCTCCGGATTTTTTTTTTCTTTAGAACTTGGAAATGCTGCAGCTGCATTATTATAATATTACTTTTTAAACTTATTATATGGCTAATAATGCTTATTAGGATTAAACGTTTGTAGCGAAAAAATGGGCCCGCTCTTTCCAAACAATCCTCACTAAGTAATAGTGTTTAAAAATAGTGGTATTAAAATGTTTTGGTAACATTTCTTATGCTACAAATGTTCAATTCTACAGGTTATATTAACTTTATTATATTGCTTTGTTAGACTGCTTTTGTTATCTTACTATTTTAATTATTAATGCATTATTATACAAGTGTGTTGAGGCCCGCTTATCGTCGCAAATATATGTTTGAGGACCGCGAGAAAAAAAGGTTGAGCATGGCTTACTTAAACGAACAAAGTTTAATTTTTCAATAAATTGAAAAATTAAAATGAATGAAAATGGGATTTTGAATTGTAGTTTAAAATAATATTTACTTTAGCGCCCACTTCAGCGCTAAATGAGACAAAATTTTACTGTTTGAAAATAGTAGTAGGAAAATAGCGTAACAGTTTGCAGCTTTAAGCCGCTATCAGATTCACCAACTTTTCGAGCAATTTTTGAGCCAACTCTTGATTTCCTCCAACTTTTCGCGAAATGTTGTCTCGACACCCACTGTGATAGCAAACAGCAATATCCCCAACTTTTTATCCGCATCTCAAAAAAGTCTGTCCTAGCCCCAACTTTTCCTCCCACCTTTCAACATTTCAGCGAATCAGAGATAAGCGATTGATACGAAAATGCGATAAATGTGCACTGGTGTGCACAATGTGGGCTAGTACTAGTAGTACTGGTTTTCCCGGGTTTTCCTCCAACTTTAGCAAAGACAATTGTAACCTTTTTCTCCCTTTCAACTGGAAAAAGTTGGGGTTAAAATCGGCTGTAAAGTTGGTTGCTCGAAAAGTCGGTGAATCTGATAGCGGCTTTAGGAGTTAATCAAGTCGATGTTAGGTTGATTTTTTTAATTGCAATTATTTATGTAGGTTTATTATAATTTCAATCTAACAGATCTTTTTAAAACATTCTTTTTTCATCGAATTTCGACGGGTTCCACTTCGTTTAATTTATATTTAATTCCCATATTTTCTGGTGTATAAAACGCAATTTTTTATGCCCTTAAAAATGGGGAAGAGTCTTACCATACCAATAAAAGTATAGTCTTTTTTGCTGGTTTTTTTCCGCCCACTTCCTTTAGTATTCATTATATTTGTATGATTTATATAACGCTTTTATTACTATTGTTTGTTCTTTTAAGTAAAAAATCAAGTAAATAAATATATATAAATAAATAATTACACTGACTAACATATAATTTACACATAAAAAATCAAATTCAATTTTAGAAAATGGAAACTTTTATATTAATTTTACTACTTACATATGTATGTGTTACTGGAGTTCTGACACTTTTTTTTTTACTTTCTTCTATCTTAAATAGAAGAAAGTATTGTAATCGAAATTTTTTCCGACGGATTTACACGTTTTAGGGGTCAGAGATCACAAAAAACATGTTTATACAAAATGTCTGTCCGTGTGCCTCTCGCCATTGTACCATCGAAAAGTGTATGACGTTATGCATAGAATTGAACCAAATTTTTTGTGTATGTTTTTGGCCAAGGTAAGAAGGTCCTCCCTGCATTTGGAAAAAATCTGCCGAAAGGGGGCGCTGTAATAACGATTTTTGTGCCATTTTGAATATCATACATAGAATTGAACCAAATTTTTAGGTGCTCCCTGAATTAAGAAATATTCCGCGGAAGGGGGGCACTATAATAACGATTTTTGTGCAATTTTCTTGATTTTTTGTAGTTCTATTATACACTGGCGGCTTGTGAAGTGACGGGAACTTCCCATCCTGATAAGCCGGCTATTCGCGAACAGCTGATATACAAGAGAATAACCGAAAACTATTGATTTTAATAAATATCATGATGGAGGGAGATTAACTCGTTTACTCCGATTAATTGACTGAAGGTAGAAATTTAAGATAAATGTGAAAGTTTATATAGCATTGAACTAACAGATGAAATAGTTACATTTGTAACATTAAAATATATGAGATCAACTAGTTTTTTTTTTTTTGTTTTTTTTTTGTTTTTTTTTTTTTTTTTTTTTATGTATGCCCAGGAATAATTGATATTATCGTTCTTTTACTTTCATGATTTTTTTTAATAAAATGTACAAGATTTTTGAATATGTCTTATACCCTGGAGAATACGACAGAATTTTTTAACATTTCCCCCCAAGAATTTATTAAATAATGTGCTTCACATTATGCATATCCTTCTATCCTTTTATGTAACGTTTCCATGAAACTTATAAAAAATACATTGACTGTATTCTACTTTTTACAATTGATAATAACACGATTTTTATTTTATACAATAAAATTTCTCTGTAGCCGATATGAATAAAAACTAATTAGGTTTATGAATAAATATTAAATTCGAAAGTTAAATCTGATAAAAATTAAGAGGGAAGTCAATAGTCTAGTGACAAATTTAATTTAGCATCGTATGAGTGAGAGAAAGCTTCGCAAAACTGAGAGAAGTTTTTTACATTAATTCCTATAAGGTATCATCCAAAAAGTCAAATAATGGACCAAGTGATATGTTCATTTTAATTACAGTATTTCATCTGATAGAAAAGTTACATCTAGAGGTCTGAACGCCAAACAAATGGACACGGTACGCCATCTACTTTACGTCTGATGAACTAAAGAGCCAAGAATCTCCTCAAAATGACAAATTGTGAAAACACGTTTTTAAAGAAAGCAATAAAACTACTTGCAAAGTACAACTTGTACCTTACATTTTTTTTTTTTTTTTAAATAAAACATTTAAAGAAAAAAAATCATTAAAGTTTTCTGGCAAGAAGCAAAAACAATTCGTTCGAGAATATTTTAATAAAATATTTACTTCATTTGTCTCGAACTATATATTATATTGCGTTTTGAAAATTTTGCAACACAATGTTTCTCTATAAAGAATCATCTAATGTAGTCAAGTCTCAAGTCAATCTCAGATTTATTTGCTTTTTTGAGTTTATAATATCAACGATTTTGCTGGCTGAACAATAATTAATTTTCCTTTGAATAATAAGATCAGAACATAAAATTAAATTTCTCGAAATTGCAGGACTGCGCCACAGGCGACTATTTTTTAATTCCATTTCGCACAACTTTTTCAAAACAAAAATCTTTTACATAAGTTTTGAGAACATTTGCAAGAGAAATATACTAGAAAATGTACTTTTTAAAAAATAGTGGTGCATATAGCTTATAAAAATAGTCGCCCGTGGCCGCCCTGAAATTCATATTTTTCATGGCGCTATTTTCAGAAGTAAAAAAAAATAATAATAATAACAATAATAATATAGTAAAAAAGTCTCAAATCCGGACATCCGAAATTCGGAATTCTCCAAAATCCGGACTTTTTTTAACAAGTTTTTTTTTTTTTTTTTTTTTTTTTTGCGTGTGTGTGTGGAAAAATCGCAGTGAAACTTAAAAGAAATCGCTAAAATTTCAAAAATCGCGGAGAACAAAATTTACATCATCACGCAACAGGAGCGCCCACTTTTGAAAAATATTGAGTAGGTTCAAAAATTTTAGTAAAATGACATAATTTTTTATAACTAGTTTTTTTGTGCGTGTGTGTGGAAAAATCGCAGTGAAATTTAAAGAAATCGCTAAAATTTCAAAAATCGCAGAGAACAAAATTTACATCATCAGGCTATAGGAGCGCCAACTTTTGAAAAATATTGAGTGGGCTCAAAATTTTTTGAGTAAAATAACACAATTTTTCCCCCTTAGTGTATGTGTGTGGCGAGGGGGGCGGAGGAGGAGCAAATGACGAAAGATGATAATTCGAAGACAAATTATAGTTTTTCTAAGTGAAATAGAAAATTGCTGTAACTTAATAAATAATTGTATTAAATTATATTATTAATATATTTCTTATAAATACATTAATATCTATTATAAAAAAAAAATTATAAAAATGGAAAGAGCAAAAAACTATTTGTCATGGGTTGGTTGTGTTTATGACGGCCAATATCAACACGAGAGATATAGGCCCTAAGGAGGGGTGGTGCCCTCCGTGGGGGTCTTTCTAAAAGAACCTAACCGGTATTTACGCATGGAAATCCACGGTTCGAAGAAAACCACGAAAACTCAGAACGATTAGGCCAGCGGGAGCGATTGGGTTCGAAACCCACCAGCTTCGAGTTTGCCATGGGAAACACACATTTTATTCAATTGAGTTCTTTATCGATTCAAGACTTTAAAACGAATCGTAAAATATGCAGGAAATTTGTTTTCGAGAGAAATTTAATTATACATCCGAAGAAGAGGCTTTCATCTCTCCTGTAAGTCTAATTGTTGTCCTTATTATTTTTCAAACAAAATTTTTTGAGAAGGTCAGTAAAATGAAATTTTATTTCAGCGATTAAATAAATAAATAAATATCAAAATAAATTAATGAATATTGGGTGGGCGGAGATATCAAATTATTGGGTGGACTCGTGCCCATTAAGTTGGCGCCATTGTCAGGCTAAAAAAGTTATAAACCCAATTCCTTTTAGGAATGTCAGAAATTCGCCACAGAACGCGAAAACACCCTAAAAATCTTATAAAATTCGCGACAAATTCAAGGTAGCAGTGCGATTGTTTCCGATTTTAAATTATTAAATTAATCATATTAAGAATCAGATCAAAGATTAATCACAGTTTGAAAGAGGGCAATTTATGGGAATTCCTTGGAAACAATAATTATGCATAAAAATAAACAAGTGGGTAAGTGTGATCACAGATCGCACAGAGGGTTTCGTTTAATATTCCTTTAAAACACTTTATCCTTTTGCGAAATCTGTTAGTTCCACATTTCGCAACCAGGGGGCGCACTCTATTCTACACAAACCTCTATCCAAAGGAAACTCCGTTTTACAACCTATCCGTAGGTATATTAGTCGAGGGGATCGGGTCTATAGCACCCGAGATAGGTAGGCGCCCCAGGAAATTGCACGGAACATTCTTTTATAAGCTTTTTATTATGTGTTATGAACTATGACAAAATTTCCAGCAGATCGACTTGTTAGATTTCATAATTTTAACAAAATTGCGTTATGTTAGTTGCAAATTCCACCACCAGGGAGCGCACACTATTCATAACAAAAGTGTATCAGATCGAAACTCTGTTAAACAACCTATCAGTGGATGTGTTACTCGAGTTGGTGGCGGCCTTAAGCGAGAAATTAAGAAATTTGCTGAAAGTACTATTCGGAAATAGTGATAACTAAAATTTTGACATTTTTATATTTCATAAGCAGCACGTGTCTGAGTATATCATAGTGCTCAAAAAACGACATCTAAAAAGGTCGTAAACGCTAATTTTTAAAAAAGAAATCCAGCGCCCCTCCCCCGCCCTCCCTTCACAGGAAATTGCATGCACCATTATTTTACAAGCTTTTTATTATGTGTCATGAAGTATCTTAAAGTTGCAAACGGATCGCCTTGTTATATTTCCTAATTTTAACAAAATCGCGTTACGTTAGTTCCGCATTCCACCACCAGGGAGCGCACTCTATTCTTAACAAAAGCATATCTGAACGAAACTCCTTTGCGCAATCTCTCCGTGGTCGGGAGCGTGGCGGTGCAGTCTTAACCAACAATTTAAAACATTTTCTGCGATAACAAACGCTAAGATTTAATAAATAAATCTAGTCCCCCCCCCCCTCCACTCCTCGAAATATCACACTCCATTCTTTTTTACACTTTTTCTTATGTGTTATAAAGTATCTTAAAGTTTCGAACACATCGAGTAGCGTCTTAAACAATAATTTAAGATATTTCCTGAAATTGCTATTCGGAAATAGTGGGATGAACACTTATAAACCTATAAACTTTTTCATATTGAATAATTAATACTTATCTCATAGCGCGCCGTCGAAACACCCCACGCAAATTGTTAGATTTCCTAATTTAAATGAAATCTCCGTTAAAAAACCATGTGCCTCCATCTTAATCTGGCATTTGATGGAAATAAAAGGAATTAATAAAATAATAATTAATATCTCAGCTCGTAATGAAGCTATCTCTTTGAACCGGGTATGTATGAGATCTGCGAGAAATTTCCAGCCCGGATGTCAAAAAATTTAATCGAAAAATTTAATATTTAAAAAGTTTAAATTTCATATTAGACTTTCCTCCCCTTAAATTTCTCCCGCGCCGATATGTCGAGAGATGACGACAGCTGCCTTCCGGTGAATGGAAATCTGTTTTCATTGTCTTTCCAAACACAGAAATTAAATTTTTATCGATCGATTTTTAGTGGATTTTTTTCGTTCAATCCTACGCAGAAATTTGAAATTTATACCAAAATAAAGTAGAATTTTTTCCGCGTATTTCTACACCTGTTACGAATTTGTACGACCGATACTTTGGCAGATCCGATTTTGCTTTTTAAAGGTCCACTTCATTTATTGCTTAAATTACTCCGTGGTAACCCTGCACCGGCTGATTTGACGGAGCATCCGCCGAATTTACTGGCAACCCTTAGGAGAAACTGGGGAGGATTTCGATAACGTGTGTTCGCATCTGCATTCAAAAGGTTGATTGGTTAATTTTAGAATTTAATTAGCCCGTAATTAGGTTAATTACCAACTTTTTCAAAATTTTATGATTTGTTGTTTGATGTGAGGTGTTCAGCTATAAGTACCCAAAATTCCAAGTCTCTAACATGCATAGTTTCTGAGAACGGGCTCTGTGACGGACAGACAGACGGACAAACAGACAGACAAAGGAGTGAGACGAATAGGGTTTCGTCAGATGAACGAAACCCTAAAAAGCTGTCTCTATAAATGCGTTGCTTCCATTTTAAATCCTAGACATTGGCATAAATTTATGCCATGCAAGTGACAATCAAGCAATCCACAGTAAATTGACACTGACTGTGAGGCACTTATTCTGGAAAGATTCAGAAGTCAGTCGATTTGAAAAAGGATTCAGAATAACTGATTTCCAGAAAAACGGTTTCATAATATAATATAATAATACAGTTTAATAGTTAAAAACCGCACAGTCCATTTTTGCAATATTGTCTTGACGAAGGAGGAAAGGCGTGGTCCGTTAGACAAGATTCCTGACAGTTACCCAAATTGTTGTTCTAATACAAGAAAACTACGAAAACCCCCCATAGCCGCCCCTTTTTAGTTCACACTCATTCATTAACATGAACAATCCTTTCTTTACATTTATGGCCAGCATGCATATTAACTTCAATGAGCAGATACCCCTTCCCCCTCAGATACATTTGAAAGCCCCAGTAATCCAATTTAATCTCTAAATATTAATTATATACGAGGTAAAATAATATTTTTTTATTTTATTGCATTATACAGTGCTAATACACTTCAATGTACTTGCTTTATTTTTACTGAATCATTTACATTTTTTTCCTATTGCCATGGAATTGCATACAATTCTAGCAATTCAGTTATCCAATTAAATAACAGCACTTTTTTTAATTTTTAATACAATCAAATATGTATAGCTCAACACTATTTTTTACTGTTGTTTCTGTTTTTCTTTGTTTGTGTTCTAAGTTTCAAAATACATCCAGGTTATAAAGTAAAAATCAATAAAACAATGATATTGAAACTTCTCTTTAAGAATTACAAAAACTCATTGACTCGTCTGTCTGCCTCGGATGTTTTAGGTGAATAGTCTGAAAATAAAAATCTTATTAATACAGTAGAAGGCTTTAAGGGTGTTCTCAAATCCAAAAGGGCAACTTTCTGACATAAGTTTTAATTTATTTTTGTTCGAAAATGCATGAAACTAGCTGTTGTTCAAAAACTATGTAATCGAGCTGTTTTTCCCATTTTTTTGCAAACGCAATAGATCTTTCAGAAAATAATGTCAAAGTGGACGTATTGAACCGAATTTCCGCGCAAAAGTAGAATAACAACTCAAGAGCGGGCAAAAACGTGTTTATCACGTGATCAAAATCGTTTATAACTCAATAGGTAATTTATTGATCAAAAAATGGAAAACACAGTGCAATTCCAAATCGCTTCCATGGCCAGGCTTTCCAATTTTATATCTTTCCGTTAAAAAATGAATTTGTAAATGTGTCAAAATGTTTTGCGGTTGTTGTGCAGAGCAGTTAAGAACAGCCTTAAGTGCAATTTCCAAATTTTTATGCAAAATGTCATTGATTTAAAAATAAGTGCTATTAAAGAACACTATTCTCAAAGGATCTGATATTTAATACAACTTCAATTTGAGAAAATAAAGTATTTTATTTTCCTTTTTACTTCATTAAAAATGGAAGTTCGGGATAGGCATGAAAGACTCCAGATCAAACTCATGCAGATTTCTATAAATTTCAGCTAGTAGTCTGTAGCTTGAATTCACATGTGTTCATAATCTATATAAGTATTTAAAAAACAAGGTTCTTTTTTTCAGTCATCTGCCTTGAGCTTTCTACTGAACCAATTTTACTAATTATTTTATTAAATGAAAGTTGTTCATCTGTAGATGTGTGGCCGCACTAGCTTCTTTTTAAAAAATTCCTACTTTTATATTTTAAAGTTTTTTATGAAATTTCTTCAAAATGGTGGCAATTGGACTACTTCCATTGTTGCAGAGAAACAATCGGTTTTATTTATCTTTATTGATTTTATCTTTTATGATGCCATTTTCTCATTACAATTAAAAGTAACTTTTAAAAGAATGCGAACAGAAAATGGCCTCACACTTTTAAAAACACGCACTTTCCTTTATAAAAAGCTGTTAAATTTCAATATTTTTTCATTCCGCCAATATTGAGTTTGAGAAGTTGGGTGAAATGCTTCAGTGAGTAAAAATGACATATTAAAAGAAAAAGATCATTTTCTTTGACAAAACTAAATATTTTTCCACGAATGTGTCTAAAAGACATGAATTTCTGCAATTTTTACTCACCGGTACCGAGATTAGAGCTTCAAGTCAAGAGTGCGAATGTTCACATGCCAAGTTGTAGCCTGTAGCGGTTGTAGCTGACAAACGTGACTTCAAATTTGGAAATATATTTATTAATAACCTACTGTGCGTTAAAATATTTTTTAAATGGTGAATACGAGTATGAGAGGTGCATATATAAATTTCGAGACGATGAAAATGAAGTTAGGTTTAAATTTCACGAGGGAAAAATTCTATGATTGTGTCAAAATGAAATAATTTTCGCTGATTTTTCATTCTGTAATACCAAGCATAAGAGACTCAATTGATAACTTTATCATAATTACTAATCTTGATTACATATTACTGATTACTTATATGAATAAAGTTTACTTTTTCAATAATTTGAACAATTGAAACGTATAAAAATAGTATTTTGGTAACTTTAGATTAAGAAGAGATTTGTTTTAAGACTTACATTAACCAACATAAGATGGATTTTTTATTGCAACTAATTTTGTATGTTTATTACAAATCAATGTAACAGTTCCTTTTTAAACATTTTCTTTCGTCGAAATTCGACAGGTTTCAATTCTATGTTTGATTATCTGTTTTGTTTTAATAGGCTAGATATCATTTTGTTCGCAAGCTTACTAGTATACATTTGTAAAATTATGTTTCAAGACATTAATAACTTTTTATACAAAACAAGGGGTATTGACTTGAAGTCTTTATGGGTTACAACTAGTGGAGAAAAGTAATTGCTATATTTTCAATGCTTGAAATCATTTTTACAAAAATATGTATTTAAAGACAACTTTCTGTGGCGAAAAATAAAAGTTCAAAAATCAAAACAGGTTTTCAATAATCTTAATATATTTCATTTCATTACTACTGAGAATATGATGTATACTTTTGGGGTAGAATTTGCCGAGCTGGGTACAAGATACCTGGAAAAATTTAACTGTGAAACACCAATTCAATATACATGAATGGCCAGGTATCCAATTTCTTCGTATTTTAGCAATGTTGAGCTAACTTTATGCAACATGAACAAGATGGTTTTGATTCTAGGTTTATCAACTAGAAAATCAGTATTAAACTGGCTTAACCTAGTCTGAAGAGAGTATTTCACATTGAGATAATAACATGAAGTTTCTCACACTCAAGTTATGTTCATAAATGACACCAGGATTTTTAATGACACATTCTTTTTGCTTAAAATCATAAAAGACTATTAATATTTTCAAATTGCCCTCTCAACTCCTTCCATTCTCTTACCTCCTTCCAGACTTTTTACTAAGTCTTAAATTATAGACTGGATCTTAAAACTTAACATCTTTTGAACAAATCTCGAATATAGCAATTTTTTATGGAAAACTAAAGGTTTATAACCAAGAGACCTTTTTTTTTTTTAATGAGAACCTTGTGCCACATAAAATGTACCAAGATTATTTTTTATTTTGTTATGTAAAGCTGACAATAAAATCACCTCAGTTAACCCTCTCATTCATACGGGCCTCATATGAGGACAGATAAGTATTGCCCTATAAAGTATTAGAGTAACAAAATTTTTTCATCATTGATTCACGGAGACCTCATTTGTGGATAGATAATAGCCAGCACACAGCACAATAGTTGGCAGAACCATACCGATAGTCATAATTCACACCAATGTTGCACTGAAATCAAAATATTGAAGCATTGTGATATTTGGCAGGATTTGCTACAAACAGACCAGGGAATAGTCATACTACCATCAAGGTATTTTTTTATATATACAATCTATCATCATGTAGTATGTAAAGAAAGAAATTTTTGTAATATTTCTACTAAGTTTTTATTTATAGCATGAAACATATGTCCTCATATGTGGACAGTTTGCCCCAAAGTAAACGGAATTCCATTTTTGTTTTCCAGTTTGATTTCTTTTTTTGCAGGTTGTTAAAAAAGCAAATATGAATTTTTTATCACTGTTTAAAAGTCAACTTTGCTAACACCTGGATCTTACGGAAATTACAAACCACCAAAAGCTTAGACCTGGTAGAATTGAAAAGTTCAATTGCATCCAGTTTGACATATAAGGGTACAGCTGAACTAAATAAAAATAAAACAGGTTGACTCTCTGCAGGACAACCTTTAATAAAACATTGAAGTACACACAATGTGTACCGAACTTTGCGTTTAGATGAAGAAAATCACTATCCAAAGAAAACAGAAACAGTTTGTCAATCACTATAGAGTTAAAGCTTGCAAAAGCGAGACCCGATATATTTGTAGAGTCTGCACTGTACTAGTGTGTCCAGAATGCATGGAATCATTTCATTCCGTATAAATCAGATAAAACTTATGCAGATATGTGAACATTGAACAATATTGTTCCCATATGAAGACACTGTGAATGTACCCCTTATTGCATAACGTCCCCAAATGAGGACGTATCAATATACTAATTAATAGTGTATCAAAAAGTCTGATAACATTATTTCATGGTAATGGGTTCTCATTTATCACAAAAAACAATTGCTTGATTTTTTTTTACAGCGTAAAAAATAATTCATGCATGAGAGGGTTAAAATTACAGTTTTCTAGTTTTGTACTCTGACAAGATCTATTTTTATGGTAGTCCAGTATGGGCAAAATGTACAGATACAATGGACAAAAGAAATTCATAATTAATGCTAAGTTTTCTGCCATAACAAAAATGTGACTAAAAATTAATCTGAATATAGGCACAGATAAATGATATGAAAACTTATACCTCTTAAAATTTACTATATGAAATCTGTTCTTCGAAGTAAAGAGACAGTTGGAGGCATATATACTAAAATGAAGCTTAGGAATAATTCATATCTTTAAAGATTTTTATTTACTCTACCTTTAAAGAAATAGAATAAACAAAAACTTTGTTAATTTGAAAGGAGTGAATTCTCCAAAATGTAAATCAACCTCTTAAAATAAGCACAAAAAACTTAATTCATTTTTCAGAGATTGTATCAGGTAATCACTACATTGCAAAACTAAAATTATAGCTGTAGACAAACAAGAGCAAAATAATTTGAATATATTTTCTCATTTTTTTCACAAATTTGTTTTTCTACTAAGCAGAAACATTCATAAGTAGTTTAAGAAAATTACACTCCTCCGTCCACTAAACCTATTCTCAAATACAAACTGGCAGCTTTCAGACACATTTCTGAAATCATTTTTATTTGCAAACACAAAAAATTGGTATGTTTTTAAATCAAACTATGAAATCAACCATTTCCATTTTCCAATAAAGGCAAAAGATCTTTAAAAAAATTTCTATCAAAGTTTATGTTTTGAAACGAAGTTCCAGACAGACAGCATAATAAAGGTCACTTTGAGACAGCAATTGCTTATAACACAAGATGTAATACATTCATTGCAAAATGAAAACTATTTTTCGATTCCAAATTACCTCAACAGTCATGCCTGCCAAAGGTATGTTTTTACATTTAAAAATCAACCCATGAAAGTGTCAGAAAGTTTCATGTTAAGCAGGGAATTGATTTTCCTTTTCTTTCTTTTTTTTAAAAGCTGCTTTAAGGGATTTAAAAAATATATTTTTCCACGCTTAACAACTCAAAATTTCCTGACACATTTTTTAAAGTAAAAACATAAAACTTGATGACATTTTTTGAAGAGATTTACAAGCGACATGTGTTTTTATTTTTCGTTCAATTAATTAGAACTTGATTCATAAACAATTATTTTCTCAGTATGACCATTTTTTTTTTTCCCCCAACACTATCGCTTCGGGAAATTAGGTTCAAAATGCCCACTTTGACAGTACTTTTTGAAACATAATCTGCCTTTACCAAAAAATCGACCAATATGCCAGGTTATATAGTTTCTGAATAAGAGAATCTGCCAATTGGATGTGCTTGAGAGCAAAAATGAATTTAAAAATGTGTCAGAAAATAAGCAGTTTGGATTTGAATGGGTTGAAGGGAAAGAACCAGGTTTTTACACAAAAAAAGGGATTTAAAAGCAAGAAAATAAGGCCACAATTTTAACATACTTCTTTTTATTGGAAACCATTCACAAGAAAACAGTAATGCCCTGTTAAAGCAATGATAAAATAACAATGTGGTTCTGAAAACACATTCAATACACGATTGAATACAGATATTTTCAATCTATTTCCCATTTGGACATTAAGGCTGTGGCAAAGAGACATGCTTCAACAAAAAACTTATTTGAGTTGAAATTACAACATTTTATCATTAAGTAGTTGGAAAATGACATTTTAAAAAATGAATAAAAACATATGCCATAAGTATTTTTATAAGATAATTGCAACCATAAACAAATTTTTTTTAAGTAAAAAATAACTCATTCTTAAAATACAATATTTGTTTCCTTTTCTGCTTGATCAAAGGAAATATTCATTTAATTTAGTAATAACTGCATAGTAATTAAAAATAACATTCAAGCAATTTTCTTTTATTGGATCCTTGTCTAACATCTCTTTTATAATTAATGCAAATGCCAACCTCCACCTTCACTTCCTGAATTATATGACAACAAAAATGAATTAAAACATTAATTAAAATTCGAAACATATTCTGATTCATCCATGTATCTTTTTTTTATCAAATTTAACATAACTTGATATTAGTTTTATGTTCAAAATAATATGAAAATCTGTTTTTTTTTTGTTAACATATTTTAATTTAGTGCCAAATTAAAATATCTTATTAGTTTTTTGTAAGCAGGCCCAGGGTTCGGTGATATATATCAATGGATATATATCTTGATTTATAGAATGATATATATCCGATATTTTCATATATTAAATATTTATTTTCAAAATATTGTGCATGATAATTTTTATATTTTCAGTCAAAGAAGCCAAGTTGTAAAGAATTTTTTTTAACTATTATTGACTGTGTTGTTCAGTACATAAAGAACTTTTGCTCTAGTAGTCACCTTTTTTAGCACTCCCCCCCCCCCCCCCCCCAATTAAAAAAATAGTTTCCAAGCTGTACATTTGAAGCTGAATTTTTAAATCTACAACCATTAATTATGTGGAACAATATTTACTTTTAACAGCTATTGAAAGATAAACTGTCTAATTTAGATAAAATATTTGTAGTTTCATTTGAATGATTTTTTTTTTTTTTTAAATTTAAACTGCACAACAGGTTAGGTAATGAAAAAGCGTAGAAGCTTACATTTCTTTTCAAATTTTGAAATTCTTGAAACTAAATTCTATAGTTTGTTTTTAGTGAGTGTAAAAAGCAAATCACGTCTGTTTTTCAATTAGTTGATTTCAATTTTATTACTTTAGAGAAATGATATTAATAAAGACAACATTTAGAATATAGTTTAATTAAATCTTCATGCTAAGTGCAATATGTTTTAGTTTCTAATTTATATTAGATCTGAAAATATTTATAATCATGTATAAGTTCCGATTTTAAAAATATCGGAAATATATCAAAATATTGGATATTTTTAATATTTTCGAAAATATATTTGCGAACCCTGATCAGGTATTATCATACTTCAGCAAATTTTACTTGGCCCACGTTTTTTTTTTTTTATTTTTTTTTTTAATGAGTAAATACACAATTTGAAATGTATGTGTAGAACCAAACTGAACATTGCTGGCTCTTGGCAGCTGTAATTGTTAAAAGTGGATTACAGTTTTTTGACGACTATAGAAAAGTCTGTAGTGAAAAGCATAGGACTTTGTCACTAATAAATAAATTGGCAGTGTTAGATGCTTATTGCTAATTCAAATGCATATTCAAACAAGAGATGCTTCTAGTAATTTCTAAACAATAGATTATTTCAATTAATGGGTATTTTTATTCAAATAATTCACATCAAGGACAGCTGAATAAAGGATCGGTCAATATTCATAATTGTTTGAAAGGTAAAACTATCAAGGAAAAACAATATACTTTAATACTAAAAAGATAATTAAGCAATTTATATAGTTATTTTGTAAAGCATTTTCTACTACTAAATACTAGCAACCATTATTGTTAGCAAGTCGAATTCAGTGCATAGTTATCTAATTTTACTATTATAATAATAGGCTCAATAATCTTTAATAGTGATTAGCATTGAAGTAGCAGATAAGGTACAATTAATTACTAAATTTAATTTTTTTAAAGGTACATTAAAGTAAGTTTTAAAGTATCAATTACTTAATTTTTTTTTTAATCAAACTGAGCTCCAGAGCCTTTTTTGTTCACACTGAAAAATGTGTAATCTTTCATTTTTCAATACATTTCAAATCATTCTAATTTAAAAAATTTCTATTTCCAAATCCAAAATATGCAACCTTATTTCTCCCTTTTGTGGCAGAAACATTTTAAGTTGCTATTCTAGACTTCATAAGTAGTTTAAATAATGAAAAAGTTTTTAAGTCCAATGTTATCGCTAAAACAAATGCATAAACTCTTAAGTATTTTTGAGAGAGAAGGAGGAAGTGGTGGCAAGTTGCAAGGGTACATAATTTTATTTTAAAAGATCAAGTTGAGTCATTTTTAAGTACAAAATTCTTCTTATAAGTAAGCACAATGCATACTAGTAAAAAAATGTGTTATCAAATAAGAAAAATGCTATAAATTTAATAATAAAAATTTAAATGTTCATGCAAACTATCACCAAAAACTTTAATATATCCACATTTCACTGTTTTAAAGATACAAATTTTATAAATTCACCAGTAATTGGTAATGGTAAGACACAAAGATAATAAACCCCACTGAAGTCCATACAATACATTATTGAAAGAAAATTTTAAAGTTAACTAGAAAACTGAAAACATATGTTAATAATAGACTTGTATATTGACCTAAAATGTAGGTTATCAAATAGCTATGATTATAACAATTATTGTCCATCATATTTTCTTCCTATAAAAGAAAAACAATAGCTCTTGAATCAGCTACCAATTTGAAAAGGGAATTTTTATTTATTTCAAAACAAGCCGAGATACCCGTAAGCTCCAAATTTTCTTTAATAAAAAACAATATATGAACAAAGTTCTAACACAATTATAAAATCTATTTAAAATGTATACGATTACATGGAATCTTGCTTAACAAATTCATATATGTAAAAATTATATTTAAAAAAAAGACAAAAGAAGCAAAGCTCTTCAGCAGTTTTTTTTTAAGCAACACAGCTATAAAATGTTCAAGAAAATATTTTCTGAAAGATCAAACTAAGGCATAAACAGTCAGAATATGCTTCTGAGTAAAAACTGCTTAATTTCAGGAAATATAATAAGCTTCATTAATAGTAAGTATCAGGTACATAAAAGAGAATATAACTAACAAAAATCCAAAACACATTACAAAAATATTTGAAGCTAAATGTAGTAGACATTACATAATTTTTTTTAGCTATTTCATTTAATTTCCATTGCTTATATAAAACTTTCTTTAAAAAAAAAAACATATACACAATAAGAAAGTAATAGCAATTTTTGTACATGACTAAAAAATTTCTATTAGCGTTTTAATTTGTTTATTTGACTATGCAGTCAATACACTGACTGCAGCTGTTGACAAAACCCATGTACTTTATGTGCACAGGCAAAATCTGCAATTAAATCTTAAAAAGAAAAACATTAAAAACCAAACTTTGAGGGGGGAAAAATTTCTAAGAAAATTATGATAAGTCTAAAAAAGAACTATGTAATCAATACCATTCAACACTAACAAAAAACAGTAAAATGTAAGCTAAGCAATTATTAAAACTTACACAAAAGCTTCAAGTAATCCAAAAACAATTTTAAATTTTTACTTTAGAACAATGAAAATCATCAGTACAAAAGATATATACATGTATACACATAAAAATATTGTAAACTTTATAGACTATAAAAGATATGTGATACAAAACATCACTGGCTATTTAGGGAATTTAAAAAAATGACACACCAAGACTTAAGCGTAATATTTAGAAAAGGAAAAAAAATCACAACAGGAAAAGGATATCAAGTATCAATCATCAAACAAAACTAATCTATTTTGATTTCATGCCATTTCATTTCAATATAATTTCTTTGAAATAAAAAAGTAATATTGTCATTAATTTAATAACTAACTTTTGATTAATATTACTGAAAAAAAAAAAAAAAAAAAGGTGTTTCTTTTATTTCCTTTTTTGAAATCCTTACACTTTATTTTATTCAAAATTGAATACATTTGAATAAAGCAGTAAAATTTACACTCAGATTTTTCTAAAGCAATCAATCGCACACAATATTAGCCGCATTTTATTATTTTCGAGAGTTTTAAATGTGTTTGCTAAATTAAAGATATCTGTTATTTGGTAGGGTCCGTTATGGAGGTTTACTGTCTATACAAATGGAAACTATCAACATACTTTTTTTAAAAGGGATCTAATTTTCAGTGTAGTAATAATTTGTGAGAAAAATGTACTTGTTTTCATTTAAAAATCCAAGATTATTTCCTTATGGTTATTGATATTTTTGATTTAAACAGAAATTGCTACAGTAAAAATATACTACAATAATGTCGATCCGTGTTAAAGGGGGAAACAAGAAATTGGCAATTCTGGAAGCCCTTTTTAAATATTTATTATGCAGCTCACAAAAGGATAAAATGTTTGGTCTTAAATGATTGTTACAACCATTGAATGGATTTAATATTTATAAGAATTCCTTTACTTAAAACATAAAAGTTAATAAATAGCAGCTTCTCACTGAAATTTTTAGAGTTGATGGAAGATTAAAAGGCAATTTTTTTTTTTTTTCAACAGTTAGCATGAGTGCAATAAAAAAAAACCTAAGTAACCAGTGGTGACTGAAATACTGTATCATGAGTTTCTTTAAAAAAAAAAAAAAACATATGCTAAAGGGCAAAACTGGAACATTTTATTAGTAACCAGTAATACTAGTTTTAGAAGTGGCCACTTTTTTACTTAAAAGTACTATATAGTAAACCTTAAAAAAAAATCTTTTTGTATTAATCTAAAATTGAATAGCCCAAATAAATATATTAATATAAACATATTTCAAAACAGAAAAAGTAGAATCCTTAATGGAATGTAAGAAAATTTTATTCTCTCCCTGTAGGAAAGTGGCCATAACTGACAAACAATTTTTCAATAGCCACTTTTTCTCATTTAGTGGCTCAGTGACTGATGCTAATTTTGCCCTTTAACATATGAAGGGGGAAGGAAGGGGTGAGCTAAACTATTAAATTTAAAGAAAACCAATCTTTCATTTGACAGAAGAATTACATGTTTTTTAAACAATAAATATTTGTTTTGTGCCAGAAACATTACATTTTATTAAATAACAGCTTAAAAAGGGTGTCAAACTCTGATAAGTCTTTTGGCAGCCTTCCTATTTCAATACAAATTATACTTTTTAGCAATCACTTCGTAATTTGATATTTTACATACAGTAATTCAATTTTATAAACAAACCTGAGCACCACGTTCCCTTATAAAAATTTTTAGTACAAATTCGCAAAGATAATTTTCTTTAAAAAAAAAAAAAAAAAGGAGAGAGAAAACTTACTAAGTACCATACAAAAGTCAAACTATGTCACTCTCTTCTCTACATTTTCTCGATACAAATTACAAGAGTAAGTCCATTTTCTTTATCAAAATCTCTATAAAATTGAATCTCAATTTTTAAATACAATGGACAATTTATAGATTAATACTACACCTCGCATGATCATTTACATCTACCAACAATGGCAGTTCAAACTTTATGAGAACTGTGAAAATTTTAATCATTAAACTCAGAATCAGTTATTCATCCTCAATAACACAATAAAAAATGAAATAAGAAAACTGACATGAATTATTATATAAAGCAATGAGTAACATTTATTATAAATGCACAGCTTTTTGTAAATAAATGACATCAATGAATTAAGTAAAAGAAGTAATCTTACTAGATTAAAAATTTTAGTGTCTTAGTTGAAAACAAAACTATGCACAGACCTTCTTTTAAAACTTTACAAATCTTTTAAATAGACAACAAAATAAAAGTTTAATTAAAAGTTACAAAACTTCACATAAAAAAATTATAAAACAAAGAACAATGCATTTTTCCATAATCTTAATAACCTGTTTTTAACAGGACGGATTTTCCTTCTATAAATTCAATATATATAGCAACATTACATTTATTTCTGGTAAAAATAGTTATAGTCAGAATTACAATGACTGACTAAATTTTTTTCAAAAATCATTAGCAAAGTTTTGAATCAAGTGTTACACAGTTAAAAATTTTAATACATTTTTCAAATGTAAACAATTAAATACTTTTTGTCAACCATGAATTACTCGATTTTTATGATGACATGCTTCTTTGAAGCAATAATGTATTTAAAGAACTGGTGACTTTAAATGAGTTTATATATATATATATATATATAAACAGAAAACTGGTTTAAAGAAATGAATTTCTTCTATACTTAAATAACATAAAACACGTAAAAAAATTACTTTTGAAGTTTTGGACAAAAAAAAGAAAAGAGTGGGTGATAAAAAAATATTACTATGGATAAAATAAAATGGTATTTTTAATTTATTAGTTTAAGACGATTAAAAGTTTTCAAATTCAAAATATTTGTGGAGATATGTGCAGTTTGATGATATATGTGAATATTAAAAATCTTTGTGTCAAATTTGATGAGTAAATGAAGTATGTTTATTTAATTGTAGATTTATAATTTGTGCAGTTCACTTAAAAAAAAAAAAAAAAAAAAAAAAAAAAAAATTACTTAGTATTATCCCACCCACCCACATTCCTAATAGAGAAAAAAAATCATTAGTTAATTTGTGATTTAATACTTCAATAAGAATTTTTAGCTAACATTGAGATAAGAAGCTGAAGTGCTGAAAGAAAAAAAAAAAAGAAAAGAAGTAAAAGATTGGAAAAATGCATAAGAAAATAGAAATATAGTATTAAAATATTTCAATGCTAATAAATGTGTTATGAAACATTAATTTTTCAATTCTTTACAATATTTTGATACCCATCTTTAACTATCTAACAGAAATACATTTCTTTTACAAAATTCATCAAACCAGAAATATTCAATTGTGAAATAGAAAAACAAGCACAGCACATCATATTGCTCATTTACTATTGTTATTTGTTTTTAATGGATAGAAAAGTTTTTCAATATGAAAGATTATTTTAAAAAGAAAAAGTATAAATTCACCACACTAAACTGCAACCCTATTAATTCCTGTATCCTACTCAAAATCTATAAGTGAGCGCAAAGCATGTAAAAAAGTTCTTTCTATATTACTCAAATTTATCATATGATTTTTAAAGAAAGAAAAACATACTTTCAAATTAAAAAAATTATGAGGTAGCAATTTAAACAAACACAGTAAAACTTGTTCAAAGCATAATCACAAGGGACCAAAATAATTTTTCGAATTGTACACATTTCTGAACTATACAAAATGATAATACGTTATAGTATATTAGTAATATTATTACATTATAGTGATATTATATTATAGTAATTTTATTTTGCAATTTATCTAAGAGTGGCGATTCTCATTGAGACTTTCAAAATCTTGTATGTTTATCTATTATCACTTTATTATCATTGCACTACATATTTAAGTCCATACACTTACAAGGAAAGACAGAAAATCACAAAGCACACTTTTTAAACCATTTTTCAAAGATCTAACAAATGCATGTTTTTTTAAAGTGTCATTTACAGAATAAAAGTGTTCAATTTTGCCATTGGTGTGTCCGTATTCAGAGCAGACTTGGAACTGGACACTAACTATGGACACATTAGCGGGTTTTAGATGCTTATAAACAGCGTTAAAACATTCTGAGAAAAAATTGAATTTTTTGAAAATTACACGGAACAGCCAGACAGTTTATTGATTTCAAGGAGAGAGGTGCAGTGCAAGATGAACACACACAAAAAGAGTGCAGATCTAATAGTGTGGCCACACTTGCTGTCAAATTAGCTGCAGGATTTCTTTTCTGATTACTAGCATTCGTCATTTTCTTATAGACCATGACTTAATTTTTTATATTATTATTGAGACGGCTGACTGCAGAATAGACAATTTGGACTGTGAATTCATTATTTCTGGATTATATATTTTATTACAATTTGATGAATTCTTTAATTATTGTTTTCTGTTTTCCACATTAGATTTCATATTACGGAAAACAATTAACAATATTTTCTCAGCAAAAACCATTAACTTAGTACGAATTGGGCAATTTTCCCCCGCTTTTTTCACATTCAGATTTAAACAAGTTTTACTGCATAAAAGTAAAAATATATAACCTGTATGTAAATACTGACATTACGTTAAAATATGTAGGAAAAAGTTTACCACTAAGGAATAGTGTATATGCTACACCTACAAAAAAAAAAAGTTAAGGTGCAAAACAAAAATTTATTTAAGTCTAGTCCACTGACGATAACTTGGTCAATAAATAATGCACATTTTGATTAATTTATCACTTATTACAGTGATAATCACTACTAGCAACTGGGGAACCTAGTTTTTAATTAAATAACATTTTTATCACTGTTTGTATCTGCTAGCAACTTTATTTTTGCCATAGCATTGTAAACTCGTTCAAAATCAATAAACAATTTATTGTAGGTGGACTGTAAAACTAGCATTTTCATACTTAAATCAAACAACCTAAATATTTTATGAAAAAAAAAAGAGGGAAGGGCACAAGAGGCATATCTGATTCGTTGTATCATGATATTAAATACATTAAATTAAAGCTTTTAATAACTACACACAAAGTTTACAAATGGAATTTGTACCAATATTTTTTATCCTTTCATATTAAGCTCTTCATTGAAGTTAATACGCAACATAATCTTCTCTAGTTAACAAAACAACCATTACTTTTATCATTTAGAATTTTCTACAACTTTAAATTAGCAAATTCTTTCTTAAACTAGATAAAATACACTCATTTGGTGAACTGGTAAATACAAAAATTTGTAAACATACATACAACTATACACCAATGAGATACTAAAACAATATAAAATCTCCATATTTTATTTAATTAGATTATACTTAATTTATACAGAAGCTAGCAATACAGAATCTTTAGTTCTTTTCTAATAATCACACACTAACTGGCCATCAACTATAATACAGAGTAGTGTTTAAACTTTATTTAAGGGGAGTATTGCATTCTGAAGTCTTTCTCATTTTTTAATTGGAATGGTACTTTTTTTTTTTTTTTTTTTTTTGTATGTGCACTTGCACTTCAAAATGTGTCAATAATCCACCCTAAACTTCAAAATGTATGAAACTGATAAATCCAGTAATGATGAATCTTACTGCACTTTTAAAATAAAAGAACATATAAGAATATAGAGAAATCATTCTAAAACAAATTTTTTTTTTATACTTAGGACTACACTTAACTAAATCTATTATTCAATATGAATGGCTTGCCTATTAGTTGCGTAATTTTACATCATAAAAGAATAATGTACAACGATCTGTTCAAAATAAAATAATAAAGAAAGTAAACAAGAATTTATGTGATTTGGCAACATGAATAATGCCTTGACTACAATTACAGCAGACAATCTCCTCCCCTCTCCCTCCATTTTGCTAGTCTGTTCTCAGTTGTTTCAATTTGCATTTATTAGGTAGTTTAAAATTGTAAAATAAAACAACTGATTTTTAAGATATTACAAAAACTTCCTCGGAAATTGAAAACAAATCTTAAAAATATCAATTAATTTGTTTTCTTTTTCAGTAAATTTAAAATCTTGAAGTAGTCGAGAGAGAACAACCATCTTAAACAAATGTGTGTTTTTCTAAATATAATATTAATAAAAAAAATTATACTTATAAAATCACAAGTTCAGTGCAGACAAAGCAAACATGGAACTTGTTGATACAAACTGGCAATTCCTTTTTTTTTTTTTTTTTTTTTTTCTGCATTGCTCCACCTTGAACAGACTATGGAAATGTAGTTTAATGATTTTATTGAAAAAAGGATGACATCTAATTAAACACATTTCAATCTCAGAAAGCAAGAGTAAAATTGCAATAAAAGAAAAAAATGATAAAATCTTTATCTTAAACACTGCAAGTTGAGGCTTTGATGAGAATGGATGGGGGAGGGGAGAATATATTTAAGAAAGTTCAATAGATATTCAAAATGCAATCTTAAACATAATAAAATTGAAAAAAAGTCTTAAAAACTTATCTAAAAATTTCATATTTAATTATTATGTTAACACAGCATAACTATTTATTTATTTATACATATCTTTGTCATCAAAATAGCGAATATTTCTTTATTTTTTCCATAAAATCCAAGAAATAAGTTTTACTTCAGAATAGGTAATGCAGTACAAATATACTACTTGAATTTTACTTAAATTTAGTTAAGTATAAAATTAAACATATTTAAAAAGCAATGAAATTTATATTACAATGAGATATTTATTAATTATTAAATCTATATCAGAATATTATGCTAAATAAATATATGTAAAACAGCCCCCCCCCCCCCCCAAAAAAAAAAAAAAAAAAAATTACCCAAATATTTGGAACATTTTCTACATTTGTAAAACATTTTGATTTTTACATTGCTTGAAATTTCTGAGATACAAAATCAGAAATGTTAACTCAATATAATATTTCTGTATAATAATATTCTCAAGGAATTATTTTATCTTTTTTATATTAGTAAAAATAATTGTAAATAAGTTTATAAATATGGATTGCCAAACACTCAAATTTGAAAAAAAAAAAAAAAAAAAAAAAAAAAAAATGAAATTTCACAAAGATCCAAATATTTCTGATCATTTCTTTCTTCCTAAAAATAAAATATAATAAAGAATTTTCAGCAAAACACTGTAAATATGTTTCACTTTATATGAAACTTGAGTATCAAAGATGAAAAACCTGTGGCAATGTAGCAATTTTGATTTACAGTGAAACTGGTATTACTTAATTTGATTACATCATACATGTTCATAAAACCAAGCATAATTAAATGACTAGAATAATTACAAAAAGGACATTCTTCAGAAAATAATGTCATAAGTTAGAAAAATCAAGAAAATGTTTATCAAAGAAAATGTACAATAAATTTACATTATTCTAAGAGAATATACTGAAAACCAAGACAGGTTTTATACTGGCCAAGTAAATGAATTATAACAAAGATACACACACACACATATTTATGGAATTGTGATTTTAAAATATTGCAAAAAATTTATAAATATGAAGAAATATTACTTTTTAAAATATAGTTCTGCATAAAAAAGAAAAGCAAAATTTCTTCAGGATATAGTTATATATAAAACTCCAATATAATCAAGATTTTTACTGCATTATATGATTAAAACTCATACATTTCTAAAAGATTTACGAATTCAAAGGCTAAATATCTTTCCAGGAAAATTTAACCAGGTTACATTAACAAAACTCCTTTTTCAAAATATTAGCTTTGAATTTCAAATTTCATTTCAAGATCAGGGTGACCAGCACTTGAAAATACTCATACAGTATAGGATCCGTTATCCGGAATCCTTGGGACCTGGGGCATTCCGGATAAGTAGTTTTTCCGTAATTCGGAACACTATTACAAATATTTTCTAATGTACATAAATATGAAATACAGGTTAGCATAAATAATATTAAAAATACTGTATTACACATTTGTTGAATTAATTCAATAAAACACAATTAAGGAAAAGTTTAATTATGTTTTATTTACAAAAAAAAAGTTAAGTAATAATTTTAAATTATAATAAAACTTACAAATGAACAAGATCAAAAATAAAATTTAGTTTTGGGGTTCAGATACAGATGCTTGGGAATTAGTTTTTGGAAAAATCCTTTTAAAGTTGGCTGCTTGTAACGTTTCTGTTTTACAAGCTGGTCTTAAATTTTATATAAGGGCATTATTTGTTGTTCATGGAAGTAACTTCTTTGTTCCATGCCTTGAATTAATTGTTGAGTGTAAAATATCATTTGTTCATTAGATATTTTTTCTACCTCCTCATTCTTGTCATCATCATCACTACTATCATCAGATGCATCTTTAGTCATCATTTCAAAAATTTCACTGTATGTCATCTGATGACTAAGTGGAGCATTATTGTCTATATTGAAACAAACTTGAACTGCATCTTCATCTAATAATTGGGGAGGGAGGGGAATATATTGAAAGTTGACTTTTTATTTGTTTTTGTTTTGTTTACGAATTTATCGCATGGAAAGTGGGCAGAAAAATACAAGAGGCAAAATTATCAACACTTAAAATGCAGACTTCCGCAAATTCGCGGAGATAAAGAAATGCATAATTATTGTAATATTCCATTAACCCACCCTCCCCTATAAAAAAAAATCTCGCGGAAGCACCCCCCCCCCCCCCCCCTCTTCCTAAACAAACAAACAAAAAAAAATCGCGCCAAGCACCGTATCACCTTTCACTTATCCGATCTCTGCTTTTCTACTGTTCCATGGATGGACGCAGCTGATCACAGTAAAATGAACGTTTCTCTCATTCTCGTAATTGGCCGAATTGTGGGTGCGCCTTTAGATGATGTGACGTCAAAGGTCGGAGCTTGCCAACAGATTTTCGATCGCGGAAAACGCGTTCAAATTCTAAGTGATGTTTCGAAAATATTTTTTTTTCAAAAGGTTAAAATTAAAATTTTTTATAATGGATTTTAGCGTTTGAAACAGAAAAATATGAAATTTAAGAATATGTAGTTAGTTTTCCCATATTTCTAAAGGTTACGCCGATGCGAGGTCATAAAAATGATTGAAAAGAGAACTTATGTCCGATGATTGCGTACATTCAATTCTTATCTTTCACGGGAGCGTCATAAGTGGGATCGCAGGGAGAGCGCGCTTTTAAGTTCGCGCTTTTTAAGTACTGTTTTTTAATTATCTCGGTTAACAAAAAAAGAAAAATCTGAATATCAGGGGAGGCTTTGGACTATTCTTATAAACATTTTCGGATTTCAACAGGTGGTAGATTTCGATAGCCACTTTAAATCCCTGTAAGCGGCCTCTCCGATTACTTTACAATTTTTTGCCGCGTTTGGAAGGGGAAGGGGAGATTAATGGGATTTTACGGTACCTTGAGGTGTATGAGAAAAAGTTTAAAATATTCAAAATATCGATTTATAAAGCATATTAACTCTTCAATAAAATATGAAAAAAAAAACTGCAAATTTTTAAGAAATGAAAGCTTTCACTAAGTTTCGGTTTTGGATCGTTTAGCATTCCGGTTTTTAGAGCGTTCCGGATATCGGGACACCGGATAATAGATCCTATACTGTATTACCTGACTTTTCTAGGTCATTTTCCCTGACTTTCTCAGGTCATTATACATGATCATTGTAGGTCAATCACTCATAAGCAGTCAAATGCAATACTGTGTTGAAAATTTCAGGTTTCAATCAAAATTCCCTGAATTCTAAGAGTTTAATCAAAATTACCTGATAGTTTTCTGACTGTTTTCAGTTATGCTAAATTCCCTGACTTTTACAAGTTCTTCAGGATGCCTGGCCAACCTGAATATTATTTTATAGTTATTGAATCTCTCATCCCCTCCCTCAACTTTCTAGAAGAAGCATTTACAAAAGTACATTCATTAAAATGGTCTCAAACAACACAGAACAAGTTTTTATGCAGTTTAAAACATCTTATAAACATGGGAGAAATACAATAAGGGGAAAAAGACCATTTAGTAATTTTCTTTCACTTATCTTCTTCAAACGGCTTAGTTACAGTGAAGTGAAGAAGCAAAATCTTAAAAAGAATTTTCAAAATAAATAATAAATGGTTTTATAAATACAGAAGCTGGGTGAATTTTCATATAATAAACAATGATTCTCACTTCACATACTTTTATATCATTTTTCAAACTGATTTATCATAATAATAAAGCCCTATGAAAAGAGAAATATTATCAATAATATCTTAATTTGGACTTTATCTGAAACCACTTGTTTTTCAACTTTATATAATTTTAATAGGATTGCATAAAATAGATGAGATCAAGTCTTACCATATAATTCTTCAAAAACAATTTCATTTACTAATTAGATTTCAAAGACTTCAGATTTAATAATTTTTTTTTAATATAACACTATTATAGAGTTAAATTAGCTCTCTGACTGCTTATCCCACTATTTCCAAAAGCAATGCAATTATAACAAAATTTGCTCATCCCGTAATCCTGTGAACTGCATTGATTTCTGTAAAACAAAGTTTTTATCTGGATGATCTTATTTTTAATTCATTTTTTAGATATTGCACCTGTTTATATATATATATATTAAAAAATACTTTTAAAAACTTGATTCTTACATATAAGGCGGCAAATGTGTATATTTTATAACGTGTACTTTTTTTATAGTATAGATTTTTAAAAATTGATAATTTTCTATAAAATAAGGTCATAGTTCAATTCCTAAATATGTATAGATTTAAAAAGATGATAAAAAAATAGCTGACAAATTTTGGTACTGTATTGGTTTAAAAAAATAATAAGTAGCAGCCAGAGGGTTAATATGCATTCTAAGTGGTATAATTATTTAATAAGTGATATTGAATCTTAAACCTCTTGATATATGTTTTTAAATGCTAAAAAATAATTATGTAATTTCCACCTTAATGCTTATAGGCTTCATATATATATATATATATAATATAATACCTATGAAATCAAAAACATATGACAAGCCCACATAACAAAAATGATTATGATTCTTAATTACTGAGATTTCATAGTAAGTTATATTTAAGATGTTTTCCATATATTTATTATATATACACCTATAAGAATAAATTGTAAACTAAGGTATTAGGAAATATCATAGAAAAAGATAATAAACTATCATAAAATATGTAACTCTAATTAGATGCGTTCATATATCAAAGAGGCTAAGGCTCTTAAAATTCCAGACAGCAGAGATAGTTATCTAGAAGATATGTAAGCTACACCCTGCTGATTAATAAACACAACATTCAAATGAATATGGGCAAATGTTAATTTTATTCTAAAAAAATCTTAGATTAAAATAATGAAAATTTAGGCACCTATGGTTCTATCACTAATCATTCAATTCCATGTCCCTTCAGAAAATGCAAAAAGAAAAACCTTGCATTTATTTCTTAGAATTTTTGGTTTTCTGGAATCGTTATAGCAATCAAAATGGATAAGAAAATTTAAATAAAGGAATAAAATGCTAGTAAAACAAAAAGATTTTATATTAATTTTTAAAACCTTTATTTAAAAGATCATCATCACAAAATATGCCAAATATTATTTTAGGATCACACAGATGTCAACCTTCTCTCTTTTCTTTTCCTTCTTTAAAATAATAATAATAACAATAATAATAAATACTAAACCAGAAATTTTATTTTAAAAAATGGCTAATAAATAACCACATAAATACAGGAAAAATTTAATAATTTTTCTGATTTAAATTATGTTTATTTAACTTTAAAAAAAGAAGGTTGACAGCTATGTAATCACTATAACTTTCCCAATCTCTGTCAAAAGGGCTAACACTATGGATTTACAGCAGTGATATTTTATATTTTTATTCCTGTGAGATATTTAAAAATGAAAAACAAAGGGACATGGAGCGAATGAAAACAAAACACTGATTGGTTAAAAAGTTTAAAATGCTATAAAAAAGACCATTTTTAGAAAACTAAGAAATTTTTTGTTTGCTAAAAAATTTGATAAAATGTCTTCACCAACATTCCTTCTGAAATGTGAAACATTTTAGCTTCACATATTACAATCATGGATAAAATCAGATTTTATAAGTTCCGCTTATTTCTTTGAACATCAAAAGCTCTCTTATAGTAAAGCTTGAATTTGAGAAACTACATTTTGCATTGAAATCTAAAACAGCTGCAAAAAAACATATATAATGTCACATAATACTCAGATAGAATTACACTCTTAAAGAAAAAAAATACTGTCATGACAATAATAAAATAAAATGCACTATTTATTTCAATGCAAATACTAAACACAATGGTGAAGACAATTATGAAAAATATTCTTTTAAATTTTTGCTTTAATAATATACAACTTAACAAAAAAAAAAAAAAAAAAAGAAAACAGCAAAAGTTTTAATATACACTTATATTTTGAAAATACATTTGATTAAATGACAAATGACTATGCTTAATTTATTTTAACAAGCCAATTAAATGATGAATAATTTATATGCTAAAAGAGAATCAGCAAAAATAAAACAAAATATATTAAAAAAAAAAAAAGGAAAAACTTTTAAGCAGAAGTTTTTTATTATAGAAAACTGTGTTGATAATGTCAAAAACATGAAATTTATTAATATTTAAACCACATTTGAATTATCCTATAAATTTTTAAACTGCATAGAACTCATTATATATATATAATTATTATTATTTTAAGTATAAAAACAAGATATTTGGTTTCTGGATAACTGAAATAACTGTACTCAAATAAAATTTAAGTTACCTGAAACTACTCAGCTATTATTAGATCATATTTTATAAGTGTTAAAAAAAAAAAGAAAAAGAAAATCAGTATTAATCTCAAATCACTAAATAACGTAACCTCCAAAACAGAATTAGTGTATTATTTAAATAATTTTGCTAATACTAAAATGAAATAAGACTTCTATAAAAGGCTTACTTTCTAAAAGAAAAAATTCAACTTAGCATATAAGAAACTAATATATTATATATATATATATTAGATCAAAACTAATTAAAATCTAATAATAAATTTTAAAAATTCAAATTCATAGTTATTTTGAAAGTAAATCCAGAAAGAGGTAAAATCCCCCCTTTTTTTTATGAGAAACATTAAAATTTATTAAAAAAGAAAAATCCATATTATGGAACTTACTAGCAGAATATAGTAAGTCATGCAGTCATGCTAGAGAAAGATTAAAAAAATTCTTACTTTTTTATTTTTCAAAAAAATGTAATAGTTTACATGGAAAAGAATTTACAAAAAATCAATCAGTTGTCACTCCAGAAAGAGAATGGCTAAGTCACAGTTAGTTATAAAGGAATATCAAACTACATATATCAAACTAAGCAGTTTGGCTACTGAGAAAGCCACAATATTACACAGAACTAATGAATGCTACACACACAGCAATGTGTATTGTCTTAGCATCTGTGAAAATATCAATAATATTTCTTTGAATAACAAAAAGTGCATTTTTATTCAAAATAGTATTAAAAGGAAAAATGTAAATACCCAATTCATATTTAAAAAAAAAAAAAGCCATTATATAGAAATAAAAGCAGTAGCAATAAGACGCTATAAAATACTCAACATTTATAATCAACCAGACTTTTCCCAGCAAGTTTCTATAGTTTTGTACTAACATCAATGCATTAAAATTTGTATAACAACATTAATATGACATATGACAAGAGATGAAAAAGCTACACAGACAGCTCTCATTGAGGAAGATAATAATTTTGATTTGCAGACATATACCACTCCTTACTGGCTAAGCTTCTTAACTGTTCATTTTGTTCTCGTAAAAACTGATTAGTTGCTTGAAGGTCAACAACCTGTTTCTTTAGTTCTTCAATTTTATGAAGTAATCTTGCATTTTCCTCTTGAAGCAAACGATAATGCTGCGGTAAAAGCTGGGTCTCAGCCATTGCATTTCCTCCACCAAAAGGAGAAAAATTATTTTCATACGCTTGACGTTTAGGCTGAGGTTCACAAGCACCAAAGCCATCAACAAATTGTCGTTCAAAATTTTCAAATTGGCCCCTTCGGTTATTGATGCTGTTGGTCTCCATATGATACTGTCCAGCAATGATATGTCTGAACTTGCAACGTCCTCCTCTTTTGCATTCTCCCTTCAGGAAATCCTTGCAAACAGGAATGCTCGATAACAGCTGGCCAGCACCTTTTTGAGATACACTTTCCATAATGTGCTCAGCTATGTAGCCACTAGAGCGATACATCTCTTCCTCTTGCTTAGTGCAATGAATAAACCTACAATTGGGTCGACGACATTCTTTGTTTTGAAAATCATGGCAAAATATTAGATCTTTCTTACCCAAAGCTTTTGCTTCATCACCCTCAGGATGCCTGAATTTGCAACTAGTACCTCTGTTGCAAACATTACGCAAGAAATCTCGGCAGATGTTATCCTTCATGTTGTCTCCATTCATACTGGAATAACTTGAATAATTGGAATCTTCATGCATTGGACTAATAGAGGACATCAGACCTGGAAATATCACATTTAGTAAATAAAATGAAGCTTTATAGGCAAACAGAAAATTGCCAGCAAAAAATACATTTAATTAAACAATCCATCTCCCTCCTCTCTCTCGCTTTTCCAGCATACTGCAAATAGAATTTTTAACATGGTAAAGTAAGATTGGTAAATTTAGAGTCTTTACAGAACTCTATAATAATAACATTATTTTAATCTATGTTAAAAAACTTACGAATCAAAACAGAAAGAATTTAAAAGTTACATGATATTATTAGAGAAAATAAAACTTTTTATTAGTAAATATAATTTTATTTTTACCTCAATTAATGTAGTTAAAACTGTGATATTACCGCACTAATCGAAACATACACTGAATGTGAAAAACTGCTATAAATCCACTGTCAACTTTCTCAAAAATCCAAAATGGATAAAAAGGCAATGCAATAATGCACTATGATATTGTTTTAGATGTATTAGTGTCAGAAAGTACATAGTAATTTGAAACTTTAAACAAGTTTATCTAACAACACATACATAATTAAAAGGGTTACTTAAAGATGTGTACTATACACAAAAGGTAAAATCTTTCAAAACATTAACAATAAAATTTTAAAAGTCTAAAAACCAGCAAGTTTCAACCATTCTGTGGCCATCATCAGTGTTGTTTCAGTATTGAGAAAAACAAATATTTATAGATTGTATAAAAGCAAATATAAACATACTATGTTGCACACTGCTACCATCATAGCACCATCTATACAGCTATAATTTAACTATCCATTTTCAAGAGAGAAAATATGAAAGAACCAGAATATTAATGCCAATAACTATGAGACCTCTTTAACCTTGAGTATAATGTTTCAAAATCTTGCAAGAGCTGTTGATTGTCTATTATATTTTATATCTGCTCTATGTTCTTTTAATATAGAACGGATATGAAATATAATAGACAATCGACAGATCTTGCAAGATTTTGTTAAAAAAATTAAATTAAAGCAATGGATTATGAAAATGCAAAAATTATTTTGCTGTGTACTTATCTGCAAAAAAGCAAGCATAATTAGAGAATCCCTGGAAATAGAATTGAGAATTAAAGATGTTTTCAACGAAGGAGTTTCTTACAATATACATAAGTTATGCTAGATTAATTTTAATACAATTATTCTAATTGGTAAATAAATCATATTAGATGTAAATTTCCAACTGGGCGAAAAATGTCCAGACCAGGATTTGAACCAGGGATCTCTTGGCTGAAGCCGCCAATGCTCTACCATCTGAACTGCGATTTATTCTGTTGAGCTGAACCAGATTTCAGACTAGTAAATCAATCAGACATCAACCAGATAATCAATAAGGTTAGCTGGGTGAATTAGATCCACTAGATTCGTCCGGATAGCTCAGATGGTAGAGCATTGGTGGCTTTAGCCAAGAGATCCCTGGTTCAAACATTTTTCGCCCAATTGAAAATTTACATCTGATATGATTTATTTACCAATAAGAATAATTGTGTTAAAATTAATCTAGTGTAATTACGCATCCAGCGATTTCTGGAGTTCCATACCTGCAATTTATTCTGTTGAGCTGAACCAGATTTCAGACCAGTTGCTATAATCAATAAGGTTAGCTGGGTGAAAAAGTTCCACCAGATTCGTCCAGATAGCTCAGATGGTAGAGTTTTGGCGGCTTCAGCCAAGAGATCCCTGGTTTGATTCCTGGTCAGGACATTTTTCACCCAGTTGGAAATTTACATCTGATATGATTTATTTACTAATTAGAATAATTGTGTTAAAATTAATCTAGTGCAATTATGCATCCAGCGATTTCTGGAGTTCCATTACCTGCAATTTATTCTGTTGAGCTGGACCAGATTTCAGACCAGTTGCTATAATCAATAAGGTTAGCTGGGTGGAAAAGTTCCACCAGATTTGTTTGGATAGCTCAGTTAGTAGAGCATTGGCGGCTTCAGCCAAGAGATCCCTGGTTCGAATCCTGGTCTGGACATTTTTTGCCCAGTTGGAAATTTACATCTGATACATAAGTTATGGTTAAATATTTAGAAACAACATTTAACTCAAGGTTAAAGAAATCTTGCATAGTTATTGGCATTAATATTCAGGATCTTTCATATTTAGGATTCCAAAAATGCATTACTTTTGCTTCAGCGATAATCAGACTTAGATAAAATGTAAAACTGTGTGCGAACTCAAATATTTCTTAAAAATTTTCTGAAAAAAAAAAAAAAAAAAAAAAAAAAAAAAAAAACGCTGCTCCCCTCCCGAGTGCTATATTCCCGCTAACAGCAAAAATGAAATGTTATATGTAAGTGGAGTGCAACTAAGCAACACCACTAAAAGAAAAATATTAATTTACAAGCATTATTAAAACTCAGTCAAAAAATGTATAGTATTGAATGCAGGGTTAGAAAAAACCTGGTTTTTTTCGGGCTTTATTGAGTTTTTTGGAGAACACTTTAAATTTCTAATTTTCATATACATAATACCTAAATTCTCCATTTATCAGTGAAACCTGGGCATAATTTTGCATTAATTATGAATTAACAAAAAATATATAAAAAGAAAAAAAATCAAATTAATTTAAAAGGTACATCTGTATCTCATGGGACTAGTTTGCTGCACTAAGGATATATTAAAGTGAACCATAATTCTTACCTAAGTTAAACATGTTAAATTTATATAGTTTCTTTCATTCACTTCAAATCAGAAATCAGTTGAAGACTTTTTTTTTTTTTTTTTTTTTTTGAAAGAAATGGGATTTGTAATAGATTTGAAAATTTTAGCGAAATTTGCTACATATATATTGCAAATCCAGAATGTTTATGTAACTTGCTCCAAACTAGACCAAATGCAGAAAAGTATTGTTTGATTGAAGCAGAGGTAGCTGGTACTGAATGTAAAGAAAAGAAACACTGAGAAAATCCAGGAGGAAACTTATCTGTTTCACTCTTTTTTGCCATAATCTGAATCATTTTTGTGTTGAAAACTCCTATATTAACACTTTCATTGAACATTGAAGGATAATAAATGGGATGATTAATCTTAAAAGCTATAACAATGTAAGCAATCAAGATGTGGTTCAAGTGTCATCTTTTTGCGTGCATTAAGATTTAAAACCTTTGGATACATTTTAGATTACAGGTATGAAAATCTTCCTTCATTACAGCTTATTTCTTTTTTGGTCATTTTAGGGCGATTCCATGCAGAGTGTCACACACCTAACGCAGGCTTTAATTTGCATTTAATCAATTATTTATTAAATTTTAATGTTAATTCTGATTTCAAGTGGTATGGTAAATGAGTTACCATATTTTTAAATTTAAATGTGTGGCAATAAAACTCACAGAAGTATATCATTTAATTTCAGTACTCAAAATGTGCTTTTTTCTAAAGTAGGAGAAAAACACATTTTGAGTAATGAAATTAAATGATATACTTCTGTGAGTTTTATTGCCACACATTTAAATTTAAAAATATGATAATAACTTATTTACCATACCACTTAAAATCAGAATTAACATTAAAATTTAATAAATAATTGAATAAATGCAAATTAAAGCCTGCGTTACTTGTGTGACACTCTGCACGGAATCGCCCTTTATCTCTGCTTAGAAATTCCTTTAAATCTGGTTCTTTTGAAATATATTTAAATTGGCATTTATCTTTGCATTCTTATGCCTTAGATTAAATAATGATACAGTTGTGAAAACAGAAGAAAATTTGAAAAAAAAACCACAATGGGTTTTTTCAAGTGGGCGCGCCCGAAAAAACCTGGGCAATTTTTTTCAGGCATTTCCCACTTGGTCAAACCCTATCTAACAGCCACTGACTACTAACCCAATTTTTCAGTTTTCACCTATTCTCATACCTTAGATTAAATAATGTTAAAGATTGTGAAAACGAAAACATGAGAAAATTTGAAAAAACCCACAATGGGTTTTTTCAAGTGGGCCCACCCGAAAAAACCCGGGCGGGTTTTTTTTGGATGGGCCCACTTGGGCAAACCCTGATTGAATGGTATGCTTAATACAGAAAACTAATGAATGAAAGAAAAACTAATGAAAAATTAAAAAAATATATTTATTAAAATGTTAAATATTTTAATCATTAACTTATGTAAAGATATCAATTTATAATTGCTCAACAAATTGTTATTTTATTAATTTATACAATGAGTGAAATATGAATAAATGAATGTTAAAATAAAAAAGTTATTAGTCCATGAATGGAAGAGATGAACTTTTACTCAGTTTATCTACTGTTTTTGAGACAAACCATTCCTTAATATTGTGACTCTTTCTTAAAAAATGCCAGTCACTCTGCTTAACAAAGAATTGGTTCAACGCATTATTAATGACAGAATCACATCTTGCAGGCAATGGTCTATTTACAGAGCCATCATTTCGTGGTGAGCTGTTTCTTCACTTACAAGCCGCCTCTTATTTTGGTACTCAAAATCGTGGAAAAATGCTAAACAAGCGCATAAACATTCGCTAGAATTTCCAACCAAATAAACTTTATTTAAAAGAGATCAACATTTATTTTTAATCTGTTAAATTAATCTGCAAAGCCTAAAATAATCTGCAGCACCCGCTTCGGTGCTGCATTGTTTCTTTTACCAGCCCTGACAGGAGAAAAAAAAATCATTGTACCTGCCGTTCCGGCATAAGCAGCCGCGGTGCTTCTTCCAAAAAATACTGTACCATGGTACATGACAAATAATTTCTAGCAAACTTTTTTTTCCTCCAGTTGAAAAAGTCTGCAGACCTTCTCAAGAGTCTGCGACGTGTGTCACACTGGGGTCTTGATATCTTTTTTATAAAGAAATTTGTAAAAAAAACCCCATCAAAACTGTCGGCAAACTTTGAAAATTTTCTGCGAACGTAGTGTTTCCCCTAGGCGTTTTCGTGAGGGCGCAGCGCCCTGCCCGTTTTTTTATAGCTGTAAATGCGCCCTGCCCATTTTTATATAACTGCAAACGTGCCCTGCCCGTTTTGGGTTTGCAAAATTTTGCCCTCGGCATGTTTCAACTAACGAATCTTAACAATACGTCGCGAAAAAATCTGGAAATTTGCAATCGATCGATGGATCTGAAATTCTACTATTGATCGCGAGAAAATATTGCAAAATTAGTCTATCGATCGTGAAAAAATATTGTGAAATTCGTCAGTCGGTCGCGCAAAAATATCGCAAAAAAAAAGTCTGTCAATCGCGGGAAAATATTGTGAAATTCATCAGTCGGTCAGAAAAACAACTGTTTCAGCCGGACGGAGGAAAAATCGTGAATTTCGTTAATCTAACGCATGAGAAACAAAAAAAATTCTCCAATCGCTCACGGGGAAAAAATCGCGAAATCTGTCGATCGTTCGCGGAAAAAAATCGTGTAATTCGTTTACGTTAGCATGAAGCAAAAACCGTGAGTTCCGCCAGTAAGCCCCGGAAGTTACCCAATCGGTCCCAAGAATAAAGCCTGCAAAATTTCCTAATATGTAGAAGGAAAATATTGCCAATTATGTTAATCGATCACAGGAAAACAATCACGAAATTCTCCAGTAGATCAAAATCTCGAAGTAGGGAAAATCTCGAAAGTAGTCGATGGGTCGCCAGAAAACCCCCTCAAAATTTGCCTAAAAGTTGCTAGAAAATAACGCGAATGTCATCAATCAGTCGGAAGAAAAGAAATCGTGAAATTCAAAAATCGCATCCAGGAAAAAAATCGCGAAATTTGTTAATCATTCGCAGGGGAAAAAATAGCGAAATTCGTACACAATAGAGGGGAAAAAATCTCTGGAAATTAGCCAATCGATCCAAAGAATAAAACCTACAAAATTCGCTGATAGGTAGCTGGAAAATATCGGCAATTATGTTAATCAACCGCGGGAAAAGAATCACGAAGTCTTTCAGTTAGTCGCGGTAAAAAAGCCGCGAAAATCATCGATCGATCGCGGGAAACGCCCTCGAAATTCTTCAAGGCATCAAAAGAAAAACCTCAAAATGTCCCAATAAGTTGCTGGAAAATATCACAAAAATCGTCAATCGATCGCAAGAAAAATTAAATTCATCCATCGATCAGAGAGAAAAAAAGAAAATTTCGTCAAAAGATTGCATAAAAATTATCACGAACTTCGTCAAGATTGCGCAAACAAAGATCGTTAATTCTGTTGATCGGCCGCGAAAAAATATTGCCAATTTGATCAATCGGTCACAGAAAAAGAATCGGCAATCAAGTGAAGCAAAAAACCCTAATTTCATCAAAGGAACGCGGGGGAAAAATGTGAATTTCGACAAACGATCCTTGTAAGCAATTGTGAATTTTACGAAATAGTCGTGGAAAAAAATCGTTAAAAAACCATGATTTTCGCGAAACGATCGTGGAAAAAAATTGTGAAATAACCGAAACGATCGCGGGAAAAAAAACGTGAATTTCGCGAAACGATCGTGGAAAAAAAATCTTGTATTTCGCTAAACGATCGTAGAAACATTGTGAATTTCGCGAAACAATAGTGGAAAAAAATCGTTAATTTAGCAAAACGATCGTGGAAAAAAATCTTGAATTTCGCCATGTATGTGGTTGTAGTATTGTTTCTGATATCAAATCAATTATTATATTACACAGATTAAAAATCTGATCCAAACAAATTAAAAAATTGAGTTTTTGAGAAAGTAGTCTATGAGCATACCTTGGAAACAAAAATTCCCCTGTTCCTTCCGCATAAAAATCTGAATTCCAATATATAACTAAATCAGGGTGATTCTAAGTAAAGAAAAAAAAAATTGAAATTCATAGTAAATTTTCTGAAACGTTACAGCAGAGGGGAATGCCGGGGGACGATCTCCTCTCGGCGCTAATTATGGATGTTTTCAGTGGCCCTTAGACAAAATTCGCGTTTTTTCATCGGTCTTTCGACGAAATTTGTGTTTTTTCTCGCAATCCTTCGGCGAAATTTTCGCGTTTTTTCATCGATCTTTCGACGAAATTCGGGTTTTTTATGCTATCCTTTAACGGAATTCGCATTTTACTGCGATCCTTTGACAAAAGTTCGCGTTTTTTCTGCAATTATTTGACGAAATTCGCGCTTTTTCTGAAAATATTTGACCAAATTCGCGTTTTTTCCGCAATCTGTAGATGAAATTTGAGTTTTTTCCGTGATCATTTGACGAAATTCGCGTTTTTTCTGCAATCATTTGACGAAATTCGTGTTTTTCCGCGATCTTTTGACGAAATTCACGCTTTTTCCGCGATCTTTTGACGAAATATGTGCTTTTTGCGCGATCATTCGACAAAATTCGTGTTTTTTCACGATCTTTTGACAAAATTCGCGCTTTTTCGTGATCATTTGACGAAATTTGCGCTTTTTCAATAATCTTTTGACGAAATTTGTGACAATCAAATAAACAGCAATCAAAACAAAAATTTCAAAAACCTTTTTCTTAAAAAAGTTCCCTTTTTGTTCAGCTGAAGCGCCCTTTTTGTTCGGTTAAAGTGCCCTTTTTTGTTCACCTGAAATGCCCTTTTTTGAAGGAGCACCCTGCCCTTTTTTATTCTGGGGGAAACACTAGAACGGTGTTCACGTGTTCGTCTATATTATCTGACTCTGGCGATAATTATAAGCAAAGTTATAGCCCAAAATATAAACTGGAAATGAACTCTCTGAAATCGGAAGTGACCATTTAAAGAGCCACAGAAAGGAAAACATTACATTTTAATACACAAATGTATAATATATACACAAATATATAAAACACCTATAAATATGGAGATTTTAAAGTTGTAAACTTTATACATAATTTTTTGTGCTATATCAAAATCTTAATTTGCATTTTCTGGAAAACTGCATCTTTCATTGTGTATGTTTACGAGAAACATAATTTCCTAAAAAGTTTTTGAAATAAAATTTAGACACATGGTTCTGCTCGTCTATGGTTAAGAGCTATTTTTATTGAAAATTACACTTTTTTTTTATCATGTTTTGTATACAAAATTTGGTATATGGTAGTAAATTTAAGAGGTACTGCAAATCTTTTGTTTCATAACACAGATAAGTGGTTTGATAATATATTGTTGACAAAAAAAGGGAAATATATTGAATAGATTTTGTTATAAAAGGTTTGGCATAAACGCAATTCTTTACTAAAATTTGACTAAATATTGCCTAAATTTGAAAAGTTATTTAAAATTCCATTAAAAATTTATATGAATTCATAGTTTTATTCCCTGTTTTAACTAAAAAAATTTAAAAACTAAAAAAACCAATTTTCAAAATTTTAGCTTTATATTGATCCGTATCATTTTAAAAGCATCACAGAGGAAATTATTAGGTTTATACATTAGTAATGATGCATAATTATATAGGCTAAATGCAGAAATATGAAAATTCTCCAATTTAATTGATTTTGCTGTTAATAACAACTGAACAAAAATACGCAAATGACTCTTTTACTAATGAAAAAAGGTTGTTCTGAAAACGCTTCAGGATTAAAAATGTTCAATAGCATTGATATTATTAATATTTCAAAATCGTAGGTTATTGTTTTCTCATTAATGTATATTATCCTTATTTTCTATGTGATGTTTCACTTTTTAAAGTTACCTTTTTTCGACTGCAAATATATTATTATCTGTTTGCATGAACTTAACCATATAATTTTTTACCAATTTTAAACCAATTAACCGTATTTGATAAAAATTTCATATTTTTCAAAAAAAAAAAAAAAAAAAGTGTCTCGAAGGTAAGCACCATGCATACATTGATGTAGTCATAAAAAAAACCAAAGGGTATAAGCTAAAGTCATGCCTAGGGTATACGCTATAGTTTTATTTAAGAAGCAGAGGGTATACGGTGCTTCTTAAAAAAATCCAGAAGGTAATTGAAAAAGAACAAATATCTTTTGGATAACCCTGTCAAAACTAATGTAGCAAAGGCATTCAAACTGTAGATTATGATTAAGTGGCTTACTGTAATAATTTGTATTCATTTTTATGAGGATAGCATGTATACTCGAAGAGAAATTCAGGTTTTCATAAAAACAGTTTCAAATTTTGCCAAGTTTTTTTGCTTATAATTTGCAGAGTTCTTAATATAAAAAAAAGTTCTTTTCAAAACATATGACAAACAACATTGTACACAATACCATGCAGTCATAATTAAACTATAGTAAAAATTGTATGAAAAATGTGCAGGTTTACTAAATAATGTTTCACTGTGCATGCCTGAACGCAATCAAAATATAATGTGCATAATGTGTCAGCTAAATGTGTAGAGCAACTTTTGTAAAAGTCTCAAAAACATAGCTTGAAAATTCTGAAAATTATCGTTGCTAGAATAAGCTCAAAATCTGCTGTTCCCAAAATGAAGCAAAAAGATGAAAGGATGTATCCATATATCCATTGATTAGTGCGTATAAAGCATACACAATATTGCATGCACTGCTGTATTTGGATACAACCCCTCATCTTTTTGCTTCCTTTTGGGAATAACGGATTTTGAGCTTATTCTATGAACGATAATTTTCAGACTTTTGAAACTATGTTTTTGAGACTTTCACAAAAGTTGCTTTATACATTTAGCTAATACATTATGCAAATTATATTTTGATTACATTCGGGCATGCACAGTGAATCATTATTTAGTAAACATGCTCATTTTTCATACAATTTTATTATTTTTTAATTCTGATTGCAGGGTATTGTGTACAATGTTGTTTGTCATATTTTTTGAAAATAACTTTTTTTTATATTAAGAACTCTACAAATTATAAGCAAAAAACTTGGAAAAATTTGGGACTTTTTATAAAAACTTTAATTTCTGTACGAGTATGAATGCTACCCTCATAAAAATGAACACAGTTTATTACAATAAGGCACTTAATCATAATCTACAGTTTGAATGCTTTTGCTACATTAGTTGTTACAGGGTTATCCAAAAGATATTCGTTCTTTTTCAATTTGTTGATGGTCCCTAATGGCGTTTCGGGAAAAAATCAACACGAAAATGTATGACCTGTACTATTATGCTTACACACCTGGAGTTTTAGGTAATTCCTCAAGTAGTTTTCTAGATATTTAACAAAACGTCTAAAATCGCAAGTGACCGGTCACCTTTGGCCATATAGTGTATATACAATAAATGTATATATTATATATTGTACATATATATATATATTTATGTATATATACATATAGATGTATATATAACACTGGTGCCCGGCTAACCGAAAAGTACCGAATTTTGCACGCCAATAAATCGTTTCGGCACTTTTCGGTTAGCCGGGTGGCAGTGTTATATATGCACATATATGTATATACAGTAAAACTCGGATATAACGCTCTTCCGAGGGAACGGGCTAGAAGAGCGTTAAAAGCGGGAAAGCGTTAAATGCGGGAGAAGGTTTTTGGTATTTTAAAATTGAGAATATTAGATTATATGCTTTAAATAATGCAGGGAATCATTTTTGTGTATTATTTAAAATCGAAAATCTACAACATAGATACAAAAATGTTTCCTTCATATAAAATATCACAAATTTACATAATGTTAACAAAGTGTATTATTATTTCAAATCAGAATAAGTAAAAATATTGTTAGCATTATAACAAAAGCTACAAAATACATTTAACATTTCTAATAGGAATCTTTATCCTTATATTAAACACAAAATAGAATTATGAAAGAAACTAATAATATTTGTTTTTAATGTAAGATTTGTATTCTTGAGCACTACTATGAGGACTGTACACTTTCACTTACTGTTTATTCTGTTTTAGAAAAAAACTCTTCGAGTTTAGTCTGACGGGTGGAGGAACGACCACATAAAAGAGCATTTTCTGCTTTGTTTATGTGTCTTAACACGTTCACGCCGGCGCGGTGAGTCACACTCGATTGTCTCAGAGTTGTCAAGTCTCCGGGTTTTTTTTTTTTTCACACCACAATTATTTTAGAGAAAATGTTGTTCCTTTAATTCGCCCAATTGTTCTAATTAAATAAAACAACATTTTCTGTATTAAAATACTGGTATCCAAAAAGCAGGAGACTTTGCAAATCTAAGACAGTCAAGTGTGACACATCGCGCCGGCGTGAAAGTGTTAATATATCTTCATGTGAAGCGGCAGTATCTACTGAAGCGGTGTATAGGCGGATAGCACTAAAAGCTTCCATTACTTCAGCTATTGTTGGGATGCGCTCTTGAACATCGCCATCAGCAACTTCATCAGGGTCTCCTTCTTCTGCATTATCCTGTACAGTGTCCCGTATAATGTCGTCAATGCTCCTAACGTTGCTTGTGATAACGTCTTTATCAATCTTAAGATAGTTCTGAAGGCTTTGTGCGTTTTCTGCAAGATGCTCGCAAACAGCTTGCCAGGCCTCGTCGTCTTTAGGATCCGACTCCTCTGCAGCCGCATCCATATTATCATCGGCGTCTGTTATGAAGCCTGCCTTTTTAAAGCAATTTTGAATTATTTTAGATTCGATTGAATCCCAAGCAGCGTTAAGGTAGTTCATAGCATCGAGGAGAGTTACAGAAGATCGACTACTTTTAATTTCCATTTCATGTAGAAATCGTTTCACTATGCGTTTGCGATAATGTTGTTTTAAAACCTTTATAATCCCTTGATTCATCGGTTGAAGTACGCTTGTGGTGTTTGCAGGTAAAAATTCCAGAGAGACATTTGAAATATCTGGTATTTCTTGGGGATGCGCTGCGCGATTGTCTACGAATAGTATGACATGCCTATTTTGCATCTCGACATCAAAATCAGAAACATATTTAATGAACTGGGGACCCGTCATCCAAGCCTTACATTGATGTGCATAGTCACAGGGCAGTCGTTTGATGTTCTTGAAACAGCGAGGTTTGGCCGATTTTCCAATCACCAAAGGCTTGCGTTTGTCGCTTCCATCGGCATTGGAACAAACATGCACAGTCACACGTTCTTTACTGAGCTTCCCTCCATAGCACTGCTCATCTTTTAATGTTAAGGATTTATCAGGCGTCGCTTTAAAAAAATAAGCCAAATTCGTCTGCGTTATAAATATCACAACTGGCATAATTTTTGATAAGCCTTGGAAGACTGTTCTTAATTAAAAATTCTGCATTTTCTATGTTCACGGCAGTGGATTCCCCACAAATTTTCTTGTACACAATGCCGTGGCGGGTTCGAAATCGGTCTAATCACCCATTAGACGGAGTAAAATCTTCAATTCTTAGCTTTTGGGCTACTTCGGCACCTTTTTCTTTAACTATGGATTCACTGATAGGTATGTTAGAGTCTTGACTCAAGAAACCACTCGTACATAACTTTTTCAAATCTTCATATTTTCCTGCTTTCACTCTCTTTTACTTTGAGCCACTTTTCGAAGCATTTTTTTCAATATCTTTTCTGTTTTGAAGAAGAATCCGAAGAGACGACGGTGCGATATTCATAGATAACGCAAAATCTTTCTGGCTCAGAATAGGTGATTTTTTGTCATAATTTTTTAGAATTTGTAATTTTTTCGAAAGTGTCAGAGTTTTTCTTTTCATACTCTTAGCTTCCATGTTGCACCTAATTGGAGTCGAACACGCTGCTACATACTTATGTGTAAATGAAAAAATAGAAAACAGTATGTGTGAAGTAAGAGACAGACAGGTGCTGCTGAGATGGACGGCATAAATTCTTTTGTTCCCTGATCCCAAAGCATAATATTCGGGATTTATTTGTTCAAAGGACCAATAAAAAGCGCGTTAAAAGCGGGAAAGCGTTAAAAGTGAGGAATTTTTACATTATTCTTATGGGTATGGTTCAAGGGACTGGGACAAATGAGCGTAAAAGGCAGGAAAGCGTTTTAAACGGTGAGTGTTATATCCGAGTTTTACTGTATATATACACACACACACATACATATATACATACACATTAGGGTGGTTCAAAAAAACTTTTTTTGAGCTAGAGTCCGGGCCACCCCCTAACTTTTTTAGACTCGCCAATAGTATAATGCTGGTAAATTTTTAGCTTCTTACTCAAATTCTAAGAGGGTGCTCAACGACCCCCCACAATTTAACATTAGCAGGAGTATAGGAAATTCAACAAATAATTTACAGTTCTGATATATATTTAATTTTTCTCAGAAATTTAGTTTGTTGTATTATATTTATGTATATGTATATTATTATTATTTCTAAAATATTTTATTATATGTAATATTATTTCTGATAATTATTTACATAATGAATGGCAACACTAAACCAAAACAAGAATTCTTCTAATTCATTTTACTACCAATTGAAAACAATTTCGAAGTGAACATTTAATTTTTCATGATAATTTTTACTTTAAATAACTATATTATATATTTTCAAATTCTGCATCTGGCAACAAACATCTCTTTTACAGTTGTTTACATTTAGCACATGGCTATTCCAAAGTGAAAAGGAACAAATGAAAGTTATATTTAAAATAGATTTAATTATTTGTGTAGGAGTTTTTGCTTTTAAATAAGTATAAAGGATTATATATAAGTTACATTAGTTATTTTAAATATTATTTTACTGTTATGTGATGCTAACATGGTTTATGTGTTAATGAGACAAACACCAAGCCTAATATGAAATAAAATAATCACAAAATTTGCCCATTGATTAACAACTTTAATTTTACGAAAAATAGCCATTCTTATATGTTTAAAGGAAATTTCGTAGCTAAAAATTTGCAATGGTTTCGGTTTCAACTCGCCTTAGTAATGAAATTTTTCTGATTGGTCTAAGAGCAGTAGATCCATTGACTACATTGAAACAACTACCTACAAAAAGACAAGTCCTTCAGCGCTTTCATTATCAGTTGAAAGAATCAAAATTGGTACGATCTGCTAGCCATTTGACAGTTGAAGAATTAGTGCAACTGTGGCAGAAATCTGCAATTCCTACAAAACAAAAGAAACACATAATTGAAAAACTTGAAAACATTCATTCTCATTGGCTCTTATAAAAGAAAAACAAAGGGCGTTCTTCTATAGCCCAAAAACAACGAGTGGATAGATTTCTTGAAAATTTGGACTTGCCCTTTGATATTGCTCATGAAGATGCTATAAAAATGATTAAAATTAAAGAAGATTCTGATTTTCTTCAAGATCAAAGAACACATCGAAAGATGTATATGGGTTTAGTAGATAAAGAACTAAAGAAAAAGCGTGGGTGTTCTCTTCAGAGACAAAAAGAGGAAGAAGAACGACGTATTAGAGCCTCTTTATCCTCGGCGATTGTCTGTTCATCTGATATTTGTTTAATTAGTGAAATCGAAAACTCTGGGACTTCTGATTTTGAATCGGATGACGAATTTATTCCAACACAGTTAAAGATGAAATCTAAGCTGCCAAAATTAGAGGAACACACACACACAGTGTCTAAAAAACAGCTTTTTACAGCTCATGTAACTAGTGCCTTAGACAGAAATAAAATATCTGATCGTGAAGCAGTTCGTCTAATAGTTCCGCTCGCAGCAGCTCTTGGCCACAATCCCTCTTGCCTCCCAGTTTCAAGAAGTACTATTCATCGAACACATAAAAAATCCCGGAAGGAGTATGCAGAATCAATAAAAGGTGAATTCAGACCAGATTTCCCTCTAGTGGTTCACTGGGATGCCAAACTCTTCCCTGAAATTTTTGGATGTGGAAATGTTGATTGATTACCAATATTTGTATCTGGAGATGGTCTTAATAAGCTCCTTGGAGTACCAAAACTGACTGCTGGAACTGGCAAAAACGCAGCTAATGCTATACTTATTTTACTGGAGTATTTTACTGGAAGAGTGGAATGTCACAGAATTGGTTCAAGCAATATGCTTTGACACAACGAGCGTGAACACTGGTTGTTTAAATGGAGCCGGTACTTTATTAGAAAAAAAACTTGAACGTTTTCTCTGGTTAGCTTGTCGCCATCACATGATGGAATTAGTCTTGGCAAAAACATTTACTTTATGTTTTGGGTCTTCAAGTTCTCCAGAAATTCCAATCTTTAAGAGATTCAAGGCTGTTTGGAATGGTATTGTGAAGGATAATTATAGAGCACTAGAATTAAATGGAGAAACAAACGTATTTGCCGAACCGGCTATTACATTTCTTAAGCATTATATGGAAACAGCTGTATCTTATATTAGAGATGATTACAAAGAACTTATCGAATTGACACTGATTGTCTTGGGATGTCCACCGACAAAAATACATTGGCGAGCACCAGGACCAGTTCACCATGCTCGATGGATGGCTAAATTACAATATGCATTAAAGATATATCTATTTCGAGATCAGCGAGATGTTTTTAATCTAACAGAGAGGGAAGAAAGGCAGATTTTAAGATTTGTACAGTTTGGTGCTCTTTTATATACAAAAGTATGGGCAGAAGCGCATCTTGCAATTGAAGCACCGGATACGGATTTCAAGTTTTTGACAGATATTAAAAATTATATATCAATAGACAAAGAGATTGCACTTTCTGCTAGAAAAGTGATGGAATGCCATATGTGGTATTTATCTGATGATTTGGTAGGACTTTCACTCTTTTCTGATAGAGTTTCAATGGAAGAAAAACAAAGAATTGTAGAGCGAATGACGGCTATGCAAGCACTTAAGAAGCGTAATGTAAGAGGTGAACCTGAGATTTTAAAAGAAGATGGTGTGCGACGAGGAGAACAGCAGAACTCTTATCTCGTATGAATATAGGCAAGTCATTTTTAAGCCTTTCTCCTGAGAAATGGAATGACAATGATGACTATCGTAAAGGAAAAGAACGTCTTCAAAATTTACAAGTAGTGAATGACAGTGCAGAAAGAGGTGTTAAGCTTATTGAAGATTTCAATAAAATCATAACAAATGATGAAGATGAAAAGCAGTTCTTACTGCAGGTAGTAGAAGCAAACAGAAAATGCATTCCATCAGAAACTACGAAAAAATCAGTTTTAGACACTATTTTGTAATATTAAAGGTCAAAATATATTTACATTTTTATTTTTTACTTCTATATTGTTTTATTCTTTTGTAAGCTATTGTAAAATAAAAAATATTCATAAATTTTGCAGGATTTTATTTTTTTAGTAAATTTGCAGAAAAATTACAATACAAAACCCTAACTTATGAAGTTAGGGTGGGTTGAGCTCCCTCTTGCAGTTGAAATATGAATTTGAAATTCTACCAGAATATTACTGTACACAAGTCTAAAAAATCTGAGGGGTGGCCTGGTATGTATCTGAAACTTTATTTTTTTACATGTATGGCTGAACCACCCTAATACACACATATATATGTATATATATATATATATATATATATATTAGTATATGTATAAATAACACTAGCGCCCGGCTAACCGAAAAGTACCATCGTTTCTTATGGCAATAACACTTTTTTTTTTTGTATTTTTGGTTACACCTACGTTAAAACATTTATTTTTTTTGTCATTGATGATGAAATCAGAAATTTGAGATTGCAACTTAACTCAGTGTTTATACTACAGAGATAGAAGACTTTTTTACTAGATTTAAGTGATGATAAAGTATTGTGTATTGGTCTTTAATCGTAAAACTTGAAAATTAAAGTGACAGTGAGATAAAGTTTAAAACTGTTTGTTAATATTTGCTCTTTTTTGGCTGGAAAGTTAAATTACAGTATAAGTATACTGATGACAGAAAAGTTGCGAAATTATGCCGATTAAACATTTCTTAATGTTGGATTTTAAGAAATTATATGTCTGTTAAGGTATAAGCATTTTACGTATATTTTGTTGCAATGTTTTATATTAACCTTTTATTATATGTCTCTCATGCATACATTAGTGACTGCAGCATTAACAAATTTTGTGAATTTTTTTAAATTGCTGTACAACTAGGTTGCTATATCCAGCGATGTTTTGTTTTTGTGAAATGTTCACATATGCATTAGTGGCTGAAGTTTTAAGGAATATCATGCATTTTTTAGGTTGGTGTAGAAAGTTGGCCGAGCCATTATGTAAAAGTTCTTGACAAATTAGAATTTGAATTGTTCAATGTTTACTCTGTTGTAGCTAGGCACTTTAAAAGATTGAAATGACGCAATGATTTTTTCTTAAAGTTGTTGAGAAATCAGAATTTCAATCATTAAATGATTATTCTGATTTAACAAGGCCATTTACTAAATTCCATTTTTTTTTTCAATAAACTTATGTTGTAAAGATTTTTTTGTTGTTGCTATATTTTGATATGTGGGCATACTTGTGTTTTCTAATACAACGTTATTTATAAATTTTGTATTTCCCATTTTTATGAGTACATGACGTAGTAGAAAACAGCAGTCAAGAAAGTGGACCAATCATATCAGTTTTCATGTTGCTGTATTTTAGGTTGGCAGGCATAGGGGTTTTGGTATGTGCCAGAAATATTACAAAATTGGGTGTCTTACTTGTTCCAGGTTTCTGCCCAAAATTGGAATAATTTCTGCATAAAGTTCGAATAATTTAATGAGTGTATTCTTGGTATATTGCCCACATTTTTTGCCTATTCTTAGCATGGAACATAGATCTTAATTATGGAAGATGTCATTCAAAAATAATTTATCGTAATGAGACAAGACGTTATGCATATAATATATATATAGAGAGAGAGAGAGAGGATATTCCTATGACCATGGGACGAACTTTAAGGGAACATAAAATACACAAAAAGGATCAATTTTGGTACAGCAATGTAAGATCAGAAAGGAAAAGTTTTGGCAAAAAACAAAAAACGGAAGAAATGAAAACAAGTGTTTTATTGACATAATAATTACATTAAGTGTTCAAATGTGCTACTACCAATATCAATACATACCCGACCAGGGTTTATAAATATATATCAATGGATATATATCATCCGATATTTATTTTTTAAATATCAAGATTTTTGATATTTTCATATACTTGATATTTATTTTCAAAATATCAAGATTCTTTATATTTTGCATATTTAATATTTATTTTCAAAATATCACTGTGCAAGATAATTTTGATATTTTCAGGCAAAACAAGTGTAAATGAAATTTTTAACTGTTTTTGACTATCTACATTAAGAACTTTTGTCTCTGACAGCGACTTTTTTTAGCGCCCCCCCCCCCACCAAAAAAAAAAAAAAAAAAAATTTTTCGAGCATTATGTTTGAAGCTTTTGTTTTTAAAATTTAGAGCTAATAATTATGTGTGACTATTAATTCAGAATAGCCATTGAAAGATAAACTGTCTAATTTAGATAATCTGTTATGTACAGCTTCATTAGAAAAGAATCTTTTTCTGATTTTGGTTTAATTGTATCTAAACTGTACAACATGTTAGAGAATAAAAAACAAGACAAACTTAAATTTATACTTAAAATTACACTATGTGCAAATTACTTAAAAGATGAAAAAGTATTTAAAAACTTTCACTCCTTTCGACACCAACTACGTGAAATTTGAAAATAAGACACTTTTATTTTTGTATCCTCTGACGATGGCTATGTAGTTGGAAGTACTAAGGATATTAAAGTAATTTAACACCTTTTTATATATTTTTTCATCTTTTAAGTAATTTGCACATAGTGTAATTTTAAGTTTAACTTTTTATAGATGAATTTAGCATTCTATTTATTTATTTGCTAATTTAAATTTATGTTAAAATTTTCAATTAAAAAAACTATTTTGTGTTTAAAATTTTTTATATGAATTTTTGATTTCTTTTTTTTTTTTTTTTTTTTTTTTTTAAGTACATAAAGCAAATTGTATCTGTTTTCAATTAGCTGATCTTCAGTTTTGTTCAAAGTGAAAAAAAAAAAGGAGGAGAAGGGACAGAGAAATGCATTTTTAGAATATTATTTAAATTTTGAATGTTAAGTTCAATGGGTTTTAGTTTCCAATTTATATTATGCTTGAAAATATTTATTGTCAGCAGTGTGTCGACTAGTTTGAAAATATCGGATATATATATCAAAATAATCAGATATTTTGATGTTTTTTTAATTGAAGAATTTTAACATAAATTTAATCAGATACTTTTTGAAAATATCATGATATTTACAAACCCTGTACATGACAACATCTAGCAAGTGATTGGTGTACCCTTTCGAAGGTTCCAGATGTCTCATTCTCATCTATGAGACACTATAGCACAAAATTAGCACTCGCCACTTGCCGAATAACATTTACCCAGTAGCAGAAAATTCTCCAAGCGTCTGCAACAGATATTTCAGGGACAAGAAATAATCTGCAGGTAAAATATTTTTACAATTGAAGCGTTAATTAATCAAACAATCATTTACCTGTAGCGTTTTTATGCCTTTTATAAATTGTTATTAATAATAATCTTAAGTTTTTGTATTAAGTAATAAAGAACTAAGCATAATATAAAGCAAAATAAAAGTTCGAAGAAAAAGAATCTGCAAAAGAGAAAAGAAAATCTGCGACGCCGTCTCCCGTCTCGAACTTTCTGCTACCGGGAACATTTAAAACATGATGATTAACTTTATTGTCCTCATTCACCGGGCACCACTCAACAAATGCAATGGTTGAAACATGTATCGATGCCAGGGAGGAAAGGAGTAAAATTTGTTTAGAATTTACCACGTCCAGATCAGCGATTCTTAACGTTAAAAAAAAAAATAGGAGCAGGGGTGATTCTGTTCTGAATTTTCCGAAAATATAAAAAAAATCAGTCATCAGTTCGAAAATTAAGACATAAAAAATATTGCTAATTTCGACATGGTCTCCGAAAAAAATCAATTTTGTCAATCATTTGCAGAAAAAAAATCACCTATATAAGAATCTATAGTTCAATCTATATATATATATATATATATAAAGCTATCGTACGTGGCACAGAAATCGTGATTATTTGTTAATTGTTTAATGGCAATGCACCTCATTGGTTATTGGACAGCATTTAATGCATCTCCATACCTATGAGGGAGGTTACTATAAGGAGACCCTGTTCTGTTGCCAAATGCCACCAAGTGTGGTATCACCAACTTGGCAATACATCACCAAATTTGGTGACCAAAATGAGTCGCCAAAAGTGATGCCAGCCTGGCGATATCTCTAATATTTTGCCAAATTCTCATAGACTTCCATAGGGTTTACTTGCTTACAGAAAATCAACAGATTGAGATATTTTAATGCAACATAAACTAATATTAGCTTAAGGGATTATATAAATTATATTTAAGGGAGTCAAAGTAAGTTAAATTATGAATAAAAGTAACGTCATACAATGCTTTCCCAAACAAATTTTAAGGGAGACCAAAGTGGTCGCAAAGGGCAGCTAGTTAAATGATTAAGATCCTGCTGCAGCAATAAAACTTTGGTGGGAAGACTCTGTTAGGTCACGAAAACCTAATGTGAGTAATAAACATTAGTGTCAAAAATAGCACTTTTTGTAATGCTTTATTTTAGTACAATTAATAGTAAAAATAAAATATTCAATATTTTATAAAAAAATTCTTAAAGATATTTTAATTTTCTTGTCTCTTTTCTACATTGCATTACAGTATGCCTAAATATCTTCAAATACGTGTTTGACTTTTATCTTCACTGCAGTAATTTCTTGGTTATATTTTTCTGTTAAATGTAATGCCAGTTTTTTTTTTTTTTTTTTTTTCAATTGGATGTAATCCTATTGAATTGTAAGTAAGTGAAAGATATTAGTAAGTTTCAATCTTGATAGTTAGAAAAAACACAATTTTGTATGAAGTGTTCGTAACTTTGTTACTGGTCAGTGGTTTAAAAAAACTGACCAGTGAAAAAAATCAGTGTACTGGCCAGTGGCCATTGGGTAAAAAAGGTAATTTTGACCTATATGAGACACCAGTTGACTCTGATGAGGACCTCATCGCAAGATTTTCAATCGTTGCTGCTTTTTTTTTTTGTGAAACACTTTGAATCTGTGAAAAGGTACACCAGTCACTTGCTAAACTCTGTCAGTTGGCCCATTTGAGCACTTACTGTAATTGCTATGTTAATAAAATGCTTGTTTACATTTTCTCTGCATTTCTTGTTTTTCTTAAAAACTTTTTATTTCCGACCATACATTCCTATACAAAACATGTTTGTTTTAGTCAGCTTCACCACCCCTCCAAGTTTGTCCCATGATCGTAGAAACACCCTATATATATACACAGGTAGAACTTCTAAAATCCGGAATCGCTCGGGACTGCAATTCCGGATTTCAGAGACTGAGAAACAACAATTTAAATTCTAAGTTAAAGCCACACTTAGAAATAAGAAACACATACTGTACGGTTTCTAAAAAATACTCCATAAAAAACAAAAATACATAAGAAAGCCGTTACAGCAGATGGAGATAAATAAAATTGATTTATTGAATTAGAATACTTTCTTTTATTGTGGCAAGCCACAAAACAACGATTGCGGTATTTACGTTTGCTGATGCATCTCTGAACAGTTTACATAAACAGTATCTAACTCATAAAGTAAACTCAAGTGTTGACAATTAAATACAAAGGTAAAAAGAAAAGTAAATTAGTAAATAAATCACTAAAAAATAAATTACTAAATAAATTTAAACATTTCTGTTAAGGGTTGTTGCCTTAGCTTAGGCTGTTAGAAATTACTTTTTTTCTAATTCTATTAAGTCCCATAATTTCATATTCAGATATCATATACGATGGATTTACCAAGTAAATAATTCCTACAAAGAGTATTACTGGTGTTCCTTTATCAAACTCCTTTAAAAAATGAAACTTTATCTGCAATAGAAAGAGAAACAGATTTTCTCTTTTTACAGCGGTTGCTTTTGATATATCCATTAAAAAAGTTATTTTTATCTAAGTAAAAAAAAAAATAATAAAATAATAATAATAAATTAAAATTTTTCAGGAAACATCAGATCAATAGAAAAATAACTCACTGATGTAGCTATAATAGCTTAGAAAATGCTTGAAAAAATTAGCTGATCTCTTTTTCCTTTGACAGATTGTAGTTTGGTGCCATCTACTAATCATAAGAAGAAAGAAAATTTGATATTGTATTAAATATGTTTCATGTGTTCCTATTTTTTATGCCTTGGAAGTTTTATAGAAGCATACTTAGAATATGAAGCAGTTTTCTCTTATCTTTTTTTTGCATATTTCTTTAAAAGTTAAAATTCAATAATAATAAAAAGTGTAATTTCGTTTTTTATTCTGTACTATTGCACCTCATATCAACTTATAGAATTAATTATTATAAAGTTATTAAACATTTTTTAAATACTAATTTAAATAAGATTAAAAAATATATCAGGAGAAAAAATACTAAGAATCCATTTATTGATTTCCCTTTAACTTTGTTCAAATTGTTGATGGCCGATCGAATAGAAAAATAAAATTGGCGATAATAATAAAGTAGTAAAAAGAAAGGTTTCTGGAAACGTTCCGGTTTTTGGAAGTTTCCAGATTTAAGAAGTTCTACCTGTGCTACAAAATACATAATTCCGTACATTATTAAAATTGTTCTATATAAAACTTCCCTTCTCAATTCATTCTACAACCCTAGTTTACTAAATTTTTCCTATTTTAAACAATATTCCATTTATTTACGTATCTGAATATCTTTTTATTTTAAATTATATAAATTCCTAGTTTATTTCCCCTTCAAATAATGTCTAGAATCACTTCCCATATTTACTTTTTCTTCAAAAAACCTTTTTTATTTCCCAAATCAAAGCCAAATTCATTCTATTAAAAGCCTTTATCATTTTTATACCATTTCTGTTTATTCCATAACTTGATTTCCCACGTAATATCGGCTCGGACGACTCACCTCAATTTTATACTGCGTACAATAAAGAGTACCACAGCCTTGCAAGCCGCTCATTATCCGTGCACTGTCAAAAATATCCCTACACATCGCCGAGTTTAAAACGAGATGCATCAGCTCGGAGCACAGAATTTTACTGATTTTGAGTTGTCTCTAAAAACTATGTTGCTTGTTGAGAGAATTATTGTGTCTTCGAATTCACTTATTCTTCTAACATTGAAGTCTATTTGATATTTTTGAAAGATGACTGCAAAGCTATGAAAATGTTCTAAAACTTATTATTAATATAAGTTAATAAAGCTTGTTTAACTCAGACGGAATTTCTCTTCTAAAATCTTCTACATTCTCTGGCCAGGTTGATTAAGCATAGAATACGACTGCCTTTTATAAATTATTTGGGCACAGATGTCATATATGCACCACGTTGGCGCAATTTTCTTCTGACATCAATTTGACGAAAACATCACTTTCGAATACCAGTTACATAGACACTATATATTTTTAAAAAGGGAATAACAATAAATAAAGTTTAATTAATAACTATAGAACAAATCAATTTATATAATTTTAAAACAGAAAATAAAAGTAAATAAACAACAACATCCGGGTTACCATATCAAGCAAAATAATGATACTCTGGCGCCAATTAAGTACCCCGGTGCGTATATGACATTGCCGTCAGAAAAAAATCGAGCCAACGTGGTGCGTATATGACATCCATCCCATTATTTGACCGGATAATGTGATATTTACTGCAGAGTGTGTAGTGGATTATCAAGAATAATGGATTTACAAAAAATGGAATGCTCGTAACGTCTAGATCAAGGACGGCAAACCTATGGCACGCATGCCATAAGTGGCACATTGCAGATTGTTTTTGGCATGGCCTAGATTCAGGTTCTACATCAAAATAAAGTAGAATTTTACAAATTGAAATTAATCTACAGTCTGTTCGCTGAAAGCAGAGAATGAAAGTAAACAAATGGGTTGCAAAAACATCGCCAAGGAGCTACACTTTTGGCTCAAATCCCTAGTTTGGCGAAATTCATTTTTTCTTTCAATTTGTTTATTTTTTGTACGTTTATAAAGTCCGGAACCCTCCGGACCTCGGCGATCCCCAATTTCTGATCATTTTCAGTTTATTTGTAAAAAAAATTATTCTACCCCCCTTCCCCCCCTCTCTCTCGCTAAAAAAACAAAAATGTGCATGATTTAGTTCAAGAACGCATTTTCACTACTAAAAAACGATAATATTAAAGCAGCTGTTTCAATAAGTAAAAAAAAAATCAACTGTAAATTATTTACATCATAAACACGTTTACAATACAGCAGAACCCCGGTAATCTGAAATTCCGGTTAATCCGAACCGATTTTAATTTTGAAAATTATACTTTAACAGATTAACTTTAAAAAATTTCTGGATTACAGGATGTATGTCAGGAAAAACGTGTAGAAGTTAGAATTAAACAAAAAATGGCAGTAAACTATGTTTTTTTATTCTTTAAACAGCTTGAACAGAATAAAAAAAATACTGAATAATATATATATATGTACATGAATATAAAATGAAAACGTGCATTGTAGGCCTACTCGTAGAAGCGATCTTAAAAAAATCTCGAATATCAGTTTGTTTGCCAGTCACTGTAAATTTCTTTTCTAAAATGCAAAAAGTATTTAATTCTGATGATAAAAATTTATTACTTTTTTCAACAGTTTGATTTCACAAATAATCTACAGAAATGCTTTTTTTTCCGTCCACCCTCATCGACGTGGTGACTGAGCTATTTATAGATTTGCGATTTTGACCCATTTGTAATAGGGTGTTACGTAATTCCTCATTCTGAAGTTCCATTGGATTGTTATAAACATCAGGAGTGAAACAAAGATTACTATTTTGTTTCTGAAAACTACTGAGTACTTATAACTTACATTCTTTTAGAACGCATCTTTTCTTTTTCTATTTTTATTGGAATTTCGGGTAATCCAAATTTTTTGTAATCCGAACAAGCACTGGCTCCAATTAGTTCGGATTAGCGGGGTTCTACTATACTTAAAAAAGATAATACTTAAAAATAATAAAACTATTTTTTTTTATAAAATGCTAAACTAAAGCATTTGACATAATTTTCTTCTAAAGTAAATAAAAACATCAGACTTCCAATTTCACGGAGCGAGGTGAATAAACATACTTTTTCTTCGCAGTTTCTGTAAAGTGGGCATTTTTGGCAGGCGTTGTAACTTTTTAATAACTTTATATTATAATAAAAATTTGTTAGCTTAATTTACTATGATTTCAACTTGCTGAAAATTTTAAAGAAATCGGTCAATTTACATAGGAGATACGTTTTTTTTTAATAGTAAGGAAAAAAAGTTTCATTTTTCATTCTTTTTCTTTGCTATTCAAGTTTTTTTTCTGCACATAAGCAATGCAAACATGTTGACACATTCACGAAGTCCATTTTATATTTAAAAGAATAGAATTTGAATAGTTTTTTTTAAATGATTGAATAGTGAATTTGAAAGTTAAAGTACCTGTGTAATTTAGTTTGAAATTGTGAGTATTTGTTCATTTTTTTTTTTTGCTGGAAAGTTAAATGAAGTTTATCGACGACTAGAAATTTATGAAATTATGGCAATTCAACATTTTATAGAGTTGGTTTTCAAGAAAGGAGATGTTTGTTAAGGTATGTTAATAATTTTATGTATTTTTTAGTATAGTGTTTTATATTAGCCGTTTATTGTATATTTCTCATGTATGCTGACCTTACGAGTTTTGTACATTTTGATATTGCTACGCAACGTGAACTGCTGAATTTTGATATTGCTAAGCAACGTAAAGTGCTGAATTTTGATATTGCTACGCATTGAGAACTGCTGAATTTTGAGATTGCTGGTAGCGAGAACTGCTGAATTTTGAGATTGCTGCACACCGAGAACTGCTGGTGACAGGGATGTTTTTTTTTGGTTAATGAACGCGAAGCGTTCATACATGTACGCTGATTGCCGCTTTAACGAGTTTCCTGCGTTTTTCAGATTGCTGTATTCAGTAATAAATATTATTTTTTTATGAACGCGAAGCGTTCATACTTCTTTAAATTAGGAATGAATTGTTCAATGTTTACTATAATATAGGCACGTACTTTCAATATTAAATGACCCCATGATTTTTTCTAAAAGTTGTTGAGAAATGAAAATTTTAATCATTATATCGTTACTCTGATTTGAAAAGGTACTTTAAAAATTTCACATTTTCAATAAACTTATGTTGAAATCGTTTGTTTTATTTTTAATCTCATAAAAATCAGCTTTCCTGTGTTTTCTAATACGTCATTATTTATAAATGTTCTATTTCCCATGATTCCAGGGTGATGACGTAGTAAAAAACAGTCTGGAAGCATTCAGGAAAGTGGACCAATCACATTAGTTTTCAGGTTGCCGCATTTTAGATTGGTGCATGTCAGAAAAGTCGCCAAATGGGGTGTCTTGGCTGTTTTGGGAATCTGCCGCTGAGCCTGCTTCAAAACTTTCCTATCTAGCAATGCTTTTGCTATCAAGTCCTACTAGCTTAGCATTAATTAAGAGACAGGCTATTTTCTAACGCTTCATACACTATAAACTCAGAAATCATTTGGTTGTAAATAAATGTGCTAAACAGGTTATGTGCTTCAGCATGCTGCAGGGTAAAATTGATCCAGATTATTTAATTGTACAAAATGATTTTCTGCTGATTGAAAATTCCAAAAAATAAAAATATTTTATTGCAATTATAATTTAAATTTTTTTTAAAATTTCAAATAAAACATAAATCATTGATTTATTTAATGTTTGCCTATTGTTGCTAAAATATGTTTTAAGCCTGTTACATGTTTTTGACAGTTTTCAACGGTTTAAACCAGTTTATACCAGTTTTTGATGCTTGTCATGTCAAAAACCCAACACTGAATATTACCCATATTTTTTTTTTTTTTTTAAACAAAATGTTACGTAATTTTGATTCATATTTGATCCATTAAAATTTTTTATTGTTGGCGCGTCAGAATCACGTAAAATATGTTTTTAGAAAAAATTGACATGTGATTGTGAAAAGGTTCGCCGTCCCTGGTCTAGATTATTACTATTTATAAATAACGTAAAGACATTTTTGCCTAGTAAAAATCATATACAGTATGGAACCATTTATCCGGAAACCAGTTAACCGGAAAACCAGTTATCCGGAATGATATTTCTGATAAACCGATTTCAGAATCTTTGCAGAAAAAGGTGTCATACACTGCCTGTTTGACATATGCTTTGCTTGAAACAATTGTACAATTTGATGACAACGTCTAGTATTTGAAATGAAAACATATTTAGTTGTATTTTAGATGTTTTAATTTTTATGCAGAGGAAACAGGAGAATTTTTGTTGCTAAGGGATTCCCATAAATTACCTTCTTTTAAACTCTGGTTAACTTTTGATATTTCTTGCATTGATTTTTAAGCCAAGTAATCTAATAATTTAAAATCAGAAATAATCTCACAACCACACATATTCCAAGAAACTTATCAAATGGATGCTGCATTAATGGACAACCAGTTAACCGGAAAAAACAGTTATCCGGAATACATCCGACCCCAAGCATTCCGGATAAATGGTTCTATACTGTAGTAACAAAAAGAATAAATAAATAAACACAGCATTGAAAACATAACCGGAATAAACAAATAAACATAAATCCACAATAAACATTACTTACTATTTACAGCATCTAGTAGCACAAGTTGAGAAAAAATGATCAACTATAATGAAAACAGAAATTACGGCTGAATGCTGCAATAACTCTACAGTTAGAAATGGTTATTTCATTTATTCTGAAAATAAATAAAAATTATTTTATCACAAGCTTATATGGATGATAGACATGTTACTTAAACTGCTTCAGGAAATTAATTATGAAATATTAAAGTTTTAAGTAATAGGGTAGATGTGCCAGTAATGGACACCCTTAAGGAATTTCTTTAAAAATTATTTTTTTATTAATAATTATAATTATTATATTCCAGTTTTTTCAATATTATATTAATCTATCAACAATATTTAACCATTCTTATAGCCTCATTTCCCCATATGAATAGAAATTTAATTTTAAATAACAGAAATATATCAAAACACCCAAAAGCCCAGTAATGGACACCCTCTGGCCCAGTAGTGGACACCCTCTGTTCCAGTAATGGACACCCCATAAAAAGTAATAAATATAATTGTTTATATGACTGTATTTAGAACCAAAATGTAATGAATACATACTAATGAAACAAAATAGTTATTTTAAAATAAATTTAACAATTAGGATACCAGTAATTAATAAAATATTTGTGATAATCATTTACTGTTTACATCAATTATTGTAATTATCAGAAGATCGATGTTTTAATTATTTTAGATGGATAGTTTAAAATACTAAATATCAGACAATTACAGCTATCAAATTATTGAAACAGTGGTGGATTTTAAAAGGTATATATATATAAAAAAAAAGTTTTGGAATATTAATGTGTAGTTTTGTGTCACTATTTTTAACAATCTTCCAGAGATTACTTGATACATCATTTATAATAATTAATATTACAAATATGAAAGAAATGATATTGTGAGTTGAATATTTTAAATACTAAATAAAATAATTTCAAAATAAAACTGTAGAACTGATGTTTGAGGCCACTGATCTGCAGATTTACTAGTTTCATGAATATTAATCTATAACTTTCATTAATAGTATTACTTTTTTTTTTTTTAAATAAGGAAACATTTAAGACAGAAAATGGATTTTTAATAGCTTCTGTAACTTAATTGCTTTTATTTAAACAAAGAGGGATTAAGCCCTATGAGCCCCTCTTTGACTGCGCTCTTAAACAGTATTTTCTGCTTCCTGGCTGGTTTGATTGCTAGATTGTAAAATATGTGAGGTATATATATATACTACATAAAAAAAATAATAAATAAAATAAAATATCGAAATTTTATTAATCACATAAAATAACTTAAAAGCAGCTATTTATAAAAGTTTTGGTGTTATTACATTTTGGTAAGTATAATTTAAAAATTAAATTTGATTATTTAGGTTTGCAGTTAAGCCAAAGTATTTTTGCACTATAAACATTACTAAAATTGCATTTTTTAGCAATGTCTACATGGGGTGTCCATTACTGGAAAATGACTAATTAACCATCCCAGTAATGGACACCCCCTCTTAAAACCTTAAAAAGAAATGAAATTTTGTAAATAGCCATTAGTATATAAAATTCAAAGTTTTCTATTGCTACTCAAACAAAAACATTCGAATTTTGCAAGAAAATAAATAATATATAAATTAATTAAACGAAGCCAGCTCTTAACCTCTTCATTAAGATTTTCACAGAAAAACAGCAAAACTTTGAAACATTATTTTCTACTTCCTGATTGGTTTGATTAAAAGTGTCAACAATAACAGTTTTATAAAACATACAAGAGGGAATTATAAAAAAAAATAATTAAAGCTAAATATCTATTAGTTATTTTTTTATGAACCAAAAACATCAAGGGGTGTCCATTACTGGAAGGGTGTCCATTACTGGCACATCTACCCTATATCTAATTTGATATATTGAAAATGAAATATACAAAAGTTACTTTAAGATAAGAAATACTTGACTCTTCAAAATTTTTAACTTTATTATTTGCCAATGTTTCAACAAAAACAGTAACAAAGAAATTAAAAAAAAAAGCGAAAAATGTATTAACAAATGTAAAAAAAATAATGCATCAAATTCACTTAAGGAAAAAGAGTTAAGAAATCCAATGGTACCATCATTATAAAGTTTAATGAGATTATAACAACTTAATTTTTAAGTAAAATATCAATAATTACTATTATTAACTGCATGAGCCTTTAAAATTTGAGAAAATTAATGTTTTAACAAAAAACCACATGTGGTATAGATATGCATATTACTTTTAATTTTCACTATTACTTTGTTTAGAAAATTGTATGATCATCAACATGTATATATATGTAAGAGATGATAATATTTACAGAATATTAATAAATTTGCTTCATTTTATAAATCTCATTTTAAAAGAACGAAAATAAAAATCACATTAGAAAAATAAATCGTTTAACAATACAATGTGGAATTAAAAAATAAAACAATAATTTAATTTATCTCAAAATATTTGTACTTTAAGCAATTAAAATAACCAAAAATATGAAAGAAAATGTATTACAGGGTTGAGATGTGATAACAACAATAGATCATTGAATTTTTTTTTAAATACCTATTCTTGAGTGAAAACAATGTATCTGCAACAAGCTGCAGAAACAGAGGATATCAACATATAAAACAATACATGCATCGACAGTTATTTCGCTAATAAAAAACAATTAATTTCCTATGGATTCTTAATTTTTCATCATTTAAAGGTACAAAATTGCTCTTGATACGGTGTAGTGTTTAAAAGGTTGCATTACATTTGATGCCACATTTTTAAAAATTAATACTCGGGGTTACACGACAGCAATTCGAAAGCCTTTGACATGGACGTACTTATATGCCCATGGCCTTTGATCTATCATCAATTATTACCTAAAATAATAAAAATTTAAGTCATGAAATTGCTTTAAAGATGTTAATTAAAAGAGAGAAAATTTAACCCAAACCTCATTTTATGTAAATTTGTTGAAAGATTCTTGGCAACACTAGGCTTTTTTTGTGTGTTGTTTTTGTTTTGTTTGTTTGCTTGCGCATGCTCTCGAAATGCAGCATTGACTGCCTATATATCCATCGTACTAGTAAACATTTTAAAGTGATACCTCTTCGGTCTTGTCACATGATTAAAGCAAACGATTAGTTATTTCTTTAAAAATAAGTCTATTTTAATTATTACTAAATTAAGAAAAATTTCGTATTTATGTGACCTTACCAGTTGATATATTTTGCATTTATTAACCGTGTACAACATCAAAGTAAGATAATTATTTTCAGCAATAAATTACTTGCAATGTTACCTCCTATATTTTGTAACATTTTTTTTTTCTTTTTTTCCGATTGAGTAGCGGTATATTTTTATTACAGTATGATGGAATGTATGAGACTCACATTCTTAATTAATAAAATTTGTGTTTGACTCCTCCCCTCTCGATCTCGGGAAATACTTTTGCTTTAAGTCGGACGATTTATTTTCATGTAACCTTTAAATTAGTAAAATCGGCAAAGCACCTTCATCATAATATTCCACTTATATATGCATGTGTAAATGTATAGTTTAATAAAGAAGATAAACAAATCCTATAATCCAAAATGTTTCTTTTATTCTCATTCAAAATAATTTTTAGGTCAGGCAAGAAGTCTTTAGATTGTTTCTTTTCTGAATGCAATAACTTTGATAGCTTACTAAGTGAAGCTAGCTAATAATTTTCACTAACATAGCCAGTTCTTAAAAATATATTGAAAATAATACCAGTAATTTGCTTTAAAGTGCTGTTTTTAAGCTTAGTATTAGGATAGACTTGGGAGAGTTGATCCCTAGGTCTAAAACCAGAGAAAAAATGCAATTAAGTCTTTGAAACTGGAAACATTAATAAAGTGATTCCTTATCAACAGATCTAACAACTTAATTTCATTCAGCCATTTTTATTTTTCTTGTAAGAAAGGAATTTCTGTTTTCTTACAATCAAACTTCTTTTTGAGTAAATAGTTTCTGTTTCATATTTTTTGTTAAACTTGGGGGCTCAGCCCCCTACGAACTACGCTCGCCAACCCCCGTTCAGACACTGCAGTTTCTAAAAGCACGCCAATTTGATCAGCTTTAAAAAGATTTTGAAAGATTGAATTATAATTTAAAAAACAGTGGCGATCTCCCTATAAACGGGTTTCTATTCATTTCTCTTTGATTGGGGAATTTTAAGGAAAAATCAGCTGCTGTTAAAAGAAACTATGGCTGTTTTCCTCTTTGATTAAATAAAACCAGTTAAACATTTCAAAATAAGCTAAATATAAAATGAATTAAGGGTACTTTTCGGTTAGCCGGGCGCCAGTGTTATATATACATATTTATATGCATACATATATGTATATATACATATATATTTACATATATATATGTGTGTGTATATATACAATATGTGTATATGTATATGTACATATATGTATGTATGTATATAAATATGTATATTTAACACTGGCGCCCGGCTAACCGAATTAAGTGAAGAGAGTCTTTGTCTCCCGGTTTTTTTTTAACAAAGTGAAAAGAAAGTTCTTTTAAATAAGACATAGCGGGCTCTCATGTCTTGTTCAATAAATAAATAAAAGACATTTTAAGTGTATCATTTTTAATCTTGCACAATTTTCACCAAACTTTTGTTTCTCTTTTTAATATTCACATGTAAATACTTTTGTTAGAAATGAAATATTATTTACGCTGTCCCAACAAAAATGGTTGAAAAGTTCATCTTGAAATATCAAATAAATGTCTCACGCAATTTTTAAATTTAAACTGTTTTGCAATATTATTTTTTGTTCATTTTACGTAATAAGTGTAATGTGACGTAATTTCTCCTATTTAAGACTTCTAACGCCGCATGTTAATGAATTTATTATTTTACAATATCCTTTCTCTGTTAAAATTCACGTGTAAATATAGATTTTATGAAGTAATTTTCAATAAGTTCCTGCTTTTTATATGTAATTATTTACTGTAAAAGCACTTATTTTCGCGAGCCCGTTGTAATCGCGAAGATTTAAGCCTTGCAAAATATTTTATTTTCGCCTCAAATAATAATGAAAAATCTGAAATTTTTCACTTTCAAAATTTAATGATTACAGTTACTTAAATAAAAAAGAAGTGCAAAAATTTCTTGGATACTTACAACTATTTCTTGAATATTATACAACTTGAATAAACTTTATACTTCTTGAATAAAAACAATAATACAACTAATACAGTAGCGCTTAAAAGTATTTTGACAACCTTGTTTACTCACACAACCTTGTTTACCTTGAACTCTCTTATTTTGTTTAATATAAAAATGTAAAAGAAAATATATTCCCTAAAATTAAGAACACTATGACTGCAGTTATTCAAATCTATCAAGTTTCAACTTGTTTGTTTATATGCGGCGCCACCAAAGAAATATGACTCCTCCTTAGCTCAAAAGTATTTTGACAATTAGTTTGCATTTAATTGTTGAAGGTGTCAGTGGCTCTATAGCTTCGATTAGTGTTTATATTGACTTATTGTGATTAATTTTAAGGATCAGGAATGCCGAAATGTAAAAAATATTGAAGTGATTCTAGAAAAGCCGCTGACTGACACCAGAATTTTGGTTAAAAAAAATTTGGTTTATTATGTGTGTTAAATATAGCTTTTTCTTATTTAAAAATAAATTTGTTTTCAAATTCCAGTGTCAATCATTAATTTCAACACTTAAGCAATGGAATTGCTTTGCCCCTGAAAGGGTTATGCCGTTTTTAAATGCAACTCTAGCCTTCCTATTCTTAGTAGATAACAAACGTGTTTTCGCTGGTCTTCTACCATGTAAACCACAGAGGTTTAGGCGTCGTTTGACTGATGAAACGTGTATGTCTATGCCGTAATTTTCTTTCGATTCATTTTTTATTATTACAGCGGACTTACGACAATCACTTGTACATATCAGTTTTATAATATAGTCAACATTGCAAGTTGTTTTTTTTTTTCAGATGGCCACTTTGAGGCTTATTTTTGATGTATTTCTGTTTATTAAAAACTTTATTCCATGTAATAACAAGTTGCCGAGACACGTTAAAAGAACGAGCTAATTCTGCTTGCAGTCTACCTTTCTTAAGGGCATTTACAGCGGCTTTTCTAGAATAACTTTAATATTTTTTACTTTTCGGCATTCCTGATCCTTAAAAACAATCACAATATATCAATATAAACACTAATCGAAGCTATAGCACCACTGACACCTTCAACAATTAAATGTAAACTAATTGTCAAAATACTTTTGAGCTAAGGAAGAGTCATATTTCTTCGGTGGCGCTGAATGTAAACAAACAAGTTGAAACTTGATACATTTAAATAACTGCAGTCATAGTGTTCTCAATTATAGGGAATATATTTTCTTTTACATTTTTATATTAAATAAAATAAGAGAGAATATAAGGTTGTCAAAATACTTTTGAGCGCTACTGTAGAATGCAGCTCATTTATACCAGCTTCTTTGAAGTCATTCATTTTTAGAGCGATGGGAGAAGGGGGGGGGGGGGGGGCGAAGAACTTTTCTGAGAAAAGAAATTTCTTAAATTACCTTATACAAAAGGGTTCTATTTAGGTAGTTTCAGAATTTTTCAACTTTCGGTTCAGTTCATATAAAATTCACGAAATTTTCAGCTCATGAAATCACGGATATCTTCATTTTCGCAAAAATTACGGCTCGCGAAAATAAGGGCTTTTACAGTAATTCTAATTTCAAAGGGTTTTTTTTTTTTTTTTTTCTGCTTATAATAGTCACATGTAAATAAATTTTTAATTTGAAGCAAACATTTAGGATTATTGTTTGCGCTGTTTATACAGTTGTCAACAGGTTAAATTAATACAATTTTCTAAAATAAGTAAAAAAATCTCTTGAAATGCTGAAAATTTGAATTTAAAATAGAAATAAAAGCTCATAAAATGAGTCAAATTAAAAAAATAAATGCATTCTGCACACCGGGAAATTATAACATATAAAATGATTAAATTCCAATGCATAATTTTTGCTCTATAAAACTTTTTTAATGGAATGACTTTGTCTAACTTTAGCATTAAATATCTCTTAAAATAATCCTTCGATTTGAAAACTGTCTGCATCAGCGTGTTTATCAAACATTTCTCTATAATACCGCCAATTTTCATATTTTTGTATGCAATATTTTTCTTAATATTAACGGAGAAAGACCTCCAGTGACAAAAAATTCAAAACCGGCGGCAGCGGCGGTGACAGCGTAACTTTTTTTTTTTTTAGAATAGAGAGATATAACTAATTTTATTGATATAATATACTAACATTCCTTATTGCTTAAATGTTATTATTTAAATCCAATACAGTTTCTTTATTTTTGATTTAGAAATTTTTTCCCCCAAACATGCACATTAGGGGCACTTGATCCCTGTTGTATGGGGAGACTTGATCCTGGGGATCAAGTGTCCCCAAGCCAAAGTTAAGCTAAATTAATGTTACATTTTATTAACCCCCTACTTCTCATTGTGACGTTTAGATACTATCTGTATTAGTTAGAATATGATTGCCTTGATTTTAGATGGTTGACAAAGATAGAAAGTTAATATGTGGCTGCATATGATGGTTAGCAAGCACGTAGTAGATGAATGCAAATGTGAGACATAGGTCTAACTATGCAAAATTTTTACACCACTTCGTAAAGAATGTAAGATATTATAATCAAAACAGTAAAGTGTTAATCATAATGAATAATCATGATAACCATATAAGCATTGAGAGTTTGAATTATTCCAAAGAAAATGGAATAATTTTGTTAAAAATATCACTGCACATTTCTCACACATTGCAGTCTCTGGATCGTACTGTATATGGACCACTTAAAAGATATTTTAATGTGGCTGTTCAAGACTTGATTAATAATCTTCCTGCTCAAAGGACAACAATTTATCAAATTGCTGAACTGATCGGAATTGCCTATCCTAAAGCTATGGTGACAACTAACATAATAAATGGATTTAAAATCACTGGAATATATCCCTTAAATAGGAATTTCTGAAGATGATTTTTTATCATCTTTCTTCTCAAATCAGCCATTAACACCAACAAGCAGTAAAAAAATTACAGTTAAACCAAACATAGTGACAGCAGAAGACATACAAGCCTTCCCTAAAGTTTCATTACCAAAAATGGGAAAATCTAAAGAAATGAAAAAATAGTTTTCAAAAATTTTGACAAGCACACTAACTAAAAGACAGAATGAAGAAGAAATACAAGATCGTTAATTGAATGAAAAATAAAAATCGGTAAAAACTCATTTCATCTCAAGAAAAAAAAAGTAAAAACACTAAAAATGAAAGACCCGAATCTGCAGAAAGTTATAAAAGCAGTTATAGTGTTTATGATTCAACCGACCCAGATCCACTTGATGAATATTCTGAGGAAATCATTGAAGATCCAAAAAATTTGTCGATTGATGAAAATGAATTTGTCATTGTGTGATTTCTGTGAAAGAAGAAAATTAGTCATTTCGTAGGAAAAATTTAAACGAAGATTTTATCATCTGAATATGAAATCAATTTTTTAAGAAAACGAGGACTTAATTTTGACCAATTTATTTATCCAAAAAATGTTGACAGTAGTGCACAATGATGACATTGTCAAAAAACTACCCAACTTTGTGGAATTCTTCAAACTGCAATAATTTTAATATTTACATTTGATTTTTCAAGCTTTGAAAATGTTTTTTGATCATTAATTGTGTTTTCCTCCTTTTTTACATGTTAGTCAACAATAAATTTGATTTCTACTACTTAATTTGAATCATTTCAATGCATCTGTTTCAAGGATCAAGTCTCCCTGCAACTGGAGAGACTTGATCCTTTTATTTTTTGGAAAACAATTTATTTTTATTTTAAAAATGGTTTTTCAAAAATAAAAAAAATACTACAACAAGAAAGACACATGAGCCTTTAATAATAATTGGAAACATTTTTTTTTTTTACTTTGTTTTTTCCAAAATAAAAATTAAAAACTGAAAAAGGGATCAAGTCTCTTCTACTGTTACTATTGTTTAAGAATAGTAATTTTCAGGGTTGTTTGGTTTAAACCAAATGGTTTTTTTTTTTTTTTTTTAAACATGCTGGGTTTTTTTCGTCTGGTTTTTTTAATCTTTTTCCCTAATGTTTTCATTTATTTTACACATTATTGAAAAAGGCAAAATCCAAGTTATGCAGAAGCTACAAGCAAAACTTTAGAAAAATGATGAATTAATAAATTTATAAAGTGACAAACATTTTTAGTCAAACTTTTCTCATAAGCTTTAAATCTACATGGCAGACTAACTAATTTTTCTAAAATTAGCTGGAAAAAAAAAAGTAGTTAGTTTTCTTTCTTCATTTTCAAGCCTTTTATTTTTAAAAATAGCCAAAATGGCAGATTTGAGCTAAAAATATACTTTTACTACTTAGATTGCTTGATTAGTTAAGATTTACTAAGGATTACATTATGCCTCAATGATGACATAATCATAAGTAATTCTCACCATTGGTTATTCTTTGTTCTGTATGCTAATGAATGATTGGCTGTGAGTTTTCTTTGTAGTATCATGGCTGTTGGGTTTAGTAAGCCTTTGTTTTTCTTGCATTCCTACATTAGGATTGGAGTTTTGCATTATGATTTTATTCTGTTAGCAGCAGGGTTGTCATGGTTTAAATCAATTGGTTAACCAACTGGTTTTTTAGAAAAAAATCTAATATAATATTTTCTCATTTTTGTAATTTAAGTGTTTCAAATTATTGGATATAAATAATTTCTACTTTTAACCAGGGATGTAGTGGAGTGTATACGCAGGTATACGACATATACCTTCTGAATTTTTTTAAGATTGACAACTTTTATTAATCTACTTTCCATTTTAAGATCAATGATTTGAGTAGTCTAAAAAGCTGGTAAATAGGTATTTCTGTTTATTTTACTGTCGTCTTTTTTTTTTTTTTTTCACCTGGCAGTTTCTGGGAAGTGTCAAAAGACAATATACAATACTTCTTGAAACGTGTAAAGACTCTACTGCTAAATTCAAATCATTCCAGGACAGGGGCGTAGCCACAGATATTTTTTTTTTTTTTGTGTGTGTGTGGGGGGGGGGGGGAGAGAATTCGAAAATTTCCCAACTTGAAAAAAATTGCTCAATTTTCGACTAAAATGATATGCACAACGTGTGTAATAATTATAATGATACTTTTGCATAAAACATTCCTTTCCAAAGAAAAATTCTGAAACTGAAAACATAAAAATTCTAATTATGGGTTTGTTTACTAAAAAAATAAATACGCTTTTTACTTTCTTCTATCTTTACAAGAAGAAAGTATTGGATTCGTGAAAAAATTGGACTTCTGGTTTTAGACTGATTTATACGTTTTAGTAAGTCCTGAACACAATTCGACTGTTTTTAGAAAATATCTGTCTGTCTATATGTGATACAAATTTTGTGGGTGCTCTAACACAAGAACTAATGCATGAAATTTAATAAAACTTTAGAGATTCACTTATACAGTCGAACCTCGTTAACGCGAACACTCAAGGGAAAACTTTTTTGTTCGTATTAAATGTAGTTCGTGTTATCGGAACTTAACTACATTACATACAACTGGACAAGGCAATCGGAAACAGTTCGTGTTAACGAGGTTTGACTGTACCTTGATAAAAATTGGTGCTGATTTATTTTTGGTGTAAATCGTTCAACAGGTGGCACTGCTATGCGGCATTTTTCACGATTTACATGATTTTAGCGATAATTATATCTCAAAAACTATTGCACGGAATTTGATCAAACGTCATATTCTGTTAAACCTTGACATAATTTGATGCAGATTAGCTTTTTATGTATATCATATAGCTGGTGGCGCTGCTATGCAGCATTTTTCACGATTTTGCGATAGCAGTATCTCAAAAACTAATGCACGAAATTTAGTCAAACTTCATATTCCACATAAGTAGCACTTCCACATAAATAGATCCTTATTAGGCTTGGGTCTATACTGTCCAAAGCTATCGCTTTTGTGCACTTTGAGTAAGGACTTTTGGTTGCAGACATCTAAGAGGCTGGGTGCCAAAATTCAACGATTTGTTTAAAAAATGCTATGCTTATATCTCCTTTTTAAATGCACACAATTCAACAAATCTATACCTTTAGAGTTTGTTATTATAGGCAAAGAATTGTCATTTAATTTTGGCACTGTTATTGCAAATTTTGAGACATTAACATGCATGGAGTAGAAGAAAATTTTGGGATTGGCACATCCGACTAGTTTTCACTTAATATTAATTCTTGTGGTTTTCAAAGAAGCCTACCTGTTAATAACATCGCTTAGTTTAATAAAATTCCCTATTTCACTTTCATATTTTAAAAGCATTAGGCTGTCAAGTCTGTCATCCCTCATTGTAGCTTGCAATATATATATTTTTAATTTTTATTTGACTAAAGATTCTTTCATTAGATGCAACGCCATAAAGATAAGCTGCTGTGAATGTTAAGGTACGAGTATATAGTTTGGCGGCATGACCCAAATAGTCTTTGAATTTCATGGCATGAGTAAAAAGTTTGTTAAGTGAGTTGGGATTTGGTTTATTTCTATTTGACTCTGCAAGTCATGTACATCCGGTGTCTCATATCCAGGTGGAAACCTTATTAACTTTTCCCTTGCAGAATTGTAATTTAAATATGGAATGCATTGCTGCAATATTCTCTTGATATAGGGAACATTGTCATTTAAGACCATTACTAAATTCCCGAAATTTTCTTGTATTTCTTATAATTCTTTACTGTAAAACTTATGTGTATCAATGTCCATTGCTGAGCTATTATTTTTATCTATTGCGTTTGGTGAAACCGTTTACCTACAGTGCTTTCTGAACTCAGCTTATCCAGTCACATCCTAATATTCATAATTGTTTGTGAGCCTGTCTGTAAGGAAATCTTTATTTCTTCAAAATTTTATTCAAGTGCAACGTGTTAGTGTTACAGTGCATGTCGATTTTTTCTTCAGTTGATGGACTGCTTTCATGGTCATATTTCTGTTCCAAATTAAAATCGTCCATTTTTTACCTTTTTCATCCTCGAATGGATTTTTAGATGCTCCAAAATCTTGCATGAAAACTCTTTTCCTATTATGAAGGGTTTCTTCGTCCCGAGATTTATTGTAACTTTTTAGAACAACTTTAAACACAGAACACTGAACTTTTGGTTTAAAATTTTATAGACACATATAACTATAAACGAACAGGACTGATATATATTTCCGCACACAAATAAAAGTAAAATGTGACAAATTTATCTAAACTAACGACTTCTTATATCCGCATTTGCTCATATAAAGCTTTTTACTTGACAGCGAAGGGTTAACTAATTTTTGCGGCAAAAAAATCACGAGAATGAGTAAAATATTGTCCAAAAATTGCAAAATTAGTCAAAAAAGTTGTGAAAACTCATCAAATCTTCTTGCCCATAGCTGTGTTTAAAGTAGGTTACTACATTCCTTTCTGTTGTGCTGAAGGGTCAATCCATGTGAAATCATCCAGAAAAAGAAAAAAATGTTGCTCAATATTTTTGATTTTTTTTATTCTTTACCAGTTAATTTACTATACTTTTAGGAGTCTAAAACAAGGATTAAAAATTTTTTAAACCTTTTGAATTTTTTTTGGCATCCATTTTTTGTCATGTCACAATTGGTTTTTCATGGAAATAGTACTTTATGGAAACCCTTATAACTTTTTTATTTCTAAACATATCAAAATGATTTAAAAACTATTATATTGAGTAAAGAATGAACTAAATTTTGATAATGGGTATTTTTATGATAATGATTAAAAAAATAGCATAAAATAAGATTAAATGTATCATTTTTACAGTGAAAAATTGAATTTTTGACATAAAAATTTTAATGGAAGAAAGTGAAACTCACCTTTACATCTTTTTTTCTGAATATATACCTTAGTGAACTAATCTCAGAAGAAATATGAAACATTTTGAGATATTCCTTCTTTTACTATAATTAGTCAAAGTTGGCATCTCAGCGCCAAAATGCTAAGTTTGAAGTTCAATACCTAAAAAAGGACTAGATAAAATTTTACGAAAATTTAGCAGGATAACCTTCTTATAGATGTAAACATGTAGCAAAAATATTATGCGTGATATTTATGTAGTTTTAGAAATATGGAACTTCGAAATTGGCTTGAAAATCATATTTATTTACACAATTTTTCACAACAAGAAGTACTCTTAATGCATAATTTATTATTATCATTACTTCAAATGCTGCTTTTTAAGGTATACATATTTTTTCTTACGTAGAATACATAATACTTAAATTTATTTTACACTCATAGAAATAAATATCTGAGAGATTTCATTTCAAAGTGTCTCGGTAATGTTGTAGCTGCATCCAATGACTGTAATTAGTTCAATGAAGTTACTTTCCGAAGCACGTTATTTACTGGTACCCAAATTGTATCATTTTTGGACAGTTGAAAAGATATTTTCGGTCCATATGGGTGAAAAAAATGAATAAATAGTTCATTGTTTTCTTCAAGCATTTTTCCAACCAACCACTTTTTATCATAAATGCATGCAATATAATCATTTACTTTGAATGATAGTGAGCTCTCCCAAATTTTTGAAATATTGTGATCATTATATTGTTCACATGTGGATGTTACAAAGCATCTGATAACACTTTCCCTTAATGGTATAAATCGGTGATATGCACATGTTCCTGGAATCCGTTGGCAGAACTGGAATCTATTTTCTAATTTTTTCTCATTTTCTTCGATTTCTTTTCTTAAAATATAGATAAGTAACTCCAGAAATATTTTGAGACCAGCAGTCAAATATATATCTTTTGGTGTTAAAATTTGGTTTGTGTATGGTCGCTGTAAGGAAATTCTTGTTATCTCTCTCTTTGTCGTTCCACCTATCCCATCACAGGCATTTTTCCGTGGGAAGAGGCGGAGAAATTAGATTCTGATTTTATCCCAAAATCCTTGAAATGATGACATACATTCACAAAGTTCTTTTTGTTTTTATACTGGCTGTTTGAACCATTAGTAAAATAAATAACTTTTTCAATGACAGAAAGTGTAATGTTTTTGATGTTGTCAGTTAAGTGTTTCTGAAAAGTGTGAACTGCAATTGTATCATGTACCAAATGATCGCTAATTATGCATGGATTCCTGCAACAAACTTTTGTGTCATTTTTGTAATAGTATACAAATGGGTGTTTTGTAGCCTGTTGATTATTATTCCAGTGGTAACTCTGGATTTCAACTTGAATTGTAAATGTGTAATTTTCAGCAAAATCTGCTAGAACAATGAATTCTTTTGAAGTTAATTTCTCTTTTAACTTCTGGAAGTACTGAAAACAGAAGTTTACAATTTAAGACATGGTATGATTTGTAAATTTGTTCTTAATCATAAAATTAATACTTACCTTCAATTAATGCCCATGCTAGCTTAAAATTAAATGAATTAAATTTGTGAGCATAAATTAAGTTTTAATATTATTATTTTTATGTAAAAAAGTCATTTATACTTTAAAAAGAGGCATTTGAAGAAATTAGTAGAATATATTATGCATTATGAGTTCTTCATGGTGTGGAAATATATGCAAACAAATGGATTTTCAAGATAATTTCGAGGTTCCATATTTTTAAAACCACATGCATATCACTCATAATATTTTTGCTGCATGTTTACATCTATAAGAAGGTTATCCTGCTAAATTTTTGTAAAATTTTATCCAGTCCTTTTTTAGGTATTGAACTTCAAACTTAGCATTTTGGCACTAAGATGCCAACTTTGACTAATTATAATAAATAAAGGAATATCTCAAAATGTTTCATATTTCTTCTGAGATTAGTTCACTAAGGTATATATTCAGGAAAAAAAATGTAAAGGTGAGTTTCACTTTCTTCCATTAAAAGTTTTATGTCAAAAAATCAATTCTTTGCTGTAAAAATGATACATTTAATCTTATTTTATGCAATTTTTTTAATCATTATCATAAAAATATCCATTATCAAAATTTAGTTCATTCTTTACTCAATACAATAGTTTTTAAATCATTTTGATATGTTTAGAAATAAAAAAGTTATAAGGGTTTCCGTAAAGTACTATTTTCATGAAAAACCACTTGTGACATGACAAAAAATGGATGCCAAAAAAAAATCCAAAAGGTTTAAAAATTTTTAAATCCTTGTTTTAGACTCCTAAAAGTACAGTAAATTAACTGGTAAAAAATAAAAAAAATAAAAAATATTCAGCAACATGGTCTGGATGATTTCATATGGATTGACCCTGAAGTGATCTCCAATTTTCAAAAGAAGCTGCAATTCCTTTGGATTAAAATATCTGTATTCTCTTTTGGGAGGAGAAAGGGAGTTAGGGTGAAATTTTTGAGAAAGGAACAAAGTTTTGGAGGAAATAAAGGAACTGGTTAGTCAGTTATTGATGGACAGGAGTAGAGAAATTTAGGTTTGGTATGTACAATATTTTTGTAGAACTGAAAAATACAATGATAGAGTGAGTGTGGCTGATTTCTTTTTCTATTACTTTTGATAATTTAACTTGTTTACTGTTGCAGTACTCAAAATAATCACCAAAACAATAAAAAATTCGTAGTTTTTTTGCTATTACTTAAAAAAAAAAGAAAATGTCTCAAAAATCTAGAATTTCCCAACTCTAAGCTCAAATTTCCAAACTTCACATATATTGGGGGGGGGGGGGGAGGCTCCCCCCCATGGCGACGTCCCTGTTCCAGGAATTCTTTATAAAAAGCTTTACTTTCAATAAAAGATACTAATTTTGTTCATGTAGTGTTCTAACAGAAAAATCAGATATCTCAGATTGCAAATATTTCAAAGAAATGATTTTGAATAGCCATGGGAAAGTATATTGTATTTATGAAACTACACCATATATTTATTTATAGTACTATAGTAATCAAAAGATTGTTTATTAAGATTTTCAAGGTATCAATGTTTCACTATGTAGAGCATTTTATTCATGGAACATAACATTTTTCTCACCATTTCTCCCATTCTCATCTTACAGGCTGCAGACTTAAATACTAGAAAATAAATGAAGATTTCTTATAGCATACCAAAATTGGTATTATTTCTCTTTCAGACTTTGTTACAAAATTAACTGAAGCATAAGGATTAGTTGTTTAATAATTATGACAGTTTAAACCAAAGCCAGTACTAAGTTATTTACTAAAAAGTAAAACTGATTACTAAAGCGTTTTACTAAAAAGTACAAACTACTTAAATTACTGTTTTAATGATGCATTGAATATTCTAAGGTAAATAAATTATATATTATTAGAGTGAAAATTATTAAAAATTAAAATATTAGCCGCATCACTGTAAATAAAACATATCTATTTTTGCCACTTTGGCAAAAACGTATTTTTGCCAGGACGGTTTTAACCAACCAGTTTTTTCCCGTGGTTTTTACCATCTTTGGCAAAAACCTGCCAACCCTAATACTTAGTAATTCCAATGTTATTTAAAATAAATATTAATGTATTTATAAGGAAGAACTTATAAGAATATAATTTAATAAAATTATAATAATTAAAAAAAATTGCTTAGAAAAACATAATTTAATTACGAATTATCATCTCTAGTCATTCGCTCTTGTCTCTTTTTCCAATATAGGAAATATATATATATATGTGTTATTTTATTCAAAAATTTTTGAGCTCATCCAATATTTTTGAAAAGTTGGTGCTACTGGCTGTACGATCCATGAAGGATCGGGGTCCATCCTGTTTTCTTGGCCTGGTCCCCAAGGTACTATACAGCATATGTACTGGTCAGGTGATCAACCTAACGCAGGCCACATTGTGAAAGAAACTCATAAAAGCAATAGCGTTTATATGGGAAAAAAACTCAGGAATTCACAGTGAAAAATAATATACACATGTACAAAAAACACACAGACTAATTATCAAATGTGTATATTTAATTTAATCACACATTTCTTTTAATTCAATATAAATTAAGTATAATATAAATATTAAGCTATGTACAAATCAGAAGAAAAAGTTGGGCAAGATAGAGGTTAAAAATATCTATAAGCTAAGCAATCATGGTAGTGGAGAATATTAAAAAAACAATATTTCTTATTTTCATTTTGTCATACAAAAAGTACAGGCACAGTCCCAGAATAGGCGAGACATCCCATTTGGCGACTTTTCTGACACGCGGCAACAATCCCATGTGTGCCGACCTAAAATGTGTGACCTGAAAACTGACATGATTGGTCCACTTTCCTGACTGCCGCCAGACTGTTTTTTACTGCATCATCATCCTGGAATCATGGAAAATACAACATTTATAAATAACGACATATTAGAAAATACAGAAAAGATCATTTTTATGAGATTCAAAATAAAACAAACGATTTCAACATAATTTATTGAAAAGTGTGAAATTTTTAAACTACCTTTTTAAATCAGAGTAATGATTTAATGATTAAAATTTTCATTTCTCAACAACTTTCAGAGAAAATTATATCGTAATCTTTTAAAATACCTACTATCAGAGTAAACATTGAACAATTCATTTCTAATTTACAAAAGTATGAATGCTTTGCGTTCATGAATATATATATATCACTGAATACAGCAACCTAGTTCTGCAGCAATCTGAAAACACGGGAAACTCTTGAAAGCGGCAGTTAATAAATGCACATATGAACGCTATGAGTTCATAAACCGAAAAAAAATCATCACTGGATTCAGCAAACTAGTTGTGCAGCAATCTCAAAAATGCACAAAACTCGTTAGAGAGGCAGTTAGTAAATGCACGTATGAATGCTAAGTGTTCATAAACCGGAAAAAACATCACTGGATTCAGCAAAAATTATTAACATATCTTAACAGAGATCTCCTTTCTTGAAACCCCCCAAAGCAGAATACTTTGCAATGTTCTGCAACGGAATTTCAGATGATCAAAAATGTTCTGCAAGCGCAATAGGGGGAATGTTTATATACATATGTAAGGATGTAATTTCATCTTTTATAAAAATGCTAAAGATGTGTTTCGTAAAACACTGTCAAACTAAAGAAACATATTCTGGAGGCAAGATTTATTTCTAGAACCATGGCATTGACACAGAAGTTACTGACTTTGGAGGTGAGATATTTAGACATATTACTTTTATGAAGAAAATGTCTTTGGAAATTTGGTCCATATATAGTTATAATGCCAGCTTTTACAAGTTTCCTAACAGATTTATGTCCAGATGGAGGTCCATTCGTATAAATAAACATACATTTGTCTGTTGTGCCAATGGTCATTTCATTCCCATCAGCTGTATTGGGCCTTTTAGAAAAATTTTTATCGATTGTAGAAACCCATGATTCGCATATAGCTTCAGATACTGAAATAGACAAAATTTTAGTTAGAAAACTGGTTAATTTTGGGATCTCTGATTTTAAAGTATTCACAGCATTCTTTAACATGGTCTTATTTTGAAAATATGTTTCACTCTCCTGGCACTCTTTGACAGCTTCACAAACCCAATCAAGAAATACAGTGTATTCAAAATACAGCTCCTTCCCTTCCTCTTTGGAGGGAGGAACACAAGGGAGTACATTCAGAATTTCTAAAAACTTGGAAAGATCCAAGAGTTTGTTTGTCACATCTGAATGTGGAAAAATCAGATATTCAAAATTGAATAAATATTTTGTTGCTTTGATGATCTCATCAAGTTCTGTGCTTTGTCCAAAATAGACACTGTATTGATGCAGCAATGTATCAATATTGCACTATATCTTTGATGTCACTGATAAAATACGATATACTAGAATTATCAGTAGTAGACCTTAACATTTTGCTACTTATTGGAAGGTCTGGCAGAGGTACTCCTTGGAAAGTACTTTCTTCTGAAAACATGTGCCATGAAAGTATTGTATTTTTGAAAAAACATTTTGGCAATGATCTGACAATATCAATAAATTGTTGCACATTCTCACAATTATGAAGGCTTGTCAGATGGGATTTGATGTTTAGCAAATAGCAGTTTAGATTTGTAATTAAATCTGTATACTCCCAAGGAAGAAGATCTGTTACCTGAATACATTTTAACATGGTAACAAGTACCGAAATTATATCAGCAATAACTATTATACTGAAGGTATTTCTTTTTGATAAAAGTTTGTCCCTCAGACTTGCATTTTCTGTTTTTTCAGAGGCTGCGACTAATGCCTTGAAGTCATTTAGGAATGTTTGAAAAACATTAAAAAAAGCATGTGAAACAAATTTCAATTTTTTAAAAATTTTAGGCTTGTAGAGAAACATTTGCAGTTCATCTGCACATTCATTTAGACTTTCAAATGATTTCCCCCACATGAATTCTTTCATGCAAGTATTGATAAGTGCTAAGGAATCTTGCACAATTTTACTATCTGAATGTACCTGAACCAACTGTAGTCTGTGCATAGGGTCCCAGGATACAGGAATATCTTCTCTAACCAGTATAGGTCAAAATTAACACTTTTACCCACTGGCCAGTTTTTTTTTTTAACTGCTGGCCAGTAACAAAGTTATGTATGCTCCAAACAAACTTGCGTTTTTTCTAACTATCAACATTGTAATTTACTAATATATATTACTTACCATTCGATATGATTACACTCAACTGAAAAATTATATTTTTAATATTAATTGCAATGAAATAAATTCACAGGAAATTTTCAGAAAGGTTACAGCAGAGGGAACCCCCCACCCCCCCTCCTCGCTCGGCACTAACTAATATGCATTTTTCTGCGACCATTTAACGAATTTTTTTTCACGATCTTTTGGCGAAATCTGCGTTTTTCTGCGATCTTTTCACAAAATTGCGTTTTTTTTTTTTTTTTTGTATTTTTTTAACGAAATTTGTGTGGTTATTTTCGCTATTCTTTGAAAATATTTGCATTTTTTTTTTCAAGATTTTTTGACGAAATTTGCATTTTTAGGTGATTTTTTGACGAAATTTGCGTTTTTTTAATGCAATTTGTGTTTTTTCCGCAATCTTTTCGTGAAATTTGCGTTTTTTTTTTCACGATTTTTTGACGAAAGTTGCGTTTTTTCCGCGATCTTTTGACGAAATTTGCGTTTTTTCCACGATCTTTTGACGAAAGTTGCGTTTTCCCCACGATCTTTTCTCGAAATTTGTGTTTTTTCCGCGATCTTTTTTTGGAAATTTGTTTTTTCCGCGATTTTTTTTTTTTTTTTGGAAATTTGTGTTTTTTCCGCGATTTTTTTTTTTTTTTGGAAATTTGTTTTTCCGTGATCTTTTGACGAAATTTGCGTTTATTCCGCGATTTTGTCTCGAAAGTTGCGTTTTCTCCGCGATCTTTTGACGAAATTTGCGTTTTATCCGCTATCTTTTCTCGAAATTTGTGTTTTTTCCGCGATCTTTTCATGAATTTTGCGTTTTATCCGCGATCTTTTCACGAAATTTGCGTTTTTCGCGATCTTTTCAGGAAATTTGCGTTTTTCCGCGATCTTTTCACGAATTTTGCGTATTTTTCCGCGATCTTTTCACGAATTTTGCGTATTTTTCCGCGATCTTTTCACGAATTTTGCAGTTTATACGCGATCTTTTCACGAATTTTGCGGTTTATACGCGATCTTTTCACGAATTTTGCGGTTTATACGCGATTTTTTTCTCGAAATTTGCGTTTTTTCCGCGATCTTCTCTCGAAATTTGTGTTTTTCCGCGATCTTTTGACGAAATTTGCGTTTATTTCCATGATTTTGTCACGAAAGTTGCGTTTTCTCCGCGATCTTTTCTTGCGTTTTATCCGCGATTTTTTCACGAAATTTGGTTTTATCCGCGATGTTTTGACGTAATTCGCGTTTTTTACGTGGTCTTTGGGCGAAATTCACGTTTTTTCGCGATTCCCAGCTTTTAAGCTTTAGTGAAAAACTTTCCCAGCTTCGTTCTTTGCACATGCGCAGAAGAAAATTCCCCTTCGGAAAGAAATCGCTAGTTATTCAGATAGTACGTGAAATAGGAGGGAGGGAGAAAGATTGATTGCCGCACGACATTCTTATTTCTTCCTAAATAGATTCGAACACAACGAAAGTAGTGCCCCCCCCCCCCCCCCCCCCCGAATTCTTTTGCTTTCACATCAATATGCACTTCACATCAATACGCATATCACATCATTTGTCTTGAAATGTTCTGCAGCACATCTCATTGTTCTGCGACGTACGTCGCACTTTTAAGCATATTCTACTTTGGGGCTGAAACCCAACTGTAAAAAATATTGAATTGCCCTAATTTCGCAAATTTCCAGCCGTCGATAAACTTCATTTAACTTTCCAGCAAAAAAAAAAAAAAATGAATAAATACTCACAATTTCAAACTAAATCGCACAGTTACTTTAACTTGCAAATTTTATGACTAAAAACAGCAAAAAAAATTTAACAGATATTAACAATATCAAATTTTGCCTTGCCGTCGTTTTAATTTTACAATTAGAAACCAACCCAAAATGTCCTTCTTCTAAAGAACTATCCTTAGTACAAATTACAAAACATGCGGAGTTGAGTTATCAAAACATCGCTGAGCTAATTTTTTAATCTCGAATTTCAGAATACATCATCAATGACGTCAGTAAAATGATGTTTTCAGGTAGGAGTAACCAAAAATATGAGAAAAGTGATACTACCAGAAGAAACGATTTATCGCCTTGCCAAATTGATGGTTGCCAAGTGTCTCGCTTGTTCTGGGATTCAGCCAAAGTACATATAAAAAAAAGTAAATTTGTGAGATTATTTTGCACTATAAAAATCAAAATACAATTCAAACATTTGTTTTTCAAGAACATACAAGAAAAATAATCTTTTTAAAAAAAAATCTTGTCATAGACTATTACAGGTGTGATTCTGTTCTGAATTTTCCGAAAATTTGAGGCATTCGGTTCCGAAAATTCAGACATAAAAAATATAGAGAATTTTGACAAATGATCGACTGAAAAATAAGTTTTGTCAATAGTCAGCAGAAAAAATCATGAATTTCGTCAAAGTATTCAGGGGGAAAAAAAGCCTAAATTTCATCAAAGGACCACAAAAAAATCCGTAAATTTTGTCAAAGAATCACAAAAAAAATCCGTAAATTTCATGAAAGAATCTCAAATTTCGTCAAAGAATCGCGAAATAACACTAATTTCGTCAACGGGTCACGAAAAAAAATGTACATTTCAGCAATCTTTGCAGAAAAATCGTGAAGACCAGCGAAAAAAAGCGAATTTCGTCAAAGGATCGCGGGAGAAAATGCAAATTTCGCCAGTCTTCACAGAAAAATCACAAATTTTCTCAAAGAATCTCCTCAAAAAACACAAATTTCGTCAAAGATCACGAAAAATAATCAAGAATTTTATCAAAGGATCACACGGAAAAAACGTTAATTTTGTCTAAGGATTGCAAAAGCAATGCGAATTTCATCAAAAGATTGCAGAAAAAAATGCAAATTTTATCAAAGGATCACATAAAAGCCCACAAATTTCGTGAAAGGATCTCCAAAAAAACACGAATTTCCTCAAAGGATCAAGGAAAAAAAACATGAATTTCATTAAAGCATTGCGAAAAAAGCTGCAAAAATTTTAAATGGATCGCTATAAAAACCTGGATTTCATCAAAGGATCACGGAAAAAACACAATTTTCCTTAGAGGATTGCGAAAGAAAATGCAATTTCCGTCAGAGGATCGTGACAAAAACCCTCGATTTTCATCAAGGGAAACACGCGAAATACGCCAAAGGATGGGGGCCTTAGACTCTGAAAATTAGTCGCCAAAGCAAAGAGTTTAGTTGCCTCATGGCGACCGTGAATCTTGCAAATTGTCACTATGCAGTTTTATAAACTTTCCGTGAATCTGAAAAAATGATAGCTTCGTCTTCTATACGTTCTTTTGTTTCTCCCATCAGAGTAGCTGCACTTCTGAGAGGAATTCTTACTATAAAATGCTCATCTGTTTCTCTACATAATTCATCAAACAAGAATTGTTGAAGAAGATTTTGACCGGCTTGATTTTTTTCACTTTATAAAAATGCTTTTGTCAGTTTCTACGTCTTTTTAGTCCCTTCAATTTTTCCACACTATCTTTCTATAGATATGGTTAGACATACAAACTTCTTGCAGATAGATAACTATCCCAATTAATCACTGTATTGTTTAAATATAACTGCATTTTTACCCATTTGATTGAAGTTAATTAATCTGATGAGCTATAAATAGTCGATGTGGTCACAAATATGAATTTGAAGCCACCGAGCCAGCACAGTCCTTTTTTAATAGATATTCACTTATCACATTTTTTTAATATTGCCATTGTTTATCTGTTTGTAGATAAAGTCTCATATACCCATTAATGCAGTTTGAAAATCATCGCATTAGCATCAACTTTTGTAGATGGAAGATTCCAAATACTATTTATATACATATGTATATATATATAAAACGGCCAAGAAGATGACCTCAAGTAAGATGGAGTGATGAAATCAGAAAAGTAGCTGGTGTAAATTGGATGACTAAAGCACTAGACAGGAAACATTGGAAAAATCTGGGGGAGACCTACATCCAGCAGGTGATTGAAAACGGTTGATGATGATGATATATATATATGGAAGAATCTCTTGGCTGACACAAAAAAATGCACTTTGATACCAGAAATAAGAGAGGCTTTCTCTTAAAAAACAATTATATTGAAAAATACTTATTTACACAATATATACATGAAGATGCTATTTACATAAATATTAATACATCTTAAATTCAACTTTATCATCGTTGAAACATACTATGTCATTTTATATACATCTTTTTACTACTGTAGCACACTCTCTAGTTCACCGCCAAAACATTCAAATGTTCTTTTCTTCCTCAACTCACTTCAGTTTCTGCTCGCAGAGCGTCTGTCGTACCGAAGGTTAGCTCTAGCGCGCTCTGATCACTAGAGTATCTTTAGGGCAGAGTTGCGATCTCCAGTCACTCCTGGTGGTGCTTTGTAAGCTAGCACTGTGGCGCCTTGCAATTGCAATCCCACATATATATATATATATATATATTCTTTTTTTTCAAAATGTGAAGGAAAACAGAGAAATATCAGTTAACTTACATCCTTCATTAAAAAAGTTTGAACTGACTTTTCTGTAATATAAATAAAAATGGGATATGTACACAACAGTACTACCATTGCATTTGAAATTAAACATAACCTCACGTTTTTGTATTACTGGCATTAAGTCACATTGTGTGGTGACATTTTTTTTTTTTTTTTTTTTTTTTTTTGTCTTTTATGGAAAGTGATCAATGGGATAAATAAACATGTACTATTAAAATATTGTGCTGTAGAAAATTTTGATAACTTCTTGTCTAAAAAATTGTAAATTAATAATAAATAACTTATAAATAATACTTTAATGTGCCCTTATTTTTAAAAAACTTTTTTATTTACATTTTTGTTAATATTGTTTTATTTTTGTATAGATATCTTACATACATTGTTATTTTCAGGAAATATGCCAGAGTTTTGGCTGATCTCTGCTCCAGGAGATAAAACTTGTCAACAAACATGGGAGAAGTTAAATAATGCAACAAAGCCTAATAACCTATCCATCAATTACAAATTCCATATACCTGATTTAAAAGTATTTAATATGTTTTTCTATAGCTTTTAGTAGTTGAATTTTAGTTCTTTAATATTCTATTTCACATCTCAATTATTCAGACTTTGTTTCATTTCTCATCTCAAAAACGATTTTCCTGCCTAAATATCGTGTCTGAAAGATCTTTCTTGTTTTCCTTTTATGTGTTTATTTATTTATTTTTTTTTTCATGACATATTTTTAACCAAAACTTTTTTTTCTGGGAAAGGATTTATTTTGATGGGGTTTAAAGTTTCAAATAAATTTTATTATGATCATAAAATGGCCAAATAACATAATGATGAACATTTGAAGTTCAGAGTTAAAATACGAAGTTTAAGAAAAAATGAATTTATAAAAGAGGTTAATTATAATTCCTAGTCATAACTTTTATTCAGTTACTAGAATTTCTAGTACTTTTATGTTAGCCTGGTACAAATTTCACCAATAGTACTTGTACTTTTCAGAAATATCATAACATAGAGATGAAATAGGTTTGATTTTTATTTTTATTTTATTTTTTTCTCTTAAGACAGTCTTCTTGCTCAGGCTCAAACTAAAAATTTTACTTCTCTTCAAATTAAAAAAAACAAAAACTTGCTATTTGAGAAACAAGTGTGTATAATTTTCTTAAAGTTTCTTGCAATCCTTTAATAATTAGTTTGAAAGAGAATTGAATTGCTATTCATGGGATATAAGCAGGGTTAGAAGTCTGTATTTTAGCACAATATTTTTAGAGTATCTCAATAGATCAGATTTACATCACCTACAAAAATTTCGAAACATTCGGACGGGTAGAAACATTTTTTACAAAATGAAATGTGTGAAAACGTCAGCAAACAAAAATTAGAAACTAGGGGATTTCAGTTAAACGTTTCCCTCATAAATATGTGTATATTTTTAATGAAAATTTAAAAACAACTTGTTTTTAGTTATATTTACGATCCATTAAAATTTCAGAGAATTCGGACAACAATAACCATCTATTTTGTTATGCTAATGAAACTGAAGGCAAAAAAGAAGAAATCATTTACGCTTCGATAGGGAACCTTAATTTACAGAATCCGTTGCATTAATTTTAGCTTAGTCGTCTAATGTCTTAGTTTTCTATACGAAAGGTCTCTGGTTCGAAACTCCGTTAGACTAAGTTGAAATTTGAATTTGTACATTTTTGCTGTTTTAAGGATTTTATTTTTCTTTTAAGGGTATTTAAAGTGAAAAAAGTTCCGCATTTGTAAACCAATATCGCAATAAGTAAATAAATATATACAATAAATATTGTTAACTTTAAAATAATTGAATTAATTAAAGAAAAGAAAAAAACTACACATAAATGAATCAAATAAAAAAAAAAAAAAAAAATACTGTATTTTATAAATCTTTTTGTTCAACATAATTAATTAAAAGAAATTTTTCATTTTTTTTGCAATTTTAAGGCTTTCTAATTATTTTTAATTTTAAATCAATTGAATTATTTAAGGAAAAATTACATTTTTTTTTTCCAATCGATTTAATTACAATATTTTTTTTTTTCAATTTTAAGGTTGTTTTTTTTTTAAATCTATTCCAATAAGAGCAATCTTTCACTTATAAAAACACTCACTAGATGCCGCCAAAAATCTCTCTAAAGATATAAAATGATAGGAACTTGGCCGTACAAAGAGTCCGCCCGTTCCGGTAATAATTCCAATCAGGATTGTTCGATTTAAATCAGCTTGATTTAAATCGCAATTTAAATCAAATGATTTTTTTAAAAAAATCTTTGATTTAAATCAGTTTTTTTTTTAACATTGATATTTACAGGTTAAATAAGAATCAAATTCATCATTTATGTTATAAGAAAAGTCATCATTCATTTCAGATTAAAAATTACCTTTTAATAACATTAAAAGGTAAATTACAACTTTTATAAGTTCAAAATACTATTATTTTATGAAAGTAATGCAATGTATTAAAAACATTATCAATCCTTAGTGCATTCATCAAAAATATTGATAAATGCTGTATCATTTTTAAATTTTCTTTTTTTAAATGAGCAGTTCATTTTTGCAAGTTAAATGCTTAAGCTATAGTTAAATCTGTTTAAAATAATGTATTTAATATAATAGTACTTTCTGTGCAGAGTTACTTTCTCTGAAGCAGATTACACACAATTCACGAGTTTGTTTTATGGTTAGACCTGCAAATTACTGTATCCCCTATGTTGGTGATTTAGATATTGATCAAATAATATGATCAATACTTGGACTATAACGTAATAAATATTTCGACTATTTGTCTAACACAGAATTATAGAATTCCAATTTGATCTTTCTTCTATAACTGAAAATACTTTAATAGCTGTGACTAATCCCTTTTTCCTTTCTTTTCCTAGAATTCATTGCTTACTGCAATTGAAAATATAAGGAATATTACTGTACCTTATTCATGGGTCTGTCCAGGATTTATGTGTCCTGTTTTTGTGAAGTTTTTTTTATTGAAAAATCTAATCACAATTTTGTGAATTTGAAAAATTCATTATATATAGGTTCTTGTTTATGTTTTTAACAAGATCGTTTATTTATGTATAAAAAAAGAGTATGTAATAGGTACTTTGTTGACTTCAACTGTTTTGTGAAAAGTTAAATTTTATTTTAAAATAACTAATTTTTGAAAGTTTAAGTTTGGTGACAGAAAATTTTAAGGAAAGGTCATTTTGAAGATAAAGAATTTTGTGAAGGGCCCTGTTTTAAGATGAAAATTTATATGAAGGGTCCTGTCTAAATATTTAAAAAATTGTGAAAAGCCCTTTAAAGAACCCAAATTTTTCCTGAACAAATCCCTGTTATTTCTAAACTAATACTATTTTTGGAAAAGGTGTAATAGCAATATGCAAATAATGCAGTGATAAAATGATGGAGATTATGGCAAGAATGTGAAACACAAAGAAACTTGCAGTCTATGTGATAAAAATAACATTCGTAAATCTGAATCAGCAATGGAATACACATATACATTTAAAATCCTTTGTTACATTTATTATGTGTTTATATATTATATATATTATTGGAGTAATACATAATGAAAAATAAATAACTTTAAATTAACTAGAAATTTATACACAGAACATGCATAGATATATATATAACAATTTAAATTTAATAGTAGAATAATAAAAGTTTAAGTGAATCTTTTAAATTTGTTTGCAACACTTTTTAATTTTTATTTAAAATATCTTGAATTCTTATCTAGGAAATGTAATGAAATTAATAGAAATGCATAAATGTATACAGAAAAAGTAAATAAATACATGCACGTACATAAATAAGTACACAAATAATATTAATAAAAAAATTCTCATTTAAATCAAATAAATCAGATTTTTTTTATTTAAAAAAAAAAAAATCGTGATTTTTAACAACCCTGATTCCAATACAGGGCCCCCGCCAGAAGTAAGATACAATAAAACCTGCTTAGACAGAAATGCAACGACCTGTGATAAATTCCATTTTATGCAGGCTCTATGAATTGAACAAAGCATAATTGCATTTTTTTTGGGGGGGGGGGGCAAAACCTTTTTTTTTTCAGTTTATTGCACGATTCCATTATAAACAGGCTTTACTCTGTTAGAAAATAAATTAGTTGGATCGTATCTTTTTAAAAATCTATATAGTAGTATTTGCTTGCAATTTTATTATTTCTTTTTCGGTACTACAGTTTATGATGTATTTGTAATTACTTTTCATCTAAAGATTTTAAATAAAAATTTAAAATATTGAAAACATAATTAAATTTTAATTGAATTCATCAATTTTGAATAAAAGAGTTTATAGTGAGAGACAAATAAAAATTCAAAACCTTAACCTGTAACTTTACACAACTTTCCAACTGAGTCGGCCCTAATAAATTGCACCGTCTCTCTTTGAAGTTATCAGAACCCAAGGAAATACTATTAATAAATACATCATGTAAAAGTGTCAATAATGTGTTTTTTTTCCCCCTCATTGTGCCTAAACTTTTGAAAATATGCATAGCTACAGACTTTTATGATTTTTTATCAAAGTTATGATAATGTATCCATTTATTTATTTTGATATGATTTTATTTCAATAATTTTAAAGAATCCAATAAGTAAATTATATTTTTGTTCAATTTTGTATTGTTATTTAATAAATGCCATTTCCTTGTTGTGCCTAAACTTTTGAGATAGACTGTATTATCTTCAGAAATATTTTGAACACTGGTATTATCTATATTAGAATTTTTAACAATATCACTAGACTTGTTATATATAGTTGTGTTTCAAATCTCAGGTTCTGTGTGACTGTTAGTATTATGTACAACATTAACCTTAAGAAGAATTAAATCACCTAAGCAAGAGGTTATTCTGGCAGTTAAATTGTCAAAAGAACCTGAATTATTAATATGCAAGACATTACAAAAATCAATTAAATTACTGACTGAAAAATCATTTTTTATTAGATGAATTTTTTCATCATACTCCTCAGTTTTGATTTGAAACAGAAATCCTGTAAATTCATGAATTTTTTGGTGATTTTTTCTGTTGTTCTCATTACTCAGGATTGGTAGGTTGCCATCTATGGAGAAGACTGTAAGGCTCTCTCATACAATATGTATCATAAACATCACATATGAATATAAAAAACTATCAGTCCATAACTTTTGCATGAAAATGTCTAAAAAAAATTAACTCTGGTCTTCATTAGTAATTTTATTGAAAAAAATCTTAATGCAATAAAAGTAAAATGTGCTTGATTCATTGCACAAACTATTTATATTAAAAATACATTGGAATATAATTGTATGAAAATTTCTACAATTGATGCTTTAAGGAAAGTTTTAGTACTGTTTATTTAAAGGGGATTTATTACTTTTCAAATCTTTAATTACAATTTTTTGTCATTTTTATGGACACACATATCTTTTATTTTGACTTTCTTTTTTAAGAATGAATGTAAGTGCATTTGAATTTTTTTCTTCATATTTTATTAGAAATTTAAAGTTTTTCATAAGGAGTCTAAAATTTTCTGGTTTCTTTGTATTGATGAAGGGTTTGAAATTGTACATGAGTGTTTTTAATGTACATTTAATCCATATTTATTTTACATCATATTTGACTCCGTCAAATTTATTTTTTATAAAGTAGTTTTAATTCGAATTATAATAGAATGTATGTGCGTAAAACTTTTCCATTTAGATATACGTGGTATATTGATGAAATTCTCATGTGTATTCTTTGTAAAATCATGATAATCTACGATTAGGACCCAGAGCCCCAAACTCTTGTCATCAGGCCCTATAAATCTGTTCAATAATTTCACCACTTATATAATATACAAAGCATACTTTTTGAGTTTCTTTAAATATGAAGATCCATTATTAACAAAACTGTCATTAAAAAAAAATACTATATATATTCCAATGACCTAAATGCAATCAAGGCTGGAAAATATATGAGGTGAGATGCGCTGAATTTTTTTTTTAATGAATGTTCAGTGTAAAATTTTCAAAATACAGTAGGCTCCTTCAAATCTGCAAACGCCTAAAATCCACACATCATCACAGATGTAAACAATGAAACCTCCAGTTAAGATGTAGGGGTAAAATTGCAGAATATTTTATTTTTATATCTTTCCGTATGTATTTTAATATGTAATTCTTGATAATATGACTGAACTTATGGTTTTTTATGAAGAAAGTATAATTTTTTGGGGGGAAAAATCAAGATATTGCTGATATCACTGATAATCAATCTTTTTACCAAATATATTTATGCATTAATCAAGCTTTTTTGATTATTAAAACTGGCTAAACATGTAATAAAACTTCCTTACTTTATGGTTTTGATGTGAATTAATAGGTTACCTTTTTGAGGAAAGTTTCATTGAATAATTCAAGGAAAATGTATCTCATCTTTATTACGCATATTTAATTATACATTAATTATTTACTTGATCTTTACTTTTAATAATTTAATCATTTTTAAAATTATCTTACTTTTTATCATTTTAGTTTATTACTTAATTATTTTACTATATTACAAGCATTGATTATAATTTAGATTGTATTATTATATTCAAATTACTGTTTAAAAAATGTAAACAAATCAATGACCAGAAATCCGCAAAATTCTAAAATCCGCGCAACCTCTGGTCCCAAGCTGTGTGGATTTGAGGGAGTCTACTGTATTATGAAGCATGGCTATTTATTGTTGTTGTAAGTTAATTGAGTGAATACAGGTGTATTCACTAAACTTATAAACAATTACTTAATAACTATTAAAGTAACAAGAAATTACTTTATTATTGGCTTTAAAATTAATCTGTTCTTTATTTACAGGTTGGTACTCTTGATCAACTTGTGGGTCTGACTGATGATTTGGCTAAGCTAGATGCATATGTTGAAGGCATTATTAGAAAGTTGGTGCAGTATATGGAAGAGATACTAGAAGATCAAAAAGATGTTTTGAGAGAAAACTTGAATGTTAATAATGGTAAGAATTACTTGTCAAATAAAAAATAATCTGTACATGAATTTTTTATTTATTTGAATCTTAATCAGTTAATATGTATGATTATCAAAAATAATATGTGTATTATAATCTTACTTCATTTTTTAAGAAATTTTAAAGAATTAAGGATGCACCGAATATTCGATATCTATTCAGTATTTGGCCTATTCGTCCATGTTACCGAATATTCGGTTTGGCCGAACATCAAACTATTCGGTATGGCTGAATATCAAAGTATTCGACTGAACCGATTACTTAATAAAATCATTTAACACATTTTTGTAAACTTTACACAACTTTAAAGAATATTCCAAATAATTAGAAACAGAATCTTTAAATAAAAGAGAATGTTTTTAAATTATTTATTTACTGTTTGTTGAGTATCACTTAAGAAAATTAACCATTAATGAGGATTTCCATAGGAATTAATGATGTACAAATGCAAGTTCTTGAACATTATCTAGTAAATAATCTGTTTCTTGCTTTTTCACAAAAAAGGGTGGTTCTAATCTAAATAGAAAATCTTTCAGGGTTGATAATAGACATCAAGACAGACAATTTTTGTACAAGAAACCATAAGCGCAATCCACTTATTCAGTCATAAATACAATGTATCTCATCTCATCCGAGAGCAAACTTGGATTTTCATTTGTTACTTTAACAATAATGAAGATACCATAACTATGTTTTCAACAGACTTGCTTTGATTTCTGTGAAATATGATATGATAAGATAAGTGCTGGAAATAGCCGCGATTCATATCTAAACAACTATGAGCTAGACATTCCTGTGTTCAGAATGCAGTTGACAGCATTTATACTGTGTTAATGGCCAAAATTCAGTAATTTTCAATGACATCTTCACATTTAATACAAGCAAAAATTAATATTAATCTTGCTAAAATATTTTCATTATTGATAAGTTGGGAACAAAAATTTATTTTCGGTTTGTAGTTGCACACTCAGTGTTTTTGATTGAATGTACTGTAATTTTGATGGAATGAATAGATTGAGATGCTGTTTCTTGTTCAAAAAATATTTGTCTTGTCCATATTATCTCTGCTGAAAGATTGTTGCATTGATCAAGGCTGCATTTAAAATCTCCCTTGCTAAATCAAAGCTAGTAGAAAAGTTATTCTTGCTGAGTTGCCACTATTAAAAAATTCGAATAGTTTGTATTATTTATTTATTTTTACTTTAGTCTCTCTCTGACAATTAAATAGTATATGACTCTGTATCATTTTTCTTCCAATTTTTTTTTATTTTCACATGTTTGTTTTAGAATTTAAGAAAATTTTATTGATTTGTTTTAATTCACAGAAGAAGTCATGAAATTAAAAAAGTTTTATAACTATCCTCTTCTTAAATAACTCAAAGCATATTTTTTTTTAGTATAAAGTTTACTTGTAAAAAGCTCTTGTTTATGAAAATGCAAGTTTCTGTATTAAACATTATGTAAAATTGTTTTAAAATTTGACATTTTAATGCCTTTAAACTTTGAAATTTGCTTAGCCGAATATTCGGTATTTGACATAACACTTACTATTCGACTGGCCAAATATTCCGTATTCAGTTCGCCTCTTGGCCAAATATTCAGTATTCGGCCAAAATCACTATTTGATGCATCCTTATAAAGAAATCAAATGTGGTTAGGCCATAGGCTCCCAAAAAGTGATATATACCCCGCAGGGTGTAATTCCAGGTTTGTTATTAACCCACTCAATGTAAATTTTTGTAGTTTCTTTTTTGGGGGTGCAGGGGGGAGTAATGTAGGCTAGAAATAAAAGTAGAACAAGCAGATTCAGAATACAACAATAATGGGAATAATTGTATGAAAGTTTTTTTAATACCACTTAGATTCCTTTTTCTTATTTAAAAACTTTTATAATTTTTCAGGTTACAGTTGCATTTTAGAATTTTTATACAATGTTTTTGAATTGGTATTTATTGAATGAGACCTGTATTCCCATTGGCTCTGTAATCTATCACACAAATAAACTTTTGCACATAAAACTACTTAAGGCCGTACCTAAAACTGTCTGGAATACATTTAACATAAAAAGTATTTGAAATACATCAACAGGATAATATAAACCTTAGAAAATCAAATTCTCAAATAGGCTTCACTGAAGGAAGTTGGTGAATAGTGTAAATTGTTCATGTCTCTGATGTATGCCTCATACGCGGTATAAAAATATACATTTTAAAACTTGTTATCAGTTTATATACAGTGGTCAGCTGGTGATAATGGGGAAGGGAAGGTAAAAAAGAAAATGGCTACTTAAAACTGATAAAGATAGGAATCCAGAAATGCTTCTTTTGTATTATTCATAGAGATATCTTAGTATCCTAAAATATTCCACCTGTTTTTCATGGCATACTAAAATCAATTATAAAGTGTATCAATACTTTCAAATTTAATTTCAAATATGACAGTTTCGTTAAGAAATTTTGTGTAGATAAAGATGGAAACCGTATAACACTTTTCTTTCACTCTGAAGTAAGATGACAAAGAACAACAAACTTTTCCAGATTTAAAGGTGGAGATATATGACTTTGTTGCATTTGTAGACTTTTGTTAAAACATATATTTGTGACAAAATCTTACTTGTTTGGTAAACTAACAAATTGTGAAATGACTTGTTATTGTTAATACTCATCCTCCATGTAAATAAGAATTTACTTTTTAAATATTAAGGATTTTATGTTACAGAAGGAGGAGGCATCATGATTTTAAAAATGCTTAGGTAGGGCATGGCCAAAAAAAGGTTGAGATCCACTGATCTAGACAAAAATAAATGAAAAATAACTCCTTAATAATTCAGAATCCTTTTAAATTTTGAGTTCTAGATTTTGAGTCCAAAAACTATAAATAAATGCCACAATTTATCTGTTTATACTCATTTACAACTAATTATTATACAATATTTAGATTAGGTTGAAAATTTATTGAGACATAGTGTCATGAATTCTGATACAATTTTTTCTCGTTTTTCTCAAAACACTTTTTGTACCCTTTTTTGTTTTCAAAATAACTTTTTAAACTAGAAAGTTGTTTATTATTGTTGTTTCTCTGATTAGATATATGCCTTATATATTTTTTAAGAGTAATTAATAATATGAGGAAAATATTAAAGTTAAATATTTTTGGATTTTCATTCTTTGCTGAATATTTGTAATAACCCCTTGACCTTCAGGCTTAGTTTCACCGTGAAGGGCTATATACCATGTGATATAAATAAAGAGTTATTGCAGTAGAAATAATATGAAGCATTAAATAAATAAGAAGAGGTAATTTGCTGTTGGATAAAATAAACAATCTGGACTGCCATAAATAGAGTGATCGTATAGCAAAGATGATAAGGTTGACTTGCAGTAAAAATAAAAGGAATAGTCTTACTTAAATGACAACAGTAGACACATTGAAGAGACAGCAGTTATAAAAATCTTCTTTATTCGTTGATTCACTTAAGAGGTGGAAGGTAATTAGGAGAAGTAGGTCACTGTACACATTTTTAAAAAAACGTTCCACGTAGTATTATTAAAAACTTGAAGTAATTCCATGATAAAGATGAATGCTGGTTAAAATCACTTTTTAAAGAAGGTCTTGATAATAAAAAGTCCAAAATCAAATATGCGTTAAATTAAAAAGCCAGAGACTGAAGATAAACTTTTAGATATCGAGATATAGCTATTGAAGAACATCGCTCTTTGAATTTAGACGCAAAGGCCCGAAATTCAAACGACAAATCACATTGTCAAAAATAATACATCTTAAACTTTCATAAATCTTAAAATCTGTTAAAAAACTGGCTGCATTGATATATATACTACATAAAAGGGGTCCACAAAACTACTTCCACAATTGATTTAAATCTATTCGTTAAATTAAATTTACGTATTATGATTAAATCGTATGAAACTAGAGAAAAGAAAAACAAAACTTTACAGGGAGAGAATGAAGCTCTAATTCGCCAAGCGAAGACACACCCCAATATGACACGGGCAACATCACGCTGATTCTAAAAATAGATCATGAGGAGGAAAAGCTGGAATTAAAAGTTCTGTTACTTGCGGTAAAAAGGAAAGAAAAAAAGTGACTTGAACGATGTTTTGAGACGAGATACAAATGCTGCATTACAATTAAAAAAATAAATAATAAATGTAATTACTACATCACATTACCAGGCTACTCATTGTAAGATGTTTGTGTCATAAAACTGACCTTCGACCAGTGTCCTGTTATATCAGGTATATATCACAGACCAATCCGGTTCAAATATGCAACCATTACTGTGACGTGAATGATGTACGGGGTGTACGTCATGGTCATTGAGTGCTGAAATGAGAGGACGTACACAGCATATGTCCTGGTGGTCAAGGGGTTAAAAAAAAAAAAAAAATCTGAAAAAAAATGCTTACATTTCAGTAGATCAGTTTTATAGAATGTTTTTATTTTCATAAAAAATTTTAGGTTTATAGTTTATTAATATTTAAAGTTTTTAAATAATATATAAAATTTACAACATTAAAGAAATGTTACTAAAATGTATAATGTCACTATGTACAAAATTAGTAGTTGAGAAAAAAATATCAGATAAATTTTAAGTGCAAAAAGTTCAAGCTTAAAGAACTGTTCTTACAAAATTATGGTAGATTTGTGAACCATGCAATAATCTGGTATTAGATGTGATCAAAGCCGCAAGAGAAAGTGGAGGGGTACAGTTCTGTGAAAGGGCTTGTCATGGGCCCAATTTTTAAAATTATTTAGTAGAAATGTAGACTAAAGCACCTGTTTTTATTCATAGTTTTCAAGTTAAAAAAATTTAACAGTCAGAACATGAGTTCTTTAAGTTGTGTATGCTATTATTATGTTATAGTGAACTGAAATAAAAACTGTCTCTTAGCTTCAGAGGGGATAGACTGCAGTTAAAAATTGATATACAATGGTCGAGCTTGTGACTGTGGACACTATTTTGTTTTCTTTTACGTTTTGTAAATATAGAGATATTTAAGTTTTAAGCAAATATATATATATATTACTTTTCAAAAAGTAATTATTCATAAATGGTCGAACTCTGTAATAGTTGTGCATATATGTGAATCTGGTATTATTGAGCAAAAGAAGGGAAATGTTTGGGATAATATAAAAATCATTACAGGAAACTCAGTTGTAATAAAGTAAGCTGGGATTTAACAACAAAAAATTTTGTAAACTAAAAAAATTACAGATTTTTTCTGACTTTCCCTTGAACAGAATATATGTTTCCTCATGGGTATTTTGCACTTTTAATGAAAAAGGATAAAGTGTATCAAAGAGAGTATCATGTATGCATTCATTTCTCTTATATGAATTATCTTCCGTTCAACAAAAGAAACAATTAGTAACATTTTTCCCTTTCTGAATCATTGAATTATTTAGAAAAAATAATATTAATGTGCAATGTGCAAAAAGCATTACATATTAAGGATTACAAATTTGGAGAAAGAAATATTCCTCATATTTTCCCTTTCTGAATCATTGAATTATTTAGAAAAAGTAATAATAATGTGTAATGTGCAAAAAGCATTACACATTAAGGGTTTCACATATTAGAGTCTGAATTAAAATTCGAAGTGAGAAACGTTATGACAAATTAAGACATATTATTAAATATTTATATTAAATAAAACTGAATTAAAGTGTCTCCACTTTATAATTCCAAAGACACATCACTGCCGATTATATATAGAGGATGCATTATAATTTAAAACATAACGTAAGATAATGCATAATGTAAATGTGACTAAAAAAAGTAATAATTAATGTTAAGGCTTATTTCTTCAGCAACATTTATTGCATTTCCATACTTATAAATGCAGAATTAAAAAAGTGTTAAAATAAATGTCATGTAATTTCAAAATGTAAAACTGCCACTATGTCTAATCATTCTATTTGTTTTAATAATTCATCTGAACTTTTGCATCTCTTATTACATGTGAAATCTTAAACTTGGTTATTGCAAGGACTCAGTTATAACGACCAAAAATTGTGGTCCTTCTTTCCCGACTGAAAAGAGGGTTATGTGTTTCACGCGTATCTGTGTATGTGGATTTCTTTATACCCTCGAAACATCCCAACGGCTGGATGGATTTTAATGAATGAGGTTTCTATCAATTCGTCTTAACGGCCCGATGGTTATAGGCTAAGTTTTGTTTTTATAAATTCAAATGGTGGCTGCAAAATAAAAAAATGGCGGTAGAGACGAAAAAAAAAAAAAAATTACGCACCCTGTTGAGTGGCATATCATTGGATGGGTCTTTCAAAATGAAGACGATGTTTCATTGACTACTTTACAGTCAGAAGCTCCGTTAAAATATTATACAACCTGGAAATTGTGTAGGTAGGATCTCTAGCTTTACTGCAACTCTCACCATCATAGACATCTATAGACCTCATCAAAACAGTGTTTATAGATAGGAACTAACAATTAATCACATCTTAAAAGTCATCAATACGAGTAAATAAAAAAAAATAGGTAAGTAATATAAACTAGTTTTATAAAAAATATATTTCAAGTCAATTCCTACTTACGTCAATAAGAGATTTTTTTTTTCCCATTCTTCTTTCCCCTTGAGTGGTGGTTAAAATGCCTTGATCAAGAAGAGGGCTCTCACGGTCTTAAAATACCTTGATCAAGAAGAGGACTCTCTTTATTATTGAAAATTAATTAATTTAATTTAATTAATGAATTAATATTTGAAAAAAACTGGATTAACATCAAGTGTCATCCACTACAAGTTTTAAAAATTTTATTTGAGCTTGATTGGATGAATAATAACTATTTTATTGACGATTGAAAATTTAAACAAGATATATAGAGCAAGAGTGTGAGCTAATAGTAGGAATTGAAAAAAAAATAGTTTTACATTGATGAGAAATAATTCATTAGTTCGCTTTTTACGCAGTCGGGTTTTTGATTTTTTAAATTTAATTGATCATTCCCAAATGGTAACTGAGTCTAACTGTATTTTATTTTAAAATATCACTCTCATATCATCACAAAATTTCTCTCTGCATCCCTGGATACGATATCATAAAGTGAATACGTGCGCCTCTACGTGTCTCTAAATGCAGAGAATAAGTTATGTTGTACAGTTGTATTCCTGAAAAGTTATCTGTGTATAAATTTTGATTCAAAGGTATTATACAGTAGCGCTCAAAAGTATTTTGACAACCTTATATTCTCTCTTATTTTAATTAATATAAAAATGTAAAAGAAAATATATTCCCTATAATTGAGAACACTCTGACTGCAGTTATTTAAATGTATCAAGTTTCAACTTGTTTGTTTACATTTGGCGCCACCGAAGAATTATGACTCCGCCTTAGCTCAAAAGTATTTTGAAAATTAAATTGCATTTAATTGTTGAAGGTGTCAGTGGCACTATAGCTTCGATTAGTGTTTTTATTGACTTATTGTGATTATTTTTAAGGATCAGGAATGCCGAAAAGTAAAAAAATATTGAAGTGATTCTAGAAAAGCCACTGTAAATGTGCTTAAGGTGGACTGCAAGCAGAACTAGCTCGTTCTTTTAACGTGTCTCGGCAACTTGTTATTACATGGAATAAAGTTTTTAATAAACAGAAATACATTGAAAATAAGCCTCAAAGTGGCCATTCGAAAAAAACAACTTGAAATATTGACTATTATAAAAATGATATCTACAAGTGATTGTCGTAAATCCGCTGTAATAATAAAAAATGAATTGAAACAAAATTACGACATAGACATACACGTTTCATCAGTCAAACGACGCCTAACCTCTATGGTTTACATGGTAGAAGACCAGCAAAAGCACGTTTGTTATCTACTAAGAATAGGAAGGCTAGAGTTGCATTTGTAAAACGGCATAACCCTTTCAGGGGCAAAGCAATTCCATTGCGAAAGTGTTGAAATTAATGATTGACACTGAAATTTGAAAACAAATTTATTTTTAAATAAGAAAAAGCTATATTTTACGCACATAATAAACCGAATTTTTTTTAACCAAAATTCTGGTGTCAGTCATTAATAAATTATAAACGTATTTTTGCTGGTCTTTGGCCATGTAAACCATAGAGGTTTAGGCGTCATTTGACAGATGAAACGTGTATGTCTATGCCGTAATTTTCTTTAAATTCCTTTTTTATTATTACAGCGGACTTACGACAATCACTTGTAGATATCATTTTTATAATACAGTCAGCATTGCAAGTTGTTTTTTTTTCGGATGGCCACTTTGAGGCTTATTTTCAATGTATTTCTGTTTATTAAAAAATTTATTCCATGTAATAACAAGTTGCCGAGGCACGTTAAAAGAACTAGCTAATTCTGCTTGCAGTCTACCTTTCTTAAGTGCATTTACAGCGGCTTTTCTAGAATCACTTCAATATTTTTTACATTTCGGCACTCCTGATCCTTAAAATTAATCACAATAAGCCAATAAAAACACTAATCGAAGCTATAGTGCCACTGACACCTTCAACAATTAAATGCAAAATAATTGTCAAAATACTTTTGAGCTAAGGAGGAGTCATATTTCTTCGGTGGCGCCGAATGTAAACAAACAAGTTGAAACTTGATACATTTGAATAAGTGCTGTCATAATGTTCTCAATTATAGGGAATATATTTTCTTTTACATTTTTATATTAAATAAAATAAGAGAGAATATAAGGTTGCCAAAATACTTTTGAGCGCTACTGTATAATATACAAGGTGTGTCATAAGTTCGTGCAAACTTTAAAAAATCATAATAAAAGAAGTAATGCTCAGAAAAAATTTCGGTTTGCCTGAATATGATAACGGTATTAAGAAGTAATTAATTGATTGTTCTAATGGGTGCTTATAATATTTCTAAAAAAAGATTCTCTTATTGTCCTTTGCATAAACTAGAAGTGGATTCATTAGAATAAAACGCGATCGTCCAGTTGCCTCGATTAATCATTTACATATGCGCTGTGAATGTATACTAATAACCCGATCCTAGTAGGTGATCAAGCTGAAAAAGGAAATAAAATACAGTACCTCCACTCTTGCAATGAAAAAAAAACCAACTCTAATACTTGTTTCGAACAAGGAAGATTTTTATTCTTTCAGTCAAAGGTATGCAGGTGAAAGGTGGGGTCTACTGCTCGGCATCCGATGATCATGAAGCATCTGTGAGGCTATAAATCAGTCTTGATTTTCACAAAGTATCTTCTTAATAATTCATGTTGATATACGGTAAAACTAGTTGAATAAAACACTAAGAAGAGGTCCTTAGGAAAGGAGACTTAGCCTCGTTATAAAAATATTCTCAAGCAAAACTACGGCATTGACTTCCGACATTACTGGCACATCCGGAGCACAAGGCCCACGGAATGTGCGCCGAGCTAAATCGTTTTACTCTATACCAGTAACTGCACTAGACTGAACTGCTAGGAGAGAGCGAGAGAGAAAGCTTTTAAACTCATGCGCGGCAGCTAAAGGGTTGCCGTACAACGGTGAGAGCGCGCCAAGAAAAGACAGGAGCGAGACGACATCGCTAAAACGGCGCAAAGAGGATCGCAAAATGCGATTTACTAAACATTGCGTGCTGAAATGAAAACAGTGCTTAAACTGAAAATGGGAAATGAAACCAGTAATTTTAAAATAGAAAAGGTTAGATTAAATAAATAAGAGATGTTTAAAAGTAAGATTAATTAAACTGCCTGGGGAAAGGAAACAAAATATATTGCCACACAATATATTACACCCCGACAAACATTGAAAAAAAAACTTTTAGTCCATAGCTATAAGAGCTGAAGCAAGGTCTGAAACTCCAATGCTTTATTGCAGAAATAAAGTTGATTTCTTCACACTAAGAATTCCAAACAAGATTCAAAAATGAACAAAAGGACTAAAAGTGACTGATATTGAACTAAAGAAGACAAGCAATTAAATGGAAAAACAATTAAATGAAATGACTGAAAAAGAACTTACCCAAAACAAGGTAAACAACAAACCCAAAAAGAAAAAGTGAAGTTGAGAGAATACCGGAGGATCATCAGATGCCATCAGGACTACACGGGGAACAGACGTTACCCTACAGGTGGGTAGCTTTGAAAAAACAATTAGTATATGTACACAAATGTTGAGAAAAAATTTACAGTTATACCTTATTAAACCTATATAAAAAATTACATTATTTTAAGTTAAAAGAAAGAAAAGGGTGAGTGGTACCACAAAAAAAATAGGAAAGGTCAGAACATTATACACATAGTACTAATCACATGAAAAAGACTACTCACAACATGGGCAAAACTGCATAACCCTAAGAGCATACTTCCTATCAAAAAAAATTTAAACACATACAAATACAAACACACTGCTATAGCAATAAAATTTAACACCAAAAAGTGATAATCAAAAGTAAAAAGGTGTGTGTGAGCTCCCAAATTGTAAAAATACGTATGTACACAATAATTTATTAAACCATGGTAAAAATTGATATACTAAAAAAATTTTGTAAACATGTATGTTTACATGAAAGTAAATATTCACATAGAATATTCTTACTTTTGTTTACATCTCTTTTGAGATTTTGCTAGCATGTTACTATTCTGAAAAAATTTGTAAAATGTAAGTATATCTTTTTTTTTTTTTTTTTTTTTAACACAAATTTGAATATTTTCTTGTAAGTACATTCTAGAGAAGAAACATAACATAACATGAGAAGAACATAGACACATAAAAAAAAATTAAAACTTTTCCTTTTTTTTTTTTTGAAAAAAATTCAAGAAAATTTTGTCAACAGACAAACACTGGTAAAAAAATTCTAAAATATTATTACAATACTCAAAGCATTCTATTATGTCTATAAGTATAATTGACATGATACATAAAAAATGAGTCATTTGCAAAGAATGGTTGAGAAAAAAATTGATACCCGTAAACTATTGTAAAATTTTTAAAAAAATGTAAAGAAAGTGGAAATGTGAAACAAACATGTTTCATGAAATATTAGTCTAACGACTACATTGTGACATGAAGTCACCACTGGAATGTTGCTAGAAATTGAATCTTAAAAATTGAGAATGATACCAAAAATGCATTAAAAAAATTTACAGCCTACTAAATAACTAACAATGTGACACGAAGTCACCACTAAAAAATTATTGGAAAAATTAACTTTTTGAAAAAAGTCAAAATGTAACGTACAAAAAAATTTTCATTTTATTCTTTTTCTTTTTGTACTTCAAAATGTGACGCAAAGTCACCACTAGTAATTGAAAAATGTGCAATCTTGAAAAAGAGTCAAATTTTTTTTTTTTTTTTAAATGTGCCCAAAAAAAAATTGCATTTCACTACAATTTTTGGAAAACGGTGTGACCACTATAGTCACCACTGGAATATTGTAAAAAAATTTAAAAACAATTATTGCTAAGTTTAAAAATGCATTTGAATCTTATAACACTACACTATAGTTGAAATGTGACAAAGTCACCACTAGAACCTGTTGAAAAAAACTGCATTATAAACATAAAACAACAATGTATACATATATATTAAAAAAACTGAAAGAGTACAGAACATAAATTAATTTAAAAGAAATATTATGACAAAAAAATTCACCATCTGGCTGCAGATGTTGGATGTATTGAACAGCATCTATAACTATGTCAAACATAAGTTAAAAAAAAAACAAAAGGATTATTTAAAAATTATAAGACAAATGTCCGAATCTTGTAGCTGTAAAAATATGCTGGTATCAGAAGATAGTATCACTGCTAGTAAGAGTTCATGCTGTGAAGATAAACTAAACACTGGACGTAAAAGTCACAACAGTTTCACTATTAATACTGTATTGTATTTTATCACACAAACTATTTATAAAATACTTGAATTTTTCACAATTCTATGTCTTCTTTGAAATGCTAATTTTGAATGATGACTATGAACTGGCATGGAAGATACACTGTGACATAACACTGATGAGTAGAAAAAAAATTGATGAAAACACTTGAAGATGCTGATGAAATTAGACACTGTAGAGTCAACTTGTAGCTTAAAAATTTTGGAATGCATAGTTTCGTAACGAAAACTGGATACTGTTCCATATATATGTATGCCTTTCACTTAACTGGTATTCTTGTTAGGTTTTCACAAACTATAAAAACTATTTGATTTTTATAAACATGGATAAAACATCCAAGTAATTAAATCTGTGTCATAATGGTTGTATAGACAAACCATATCTGTATAAAAAAAATACAGCTGTATGTGATAAATTACATTTACTAGAATATTTGCATACATCTCGCAATAGCATGCAAACTAGAGTTCAGACTGCACTAATCCCTATCGTGAGACCTGAACCCCTATAAATTCATACGTAAGGTCACATATATTTTTGAAATAAATTTCAACTTTGACACAAAATATAAAAAACTTGAAATTATTTAAACCATTCCTTAAAATAAAAATTGACTATCTAAAATTTTTGCTATAAACATGGATATGTTTTGAAGAAAACAAACTGCATCATATAATGGCTGACTACGCAGACCACACAAATTCTGTATTAAAATACAGCACTCTAATTTTCTATTGTAATGGAAGAATTCTTGCACGTACCCTCATAATGCAAGAAGAAATTTTTCATGCTGCACATAAGCCCAAATAGTGCTAAACATGAAGAAAACAGTTCCATATAAAATGGACACCAAATATGTATGTGAAATTTTGATGCAAACTTGAATTCTTCTACTTTTATATCTGCTCCCATAAGCATTCCCAAAAAAATCTTGAGAAATAATTGCATCCAACACTTAAATTCATGAAAAATGAAACTTTGCACTGAATGCTGTGACAAGATCTGACTGCTCTCTGAAATGGCTTTAAAACACTTGAATTTTGTCAATCTTCCACATCACACAATACAAAAAAACACTTAAAATTTTCTTTTTAAAAACAAACTCTTCTTACTTGATGCAAAAAAAAAATTCTAGTACTTAAAATATAAAACTGATGTTACTATTCTTGACAGAGCACAACGTGCTAAAATAAGGCATAATCTTGTATTGCATTTCTATCTATTAACATCCATCATTTGAACTATTAAATCTTGAAAAAAGCATTATAAATGTCGTAAGAGACATCATATTTTCTTATATTCACTAAAATTTTCATTGCAAATGAATATTTGAAAGAAAAAAATGAACTTAGAACAAATACTACACGTGCACGATATTTCATCTTATTCAGCAATTTATCTTCATGTATTATTTATTTCTATACTTTCACAAAACTGCCACATTATTATTTTATTTATTCTTTTTACTTTTTACTTAAAATATTGTTCGAATTTCTCTTTTTTTTTTGAAGAGGAAAAAAAACAAACTGGAGCACATGGTCGCCGAAAATAAAACGATGCAATCGCTATAAGACTTAAATCTGAATGCATCCATTAAAATACACTTGTAAAAATGAAAATCAGTAAAAGAAAAAGCTGGAGTAAATACGATTAATCAGTAAAATTTGTTATATACATAAAAAGTCATTGAAAAACTTATATTTCTGCTTGATCACTCAAATGCACTGTCTGTGCACCTGGCACTAGCACCATTTATTAAGAAGTAATTAATTGATTGTTCTAATGGGTGCTTATAATATTTCTAAAAAAAGATTCTCTTATTGTCCTTTGCATAAACTAGAAGTGGATTCATTAGAATAAAACGCGATCATCCAGTTGCCTCGATTAATCATTTATATATGCGCTGTGAATGTATACTAATAACCCGATCCTAGTAGGTGATCAAGCTAAAAAAGGAAATAAAATACAGTACCTCCACTCTTGCAATGAAAAAAAAAACAACTCTAATACTTGTTTCGAACAAGGAAGATTTTTATTCTTTCAGTCAAAGGTATGCAGGTGAAAGGTGGGGTCCACTGCTCGGCATCCGATGATCATGAAGCATCTGTGAGGCTATAAATCAGTCTTGATTTTCACAAAGTATCTTCTTAATAATTCATGTGGATATATGGTAAAACTAGTTGAATAAAACACTAAGAAGAGGTCCTTAGGAAAGGAGACTTAGCCTCGTTATAAAAATATTCTCAAGCAAAACTACGGCATTGACTTCCGACATTACCGGCACATCCGGAGCACAAGGCCCACGGAATGTGTGGCGAGCTAAATCGTTTTACTCTATACCAGTAACTGCACTAGACTGAACTGCTAGGAGAGAGCGAGAGAGAAAGCTTTTAAACTCACGCGCGGCAGCTAAAGGGTTGCCGTACAACGGTGAGAGCGCGCCAAGAAAAGACAGGAGCGAGACGACATCGCTAAAACGGTGCAAATAGGATCGCAAAATGCGATTTACTAAACATCGCGTGCTGAAATGAAAACAGTGCTTAAACTGAAAATGGGAAATGAAACCAGTAATTTTAAAACAGAAAAGGTTAGATTAAATAAATAAGAGATGTTTAAAAGTAAGATTAATTAAACTGCCTGGGGAAAGGAAACAAAATATATTGCCACACAATATATTACATTGGATTACATTGGACATTGGATTTTTTTTCCATGTACCTTAATGTCCGGCCTATAATCCGCGCCAGCACATAATCCACATATGCAATTTTTCTTCTCACCAGAAAAAAGTTAGCAGAAAATCCACACTATTGGTAAATCGAATACAATTTTATTGAATTGAATATTAAATTCACTGTTTCCCATCTTTTCTGCATTTTCTACAAATTTTAATTTGAATTTGGCCTCGTACGTTTTTTGCAAGGCATGTTTTCAAAGATGCTCTGACGCTATCACTAAAGAAATGGCGATGGCGGCAAAAAGCACTTACTTTTCAAAAATCCTGTTCTTTCTTTCTTATGTAAGCTTGATTGTTATGTAATGAGTACCAAGTGCACATAAGCAGGCAGCAAGATTAAGCGATTGTATGGTGCTGCCATCTGTTGGAAAAGTAGCAAACCAAAATAAAAACATGTAAAAAAATTTTTTTTTTTTTTCAAAAGTGAAAAAAAAAAAAAAATCAGATTATCCGTGGCAGCATATTATCTGCATCACATAAATTTTCACTTTTTTTGCAGATTATCTGCAGATTATAGGCCGGAAATTACGGTATAAAAAAATAATTCCAAAAGTAACCGAAAGAGGGCGCTCACATGTCGTATTCAGATGTCTTTGCGTGATCACGTTGTGTCTGCATTGCAGGAAAGACATGCGTTACCTGTCGTTACTGAAATGAAAAAAAAAATAAAGAGAAGATAAAGGGATTTAAACTTTGAAAATTTCTTTTAAATGAAAGAAAAGACTGTTTTTTATTTAATGGCCGAAAGATCGTAATTAAGTAAGTAGTACTTTTGCGAATGTGTAAAGTAAGCAAACATATAAAAACTCTTCATAATGAAATCAAATAATAACAAAATTTCGCTTACCTGAATTTAATAGAACTTACATTGAGATGCATGTATAAAACTGAGATTCCATTATATGTGGAATATGTAAATACTGATAGTATATTGACATATTTGTTAATTATTATTTAGAAATTACTCCATCAACCAGGGGCGCCATTTCAGAATTTTCTTGGGGGGGGGGGGGGCAAATATTTTTTGACGGATGCAATATAGCAAAAGGTAGGATCCAGGGGGGTCTACCCCCCCCCCCCCTTCCCGCTCCAATGAGAAACGTTTACTGATTTATGCTTACAATAACAGTAAAAACTTTGAATACGGAAACTCAGGACCAATGAAATATTTCGTTTTAGACAGGTTTCCGTCTTAGAAGGTAAAAATTTAATATATTGGACATGATTTTTTTTCCTTTTCAGACAGGATTCTATTATAGACAGGTTTCATTTTTACAGGTATCCTCACTGACTGTTAAACCATCCGCTCTATAGTATAGCTCTGAAAAGAGATGTATTAGAGTAAAACTTGTGAAAACGAAACCTGTCTTTAACAGATTTCTTTCTAGAAGGGAAAAAAAAATCAAATTTCGTTGAAAAAACATCATACAATTATACTTGCTAAGACAAAAATCTGTTTAAATGGAGCTTTTTTCTAGACCCTTTCGAAGTTTTACATACAGGGGCAGGATCGCACCATTTCATGAGTTTCCTGACGAAGGACAAGAAAAATTTTTCTTTGAGGAACAGGGAATGTGGAAAATTGCACAACTTGCAGAACTGCACAAATCACACAGAAAAAAAAATACCGCACAATAAAACATGCCCTACATGATTTTGTCTCCATGCCCTTCTCATTGCCCTTTCACAAGCATGTGATTACTCCACAATTTTTTTTATAATTTTCGTGAAAGTCCACGATTTTTCTTTCTTTCAAAATCCGCAAAATCAATTCGTCAATGGATCGCAGAAAAAAATCACGAATCTTGAAAATTAAAAAAAAAAAGTCTCAAAATGGTCGCTTAAAAAATCGCTCATTCTTCAAACGACCATGGAAAATATCGCTAATTTCATCAGAGATCGCCAAAAGAAATACAGATTTCGTCAAATGATTGCACAAACAGAAATCTTGAATTACGTAAAAGGATTGCCAAAAAAAATCGCGAATTTCGTAAAAGCACTGTGCAAAAAATCACGAAAATTTAGTTGAACAATCGCACAATAAAATCGAGGAGAAATTCGTCAAACGATCTTGCAATAAGGTCCAAAATTTTGTCACGAATTTCAAAAAATGATAGTGATAAGGAATCGTGAATTTTGTCAAAAAAATCACGAAAACAAATATCGAATTTCATCAGTTAGTCGCGGAAAAATATTGTGAATTTTGTCAAAAAAATCCCGAAAACAAATATCGAATTTCATCAGTTAGTCGCGGAAAAATATTGTAAATTTTGGCAAGTGCTCGCGCGAAAAAAAAATGCATTTCGTATAATGCTTTCAGAAAAAAAATCGTGAATTCCGTAAATCGATCGCGGAAAAAATCGCAAATTTCATCAGACGATCGCGAGAAAAACATCATGAAATTCAATCAGTCATGAGATAATCAGCCAACGAACGTCTTGAATAGGTCCCGAAATTTGCAAATTTTGTGATCTGTAAGTATAAAAAAATTTTCGTCAGTGATTTTCTGCAAGTGAAGGTAAAGTGTTAATTTTTTCGGATTGTGTTTTCCCTATTATGAGATCGTTTCATGTTAATCTGATTTTTCAAAGAAATTCTGAATATTTTTCCGATAAAAAAACTACATATTTGAACATTAATGAATACTATGTATATATCTTTATTTTTCTACAGAAAAGGTAAAATTTTGAATTAATATTCATATAAATAGCACAAATAAATGCACAAGAATTACTTTCATGTGCATACATATAATTTAAAATTATTTAAAATACATTAGAAAAACCCAGAACGTTTTCAGTCATCACAAGACCGTCACCAGTGGGATTTAAATGTTATTGTTTTCTTTGTGCTTATTTGAGAATTGGCTAGAAGAAAACCATTGTGATTAGAAAAACTCGTCAATGATTTAACGAGTTTTCCCAAGATCAATTTGTACACAGCTGAGAAGCAACTGATAAAAAAAATTCTCACATGTATTTTTGAAATTAATCAAAGTACTAATTAAAGATATATGTCTCACCTTCAGGAGGTTCAAATGGTAAGGCTTTAGGAAATTTTTTTGATAATTATTAATTTTTATGCATAAACATTTATTTAATGCGTATGTTTTTATTGCAATAAAATCTGATGAGTTATTTTAGAGTTTGAGCAATTTTCTAATATTTGTTTGAATCTGACATTTGATTAGGGATGCACCGAATATTCGGTATCTATTCGCTATTCGGCCATACTACCGAATATTCGGTTAGGCCGAATATCAAACTATTCGGTTTCCCTAATACTTAAAAAACCTCTTAGAAATATTTTTTAAAACGTTACAAAAGTTCTACTTTTAACTGTCAATTAATAAAGATATTCAGCATAATTAGAATCTTTAAATAAAAGAGAATGATTTTATGTTATTTGTTGTTTTAAAAATGTCACTTAAAAAAATTAACCATTAATGACATATCATTTGTTCATGGGAATTAATAAATGTGGAAATGCAAGTTACTGAGTATTGTCTGGTAAATAATCTGTTTCTTGCTTTTTCGCAAACAAGGTGTTTCTAGACAAAATGGTAGAAAATCTCAGAGGTAATAATAAGCATCAAAACAGTCAATTTTTTTGTCCAGTAAATCAGGATCGCAATTCACTTATTCAGTCAGAAATACAGTGTATCCCCAAGTCAAACTTTAATTTTCTTTTGTTACTTTAACAATAATGAAGGTATTGTAACTATATTGTCAACAGAGTTACTTTAATTTCTGTGAAATATGATAACATGACGAGAAGTGCTGGAAATAGCAACCATTCATATCTAAACAGCACTAAGCTAGGCGTTATTTTATTAAGAATGCAGCTAACAATACTTACACTGTACCACTAGCCAAAATCCCGTCTCTTCCAAGGATATCATCAAATTCTATACAAGCAAATTAATGTGATGCAAATTTCGCTAAAATATCTTCATTTTTATACAGCTATAAACGAAAATTCTGCTACGGCTTGTACATCTTTCATTTTTGATGAAAGAAGTGGAATGATATGTTGCTTCTTGTTCAATATGATAGAATTCTTTTCATTTGTTTGAATTAATTGAAGTTATGGAATTTAAATTTTGTTATTAAAAATTTTTTTAACTATCCTCTTAAATAATAACTCAAAACATACTTTTTTTAGTACAAAATTTACTTATAAAAATAGTCTTGTTTATCAAAATGGAAGTATCTGTGCGAAATATTATAAAAAATTGTTTAAAATTTAACGTTAAACACTGAGGTATAAAAGTATTTGGCCAGCCGAATAATCGGTATTCGGCCGAATAGATACTATTCGGCTGGCCTAATATTCGGTATTCAGCCTAACAGTTACTACTCGGCTGGCCGAATATTCGGTATTCGGCTTACCAGCAGGCCAAATATTCGGTATTCAGCCAAAATCACTATTCGGTGCATCCCTACATTTGATGGTTGATAAATTTTCTGAAATATCAAATTCCTTGGGGGGGGGCATTGCCCCCCCAGCCCCCCTCAAATGGCGCCCCTGCCATCAACTCTCATTCTTTGTTATAATTTAATATATTATTTCACTGTTTAATTTCATATTTACTGAATTAAAAAGGAATGATAACTGTGAAAGTCATATCAAAACATTGATACTATATGTATAGAAATAAACAAATCAAAACAATTAAAAATAACATATTTCTTTATTGTAATAAAGCATAAAAATGAAAATAGAAACTGTGTAGATTTCCATAAGTATACATTCCAATAATAATAGGCATTATCTCTTCAATGAGCATTTTAAAATTATTATTTTGCAAGTATGACTATAAATAATAAAATGTTATCTTTGTTTAACATGGATGTCAAAATTATTAATTTGTAAATACACCTCCAAATAATGGAGCGTTGTATTTTTTTAACATGATATCAATATCATCGACATTCGTTACGATCTATTAACGTGAAACTGTCAATTCAATAAATTACTGCTGTAAGAGTTCCTCCACATAATTTGACATACAGTTCATAGAAGCAATAAGTCCTACATTTCATGCTGAAAATACACAGTAAGACTATTACAAAATCTGTGAATTCGCAAAAAAAAAAAAAAAAAAAAATCATCTCAGTGATCTTGCTGGACCACGCCCAATACAAATATAAAATTCATACCTGTTTTGAACACATATATCAATAGTATCTTTTTGATAGATCCTGATATTCATTCGTAATGAGATATCTGCATAACAATGATGGATTATGTAGAACACTACATTTCTGAATTTCTGTAAAAACTCTTGAGCCACAAATCGATGTTTGTTTTGGATCATTTAACTATTGTGACAGCAAAGTGTTATACGTAACGATGTTGTTGGAGGAATTCATTTGATGTTTTTAAGATTTACTTTGAAGAAATATTTCACTCTTAGATTATTTCAAAGTGAGATAGTAATAATGGCAATATCAAGCAAAGGGCCCGTTTAGCCGAACGCCATTATACCTTTAAAAAATAGGCGGTATCGCTGCGCACGTACGCTCTTGCTCGAATCCAGGAAGGAAGAGAGAGAAAAAACGCCAAGCGTCCTCCTACGTCGTTCCAAATATTTGGCGGCAAATGCTTCCATTGGCCGATTTTGACCGATGTCACAAGGAGTGATAAAAGTTTACACAAAGGATTGTTAAGAAATAATTTGAATTTTATATTTGAAAATTATTATGAAAAATATTTTATTTCGGCTGAAATTATTAAAATTAAGATTTTTAATTTTATTATTGATTATTTTTAATGATCTTTTCTGGGGAGTAAATTAAAATTGTTTTTAAGTAAAAATCAACTGAAAACAAACTTTATGAAAATTAATGAATATTTAAAGGGAGAATTTTAAAGTTAAAAAAGTTTAGATTTAATTTAAATATTTTAAATTAATTTTTAAATATTTTTTATTGAAAAAGATGTTATAACATAACATTTACCACCTTCATACAGTATGGTACCCCGACCCACTTTGTACATGAAGTCAAAACGTTCCTGTTGAACACTTTCACTGAAGACCGAGTGATAAGTCGAGCTTGGAAGTTTGAGTGGCCCTCATGATCTCCAGACTTGACACTGGCAGATTTATGGTTTTGGTTGTGGGGATGCTTAAAATCTTGTATGTACTAGGGCCGGTTCCCCAGCCATTTTGTGGAACTGAAAGATGCCATTCGACGGACAGTCGGTGACACTACGTGCTACATTCGGCTGTAATATACATATTGACGCGCCTCACTTGCCTAATACCTGGTGGTGGTGATCATGTTGGAAATCTTTTACTTTAAAGTAAATGCATGGTGTCATGTTGTTTTGATTTGTTTCATTGTCTGTTGTGTTTGCCTGATTTGCATAAATCGTCTCAGTATGATGTGTGAGTGCTCTCTTTCGGTTACTTTTGGAATTATTTTTTTTTTATACATGGAAAAAACATCCAATGTCCCTCTGATCATATTCACACAAACCGTAATTTTTTCCGAGCATTACTTCTTTTATTATGAATTTTTTAAGTTTGCATGAACTTATGACGCACCCTGTATATATATATATATATATATATATATATATATATATATATATGTATATATATATATATATATATATATGTATATATATATACTCATTTTCTTAATATATGTTTAAAGTTTAGTTTATTTTCTGACATGTTATTAACTATATAAAAAATTCTATGTGTAAACAACCTATATGTACACTTGTTTCAATTTTTGGTTTCACCTTATGGTATTTAACCACTGTGCATTCTAGAGGTTGCTGATTTCTTGTCATTTACCCCCTTGATGATGGCCAGGTTCTGGTCAAAAGTGCTTGGGAACTCAGGCGAATTTTTTAATATTTAATACCTGTGAATTGGTTTTAATGATTTAAAACCTTTATATTGTTTTTATACCTATTTTAGTAATAATAAATTATAAATCATTTTAAATATCTTCATATTTTAATTGGCTTATGTTATTTTTAATAAAAACCATGTATAATACATTAGATTGATCATTTTATTTAAATGAATGTATTTTTCAATAATCTTCCAGTAGTTTGATGATTATGGTAATTCAAAATATACTTGACCTTGCTTGCTGTATTGTCAGTTATCATTAGTTCAGACTGCATGTTTCTGACATTTTATTTTAAAGAGTTAGACAACACTAAATAGGTCATTGGGAAAAAAATCTCTTCAACTAGGATAATTAGAACTATAAGCTCTACGCAGCATACTTCGTAAACATTGATAGGTGTCATGCTTGGCAATCTCCTTGTAGATGTATTTTTCTCAAAAAGCAATTGGAATAAAAAGAAAGTTAGAAAAGTGTGAATAAATATGTAGTGATTTTTATTATTATTATTATCTTTCTTTTCTTAAATAATTTTTGAAGTATAAAATGTATTGATGCTTTCAGCTTCAGATTAAAAATATTTTTTTTTTCTTTCAGTTTTTGGTTCTTATATTAATATTATTGTATATGGTTTATTAAATTCCTTTTTTTTTTTCAGTTGATCTTCCTAGTTATTTAACAAAATTTACGTGGGATTTAGCTAAGTATCCCACAAGGCAACCACTTCCAAATATTTCTGAAATAATCAGCAAGGTAATTGTTTTTACATTTTAATTGTTTAAACTCTCTTCTATTTTAGATTATTGTATTGTTTTTTAAATTTCATAGTCTTACATTGTTTTTAAATATTTACAGCAAGTGCAGCAAATTGAGAGTGATTTAAAACAAAAAGCATCTGCATACAATAGCTTAAAAACTAGTCTTCAGAACTTAGAACGCAAACAAACGTGAGTAGTTTACTGCCATATCTTTTTAAATGTATCATTTGTTATATTTACTGCTCAAAGATTGTGTAATCATAATGGTTAAGAATAGCATTTTATTGTAAGCAAACTTATATCAATGAAAAACTTTTCACAGCTAATTTTTATTCTATAAATGTTTCCTAAATAAATATAATTTTTTTTTTTTTATTGTGATATTCTTGAAAATAACTTTTCTGTCTTAAAATCATAATTGCTTTTTTGTAAAACATTTTCAAATGTGTGTGATTTTTATTTCAAGCTTTTATGCTTGGGCCACTCTCTAAATGAGTTGCTAACGTTTTTTATTTATATGCCTTAACACCATGCTTTTTTGTTCTCATCCATACTATTCTGTGTTTCTTTGGATTGAACTTGTGTATTTTCTCTGTATGGGTTTTTTGGCTGTTTTCTGTACATTTCTTTGCCATATTGATATATCATAGATGGTTGCAGCTGCTGAAGCTATTTGAAATTTGATTAAATTATAAGAATAATGTAATTTTTTTTTTTAATGTAACCATAAAAAGCTTTCTTGTTACTTCCAATTTAGTTTTAACTAAAAGCTCTAAAAAAAGTTTTTATTGTTATAACTATTTTACAAGGCTATTCTATTACCTTATAGTATCACCATATTTTATGCACAGTGTAAAAAAAATAGAAGGGATTATAAATTATGTAATTTATAATTAAAGTAGTTATGCATTTTTGTTTAATAATTGTTCCATTATACATTATTTGTTTATTCTTTGCTTTCCATCTTGTGGTCCTGTGAAAAAACAAAAACAAAAAAAACCTGGGTTTTTTTTCTTCAAATTTTTCTAGGGGAATTTATTGGCATAAAAAAAAAATGCAAATTTTTTTAACTCGCATCTTTTTGATGAGGTCATATAAAATTTTTAATATCTGTAAAGTCCCTTATTTTTATTTTAGCTATGTAAATCTAGCATCATAGCTACCAAACATTTCAATTTTTTTCCAAGTCACATAAACATAATTTCAACCAGAAAAAATATTTAATGAAATGTTTCTTGCTTCTATGTGATTATTAAAATAACTAAAATAACTCCTTTTATTTGAAAAAAATTCTGGTTTCATTTGATTTGAAAAAACTGGAAGCTTGGTAGATATGTAAGCAAAGCTTAATTCTCTCTCTCTTTCACTTGATCAGTTCTCATAAATTATATCTGTTTTATTTAATTCAGTTTTCATATTAACTTTAAAATTAATCATAGAAATGTTATTTTTTCTTGATCATTCTCAATGAAACAGCCAATATCTATATGTAAGTGTGGTATGTGTGGTAAGTGTGGTAAATGGTGTAATCCATTTGAAGGATTTTTAGGATTCCGTACTTAAAAAAGTAAAAATGGAATCATTATAAGATTACTCCTGTGTCCGTCTGTCACAGCCATTTTACTTGTAAACTATGGAATTTGCAAAGTTCAAATTGATGGAAGTAATAAAGACTATTGACCCACATATTTACAGATTATTAAACATTCACAAATATATTTAGGAAAAATGTAGAGGGGCTGATTAAGCTATTTAAAAAAAAAAAAAAAAAAAAAAAAAAAAAAAAATCTTTGTATATCGTGTGAAAGTTTTCGTAGCATTGAATTCAAAAATACATTTCTTTTAATTTTAGGTATTATATTTTCAGAGATCTGAATGAAATCACATGCAACAGCAATGTTAACAATAAATAATGAATTACAATTTAATGAAGAAACAGAATTTAAATATTTAGGATCTATGATCACCTGTGATAATGTGGTAGAAGCAGAGATTAAAACTCGATTTGCAGCAGGAAATAGATGCTATTTTTCTCTTCGAAACATTCTAAAATCATCTCTAATATCCTGAACAACTAAACTTAAAATTTATAAAACGGTTATAAAATTAATAGTAATTTATGGTAGTGAGACCTAGACCACTACACAAAAAGATAAAAAGCTACTTATTACTTGGGAAAAGAAGATCCTAAGACAAATTTTTGGACCTATTAAGGAAGACAATACATGGCATATCAGGTCAAATATGGAGCTAGAACAGTTATATAACGAAAAAGATATAATAAATACTATAAAGATAAGATGAATGCAATGGTTAGGCCATCTAATCAGAATGAGGGATGAAAGATGCACAAAGAAGATATATAATGGTAATTTAATAGGGAAAATAAGTATTGGTAGACCCAGGAAGAGAGGGTTAGAAGAGGTAGAGAAAGATCTTGCACAAAACCAAATTATAAATTAAAGGCCAGAGATTGGAAGGTCTGGAGAGATATATTGAGGGAGGTCAAAGTCCTACATGGATTGTAAGTACATTGTGTATGTATGTATTTTCAGAGATATCGTCGAAAATGTAGTGCAAAAATATGTCCCCCCCCCCCCCTCTATTTCTGAATCTACTGAAACTAAAATTATGAAAACATTAGAGGTAATAGACGTTAATTTAAACCTTGCAGGAAAACTATAGTAATTACCCTAGGTCCTATACTTTTTGAGAAAAACACATTTTTCTGTTACACACAAATTTCGATTTGCAGGCATTCAGAAAAGGTGTTGAGGAGCGCTGGAGGTATCTATCATAGCAGAAATATAAAAGCATTGTTGATAATGATTTTTGAAGAAAATCGTGGGTAATTAGCCGAGATATTAACATTTTAAAACATGGATGGTTTGGACATACGTAATGACAGTAGTTGTGTATTCTATGTACCATCGGCTTTTAAGGCCTAGATAACAATTTTTAATGATATATTTGTGTAATGCAATGCCCAATAGTAGTGTAAAAGCAATAAATGTCAAATTTTTAAAAACAGACTAATTTAATTAGAATTAATCACATAAATAGTATGGGATTCATGACCAGTTTTCATTGAGTGAATCTCTCTATACGTCTCCCATGTCTTTAAAAGTTAATTAAAAACATATCTGAAAAAACGTGGCATGGACGCGGCAACTTTGCGACTTCCTTTCAAAGCATGCTTAGCACAATGCCAAATTTAAACTTTGAACAAGGACTTTGTTTTAGCTACACTGTAAAAAGAAAAGATTATTACTATGCTGATTTTAGTTTTGCGAAATACCCAATGAAATTTAATTATGCACTACTTTTATTGTCAGTACAGGATTAAGTTCCTCATAAACAGATTAGGATACGATTAAAAAAATAGTTATACAGAATAGCTATATTTTATATTATTTAGACTTCATGTGTCTTTGAACTTTTATGGTATACCCATTCATACCTTTGTGGTATATACAGCTATACCCTACCCTACGTTGTATAGTTTTTTTACAAAGTCTTATTATTTTATGAATGATTTTTTTTTTAATAATACAGTTAATAAGTCGTATGTTTATTGTACAGAACCCTCTGAGTGTGAGTAATACTCTCACTTGACCTTTTATTCTTTCTTCCTTTCATTTCTGTCGAAGTTATAGAAAAACACACAGTCAAATGTTAAACAAATTTATTTAAAAAAAAATTAGATTGTTGGTATTGAAATCCCCTTCCATTCCTCTTCATATTTGCATTTATTGAACTTGCATAATTCCTCTGGGTACTTTTTCTGTTTTTTTTACTGGGATATAACAGATCAACTTTATGAAATGTGTATCCAGGTGTTAGCACTTTCCTGTCTAGATATTTGCTAAGAGGCATGGTCTGAAAATGATCTCATCATCTGAGAAAATTATTAAACAGTAATATTTGTTAATATACATTATATATATATTATTTTTTTTATGTTAAGAAATAAAAATGTATTGCATGCAGTATTTTAAAAAAGAATGATGGAAAATATCACAAAAGCAAGAATCATGTTCATTTTGGTAGATTTTCGCTTTTTTAGAAATTTTACCTAAATTCCAACCTCATATTTCCACTCCCCCCCCCCCCCCTCCCCAAATCTCACAGCACACAAATTTTAAATCTTTAAGGTTCTTTCATATTTTTAGAATTTCCTGCTCTATTTGCTACTTTGTTGAGACAATAAATAAATAAGGATGTAAATTAATTATATCTCCATACAATATCCCTTTGTCCCCTCCCCTCCTCCAGCACATAAAATTTAAAATCTTAAAAAGCTATTTTTTTTTTAATCCTGTACAGTAAAAATAAATAAACAAATAAGCTGTTACCTAAATTACCCTCTCCCACCAAAATTTTGTACTCTGCTTCTTTGTCCCTACTCCAGCACACAAAGTTTAAAATTATATATTAAATCTCTGAAAATATATTATAAGGTATTATATTTTCAGAGATCCGAATGAAATCACATGCAACAGTAACGTTAACAATAAATAATGAATTACAATTTAATGCAGAAACAGAATTTAAGTATTTAGGATCTATGATCACCTGTGATAATATGGTAGAAGCAGAGATTAAAACTCGGCTTGCAGCAGGAAATAGATGCTATTTTTCTCTTCGAAACATTCTAAAATCATCTCCTGATATCCTGAACAACTAAACTTAAAATTTATAAAACTGTTATAAAACTAATAGTAATTTATGGTAGTGAGATCTAGACCACTACACAAAAAGATAAAAAGCTACTTATTACTTGGGAAAGGAAGATCCTAAGACAAATTTTTGGACCTATTAAGGAAGACAATACATGGCATATCAGGTCAAATATGGAGCTAGAACAGTTATATAACGAAAAAGATATAATAAATACTATAAAAATAAGACGAATGCAATGGTTAGGCCATCTAATCAGAATGAGGGATGAAAGATGCACAAAGAAGATATATAATGGTAATTTAATAGGGAAAATAAGTATTGGTAGACCCAGGTAGAGATGGTTAGAAGAGGTAGAGAAAGATCTTGCACAAAACCAAATTATAAACTAAAGGCCAGAGATTGGAAGGTCTGGAGAGGTATATTGAGGGAGGTCAAAGTCCTACATGAATTGTAAGTACCATTGTGTATGTATGTATTTTCAGAGATATCGTCGAAAATGTAGTGCAAAAATATGTCCCTCCAACCTCTATTTCCGAATCTACTGAAACTAAAATTATGAAAACATTAGAGGTAGTAGACGTTAATTTAAACCTTGCAGGAAAACTATAGTAATTACCCTAGGTCCCACAGTTTTTGAGAAAAGCACATTTTTCTGTTACACACAAATTTCGATTTGCGGCATTCAGGAAAGGTGTTGAGGAGCGCTGGAGGTATCTATCATAGCAGAAATATAAAAGCATTGTTGATAATGATTTTTGAAAAAAATCATGGGTAATTAGCCGAGATACTAACCTTTAAAAACATGGATGGTTTGGACATACATAATGGCAGGAGTTGCGTATTCTATGTACCATCGGCTTTTAAGGCCCAGATAACAATTTTTAATGATATATTTGTGCAATGCAATGCCCAGTAGCAGTATAAAAGAAATTAATGTCAAATTATTAAAAACAGACTAATTTAATTAGAATTAATCACATAAATAGTATGGGATTCATGACCAGTTTTCATTGAGGGAATCTCTCTATACGTCTCCCATGTCTTTAAAAGTTAATTAAAAACATATCTGAAAAAACGTGGCATGGACGCGGCAACTTTGCGACCTCCTTTCAAAGCATGCTTAGCGCAATGCCAAGTTTAAACTTTGAACAAGGACTTTGTTTTAGCTACACTGTAAAAAGAAAAGATTATTACTATGCTGAATTTAGTTTTGTGAAATACCCAATGAAATTTAATTATGCACTACTTTTATTGTCAGTGCCAAATTAAGTTCCTCATAAACAGATTAGGATACGATTTTAAAAATAGTTATACAGAATAGCAATATTTGATATTATTTAGGCTTAATATGTCTTTGAACTTTTATGGTATACCCATTCATACCTTTGTGGTATATACAGCTATACCCAACCCTACGTTGTATAGTTTTTTTACAAGGCCTTATTATCTTATGAATGATTTTTTTTTTTAATAATACAGTTAATAACTCGTATATTTATTGTACAGAGCCCTCTGAGTGTGAGTAATACTGGCACTTGATCGTTTATTCTTTCTTCCTTTCATTTCTGCCAAAGTTATAGAAAAACACACAGTCAAAAGTTAAACAAATTCCTTTAAAAAAAATTAGATTGTTGTTATTGAAATCCCCTTCCATTCCTTTTCATATTTGAATTTATTGAACTTGCGTAATTCCTCTAAGTATTTTTTCTGTTTTTTTACTGGGATATAACAGATCAACTTTATGAAATGTGTATCCAGATCAATTTTTTCACATGCTTAGCACTTTCCTGTGTAGATTTTCACTAAGAGACATTGTCTGAAAATTATCTCATCATCTGAGAAAATTATTAAACAGTAATATTTGTTAATATACATTATATATGTATTATTATTGTTATGTTAAGAAATAAAAATGTATTGCATGCAGTATTTTAAAAAAGAATAATGGAAAATATCACAAAAGCAAGAATCATGTTCATTTTGGTAGATTTTCACTTTTTTAGAAATTTTACTTAAATTCAAACCTCATATTTCCACCACCCCCCCTCCTCCAATCTCACAGCACACAAATTGTAAATCTTTAAGGTTCTTTCATATTTTTATAATTTCCTGCTCTATTTGCTACTTTGTTGAGACAATAAATAAATAAGGATGTAAATTATATTTCCATACAATATCCCTTTGTCCCCCCCCCCCTCTTCCAGCACACAAAATTTAAAATCTTAAACAGCTATTTATTTATTTTTTATCCTGTACAGTAAAAATAAATAAACAAATTAGCTGTTACCTAAATTACCCTCTCCCACCAAAATTTTGTACCCTGCTTCTTTGTCCCTACCCAAGCACACAAAGTTTAAAATTTGTGAAATTCTGTTATAATAGAGAAAAAAAAAACTCCCGTATTTGTTTCTTCTTAGTAACAATAAATAATTAATCAATCATCTAAATGCTTCACTTCAAAATTTCTACATCACCATTACCCCCACCCTCTACCCACCACACACATAAACAAAAGGATTTTTACATATGGGTGGTAAAGCAAGAAGAATTTTTTCTTTGCAGTTTGGCTATCCTTACTCTTGATTTTCAGCATATACTAATGAAATAAAAGACTTTTTTTTTAGTCCCCCCCCCCCCTCCCCAGTTTTTTTTTCACTTCCTTTCCATGCAAGATAGATGGGAATGATGACAATCACTACTATAACCCTTTAAGACCAGAAAGTTTTTTGTAGAAATGAAAAATTTTGGGGGTTTCCTAATTAATAGGAGATTTGATTGAAAAAAAAAAAAAATGCCCGATGTCAGGTTATGCTAATGGAGGAGGATCCACGCAATTCTGTGGGTGCAGGTTCCACTTTAAATCGTACAAAAAGAGGAAAATGTTTTCTTTAAGTTCCATTTTTCTACCTATTTCATGCTCTTAAAAAGTTAGTACTTAAATTTTATCTTGCTTCAAAGTAAATTTTTGTTGCACCATAATGAAATAATTTCTTCTCAAAAACAGAATTTTTATTATTCAGAAACTATTCCGAAATTAATATTGTGTATTTGCATACTTGTTCTTCCTGAAAAAGTTGATATATACTGTTACAAAGGTATGCTTGTTGCTACAAAAATTATTTTTACTTCTGATTTTTGCTGTTGTAAAATTCACTTTTCTCTGCTACAAATCTTTTCAAGAGAGTGTGACCCCAAAATTCTTTAATTTACAATTTTTTATTTGCTAACGTTTTATAAAGCAATTTATGCCATTATTCCGTATTTGAATACTGTACATTATATTGTATTGAATGCATTTTCAATAAGTGATAAAGCTTTACTGGATATAATTTTGAATTATACTGAATTTTATTGTATAATTTATTTTTATTTTTTCACAGTGGAAGCCTTTTAATTAGAAGTCTTGGTGACTTGGTGAAAAAAGAACACTTTGTATTAAATTCTGAATTCTTAACTACACTTCTTGTTGTTGTTCCCAAGTAAGATATTTTAAGCTTTGATTCTATTTGACAGAGAAAAATATCATTACGTTATTGTATTCAAATTAAATATTTTCAAAAAGAGAGTTAATTTCGAGAAATGTACCTACTAAGAAAATTAAAAACAGAGATGCCAACCTCCTAAAGTTTTCCTTATATCAATAGCCATGATTTTCAATAATTGCTATAAAATTTTTCAGTCATTTTGTCAGTAATGTAAGATGATCAGATTTTTCTCAGAACATTCAATTTCATGGAAAAGAAACATCCATGTCTATGGAAAATTTATAATGGGTTGGCATTTCTGTAGGAAGTGTGTACATTAAATTTGTATTAGCTATGTAAATAAACATTATTGAGAGAATGAAACAAGAATGAATAAAAAGACTACGATTTCATAAAAAATGTACTCACTGATTTCATACATATAAACTTTTCAAATTTGATTGCCAGCATGTGTGGGTATTATTCTTAATTTGTTTCTATAATTATTTAAACATTTTATATAGTTTGTCTAATGCTTTTTATTTGCAGTTATATATTTAGTTGTCTACACTTAAGCTGGCAGTCTTAGTTATTTTTTTATTGTAAGTAATATATTATATATATTTTTTTTTCCAGTGTATAAAGTTGTCCCCCCCCCTTTTCCCCTTTAAAGTTTCTCTAAGTACATCAAGTATTTTCGCATGTAAACTGGCAATCACTTCTGATTGCTGAACTATTTGCCATGATTAAGAAGCCATTATTTGAATTTTATATTTATAAAAATGAGTAGAATATGCTAACAAATATAAGAACTAATGAAAGATTCCTGGGAAAATAATTCCAAAGGATGTTCCAAAAAGATTGTGTGGCTCTATAAATTCTCAATTGGCAAAAATATCCACAAAATCTTGATTTTTATTTTTCAGGATTGATAGTTAAGGTGGGATTCCTTAGGAGTCTTTTCCCAATGACTATTATGAGAAAAAGACTTTCATTTAACATTTTAAACATATTTTTAACCATACTTAAGGGGGAGGTTTGCTTTTTTTACGATTAAAAAAATCGTTTTACATTTTTCTATTCCCTATAGTCTGTAGATTATCCCAGTAAAATGATTTGGCCAAATTCAAAGTTCTTTCGTAGTTATTTATAGTGTTTTTATACAACACGTCCATAGGCTTACACTGTTTTGGAGCACTGTGAACACATTTTACACAAAATGACTTTTTTCAAACTGGGCGGGATCAGAACACAAAAACTATTAAACCGATCTTTCTATGTATTTTTTTTTTTTTTTTATTGTTAAAAGTAATATAATTTATTGGAGCTTCGACCACTTTCAGCCATTTTTATAAAAAGTAAATATTTTTAGAAGACACCAAAGTGCAAAAAATGACGTATAACCCTTTTTTTTTTTTCAAATGTCTGCCACTTTGTTGATCCTCAATTTTTTTACCTCAAAATGCTTGAAGCTGCAGATAATATTATCTATTTTCATAATCCTTAATGAAAATTGATTGCAACCACTCTGGGGATCTGTTGGATCCCACCTGATTGGAAAGGCATGGTGGTGCACATGTTAGGACATCCATCCACGCAACTCAAGCCACATCATCAATTTTTTATTAACAAAATTTTTAAATGTTCTTCAAATGATAACAATAAACATGCAAAAAAATCCGGAGCTAAAATCTTTGTTCCTGTTCTAGAAAAAATGCTAGAAAACATCCTTTTTTCGGCCTTCTACAGGCAAATCCCTCTTTAATAAGATTTTACTTAATATCAGAAAATATCTTATAGTTGATGTATCTTATATGCTGTAACACATTTAGAAAGGAAGAATAATTAGTTAGATACTAAAAATGTGTATGCTTGAATCCAGTTAAAGAGCTGATCAAAATATAAAATTCTTATGATAATATTAGGGAGCTTACTGGTGAACTCACCAGCCCCCAGTCTTAAAGGGACCTTCTACATTAGGAGACAAAAAGAAAGCACTTTTTTATGATTTTCAAAAAATGTGTCAACCACATTTTTTGACACGGTGGGCAAGATTTAAAAAAAACACCCAATGGATCATCTTGATTTTTTTTTTTTTTTTTTTTTTTTTTTAAGCTTATTTAATTGTCTTGGATATGAATTAAAGCTTTTGCTAAAATTATTTTTAAAAAAAAAAGTTATTAACAAATAAGAACGAATTTTTTTAACAAAAAAAAAAGTTTTTTTTAATCAGCCATTACCTAACTTTTTTTTAATAAATTTATGGGTCCCTTTAATTTAACTAGAAGCTATATTCACGAAGTTTATGAAAAAAAAAAATTGTGTGTTTCAGATAATTCTACAAGGTGCTATCATGCCCACCGTCCAGACGAAATTTTCCAAAGCAGTTGAACATCTTCCTAGAGTAGAAGCAAGAAAATCTAATAAAAAAATTCTTGTGTATACCTTAAGATATGTACAATAAAATTTCAAAAAGATCCATTATGCAGTTTTCTTGCAAAAAAGTCATAAAAAATTGATTTTTTTTTTTTTTTTTTGTTTCCTAATGCAGAAGGTCCCCTTAAGTTACTTTAAGCACAGATGTAAAATCCAAGTAGTGTTATATAGCACAGAAAGCTTGATCATAATAGTTTTTACTAATCAAAGAATTATTATTTTCTACATTATTAATACTATCTATTAATTTAATCTCTATTGTTCCATCTGATATCATCCTTTTTGCATGTTAAGACACACTATTGGAAAAGTATTGCACCAACTTATTCAAAATCCTGTCAGTTTTTTTAGAATAATTGCCAAAGTGAATTGCCAAGTAACATTAGATGTTTTTAAATGAAAAATCTTTATCAGAATGTGCATGGGTTTTTTCATCTACAGAAATTGATATCCTTAATCTCTGGGCTAATTTCCAGAAAATGATGCCATTTTGATGAAACCATAAGATTTTTTTTTTTTAATTTTTAATGAAAATGAGCATTTTTTGCTCATTGTGATGTCAGTTCTAGCTGCAAAACCTCTTTGCACATATACAATTTAGATCGCCTTTATTACAAAGAAACAAATTGCAGGACGTTCTGTCTCTTTACATGCAGAAATAAAGGCCAGTGAAAAAACATCATATTTACACAATCAAAGTAGAATATTTCATTTTCATGTGTAAAATCCATAATTCCTTTTCAGAATGACATCATTTTCACTACTAGAATCATTTTATCCTTTTGAAATTAGGGTATCATTTAACATAACCATTTTGAAATCTTTGAACTATATGAAATGTTATTACAATGTTTCTTTTAAATATGATGTAATTTTCACTAATGGTAGCCTGCTTCTAATTGATGTAATGTTAATCAGGCAAATTGGATTTTATGTTACAGAGATAAAATGGTTTAGATAAATGAATAGAATATTTCATGCATTTTCATGCTTCTATCAAATAGTGATTAATTTATTTTATTCCTAATTCAGAGAATTTACTGTAATTGATTATTTTGACTATATAATAAAAGGATAATAAATTTGTAATAATATTAATGATGTTGTATTTTTTATTTTTCATATTTAAATTTATTTGAGTCATAGCTTTTATTCTTGCTTTTGCTTTATAGTGCTTTGTCTAAAGATTGGGAGAAAAGTTATGAAACACTTACAGATTTAGTAGTCCCAAGATCTAGCACGTAAGTTTGTTTCCTTTTCATCTGATTAGCAAAATACTCTGTTACCATTGATAAAAAATGTGATTAAAAAAATGGTTTTGTAACCGCTTAAGCTCTTTTTGTAGAAAGAATATTCTGTTTAATTTAGCATTAACCCCCCCCCCCCCTCAAATATAAAATGGTTTTGTTGTTACAGTAATGTCTGATCTGAAAATTTTGACCAAATTAGTTGTGTGCTCTGCCAAAGTATATCTTTTCTTGCTGTTTCAAGATTATTTTTTGCAGTTAATCTATTCAGTATGATTTTTTTTTTTTTTTTTTTTTTGTAAACTTTTTAAAAATCTGCTTTAAAATAATTTCAGGTAAAGTTTTATGCATATTTAAGTCCTGTGAAATTTTTCTATCAAATTGTGCGGTATTTCTTCAAGTTCTTAGTGGTTCCTTTTAATTATAAGCATTTTATAAGTTTTTTTTTTTCTTTATACCCATACATGTGTTTGCATATTTGTAATAGCTTTAAATTCTCTTATATTACAGTAAAATTCATGAAGATAATGAGCATTGCCTGTATAATGTTACTTTGTTCAGAAAAGATGTGGAAAACTTTAAGATAAAAGCAAGAGAAAAAAAGTAAGTTTAATTTTATTTTAAATATTTTAAACAGATATAAATAAATGAAAGCTTTTATATGTGTAATGTATTGTTCTTTTTGTCCTAATATTATGCACAATTCCTTTGTGTTATTTTTTCTATGATAAAATATTTCCATTTATATTTAAAAAAAAAAAAAACTTTTTTTAAGCAGTATTATAAAATATGGCTTTTGTGGGGCAAAAACTTTGAAGAACAAATTAAAAACTTGTATTGGCTGTTTTGATGTAAAAGCTTAAATATTTATTTGCATACCTCTGTCCAATTCATACTTGGGATTAGAAATTAATGTAGCTAATGAACTCTTTTTAAAATTGAAAATTAAATCATATTTAACCTAGCTTAAGTTCTTGAAACTGTTTTTTCATTTCCATTGAAAAATGAAAAAATACTTTCCTCTTATTTTAGTTCACACACCCACCTTTTTTTTTTTTTTTTAAATATCTAACCATGATTATTTAATTAGTTTCTGTATTTGTGCAAAATATTCAAATCTTTTTAAAATTTGAAAAAAAAAAAATCTAACAAGGCTGTTTAAATGTTTTTTGTTTTTTCCCCTCCAATGACCATTGCTGTAACACAGATGTTTGTTACTTTTACATTTCAAAGTATTTTATTAAATTTATGGATAATGTTGAAATTCTTTGGAATTAATTTTAATATTTGTGTGTTGAAAGGGAATGTGACACTTGTTGCCTTGGAATAACGAAGTTTTAACTGACAAATTCCGCTGAGATGAATGACTTTATCTTCTGAATGTTCTTAAAATTCATCTATAATTTAATTTCACTTGTCAGCTACTATGTCAACAGTTAGCAATTTAATTTTTCTACAGCCTACAGAGAAATGAAATTTTATCTTATTTTTTATAAAAAGGTAGGTTGAAGCTCTCATTTCAACCCAATGCACTGGAATTATATAGATGAGTAAAGGGCAACAGTGGAAAATTTCATTAGTAGCTACTTTTTTATTTAAAAGTGCTGAGCTATAAACTTTCGTTAAAAGTTCTACTAGTATTAATCTAAAATAGCCTGAATGAATATGCTAATATTAGCATATTGTAAGTGGCAAGATTGGAATTATTGATGCTATACAAAAAAAAATTACTCTTCTGACAGGAAAGATAACCACTGGCAAATAATTTTTTAATAGCTACTTTTTTCATTTAGTGACCCTGTGTCTGATAGTGACCACTAGTTGATTTGCCCTTAGTGGTGAGCAAAGGACTTATATAATTTTTTTGATAAAATTATTTAATAATGTGAATAGAATTGTAATGCCTGAAAGATCTATTAAATTCTAAAGATAATGTTTCAGTACAGATCCAAATATCTTAAGTTTGTTATTTTCTACTGGATTCAAACTATTATTTCCTTTGAAAAGGAACTGCCAATAAGTAAGAACAAAAACATATAAAATATGACCATTTTACAAAATCTACATATATAAAACATGTTTGCTTATATTTGCCAGGTAAAATATCAGAAGTAATAAAAGACCTGTGTTACTCACTACACATCCGCTAATACTTGAGCACATATGTAGTACCACACAAGTTGGGCACATGATTAACAAATTATATAAATGTATTAGTCATGTATGTTTTGTAAAATGTATTTTTTAATGACCTCATTATCATTTTTTAAATCTGATACAATAAGAATATACATAAGACTTCTGTAATTATTTTCCAATTAATAACTTCAATACTGGAGTAGAATATTGTAAGTCTGGTCTTTTGACATTTTATTTTGCCTTTAGGATCTTCCCCTATTAGGGAGCGGGCCTGATCCACAACATAGTTAATAATAAATTAATATTGATAAAAATTTACATATATATAGTAGTATATAATAACAGTTCATTATAATATATACATATGGCAGCAAAAACATAAGTGTGGCCCTCAAGCTGAATTCTCTACCAGATTTTGGCTCTTAACAAAACTTTTAGAAAGTACCACTGATATGAAAAAAGATATGAAGTACACTAGTTGTCTGCGAGAATGGTTAACTGCAAAAATCAAATTTAACCTTGTAGAAGATAACCTTGTCTTGTTTTATGAAAAAAATAAAAATTTTGTTGAGGTGTAATCCTAAACAAGTGTTTTGTTAAATCCAATTTACTTTTAAAATACGCGTAAGAGGGTGTGTCTTATAACTGATATGAATTGAAGATGTAAAGTGTGTTTTCTTTATCTTGTGTTTTACTGTACATTATCAATATATTTCAAGATGTACAGTGAAAATGAAAAAGTCTTAAATGCAGGCCTGTAACTCCAGTTTAAATTGATACTTTTAAAAAAAGAATGCTATTATTATTTCTAAAATGTTCTTTTATAAAGATGTACAATTTATTGTGTTATGAGATAGCTGCATATAATTAAGTCTGTCATTCAAATCTTCAGTATTGCATAGATAATCCTGCATTCCAAGTGTGTGTGTTTTTTGTTTTTTTTTTGGTTTTTTTTGACGGTAAATTTTACAAGTAATTTTGAGCTCTACAAAAATTTTTAAAAATTTCTTCTAAATTGTATAATAAAATACTTAAATTTAAATGAATCAAAAAATAATTGCATATTTGATAACTGAAGTTATAAACCAAAGTATTTATTTATTTAAACAAAATTTATTTGTTCATGTAAATTTTTAAAAAGTTGTTCTTAGATTTTTGCTTAACCTTAGAATGAAAGGTTAAGTGCAGCATGTAAAAAAAGTGGAAATGCACGCTTTCATCAGTTGAATCAATGATTACTGAAATTTGATGGAGTAATGGACCAATTAATGCTAAACAGAAGCATTTTTTTTCTTGGACGTAGGTGTTAGAAAAATGTGCCTTTTCATTACTTTTTTTTATGTGATATTTTATATTTAAAAAAAAAAAATGTACTTCAGACATATTTTTTTAAGTAATTATGTTTGATGTTAGTTAAATTATTAAGAGTTCATAAGTAAAACATATATTTTAGTAAGCCTACTACAATTACTGTAATCAATAGTCATGTGTGCAAAAAAAAGAACATATTTATAAACTGGATAAGCTTATCTTAAGCTGTACTTTATATGTCATTACTTTATGAAAATACGCTATTAAATTGCAGAAAATTGTTATCTATAAACTATGAAAATTCTTAATTTTACTGTTTTATTCCTAACCTCTTTTTTGGGGTGAAAGAGGGAGTTTTTTATGCTTAAAAATTAGGTTTTGGAGTTTTGATTTTGATAGAAAGACTGAGGATGTTAAATATAATGTTTCAATATCTTAGAAAAGTGTGTCAGGTATTTTTATTTCGGTTATTTAGTAACTAAATGGTCTAGCCGGATAAGCATAGCGAAATGGCCCCCATAGCCGATGTTTGAAATAACATGTGTGGTAATAAGGCTCACCTTGAGAATACAATATAGAGTGTTTTTAGCCCCTGACCTTGAACTGTCCTTGAGATAATCAACAAAGTAATCGCATGCGCAAGTAGTTTTCAAATTCGTTTTTCTCAAAAAGTACAAAAGTTTAAAAAATGAAACCAATGCCAATTATTGAATAATATATTAGTTCACATCATATATTTTTTTTCACATTTTTATGCAAATTTTAACATAGAAAAATAAACAAATATTTTTTTGAAAAAATTATTAATGTAATAATTTTATACTTACACCAACCAAAAAATTACAGAATAATACTCAATGAATGAACTTTTAAGAAAAAAAATTTCGTTAAAATCGAAGATGTGCTTTTTGAGTTATAAAAAAAATAATGCTAGCAGTTTTCTAAGATATTCTTAACTTTCCCTGTTTGTATTTGCAGAAATACGCTACTATCAATGCATTGGTCGATTCGTGACATTTCTAATCGGGCGGGATGCGCAGTGCTGTTATTTTGGCATACAATGCATCCTTCTCGCGTAATAATATCAAGTCGGTCTAGTCGATTGTGCAAGTGAAGCTGAATAGGGACTGTAAATATATAAAGTTATCAACTTTTTGGCAATTTCGGACTCCCTAGCAACCTTCTGATATCAGAAGTTATCTTTCCTCGAAACCCCCTCCTCCTAATAATAGTGTTATGTGTCTAAAGTTTTTTTTTTTTTTTTTTACAATTGTTTTTCCTTTTTTTTTTTTTCTTTTTATATGTTTCAATGCAATATACAGGTATGGTTATACATATTTTATTCCCATATTTTACTGATTTGAATGAGAAGAAATTTATAAAATATCACTTTTACACAAGAAATAACTCTATATCAAATAACATTTTAAAGAAATACTTATTGTTTAAAAGTTTTTAAAATAGCTCTTTGTTACATTAATGCATTGAGCAGTAGTATTGTCTTCTTGCACTTCGCCCTTGCATGGGGCTAAACAGAACTTTTTGTAAACAAAACAGGTGGACAAAATTCTTCCCCATCTTTTACTAGCAAAAATATCAATTATTATTTCAAATCTGGTTTCTCTAACAATGATTTACATACCAATATGGCAGGGGAATATTAATGGTGAACATTGGGTTATTCCATATTTTGGAATGAAATGTTTTATAAACATTGAATATGGTTTTAATAATAACTTTGTATTTTCATAAAAAGAAGAAAACATACTTTAAAAAATGAAGATTACAAATGTAAAGAAAAAGATACCAAAAAAGTAAATTTTAGTTTGATCAAATATGATAATGATATCAAATCACAACACTCCCTCCTTCTACAGGTATCTTCCGATGTCAAGTGCCAGACTCCCCCCCCCCCTCCCCCCCCCCCCCCACACACACACACACATACACTCCCCCCTAAAGTTATACATTATATATGTACACTGTGCAGCCCCATAAGCGCCTTCTACGTGAAAATTATGATAGGTAAATGTTGCCATTTTATTTGTCATTTCTTGATATTATAACGCGAGAAGGATACGTAGTGCGCCAAAATAACAGAATACTTAAAAACACGAAACAAATCTATAGGGAAGTGGTATGTATGGAAACATTCTCTTATAAAGAAAATTTTTTTCTTAACAGTACGTAATTTGAGCATTATTCTGTAATTTTTTGGTTGGTGTAAGTATAAAATTACTACATTAATAATTTTTTCAAAAAATATTTTTGTTTATTTTTCTATGTTAAAATTTGTGTAAAAATATGAAAAAAATATATGATGTGAACTAATATATTCTTCAATAACTGGCGTTGGTTTCATTTTTTTAACTTTTGTACTTTTTGAGAAAAATGTATTTAAAAAATAGCAACGTCGGTGCAAACTTTGCCGATTATCTCAAGGGCATTTCAAGGTCAGGGGCTAAAAACACTCTATGTTGTATTCTCATGGTGAGCCTTATTACCACACATGTTATTTCAAACATTGGCCATGGGGGCCATTTCGCTATGGTTATCTGGCTAGATCCTTTAGCATATAAGTTAAAAGTTATTACTTTAATTTGTACGAATTAAATTATGCTATAAAATTTAGCTGAAAAGAAAATCATTTCTGTTTCTTATTATTTTCAAATAATATTGTATTTTTTCTCCCATCAGATTTGTTGTTCGAGATTTCACATACAGTGAAGAAGAACTTGCTGCTGGCAAAAGCCAGCATGCTAAATTGAAGATGGATAAGAGTAAACAGTTGGTTAGTAAATTTAGTTCTTACGATTTTCATCACTCAAAATCACCTTTATAGCATTGTACGCATTGTCCTAAGAAGTTCAAGCTATTAGCCAACACATTAACAAAATTTGAATAAATAGCCAACTTTAAAAAATGTTAGCCAAAAGTTACATTTAAGTTTCTTTTAAGATACTAATTTTTTTATACATGAATTTTACAAAAATTTGTGTGAACCACTATGTCACATATGCTAAAAGTGACTTAAAAAGAAAAAAAAAAAAAGTGTTAAAGTGTACATACACTGACTAGCTTCGACACTGTCGGTATCGAAAAAGACTTGTTAACGTGTTTTTGATCACTTTTAGCTAGGATTCGCTGATATATATCAATGGATATATATCCAATATTTATTTTCAAAATATCTTTTATATATATATATATAGTCAAAACAGGTATAAATGATTTTTTTTTTAATTCTTATTGATTGTGTCATTCTGTAGGTAATGTAGTTTTGTCTCTGACAATGATATTTTTAACCCCACCCATACCCCAAAAAGAAAAAACCTTTTCCAGTCTATACGTTTGAGGCTGAATTTTTAACTGCAGAACCAATAATGTGAGACAATGTCAGCTTAGAACAGCCAATGAAAGATAAACTCTAATTTTGATAATCAGTTATTTACACCTTCATTAAAAATAATCTTTTCTGTTCTGGTTGTTGTTCAATTTCAACTGCATAACATGTTAGGGAATAGAAATCAGACAAGCTTGTGTTTAAGTTCAAAATTTTCAATAAAAAAAATTACTTTGTATTTAATATTTTGTTTGTATGAAACATGAATTTTTAATGATACTTGATACTGAATTCTATAATTTGTTTTTTGATGAATGTAAAAAGCAAATTATTTCTGTTTTCAATTAGTTGATCTTCAATTTTGTTATGTGAGTGAATAAAGAAAGAAAAAGACAATTAGAATAGTGTCTTATTAAGTTTCCATGTGCAATGTGTTTTAGTTTCTAATTTATACTAAGTGTATAATATATCAAAATGTCGGATATTTTTGAAAATATCATGATATTTACGAACCCTGCTTTTAGCATATGTGACTTTTATATTTTAATAGTTGGTTTTTAATATGAAATTTACATTTAATCAATGTAAACTGTTTTTTTTTTTTAATGTAGCTTAAAATAACGTTTTAAATTATGGTATTGTATACAAAATACATAATTAAATATTTATATATGTATTATATTTTACATGTCAAACAAGCATCTGTTTCTATTCATGCTCTGACAAAAGTTAGATCAAAATAAAAATTCTTAATCTTCACTATAGTTTATAATGAAAACATCAGAAAGTTTTACTTCCATATTAATCCTTAAAACATTCCTAATGATACTTTAATTGCTACTGTCTCTTTTGCTATTTGTGATTGCCATTACACTTGTCAAACCTATGACTGTCAACTATCGAACATTTTTATAGCTGCAAAATCCTTAAAGATTTATGCCACCAATCTGTCACCAAAAGTGACCATAAACCATAGTGATTGTCCTAAATTCATTTTAGATTTAATTCATTTCCCCCCTCCTTCAGCTTATTTAAAACAATTCTTGAATATTTTTTAGGGACATTTATTCCTACTTTTGAAAAGATTTTTGCTGCAAAGGAATCATTTGCAAAATATTTAGTCAAAACTTATTTTTTATACCAATCTTCAGACATTCATATTTTGATAGTTGCACAATATATTTAGTGTGGGCCTTGAATAGTAAATAATTCATCTAAATGAGTGAGATTATTTTATCTTAACTGGGTGTTTTTAGTTTTTTTATTTTATTGTCAGTTAAATATTATTTGTGTTTATTTGCTTGATTAATTCATGATTACTCATTCTCAGTTTTCCTTTAGACATTCTTTGAGTGAATTTTCACTTTTATAATTTTTTTCTAGAATCTGAACCAATTGAAGCTTCAAATCAAATTTACTATTGACACTTTTCATACATATATTTAAAAGAAAAAAAAACTTATATTATCCAGATAAATTTACTATCATATGTGTTTTTTTTTCCCAAAATAAATTTGTTGTTTAGGTGCATAAAATAAATTTCTGATAAAAATGTATTGTTCATGTGAAATAATATTGGTCAGCATGTTTCTTCATGTTGAAAGTTATTGCTGATGATAAAAGAATCAGTTTTGGTTAAGAACTAAACAGAAATTTTAAATTACATAAAATCTTTCTATTGGTAAAGTGATTGTATTAACATACATTTCAGCAAAAATAAAAATAAATATACAAATATAAGTTATCTTGGATATTCGTGTCATCAAAGCTAGTTTATTTTTTGAATGACAGTTTGTCAATATTTAGTTAGAAATAAACTCTTTGTGAAATTCAAAATCGAAAATATCATTGGGAAAGGAATACTTAAAATGCTAATTGGAATGTAGCTAAATGAAGAAATGTAATTTTTCCTTTTTTATTTCAGAGTGGACTGTTTAGATGGTTGAAAGTAAATTTTAGTGAATGTTTTGTTGCTTGGATACATGTGAAAGCCCTCAGAGTCTTTGTTGAATCTGTTTTAAGGTAAATTGTTTTGATTCACAATTCTATTTTTTTTATACATATATTTTAATCTTACAAAAACTGTAACATTATGTTTGTAGTCAAATATTTTTAAATACAATGTAAATTTACTGTATCATAATCTTTTGCATATAAATTATTTTATTAATTTGATTTGTTAATTAATTCTTAATATTCTTAAAATTAATAATTAATTAATATCAATATTCTTAAAATTAATAATTAATATTCTTAAAATTAATATTCTTAATTCAAAGTATATATGAAAAGTTTTTTAAAAATTATGCTACAGCTTACATTAGCATTTAGCACAAAACTTATTATTTAATTAATTTTAGTTTAGTTGCTTTTTTTGTTGTTGTTGTTGTTATTACATTTTTTTTAACAGAACAGTTTTATTTTGTTTTCCTTTTTGTAGGTATGGGTTACCTGTAAATTTCCAAGCTATGTTACTTCAGCCTCTAAAAGCTACCAAAAAGTTGCGGGAAACATTAAACAAAATATACAGCCATTTGGATAGCAGCCTTGCTTCTGGTCAAATAGATGTAAGATAATGCTTGATCATTTTTTTTCCCTTTCACTTAACTAGGGTGTTTAGATATTTTAGCGTAAAAGATAATGGGGGAGGGGGGGGGGGGGCAGACATGTGAACAATGTGTATTTCTTCTAATTAACTTTGGATTAAAATGTTCCAAAATTATTATTAGTTTGCAGTACAGTGAAACCTCCCTGAACGACCATTTTTTCATAGAACGAAATTTATTCCCATAGGTTCAATACTAATTTTACCTCCATTCAGAAGCCATGCCAGTTGAACTCCCTCGATGTGCGACCAATTTCTTTGAAAAAAAAAGAAAATGAAACAAATTCTGTTTTTTCCTGGTCGCTTGAAGAAGGTTTTATTAGAAAAATAATTCCAGAGAGCTCATTATTCATCAAACTTCTAAACTAATTTTAGAATGTATTTTTCATTCCGGGAACTTTTAAGTGTTTAAACCCCTTTGTGCCTTTTTAGGCAAAGAATTTAACTCTGATGACAAATTAAGAATGACTGTCAATAAACTCTCCTGCCTTGTTCTGTCAAAAAACTCTCAATGAAATAGATAAATTAATGAATCGTCATTATTTGTTCCTGTCCAAAAAAAATTGCATTTATTTACTGAACTTCAAAAGGACTTGGGTTAAAAAAAGTTATAAAAGATAAAACTGTAAAATCAAAGCAAAAGTCAATGTATTCATTTTTTAAACTCTGCACTAATAAACTTATGTAATTTACTTTTGTTTTGATACTTAAATTTTCATATTTTTTTCCTAATGTGAAAAATAAATTTTAGTAACATTAATTGTTACCTTTTTTCAACAATTAAAATTTAGATTTAAACATGACCTCCATTAAGAGACCACCTCTTGGAGTGACCAATTTTTATTGGAATGGAACATGGTCGCTTTAGGGAAGTTTTACTGTACTAATTTATAATGTTGTTCATGCTTATAAAGCAATCAACCCTTTAGTTTTGCAATACCAGCAATTTATTTGTTTTAGAAGGTGTTTTTTAATAAAAACTTCCCAAATTACTGAAGTTTAAAACAAGCTCAACTTTTATTTTAATTATTTGTTTATCACTATTGCAAATTGTTGAAGCATTAATAAGGTAAGATTTTGATAGGCTGTGTCTTTTTATTTCAGTAAAAACTATTTTATTTTGACACATTTACTTTAAGTTGATGGATGGCCACTTTTAAGCAAAACATACAGAGCAATTGTGAAGGGTTAACAAGCATTCAAACTGCAACAGAAATGTTTGTTTTGAAGCCCACTATGATTTTTAAAATAATGACAATTTCTTATAGGATGAACATTGAACCAAATGAAATTATAGCCTCAATTCCATGAAAGAATGCATTCCATAATAGGTATGCGGCTAGGCAAGTGTTCATCAATCACTAGGAAATTCTCCTAAAATATATCTCAAGAAGATAGTTAAAATGCAACTTATTTATAAAAATACAAAACAAATGACTTATAATTATGCTAAATGCTTAAATGACCACACCCAATATCATGGGAAAAGTATTAATCTGCTGGAATTCGATGCATAAAATGCTTCATAAAAAGAAACTAAATCTTATTTAGAAAACCCAAAAATACAATTTGAACAGACCCTTTGTATTAAAAAAAGCAAATTTCACAATCTGCTTTCTAAAAGGAGCAATCTTAGAAAGTTTGGTCCTTGCATATCCGGCAGAGCAGATGACTTTTCTTTAATTTAAAAATGTTTTTGTAATTGAGGTAAAATATTTACTTAAATATAAATATTTGACAAAATTTTATAATTTCTAATTGTGTATTGAAATATAAATTTGAAAAAGGATTATTATTTTTTATTATTATTATTATTCTTTCTGCATATGTGACTTGAGCAAGAGCCCAATAGTTTTAATTGTTCTTTAAAATGATCATAAATCTTAGAAATTCTCATAAATGAATAAATAGAAGGTCCTCAAAATAAAAATAATTGTAGATAATATGAATTGTTTTTGTTTGATTAATTTAAAATCACATTCAAGAACAATCGAAAAAGAAAAAAATGTACACATGTCCCAACAAAATTTTCTTTACAAAATGCATTTTTCTGGTGCTTTTTGTTTGATTTTTGCATCGAAACAGCTTTTGCATCTGAATCTTTTGGAAAATCTTATCTTCTTAAAAAATATACATAGAATCTAACATTATTAAATTGCAAATTGCAAGATGTTAAATGTTGTGTAAAGTAAGATGAAAATTAAAATGTATTTCAAAATTGACATTGAGAACCCTGATCTGAAGATTTACTAGTTATCTACTATTCTATATCCATTACCTTAGTACTGTCCAGGGAGCAGTTATAACTTTTTGTTACTTATAGCTGCAGTTGCTTAGATGTTAGAATATTCAATACTTCTTTTCATACAACATTACAAGAGTGACATGGATTTTCTGTAGGTAGAAGTACTTTTAAACTGTTTTGCCTCTTAACCCTGGAAAAAGCAATGCTGAACATTCCATGCATGAAAACAGGTATCTGCAAGTCAACATCAACGAACTCTGAGGTCTAGCTTTGAATACCCTTAGTATTGCAAACACTAGCCGTACCAGAAATTGATGTCTTTGCATTGTACATCCAAGTTCACAATAAAACAAAAGGCACCACTCATGGCTACTTTAGGAAAATAAATCTATCATGCAACTCATAAGTAGAATGCAGACTGTAAAACATTGCCAAAACACCAGGTGCAAACATGACCGAACAGTTGTTATTCCAAAGTTCTTTCAAAGTCTTGTTCCATTGCATAGTCCTTCTGAAATATCTAAATTGTGCAATAGAATTGTCATCGAAAACAAGTCATTTTTACATTTGATGTGCATGTGTATAACTCTTTTAAGGCAAAATGTGAAATTTTGAAGCAAACTGAAAAAAAAATTTTGAAACTATCAAAAGTAAGAAGTAGTAGAAAAACATAAGAAATCGTCGTACGGGTTTAAATTTAAATGTTTACCGTACGATGGGCCTAAAAAACGTCTAAAAAGTACTATGGGAAAAAAGTACAATCTGGCAACCCTCTTCTGAACACAACATATTGTTTTCACATGCTCATTTTAATGTATGAGACAAATTTGTGAAAATTGTTCCATCTTTCTTCGGGATCGTCCCAGACTCCCAAAATTGCTTACTTTTTTAATATATATGATATTAATAGTCACTTCATATTTAAAGTATAAAATAAAGGCAATGGACCAAAAAAACTTTGAAAAATTTTCTATAAATTTATTTTGAAAAGAGGGGAGCAAAAAATACATTCTTGTTCCAGGGTGGGGGGGGGGATCCTATTTTTGACCCTGTCATTATGAATGCAAAATCTTAAGTTACATGTGATTATTTGTGAATTATACTATTTAATTTATTTTCAACATATCATTTACTTTTGGTGTGTTTGAGTAATACAGTGATTTATTTTCTTAAACATATAAATAACCCCTTAAGTATGTAAATTACCTTATAAATTGTGTAAATAAATACAATAATTTTGCTCATTTACAGTATATAACTATGCTAAAAATATTTTGATTTCAGACGTGCTTTGTGCTAGTAAAACTATGTGAATTTTTCAAAAAGAAAAGTAAAATAATTTATGCTTTATTATGTATTCTCAACAGAACAGAAATGTTCAATTTTACAATTTAACTTAAATTGAGTTTGGATTAATCATTATTTTGTATTAAGGAGAGTTGTTTGTACATTGAATATGTGTTTCAAAATTTTACTTAATCTAAAAATCATGTAAGCTGTACTCTTGTGGGAAAACTACTGAATTTATGCAAGAAAAATACTTCATATCATAAGCTTTCATCTAACATACAAATATGACCAAAGTGAACTCAAAATATAATGATGTAGCTTTTAAGAAGGTCAGGCTGATAAGGCATATATATTTATTATACATAGCTGTGTAAGTTTTATGAAAAGTTTTTATCTTCATATAAGTTTGTTTTTCTGAATCTCATTTTTATGCAAGAGCTGACTTGGAAATTACTAGAAAAAAAGTTGCCATTTTCTAATAGACTTTCTGCAAACACCCTCCACATACATTTTATCTTCCAAGATTAGAGACATAGCTGACTAAACTCACGCACAAACACTAGAAAATACCCAATAGATGAAGCTGTGTGTGACTTCATGATACTATCCATAAAAAGGAACTGGTGTTTAACAGTTTCCTAAAAAGACAGAATATTTTAATGGGCCTCATTCCTAAAGCTCGCTATGGCAATTCGGTACTTTTCGGTTAGCCAGGCGCCAGTGTTATATATACATATTTATATACATACATATATGTATATATACATATATATTTACACTTATATATGTGTGTATATATACAATATGTGTATATGTATATTTACATATATGTATGTACAGGGTGTCCAGCGAATAAGACTCTGATTTCAAAATTAAATATCTCAAAAACAAAGATCAATAGAATTATGCAGTAAATAGTTTGTTTATTAGCTAAGCTGTAAAAATGTTATACAGAAGTTTCAAAATTTAGTTGCAAAAACCGTTAACAGATGGTGCTGAAATCACAATACTTGTAAACTGCTTTGAAGTCCAGAGCACTGGCGTCTCATTCCTAGATGGCTCCCTACGTAAAAACGAATATTGGGAAAGTCCATTTTTTCATTGGGGTGTGCAGAAACAGAGACATCTGGTCACAGAATTATTGCATCAGCTTTAATTTTAGAAAATTTCAATTAATAGAATGTTCAATAAAAAGTTTAGAAATCATTATAAGAATTTTAAAAATATTTTATTAAATTCAATCTTTAATGCCATATAATTATTTAAATCAAAATGCATATATTTAGAAAAATAATTTTGTACTTTTTATTTATTTTTTATATTTTTAAATCACGGCATAATATTTTTGTATTATTGTTTATACCTGAATTATTATAAATAAAAAGTAATTTTTCACTTTTAGTTTATTTTTAAATCACGGCATAATACTTTGCTTTTAGCGCAACACATATATTTCTTTTCTTTGTAAACAAAGTTTTAGAGACAGAAATTATGCATTAAATTATTTCTTTTTTAAAAGGAATTGATGATAAGTCATATCATCAACGTCAAAGCAAAAGTATTTTGGATGCTGCATTCCTTTCGAACACTTCGGATCCTATCTCTAGAAGCTGCACCATATTTCTGTGCTCAATGATAAAAAAAAAATGAAAACGAGTTTTTAAAATTAAAATTATTTTTTTAACTTAATTAAGTTTTTAAAAATAGAAACTTTGTATTTTTCATTCAAACTATTCTCTATAATTAAAAACAAGTGGGTAAGTGTGATCACAGATCGCACAGAGGGTTTCGTTTAATATTCATTTCAAAACACTTTATCCTTTTGAAAAATCTGTTAGTTCCATATTTCGCAACTAGGGGCGCACTCTATTCTAAACAAATCTCTATCCGAACGAAACTCCGTTTTACATATTATCTGTATATATATTAGTCGAAGGGATTAGGCCCATAGCACCCGAGATAAGTAGGCGCCCCTGGCGGTAAGAAGTGGAACTCAAATATGTAAGGCTATGGTGCATAATATGAAAGGATGGTCAAAGGGGTGTCGGCAAAAGTTGGAAAAGTGCTCCCCGGGTGAAAAGAGCGGAGGTTAGAAAAATTGCTTAAAATATACGTTAGAGCACAGAGGAGTAAATAATGTAAGACTTTTTGAAAATTTTATGATTTGTCGTGTGGTCTGAGGTATTCAGCTATATGTATGCAAAAATTCATATCTCCAACTTAATTAGGGGCTCTCTTAGAAAGAATTGCTTAAAATACATATGTGGTAGCTGAAAGGGTTAAACGTAAGACTTTTTCAAGATTTTATAATTTGTCGCCTGGCCTCAGGTGTTCTGCTATAATAAGCATGCAAAATTTCAAATCTCCAATTTAATAAGGGGCTCAGTTAGGAAGAATTGCTTAAAACACGCATGTGGGAGCCCAAAGGGTTAAATGTATGACTTTTTCAAATTTTTATGATTTGCCGCATGATGGTGTTCAGCTAGTATGCAAAATTTCACGCCTCCACCCTAAATAGAGTGTCACTTAGAAAGAATTGTTTAAAATACACATGTAGGAACCCAAAAGCTTAAATGTACGACTTTTTCAAAATTTTATGATTTGCCGTTTGATGTGTGATGCTCAGCTATAAGTATGTAGAATTTCACGCCTCCAACCTAATTAGGGGCTCACTTAGAAAGAATTGTTTAAAATACACATGTTGGAGAACAAAGGGTTAAATGTATGACTTTTTGAAAATTTTATGATTTGTCGTTTGATGCGAGGTGCTCAGCTATAAGTATGCAAAATTTCACGCCTCCAACATAAATAGGAGCTCACTTAGGAAGAATTACCTAAAATACACATGTGGGAGCCCAAGGGGTTAAATGTACGACTTTTCAAAATTTTATGGTTTGTCATTTGATGTGAGGTGTTCAGCTATAAGTATGCCAAATTTCACACCTCCAACGTAAATAGGGTGTCACTTAGAAAGAATTGTTTAAAGTACACATGTGGGAGCCCAAAAGGTTAAACGTACGACTTTCTCAAAATTTTATGGTTTGTCATTTGATGTGAGGTGTTCAGCTATAATTATGCAAAATTTCACTCCTCCAACCTAATTAGGGTTCACTTAGAAAGAATTGTTTAAAATACACATGTGGGAGCCCAAAGGGTTAAATGTACGACTTTTTCAAAATTTTATGATTTGTCCTTTGATGTGAGGTATTCAGCTATAAGTATGCAAATTTTCACGCCTCCAATGTAATTAGAGGTTCTCATAGAAAGAATTGCTTAAAATACACATGTGGGAGCCCAAAGGGTTAAATGTATGACTTTCTCAAAATTTTATTATTTGTCGTTTGATCTGAGGTGTCCATCTATAAGTACGCAAAATTTCATGCCTGCAACCTAATTAGGGGCTCACTTAAAAAGAATTGCTTAGAATACACATGTGGGAGCCCAAAGGGTTAAATATACAACTTTTTGAAAATTTTATGATTTGTCGTTTGATGTGAGGTATTCAGCTATAAGTATGCAATATTTCACTCCTCCAACCTAATTAGGGTTCACTTAGAAAGAATTGTTTAAAATACACATGTGGGAGCCCAAAGGGTTAAATATACAACTTTTTGAAAATTTTATGATTTGTCGTTTGATGTGAGGTATTCAGCTATAAGTTTGTAAAATTTCACGCATCCAACCTAATTAGAGGCTCACATAGAAAGAATTGTTTGAAATACACATGGGGGAGCCCAAAGGGTTAAATGTATGACTTTTTCAAAATTTTATGATTTGTTGTTTGATCTCAGGTGTCCATCTATAAGTACGCAAAATTTCACGCCTGCAACCTAATTAGGGACGCACTTAGAAAGAATTGTTTAAAATACACATGTGGGAGCCCAAAGGGTTAAATGTACGACTTTTTCAAAATTTTATAGTTTGTCGTTTTATGTGAGGTGTTCAGCTATAAGTTTGTAAAATTTCACACCTCCAACCTAATTAGAGGCTCACATAGAAAGAATTGTTTGAAATACACATGGAGAAGCCCAAAGGGTTAAATATACAACTTTTTGAAAATTTTATGATTTGTCGTTTGATGTGAGGTATTCAGCTATAAGTATGCAATATTTCACTCCTCCAACCTAATTAGGGTTCACTTAGAAAGAATTGTTTAAAATACACATGTGGGAGCCCAAAGGGTTAAATGTAGGACTTTTTCAAAATTTTATAGTTTGTCCTTTGATGCGAGGTATTCAGCTATAAGTATGCAAAATTTCACGTCTCCAATCTAATTAGAGGTTCACATAGAAAGAATTGTTTAAAATACACATGTGGGAGCCCAAAGGGTTAAATGTACGATTTTTTCAAAATTTTATGATTTGTCGTATGATGTGTGGTGGTCATCTATAAGTATGCAAAATTTCAAATCTCCAACATGTGTAGTTTCTGAGAACGGGCTCTGTGACGGACAGACAGACAGAGGAGCGAGACGAATAGGGTTTCGTCAGATGAACGAAACCCTAAAAATGATTTATGAATCATTATTATAAATGCTCAATGACTTTTAGCTTAATTAAATTTTAAAACAACAGACTTTGGATTTTTTTATTCAAACTTTTTTCACAGTTTAAATAAATATTAAAAAGTAAAGATTTCCATTTTTTTCAAATCCTCCACTACTTGTATTCGATTCCACGATCTACCAATTAGGAGAGAAAAGACATACTACAGAGATATTGGTATCCGGACCGAAGTAGCTTATAACATAATTTAAAACAAATCTCAATTCTGTCAACACATGGCTCCGCTTCTGCACATTACCCAAAAAAAATATTTTTTCAGTTCTTATATAATGATTGCTAAACTTTTTATTGAAAATTCTATTAATTGAAATTCTCTAAAATTGAAGCTGATGCAATAATTCTGTGACCAGATGCATCCACTTCTGCACATCACCCCAACGAAAAAGCGGTCTTTCCCAATTTTCATTCTTCCATAGGAAGCCATCCAGGAATGAGACGCTAGGGCTCTCGGCTTCAAAACACAATTTATAGGCATTGCGATTACAGCGCCATCTGTTAGCGGTTTTTGCAACTAATTTCTGAAACTTATGTACAACATTTTTACAGCTTAGCTAATAAACAAACCGTTTACCGCATAATTCTAGGGATCTTTGTTTTTGAGATATTTAATTTTGAAATCAGGGTCTTATTCGCTGGACACCCTGTATATAAATATGTATATATAACACTGGCGCCCGGCTAACCGAAAAGTACCGGCAATTCTATATCAAATGCTTGTAATTAAACATAAAACCCAATGAATTAAATTAAAATTAAGAATAAAAACATTTTTGTATTATACCTCTTCAGATTATGACTCTTAATGAGCAATTTCTATGTTGTCTCTAGAAACTCAACTGACATGTTGAGAATTAGCTTACAAGGTAAGTTTTGAATCATTGGAGAAGAGAATGTAAATCCTTTATTTTTCCCTAGACTGTTGTAATTAGCACCAAGTCTTTAGAGCATAACAACGAAAGAAACCAACAATATTAATGAATGTACAACCTATTTTCTGCTAGTCAATAACTTGCCTAGAAATAATTAGTGGCATGCAGTAACAAATTCCTGAGGTAGCTGTCGGTTGTCTGTAACTTTGTGTAGTTTATATTGAATGACAGTTTTCCATAAGAATTTGTAGCTTCTTTATTTCCTTGGCCTGACCCTTTGATGGTGGTAGCGAGGGATGTAGTGGTGGGTATAAGGTGGTATACGCATATACCTTCTGAATAACTTTGTATACCCTCCGTAGCACTACTGTATAGTGTATACTCTCTGTCTTTGGTGTGTACCTCCATAGCACTATTGTGTATTCTTTGGTGTGTTCCTTCATCGCACTATTGTGTACTCTCTGGTGTATACCCCTCATAGCACTACTGTATACTCTGGTGTATAAGCTCTGCCTATAGCATAGACCCTCTTGATTTTTTACGACTACATCACTGGTGGTAGCCATTGCTTGGTGTAGTTTCAATAACATGTACCGGGTGTCCCAAAAAGGACTGACTGATTTTAAAATTCAATAACTTCCAAACGGTGACAGATATTAAAAAAATTCTTGCAGGAGGGTTATGCATAAAGTCAAAAGTTTTTTTACAGTGATTTTCGATTTTAGTTCGAATTACAAATAATAGATGGCGCTGCGATCAATAGAGGCTAAATTCAGGCTCGATTTTTGGTACTTCGTGGCCCGGATAATACATTTCCATCTCCTTTTTCTGCATGGAACAACAGAAAGGGCCAAAAATCGAGCCTGTATTTAGCGACTATTGCTTACAGCGCCATCTATTGTTTGTAATTCGAACTAAAATCGAAAACCACTGTAATAAAACTTTTGACTTTATGCATAACCCTCCTGCAAGAATTTTTTTAATATCTGTCACCGTTTGGAAGTTATTGAATTTTAAAATCAGTCAGTCCTTTTTGGGATACCCGGTAAGTACTTGTAAGCATTAAGCCATCTCCATTTATGATTAGCCGAGTTTCAGTATGCTAATGACCTTTCATCTCTGTTGCATAATCTAAATAAATGATTATGTACATTATCTTCAGGGGTGCATTTTTTGACTTGAGAAATTTGTATGAACTCGAAATTTGCATATTACTCAAACAATTACTTTTGCATTATTGTTGCTATTTTACATTATTTGTTATTTAACTAGCAGTAGATGGTTAGTTTACAAATGATAAATAAATTATACATTGTGCCTTTTCAAACAATTTTTAATTCATTAATTTCAAGAAATATATTTATTGTTTTAAGTTACAATGCATATCTATGTATGATTTGACATTAGGTTTATTTTATTTTGATATTTATTTGTAGGACATTCCTGGTGGTTTGACGTCATTTGGTGTTGAAGAATATTATCCATATGTGTACTTCAAAATCAACATAGATATGCTTGAAGATAAAAAATGAGCCTATCTTAGAAAAAAAAAAAAAAATCTGTAAAAATAAATGTGTGGTTCTGGAGATATAGCTGCATTAGTTTATAATTGTCAAGCATTCCTATATAACCAAGTAAAAGATATCTCTTGTAATCAAGTTTAGAAAATTATGAATGTGATCTAGACTCAGTGAAAAGAAATGTTTCATAATATAGGAACTTTGTTTGCCTGCCTGACTCAATTCAATATTAAAATTGAAAAATTATTATTTTTATAATGAGCAAAAAAAAATTTTTTTTTTCATTTTTGAGTTGTCAATGGTGAGCACTAGTAATTCCAAATATATATATGTAAAATTTTCAACAATTGTATGTATGATATTTTTATTTAATTAACCGTGAAATGTAAAAGTTATTTTTTAATTAAGTATGTGTGTTCATCGTGTTTGTAAGCTATATAGATATATAAATATGTTGTGAATGTAGCGTAAGTTATTCTTCAAAGTTTCGTTTATCATTTTATGTGATATATATTTACACTCTAGAATTTTCTTTAAAGTGGATACATTATCTATATCTACCCAAGAAAACTTCGTTTCTGCTCTGTTTTAAATTATCATTATGCAATGTTCCAAATCACTTCTACTACACTAAACAATATTCTTAAAATTATGCGTAATTAGTTATAAAAAAAATAATAAGTATTCATAATAACTACAAAATAATGAAAGTGAAAATTTTTTGTCACTAAAGCAAGCAAACTGAAAACCGGGAAATATTTACAATTGTTAACTTTTGATTGTATATTGATTTTTTCTTTTAATTTGTATTATCTAAATAAGATTAAGTGGTCTGAAAAAAAGAATAAAATTAAAAACGTCTGTTATAATACCAATAAATATATAAAATTTTTATCACCACATGTTTTGTTTTGTTTTTAAGTATTCAACTTTGTTTAACTTATAATGTATACCTATAAATTTCTTACTATTTTTACTTCCTATTTGAAATTCTGTGCTGTTAGATAAATGTTAATTATTTTGTCCTTTTTTATGATTATTGTTGACATTTGTTTTTTATAATTGCATCTTGAAAGTTTTTCACCTTTTCAAAAAGTAAAAAAATAATAATTAATAAATTTTAAAAATAAAAATTGGTGGCCTTAAATAATTTGACTTTAAATTTGTCCATTTCATTTACTCAATTCCACAAAGTGTTTTGAACAAGAGTATTATTTTTTATAAAAATAAAATTGCTCTCTATATCAAAATGAAAGTTTTGACAAAACTAATTGTTATTATTTATGCATTTTAGACTGTTTTCAAAATAGCTCTTTAATATATTATGAATCATGTCTGTTAGTTATAGGATTCACCTGTGTAAATATTCATGTATTTTACATGTTATCTTTCATGTAAATAAAAATTGTCTATTTTGCTTGAAAATGTGCAACTAAGTTTATTTAAAATTATTAGCAAGCCTATTTATAAATTTATTTAATTTCCAGAATTGAAATAGAGAGAGAAAAAAATTGAAAAGATATTCTATGATGAACAACAGGTTTGATGCTGTTTTACAATTGATGTTGCAGTTAGTGGTTAAAATGTTTGGTCCCTCTGAATATACATGAAACATTTTTTATTATTATTTGTATAGTTTTAATTTTGATGAATCACATTACAGAAATAATTATAACTTTGCAGGAGTGGCCATTACGGATGTGTGCACTTATAAGAGCCCCTCCCTCTCCCAACTAGATTTTTTTTTAAACTTTAACATTTTAAAAAGAAAAGAAAAAAAAGTTTTAAAACGATTTGCCCCAAGGCCTGCACCTAACCGCACACTTTTGGGGAATGGAAGTCCCTAATAAAGACTTACTTTTTTACTTCGGAAAAATATGGAATTCCAAAGATATTTATTTTACTTGATCCTCTTTCAGAAGAAGGCTGACTCTGATACTTAACAACTTTATCATGAATCTGGAAAGAAGCCTAATATATCAAATGTTAAAATATTAACACGTTGCATAAATGAAATGTTGAATAGCATTGGTATAGATTTTAAAATTGAATATCAGCAAAATTTTATTTTTCCTTTAGTCTTTCATGCTGTGTAAAACATAATATATAACTTATAAACTAATTTATGTTTTTGTTATTCATTAAACTTTTTAAATTTTATTATTCCTGTATTGTTATCTAAGTTTCATCTCTTTAGCATAAGATAAATGTATTCAAAAAGTCATTCAATTGTTGGTTGTTATATTGAAAATTTTATTTGATAATATATATATAGACTTTTATTAGTTAAAGAAGATACTTATCATATTTTTTAAAAAGATGTTGACTTCAGTACAAAGTATTTATTATTGCTATTTTATTTATATGTCTTATTAAAATTGTATTTTTTGTGCTCTTTTAAAAGTTAACATCAAATAATAATACATATGTAATGTAAATGTTCAAAATGATTTGAGCAGATTAATGTTTGGTTGTGCATGTTAATAAATTTGTTGATTCAAATCTTAGTATTATTTTAATGAAATGAAAATGATTTTTAAGATAACATTGTTCATGTTAGACTTAGCAATCAAATTAAGGGTTGCCAGATTTATCTCGGGGGAAAAAAATGGAAGATTTTGATTGACACTATAATTAGTTTCGGTTTTATTACGCTATCGTCCTTTTTTTATAACATACTATGTAGATTGTGCCAGTAAAGTTTTCGGTAATTAATTTATTTTAAAAGAGGTTATTAATTAATCAAATTAATCATTATTTTCCAACTGTATTTGTATGGCATTATTCTATTGACATTTTCAACTCATTTTGCTGTTATATTGATTATGAAATATTCATTCATATTTCATTATGAATGAAAAATTAATTGAATTGTAAGAACAGAACTAAACCAAAACATCTACAATTCAATGAGGATCATGAAAAGTTTAGTGATGATTGCCCCACAAAAATAAATGTTTGTATTTAACCATAAAGGGAGATGATATATCAAACAAAATATTAAAACTTAAGATACAGATATATTAAAAATTTTATAATATAGATTACTTATAATCTATAGTAATGATAAGTTCAGATGATCTAATGCTACCCACATGGGTCGACATCTGATTGAGCCATGGGAAATTCAGGATATTCCTATCAAATGTCCGCTGAATTTTATGTCAGCTACTGGTCTTTTTAGGGACTAAGTGAGGATGTTTCCTCTTTCATTTTTTGAGGGATAGCACAATAGACCCCTGGTCGCGGTGCTTTGGCTCACCCCCCCCCCCCCCCCCCCCCCTAGTAATACAGTAATGCTACCCAAGAGTTTGTGATTGTGCAATTAACACAACTCTTCCAAGATTTTTGTCATCCTGATCAGAAACAAGCTGATTTTACATTTGATGCGCATGTGTATAACTTTTTTTCGGCAAAAGGTGAAATTTTAGATCAAAATGAAAAAGAAAAAAATCCTGAAACTACAGTTGGCTCTCTGTTTAACGACGTTCAAGAAACCTCGAAAAATCGTCCTTAAATTGAGATCGTCCTTAAACAGAATTCATGGAAATAAATATTTGAAAAACATTTCCTTTCACACTTTACAGGCTTAGGACTGTCGTACATTTTTTAATATATTGGCATGTTTAGAAATGTTTTATTTATTTATTTAAATTTATTTTGTTTTCTTTCTTTTTTTATTGATACAGATATAATACTATATATTTTTATTACACAAATACAAATCTCATTAATTATACTGCATACAAGAACAACCTTACAGTATACAATGTTACTTACAGTACAATAAAAATATTTATAATATATTTAATTAAACAAATTAAGTTTTTAAAAAATCAAAAAGTGTAAATTGTTCCAATGGTGATCTATTTTTTAGTATCCTTGCTTAAAGCTTCTCAAGAATGTTGAATGAGTCATCTTCCATATTTGATGAAACAATGTACTGGTGAAGAATATCCAGGGCTGAATTCGCATCTGGGTAAGAAGGAGGTGGTGTCTTGCTTTCTGTATCATCAGCTTCATCACCGTCTTCAGCATCTGAAGTTGCATTTTCATTTGCGATGTCTTCATACATTTGACATAAATTTCTGAAGTCTGTTCTTAAAACGCCTTCGTCACAATCGATAAAATCTGTTACTGAAACATCTTCATCACCATCAAGACTTTTCCATTCTTCGGTTGTGATATCTTCTGTGTCGAGTTGTGCATCTGTTATATCCATTTGTTCTTGAATGCCAATTCCAGATGCCTGAAAGCAGTTTTCAATTGTGTAAGGAGAAACTTCTTTCCAGGCTGATGTAATCATGTGCATGGCTTCCAAAATTGTATATGAGGGAGAAAACGAATCATCACATTCTAACAATTACACCCTTCTCCTTTATCTGTAGTCATGTGAATTGCAAGAAAACTTGTTTTTCTATCAGAGGAAGTTTCCTCGTTTAACATGTTTAAAGGGATTGGGAAAAAAAACTATGTGAAAATCTTTGTTAAATAGAAACAATTTCGTCTTTAAATAGAGATTTTTTTTTACTTAAAGGAGCCGCGGCCGCAAAATATTGTCTTTAAAAGAGATCATCGTTAAGTAGAGCGACGACTGTATCAAAAAAAGATGTGATAGAAAAATGGAAGAAATTGTCATACAGGACAAATTAAAATGTACACTGTACGATAATCCTAAAAAATGATAAAAAACGTATAACTTACAGGAAAAACATACAAACTGGCAACCCTAGTTGAGGAGACTCCTACAAAGATCGTCTCCTTGATGATTATAAAAATGTAGGGTTGTTAGCAGCAGCATTCGAATTTAAAAAAATACAAGTTACTACTCTGCTAGCTATATATTTTATATACACACACACAGGTGTGTTTATAATGTTAATACAACATTTTAATATTTTTTAACTTAATTATAAATTAAATTTTGAGGCATTTTTCGATTTGCCTACTGCGTGTGATAACACACCAAATATTCTTTATGGTTGCAATTATATACGAGTTATAAAAACAATTGAGTTCATTATGCACCAAACCACACTTGCCGAAATATTTCAACTGGCTGTGAAGCAGCAACAGAATATTTTTTTTTAATGCACATCAATCAATAATTTAATATTAAATTGTGATTATGCATTGAGAAAATGATTAATAGATAGTTTAATTAAAGTTGCTGGTTTTTTTTCTGTTGCCATATCTAAAAACACAGAGCAAAAATTATAATTTTTTTAATAAACTCATTGGTTTGCCCTTTCTACTAAGCTTAAATCAAAACAGTGAATTATTCATAATCGGAATACACACCAAATTAACATTGTAACAAAATGTTTTGGAACAACATCAATTGTAGTCATGAAATTAGGTGTGATGTTTAAGATACACATCACATAAAATAGTAGATTTTTTTTTTTTTTTTTTACTTTTAAAATAGATTTCAGAATAACTATGTAAAAACTTATAGGAGGTAAGGATTACATAAAACCTAGCTAAAATGGTTATGATTGAACAGCATAACTTAAATAGAGAATGCAATACAAAAAAAAAGTTGTATTGTTGTATCAAAGTATAGTATTTGACTACAGGTATTGATTGACTATAACATTCTTTGATTGCTTGCTTGATTGAAGTCTAGGTGAAACTGTGAGTAAGGTGTATCAAAAATTTCTGTAGTGTATCCTTATATAACATAACCTCATTAAAACAGCCACAGTTTCATTATTTATCTGTTTTCATCAGAAAATAATTGCATATCCTCTAGAGCCGTCCTTAGCGAAAGCGAGGCTGTGTGCAAGAATTGTTGTGAGGTCCCTTTCTACCAATGTTTTCAATTTAGCCTATTTTTATTCATCTACCAGAAATTTTGAATAGTAGTTTTTGCTTTATTTAATGACAGACATTCCATAATTAATGAAGTGAAGGTAACTATTTGGAAATTCTGCTAGCTATTTTGAATAAAAAATCTGCTAAATTGGCTGCACAACTCAACCACCTTTTGAAAATGCTCGCATGACATATACACAATGTCACAAACAGGATTATGCTTTTATTTTGGCTTAATAAATTGAAGAGAAATATATATATATATATTAATTTACTTTTTAGGTGTGTTCGTAATTATATAAATATGTAGCACTGACAGTTGTTGCCTTGTCCATCCATCTGTCTGCATATAACAGCACAAAAGCTACCCAACCAAACAGTTTGAAATTTAATGTATAGAATCGTTACAGAATTTTGTCGAGTCATTTAAAATTTTATGAAAATCGAGTCAAAACTTAAAAAAACAGTATTAATAAAAGATTTCTTCATTTTATTAAATCCTATCATACATCATTAATTCATTGATATTCCATGATAGGTAATGATTTTAGGTTACCATGGTGATGATGCCCTATTATTTCTGCATTACTGAATTTAATATATATATTATCTTAATAAATTTTGTATTCATGCATTTTCACATAAGAGTGCAACAGCTATTGTGCCAAGATCTGAATATTTATAAAACTAGTTATAGTACGAATGCACTTCATTTGCTATGTTTGATGTAGAGTTGTGGAAAAAAAAAAAGTAAACACCTCCTACTAACTCTTCAACAAATTATCGTAGAAGAAAGTTACTGGTACTGACCGATTGGAAATAAAGTCTACTTTTAAATGATGTATGTAAAATTTGCTTATGGGGCCATCTACGTGTTAAAACGAACCAAACTTCATTTTTTTCAATGGCAATACCCAATTTTAACGAGATATTTCAAATCTTCGGTTCAAACTATGCCTAGACATCAAATTTCAAGTCATTTGAATGATAAGTTTTTGAATTATAAACATTCAAAATTTAGTGCTTCTAATGTTAAATTACATTTTCATTAATATCTCCTGAAATTATACTTCTAATGTGCTGATTTTTTGTGTAGCAATAATACTAAAATACCCAAATATAAATACGTTGAATTTGCAATTTTTATAATTTTATGATATAAATTATGAAATTAATATTCGAAAAAATTATGAATTGCAACCTACAATTTTTTTGATGGATTTAGATTTAAGAAGTCCTGCTTTATGGAAATCCAAAATTTCACCTTTTTCTTCCAAGTAGTTTTCAAATTATGCTGAAAAAAGGGCAAAATGATGGTTTAAGGGACCGTCTGTGATAAGACTGACTAGATATTTTGAAATTTCTTATGCTATCCTGTAATCTAGCAGTCTTCCATGACTGCTTGAGTGGCGCTGAAGATCCCTTGATCAAGAACGGGGCTCTCTTGCTCAACAATTGAGTACCGAGCTTCAATTTGGGTACAGCCCCTAAAATACGCTCGTTTTAAAATAATTAATTTCTCGGAAACTTATCGTACGAATTGCATAAAAATTTGTTTTTAGGCTAATTGAAGGGTGTAGAGTTCATTTATGCTGTCAGAATTGTGTACTGCTGTTGAAAAAAACAAAGTTATGGTTTGTTTTAATATGTAGATGACCCCTAAGTAGGGTGTAAAAAAATCATGATTTTTTTTTAAAAATAAAAAAAAATCTGATTTTTTTGATTTAAATCAGATTTTTTTTATTTAAATCGGATTTTTATGATTTTTTTCCCAGCGTTCAAATACGGAACAGCTACCAAGAGTTTTAAGTTTCCAAAACAATTAAACCACTAATTGCTAACATAATCTATTGTTTTACACTTTAATTAATAAAATTATAATTATTAGTTAGTAATTACAGAAAATATAAAAACTGCAAATTAGTAGTTTCATTGGGTGGTATCATACAATAATGTTATATACATTAATATTGTAATAATTATGTAAAACTTTATAAATACTAATGATATTTAACATTTATTAAAATTATTAACTGCATTTTATATTAAATAGTTAACACTACTTCAAATTAATAATTATTAAACAATTAACTCTCTAATTAAGAACATATTATACATTTTTAAGACTTAATTATTAAAATGATAATAATGTCGTATTCATTTTAGAAAGGAAAAGGGACAGGATACTAGTTCCAAAAAAGGGTACTATTTCATGAGGAAATATATTAGGAATGTGTTTAGTAATGATATAAGGTGAAAAAAAAGAATTTTTAGTATGATGAATAAAGTGTCCTTAATTTTTAATAATTTTATGAATAACAAACTGAAAAATACAATTAAATAACATATTTTAATAATATCCTGTATTTTCTAAAGAAATAAAGTTCTGTGTTTTTGCGAGATCTTGCCTACATGAATTTAGAAATACTGTTGAATAGGGAAGTTTTTTTACAAGAAATCTCTGGCTACAACTACAGGTGAATTTCAACTATTTTTTTTAAGGCACTGTGCATTTTGCCAATTTCAAAAGGGGCATGGTGCGGCACCATTTTAAAAAGTCCTAGACGAAATAGTATAAGTAATTACAGGATTAATAAAACTGCAAATAAGTAATTCATTAGTTAGTAACACAAATAACAAATATTGTTTGCAGCTTGATTTGCATTTGTATTTAGGAAAATTACTGTAAGCCACCAAAATCTAAACTTACACACATGTATGTGTATGATAACCAATAGAATTATGAAACTGAGTTAAACCCATTCATATAGGTTAAGTTAGCCACTTATATCTGAAATCCTCAAAATATTTAAGTAACAGCATTATTACCTCTCAGTGTGGATTATTAGCTATCAATGGTTCAATCTTTTTTTTCTTTTTAAGAAAAATTTTGCTGCCTTTTCAATCCCTAATCATTATTTTTTATTTAGTATTATGTGAGTTAAAGTTAAAAACTTTTATTTAACCTATATCGAAGAACTTCTTGCTGAGCTTAGCATTTTTATACCAATTATTTCTTTTTCTCTTATGCATTCATTTACAATTTAGCTTTGAAAAGATGTCATTCTTTCATTCTTCTTTAACTTGAGATTGCTATTAATTACTATTTATTCTTTTACTTGTAGAAATGTATTACACTTGCTATGTGTAATTTTATATAAAATAATGCATAAATTGATTACCTAAAGGAATTTATGACATTGCAAATTATATTAGATTTAAATATCATTTTTAAATTAAACTGTTTTAATTTGGATAAAAACTTAAAAACAATGCTTTTTATAATGTTTTTAATTTTTTACAATACTTATGAATTAAGCTTAGAAACAATTATTTAAAGCTCTTTTTTTGTTTATTCATAAGTCAAAATACCTGTAGAAACTTTCAAATTATGTTTATGTTAGATTTTAATATATTTTTTGACATTTTAAACATTTAGAAAATTTTTGATTTAAATCAATGACTTTTTTTTAAAAAAATCGGTTGATTAAAATCATGATTTTAATCGCAGATTTAAATCAACTGATTAAAATCGCTGACACCCTACTCCTAAGCACATTTTATGTGCATCATTTAAAAGTAAACTTTATTAGCAATCGTGTGGTACCAGCAACTTTCTTCTACGATAATTTTTTGCAGAGTTAGTAAGGGGTGTTTACTTTTTTTTTTCCATGACTGTACAATTTCTGACTTGTTTAATTTGTTACTGAAACGATAGACATGTACGCAATAGATCTGAATAATGTAAGGAATTTTCCTTTAATTTCTGATTAATTTTGCGTTAACTATCAAGTTTATTGGAAGTATAATGTTAAAATAAATTAGGTTCTAGCCAATGTCTATAAAATTGAGTCAGGTTTGTTTATAAATTATGAAGATTAAACTTGTACTACTTAAATATGCTTTTATTTCAGGTTTTTCAGTGTTAATTTTTAGTATTTTGAATTTTTTATTTAAATTTTGCAAATCATGCTTTTATCAAATTTTTCATTATTTAATAATTAAATAATGAAAGAATATGCTTCGGTCTCAATTAATTTGGTTTCTGAACTCGTAAATTTGGCAATAAAATAACGTGAGTAATAATTTTTGATCGGCTGAGACCGGGACCGAGCTTTTAGCTTTTACTCGTACCTAGCATATCTCTGGCAAGATTTGAACCTGAGTCAGAAAATCTTGGCCACTTTAGTCCTCTAGTATATTTATGTGATATTGGTGAACAGGCGATCAGTGTTTGAAAATATTTTCCTTTAAAAATATAAAATCATACAAATTCAAGGGTGTACACTACCGAAGACAGTCGGGCCCCCCCAACACTACATTCATTTGGGAAATTTTTCGTTTAAATCATTCAGCACTGATTTTAGGTACTACATGTAAAGTTATTATCATGGGTCCGAGATATGCTGGTCTTTCATTTAAAAATACAAAATCAAAACAGACCGAGCGTGCGTAGCATGCCCAGTGTATGCTGCCGAAGGCAGTGGGATCATGAACTCTAGGCTTGTTTGGATATATTCTCATTTAAAAATATAAAGTCATACACATTAGAGGGTTTACACTGCCGAAGACAGTGCAACCTCCATCATTTGATACGTTTACACAGATTGTTGTTTAAAAATATAAAATCATTCAACACTGATTTTAGATATTTTAGGCTTATTAGTACAAGACCGGACAATGCCTGGAACTATATTAAGACCCTAGCCCCCAGAGGCCTGGTACAGGGTTCCTTGAAGTTTTTGTGCCCTAAATTGTTAATAAATTTCTCCCTTTTAATCCAATATTCATTTTTGGAACAGTTTCCATTCAGTTATTCCCCTGTTTCTACATCCCAGTTAAGACCCTGACTAGTTAGGACCCGGTCGGAGGCTCCTTTGAATATTAATCTCCTACTTGGGGCCCTTGGTGCAGCTTCTTTAAAAATGATTCTCTTGCAATTTTCTTTAACCCCTTCGGGACGGAAGCCTGTTACGAAATTTTTAATCTTTTGTCACCGTTTTTTAAAAACAGAAATTTGTGTCTTCTTGAATCGAGAATATGCGTTGATTAAATAAGGCAAATTTTACAGTAAAATTTTACTCGTGAGAAAAAACAATGTTTCTGAGCGCTTCATGCGGCACGTATACGTGTCGCTCGTCCCCAAGGGGCTAACATAGTTCTAGGGTCCTCCGGCTGCTTTATAAACTAGATCACCCCCTTCACTGCTTTATAAACTACTAAAAATTTTCTTTATACCCCAGCTAACACCTTTTTTGAATATTAATCTTCTTTTTCGTCATCAACATACGTTTACTCACTACAGCCGTAAATTAAAAATCGTGTTACTGTTCAAGGTAAGTGTTTAACTTTAGAGGAGGGAGATTTCATGTGTAAATTAAATATCGAGTTATTGTTAACCTTTTCAGCTCTGATGGGTGAATTTCTTCCCACTTAATTTTAATCTCCAAATATCATATTGGCACCGGAATATTCAACCAAATTTGTTTCAAAATAGATAATGCATTTTTTTCGTGTATATTACAAGCCGAATCTTTTGTTTACAAAATACTGGTGCCAATGTGACATTTGGGCATTTTGAAGAAATTCACCCCCAGATCTCAAAGGGTTAAAGGTAATCTGTTAAATATACAGAAGAAGGCACCTTGCACTAAAGGTCAAAATTAGCACTAGCCACCGGCCACAGGACCAGTAAATGAAAAAATGTGGCTAGTGAAAAATTGTCTCTCAGCGGCCACTTTTTTACAAGGAGATAATAAAATTTTCTTTCATTTCATCAAGGATTCTACTTTTTTTGGTTCCAGTATATTTATATTAACATATTTATTTGGGCTACTCAGTTTTAGATTAATACTAATAGAAATTTTACTGTTTAGCATTTTGAAATAAAAAAGTGGCCACTTTAAAAAAGTCCTACCGGCCAGTGGCCGCTAATGAAATTTCCCAATTTTGACCTATACCTTGCACTGCTTAGGAGAGCATTTTTTTCTCGGGTTCTATGGGCCCGAATACTATGGGGTTTGGCTAATTCAATTTGATTTTCGATTATCTAAAGAGACTGTAAAGCCCTCCTGATATATGCTGCCTTAGGTAGCGGGGACCCAGGTCGCAAGTTGGGAAAGAGGTTTGTTGCGAACACGCTAGACGCTGACGAGGGCATTGGAACCTCGGAAAGTATGTTCATTTGAAACATTCTATGGTGCTGAAGACAGTGCGGCCGTCGAAACTAAGTGCATTTGAAAGATTTTATGAAGATATAAAGTTTATACAAATTTGAGATTTGTTTACGGTTATTATAACGGGCCCGGGCAACGCCGGGCTGGTTAGCTAGTAGATTAAATATGAGTTACAAACGATCGATTCTCTTAGTGTTCGCAACTTGCAGCGAGCATTTCATTGATAAAGCATTTTACATTTTATAAATAAGCATGTTTACACACATAAATTCTATTGTGAAATAAATAACTTGCAACAAAATGAATAATATATATTTAGCTATTTTGCATTAATTTTATTTCTTCGGGTGCGAGGCCCTGTGCGGCCACACCTGTCGCATACCTCTAAGGACGGCTCTGATATCCTCCAATCTACTTTTACTGCAATATAAGGAAGTAATGATCTTATACAATTAATTGTACCTTGTGCCAAACAAAATTCAGTTCCTCTAATCTCTAAATGCCTGCAATCTGCATTTTACCTGAGAATGTAAACAAAGAAATTTAATTTTAGCAAAAGCCATTGTGGCAAAAAAATTAATTATTAAATAAACCCATATATATCTTATCTATACCGAAAAAGGAATTTTTACTCTGTCTGTCTGTGTTTGATGGCTAGAAAAATCTACGGCACATATGAGGCTGAAAAAAGTTGCGAGGGTAATCGAAGGCCTCTCCTGGTGCACCTGAGATTCAGAATTTTAAATTTCTTATAATTAGCTGAGTTATTAATTAAAAACTCAGGAATGGAAAAGTATTCATTATGGATTTTTATCAAACCGCAAATTCATTCTCAATCAAAGGAGACTAGCATTTTCACAGCCAGTGAGATGCGTTCTTCGAGCGGGGACCCCGAAACTATTTCAAAACAATGCGTGATTAAAAAGAGTAGGCAATTTTTCAGCTCCATAGATTTTTTTTTAATATTGCATTTATCGATTTGAAATTAACACATCTATGCATATTTGTAACGCGCAATCTAAATATGTAATTTTAGTAAAAATCCCTCAATAACAACCGAAGATATTAATTATTATTTCATTAATTCGATTGCAGAAAAATGTTTTATTTCAGCATGTTAATTGAATGCTGTGACAGATCAGGTGTCCTATATATAGAACAACAGATTTTTAACCTACTGCGAGAGTTAAGAGTTCTATAAAAAAAATTAAGTACTGTATTTACCGGTTTGAAAACTGCACATCTATGCACGAAATATAACGCTGAATTCAGAAATATAATTTTCATAAAATCGATAAATAACTTTTTATTTTATAAAAAAAAATAGATTTTTAAAAAGAAAAAATAATGTTTTGAACGCTTGTATTTGCTATATTTTAGGGGATGGAGAGGGGGAAACTACTTTTGATTAAATATCGCAGTTAGTCTACATGACAGATATTATTGATTAAATATCGCAGTTAGTCTACATAACAGATATTATTCTGATAGAGACTAGCGGACTTAGCCCGCTATCTGTAGTTTCAGCAAATTTCTTAAATTCTTAGTAAAAACTAGAACTAAAGGATTTTGCAAAGCGTGCGCAGCACACCTACTCTATTAACAGACAGCTCCGCCCATTGCGTGTGGTCCATTCTATAAATGCGGTTTTGCCTTTGTGCCAAAAAGAGTTTTGTTGTTTTTCCAGCTTCCCTCAATGTTAAAGAAAAATGTTATACGGTCTGCATTTTTATCTTCCGAAAATATCTTGAACACAGGATTACGTTTTTACGAAGACGGGTTTACGAATGTTATGAATTTTAATGCTAAATCATTAAAATCGATAACATTCACATGTTTTATAATTTATTTATTTTTAAACTTATTAAGAGGTCGTAGGAAATTTTTTGACACGAAATTTTCTTTCTATGGATAACACAATTCACAATAAGCATTTGAAAATTCTCATTTTTATCAATTTTAAATAACCACTATTCTTCCTCACATTTTCCGTTTTCCCTGACGTTGAGAACCAGAGTGGGCTATCCCAACATTTTTGGGAAAAAATGATTTTGAACTGTCAAAGCATTGTTTACCATAACATCTATTTGCTACATAATGAATTTTAATAATTTCGAAACTATTCAACTGATTTAGTCAGCTTAATAGATTATCCAACTTATCTTGTATATCAAGTTGCCAGTGCAAAAGTGATTCAAGTGACTTGGTCACTCTGGCACTGCCAACATAATCATCATATGTTTCCTGAAGATGTTTTCTCTCCTTCTGGCCACTTTAAAAACTGGCTTAAAAGAGTTTGACAAAAATTTGTTCCAAAAGTTTCGAAAGCATTTTTCTCGAAATCATAGCTGATCGTCCAAGAGCCAACAGCACAAAAACCTATGTTATCAAGCACAAGTAAAAAACTTTATTTATGGGAGAGGATTATTATTATATGGATTATACTATCCTCCATGTTTTCATACTTTGTTTGTAGGACAAACACAATGATAAATCTATGAGCAACCACTGGTGGTATTAATTTTTGGCTTATGCACCACTTCACTTCCGGCAGACATGGATAATTAGATTCCCCTACTTCTACTCTCCCATAAAATAAAGGTTTTTTACTTGTGCTTGATAACATAGGCTTTGTGCTGTCGGCTCTTGGACTAAAACAGTCTAGTATCGCCAAGTTTCGCCATACTGCTACTCATTCTGACATATACTAGTACCCTAAACAGTGGAAAAAAGTTTTGTAAAAATTTCAGATAGAAAATAAAAATTTGCTGATAAAGCATTTCTGCAAAAGCAGATTTTAAGTTCATTAACCCCTTGGGGACGAGCGACCGGTATTCGTGCCGCTTAAGATGCTATCAGAATCGGGGATTATTCTCACCAGTAAATTTTTAGTGTAAATTTTGACTTATTTAATCCGAGCATTTTCCCGATTCAATTAGGCAAAAATTTCTGTTTTAAGAAACCAGTGATTAAAGATTAAAAATTCCGTTGGCCGGGACGCGTTAACCCCTTCGGGACGAGCTACTTTAAAAGGAGTCTACGCTCTATGGAAGTAGCCTATCTTGTATGTTAATCTATGTAGTATATATATGAAGTGGGTCACGATGACGTTTTTCCCGAATATTTTGAATTTTATCTGAGTGAACATGTATTTATGTTACGGAAATCATGTTTTGGAAGGATAGTCGTTGGTTTTACCTGTTTTGAACCATAAAAATAATGAAATAATTGAATATTTTAAAATTCTTTTCTTCCATAAGACCTACTCCATGGACAAAACTTCTGACTCGTGTGCAACGCCATGCCGCGAATTTCGAAACTTCCCTCGTTTGGACCCCTTTGGCGAAAAAGTCTTGCGCCGGCTTTGGCTAGAAACGGTAGGGTTACTTTCAATCGCTGGTCGAAACGAAGGAAATTTAGAAGTGTGTGTTTTCGCTGGTGAACTTCGTCTCGTCTGTACTGCGAGATTTGAATTTAGATTGTATTCTTGATGAAGATTTATCGGGCACGTTGAATTAATTTCGATTAGAAGTTCAAATCGTATCGAGGTAATTTATTTTCTTTCTTTTGTAAAACATGTCCATTACTTATTTGCTGTGCAGCTTAATTTTGTTTCTTACTTCAATTACTAGTATAATTTCATAATACTGTTATATGTATAATACTTTCGCATTTTCATTGCTTATCCATGGATTCTATCTTTGAACGCAATCTAGTGTAATTATTTGGACCTTTCATTAAAATTCACAGATTTTTTGCCGTGTGACAGTTTCTCTTTACTCCCCGGTTTAAACTTTATTCTCAATGTCAAAAGCATATTTGCATTATGTCAAAAGCATATTTGCATTATGTCAAAAAGCTATTAATCTTTGAATGAATGCAATGTAGTGTAATCCCCCCACCCCCCACGTTTCTCTAGTTTTAATTGTCATTGTATGTCAAAAGTCAAATTTCTAAATGCCTATATTACAATGCAATCTAAGGTAATTTTTTTGTTGTAACCTTTTCTCCAGAGTTGGCTTGTTTTTGACCATGTGACAGTTTAATCTCCAATTGAAAGTCATACCAGTGGCCTATTTCTGTATATCAAATTTGACAATAATATAGTTTTAATGTATAGATGACCCCTATTTTTAAAATGGAATTCAACTTCTGAAGACAATTCAGAATCTAATGATACCTGGCATTTTGCAATAAATTGAAAATATATTTTATTTTGTACAGAATTTATGATACTGACAGAAAGTGCTTAATTTTCTTTTCTCCGATTTACATTGAATGTTTACGAGTATTCTTAAAACCATGTTATACCTTGTGAAAATCCCATAAATGGTTTATCAGCCCTAAAACTACCCACTTTTTAAAAACAATTCTACAGTTATAAGGATTTTTCTGTATAAAGAAATTTCCTCAAGTGAAGGTTTTATTCTCTTTATTAAACAAATTTAATTGCAAACAGTTTTTTTAAAAATATATATTTCATTTGGATAATATTCTAAGTTGTACACTTATTTCTTCATAAGTTATAAACTGAAAGTTCTCCTTTCTGTACAATTATAATTATGTACAACATGCATAAAATTTGTGTTTTTCTGCTCTTTTGCTGTTTTCAGATTAATAAAAATTACAAGTTTTTGTATTAATTTTTCTAGATGGCAACGGATTTTTAAAAAAATCAAGAATTTCAGCAATTGTCAAAGATGACATCGTCACTCATACACTATTCAATCCTTCACCATTCATAATTTGATTATAATCTAAAACCTGAAAGGAAATACTGAAAATATTTTTTATATACTTTTTCTTTCCTTATCTCATCATGGTAAATAAACGACAAAATCCATCGCCGCATTCTTTGATTCTAAACTGCTTCTGTTTTGCTTCAATAAATTTTAAACATAGTGTAACTAAAAGTATGTTTATGTTGTTAGCACACAAGGGTGCATCTGGAAAACACACATTGTGTGTGTGTAGTGGTAGTTGGGGGCAAAGGGGGGAGGGGGGGGAATTGTAACAGTCATTCATCTCAGATCAGAATATGGCTAAAATTTGAAAAACACACCCCAATAGCTTTTATTGGTTTTAAGGGGGGTTTATGGTGAGGGAGCAAAATTGGCTTTTATACATTGAAGCATTTTAATTATAAACTGCACATTATAAAAAATTTTATCTAACAAATTTAAAGTCATTTTGTTATAATTCCATAAATAACAATTTCTTAATAATGAAAACATATTTGAATAATACATACTAGGAGCTGTCAGTGATTTATAGACAGAGTTGCAAATAACAAAGTCAATTAAATTTTAACATACCTGTTGCATTATTTGGTTTATGGGCTTTACCCTCCCCCCCCTTTTTTTTTTACTGCTTTAAATAAAATTATTTCTATGTGTTCTTCTGGATGTGATATGAATTTTTTCTCTGTAATCTCTTATACTAACATTATGTCAAATTTCATTTGAGAAACAGCTTGAGAACAAAATTAGAGAAACAACTCGATATTTCAGCTCTTTGCCTCCAAACAAATGCCATGAAAGAGCATACAGTTTTGGGAAGATTGGAAGGAAAATATTGAGTATGAAATTGAACTATTCAAATACGCAATAATAATACGTGAAGCAAGATCTGCTATTTGTAAATGTAGCATGGCTGTCACGTTACTGTATTATTGATAAGTAGTCTATTTTTTTTCCCCTGTAATTAGATGGTGTGTATTTTGTCTTTGTTGCTCTGTTTGTGTTCATGCTAAATTAAATTGAGTGATAACATTATACTGCAATAATTTTTAGTGCCTTCATAATTTTTATTTTATTAATATACTTCCCCTCACTCATTCCAATTAATAATTAAAAAAAAAATAACCTCTGCATCAAATATCAAAACATGATCTCCACTTATACAGATTAGGTATTATAATAACATACCGTGTGACCAGGGTTGTTTGGTTTAAACCAAATGTTTTTTTTTTTTTAAACCATGCTGTTTTTTTTCTCTTTTCCCCTAATGTTTTCATTTACTTTACACATTATTGAAAAATGCAAAATCCAAGTTATGCAGAAGCTACAAGTGAAGCTTTAGAAAAATGATGAATTAATAAATTTGTAAAGTAACAAACATTTTTAATCAATCAAACTTTTCTTATAAGCTTTAAATCTAGATGGCAGACTAACTAATATTTCTAAAATTAGCTGGGAAGAAAAAAACATGCAGTTAGTTTTCTTTCTTCTTTTTTTTTAAAGCCGTTTATTTTTAAAAATAGCCAAAATGGCAGATTTGAGCTAAAAATATATTTTTACTACTTAGATTGCTTGATTAGTTAAGATTTACTAAGGATGACATTATGCCTCAATGATGACATAATCATAAGTATTTCTCTCCATTGGTTACTCTTTGTTTTCTATGCTAATGAATGATTGGCTGTGAGTTTTCTTTGCTGTATGGGGTATGGCTATTGGGTTTAGTAAGCCTTTCTTTTTCTTGCCTTTCTACATTGGGATTGGGGTTTTGCATTATGATTTTAATCTTTTACCATTAGGGTTGGCACGGTTTAAATCAATTAGTTAACCAAATGTTTTTTTTTTTTTTTTTTTTTTTTTTTTTTAGAAAAAATCTAATAATATTTTCTCATTTTTGTAATTTAAGTTTTTGAAATTATTGGATATAAATAATTTCTACTTTTAAGTCTTATCCCAGCTGTCACCGTGAGACATAGTGAGTCTGGGTTATATTTGTAATTTTGTATGCATGTAGAATGCAAATTGCATGTGTTGATGAACATATTTGAAGTAGTGATGCAACGAATAGTGGTTTGGCCGAATAACCGAATATTCGGCCGCCGAATAATGAACTTATTTTTGCCTAAAAACAAAATATAGTATGCACTATATGCACAATTCTTGCATATTTCACAATTAAAATGTATTGTTTTCTTTTAAAAAATTATTTATATACAAATTTTTAATTTTTTAAAGCATTATTTTACTCTGAAAAAATATTCGGCTATGTTCGGCCAAAAAATTGCCTCAATAATATAATTCACCCCCCCCCCCCCCAAAAAAAAAAAAAAAAAAATCTTAGCAAAAGTTCCTCATCAGGTACTGTCTAGTTACATTTTAATAGATATTGTGTATGTTGTTGTTACATTTTAAAATAATGACAAAATTTGAAAAGTACTAGGAAACATAAATTTCAACTTTCAGCTGAAATAAAATAAAAAATGAGAAATCTTAATACCTTAAGAAAAACCACTAGGATGAAAGGAATATCCTCTAAAATTGTGGAAAGAAATCATTATAGACTTTATAAAGCTCACAATTAACAAAAAATTTTTATCATTTATCATTATTTTTTTTTTCTTTGCTGTCAGCAGATAGCACTAGAGTTCTTTATAGGTATAATTCAAAATATTATTGAAAGAAATATTTTTTTATGTAACAAGGGATAAATGTTACTTCCCATTATGATAAAAAAAAAAATTTAATTTGCTTGTACAGCTGTATTAAAAGAATTTTGAATAGATTAATTTTAAATTTAACAGATTATGTTAGCTTATTACAAGCAGATACTTTTTGTACTTACCGATACAGCATAAAAATTTTTTAACATGATTCCTAAATTAGCCTTTTATATAAAAATGGGTAAATAAAACCCATTCAGCATATGAGAGTTAATGGAAAAAAAAGGGTTAGTTAATTTCAAATAAAATTTGCATTATACATGATGAATATAAATTGTCAAATTAAAAAGTTATACTGTGTAAATATAAAAACATTTATTACAATATTATTCGGCCAAGGCCGAATAATGGACTTGATATTCGGCCGAATATTCGTTGCATCTCTAATTTGAAGCTCTAAAGAGAAAATATAAAAAAAGTGAATTTAGCAAAGATAAAATAGATTAAAAATATTCAATATTTTGAATAAAATATTTTCCTTTGAGAAAACGCAGATTATTTATAAATAACATAAAATGACCTTTAAGATTTCAGTCAAGCTGTAAAAGAAAATTATCTTGATTGGGGAGATTATCTTTTAGGGCTGCTCTCAACTGTTCTACTCAACAAGCACAAAACGCTTGTGCGACAGATGTACAAATTCCTTTTTTTACAGAAAGATATAAAATTGGAAGGCCTTGGGAGCTATTTGGAATCGAACTGTGTTTTCCATTTTTGATAAATTACCTATTGATTTATAAGCAATTTTGATCATGTGACAAAGATGTTTTTAATCTTCCTTGAGTGGTTATTCTTTTTTCGTGCGGAAATTCGGTTCAAAACGCTCACTTTGACAACATTTTCTGAAAGATCTATTGCGTTTGCAAAAAAAAAAAAAAAAACTGAAAACATCGTTCGATTACATAGTTTCTGAACAACAGCATCTGCTAGTTTCATGCATTTCCGAACAAAAATATTGCCCCACCAGTGGCGGAGAGGTTCTGCTCTCGAAGCTGGTAGACGGGAGGTGCTGGGTTCGAACCCAATCGCGCCCGTCGGCCTAACCGTTTCAGAGTTTTCGTGGTTTTCTTCGAAACCGTGGATTCCCATGCGTAAATACGGGTTAGGTTCCCTTAGAAAGACCCCCACGAAGGGCACTCCCCCCAGGGCCTATATCCCACGTGTTGATAATCGGCCGTCATAAACACAAACCAAACCGAACCGAACAAAAATAAATTAAAACTTATGTCATAAAGATGCCCTTTCGGATTTAAGAACAGCCTTAAAAATAAAAAAGAAACTCAAGATATGAAGTCAAATAAGAGGACATTGTTGTGACAAAATTGGGTGCTAGCGAAGCACCTGTTTACTTTTAACTAAAACATGCAATAAGATATATTTAAATCGTCTATTGCATAATCAAATCCACTATTTACATCCGACAAAAAAAAAATGGGGGGAAATCGAGCTTAAGGTTCGCTTGAGACATAATAGAAGTGTCTCATAAAAATGCCTAAAAAGATATATTATTAATTTTTAGTTTAGACATTTAAAAGTAATACATATTATAACATAGCTTAGAATAAAAGCCTGTGTATTAAGTCTGATGGCTGTTTAAATGTTTTAGTGGATGAAAACTTTTATAAATCTACTTTCCATTTTAAGATCAGTTTAAAGGTTTTAATGGATGAAAACTTTTATAAATCTACTTTCCATTTTAAGATCAGTTTAAATGTTTTAATGGATGAAAACTTTTATAAATCTACTTTCCATTTTAAAATCAATGTTTTCAGTAGTCTAAAAAGCTGGTAAATAGGTATTTGTTTATTTTACTGTCACCTTTTTTTTTTTTTTTTTTAACCTGACAGTTTAAGAGAAGTGTCAAATGACAATACACAATAATTTCTTGAAACGTGTAAGGACTCTACTGCTAAATTCAAATCATTCCAGGAATTCTTTATAAAAATCTTTACTTTCAATAAAAGATAATAATTGTCCATGTAGTGTTCGAACAGAAAAATCAGATATCTCAGATTGCAAATATTTCAAAGAAATTATTTTGAATAGCCATGGGAAAGTATATTATATTTATGAAACTACATCATATATTTATTTATAGTACTAGTAATCAAAAAATTGTTTATTAAGATTTTCAAGTTATCAGTGTTTCTCTATGTAGAGCATTTTATTCATGGAACATAAGACAGCTTTTACTAAAAATGTTTAAATATTAAATAATTTCAATTTTCTACATAATTCATTGTAATTATTTAATTTAAATTATTTTTAAATGAAGTTATATTACTTATATATCCAACGATGTTTATTTTTATCAATAAATATGAATGTATATGTAATAGGAAAACTTATTTAAAAAAAAAACCCGGTTTAAACCAAAAAAACCTGGTTTTTTACCAACCCTGAATATTTCTATTTGTATATGTTGCATTCTTTATTCTTAGAAATTTCTAATGTTCTGTCTAATTTAACAATCTATATGGTTAGAGTTCATTTTAAAATAAAACTGCTTATGATTGATATAAGATTGAAAGGTCTGGAAACAAAGAATGCATTGTCAAAATGAGGACATGAGTTTCAAAAGTCGCCTTATTCAAAATTTAAAAAATCAGTTTTCTGTATAAATCTATTCTATTGGTGAACCTGTGTCAAAAAAAACACACAATCTGCAAAAAATCTAGTTTTATCGTGCATCTCTGCATTGTAAAAGCTTGGCTTATAATAAAAACCAATGGATGCAGTCAGAGGTTTTTCGCGATTTCCCAAAATTCGATTTTCTGGATAAGGCGGGTTTTGAAACTCATTCCTGAAATCTTTTCGATCTATTTTATAGTGTAATATAATATGTTTACTGAAATCTAAATTTCTATCAAAATTTGTGCACATATTTTCACTTATCAAGTGGAATACTTTTATTTATTTATTTTTTGGTGATGGTGGGGGGGGGGTCTTTTATGTAGACAGCAGATTTTATCTAATGAGGAATGATTGATTTAAAAGTCCCACAGAAGGATTAGTCTACAAAACCTCTTTCTATACTAAACGAAATAGGAGTTGCTATCCAATGTACATTTTATTCATAAATTAAAAGTTGATATAAAATAAACACACGAATAAAATAAATTTCAACGTTTTGGTTTAATCTTCAAAACCATCATCAGGATTAAAATTTTCTAAAATATAAGTCAGCAGGAAAACAAACTATATACTACATCTTAAAAATTAAATTCAAAGTGGAAACAGTTCAACGGAAGTTTTCAAAATCCATAAAAGCAACCCGGTGGATCTGTTATTCAAAGTAAAAAAAAAAAAGAAAGGGTTGGAACAAATGGGGAAAATTCAAAATCAAATTTTATTTCTCTGTTCTGGTAGATTTCACCTTAGACATTGTTTCTGCATCTCATTTAGGTAAAAAAATTCTTTCTGTATTATATAAATATAGTTATAAGATTGTTATATCCAGATAAATGGAAAAAGTAACAATTCTAACAAAATTGGTGTAAATTCTGCTGATAATTTTGCAAACTTATGTTCACGTTATTAATGCAGGGTTGTAGTGGGTACCCGCCCAGCTACCCACTCGAGCTGGGTTTTTTTTTTACAACCATAAGGGTTGTAGTGGGTAGCTGCCCGGGTACCCACCCAGCTGCTCGCCCGGGCTGGATTTTTTACAACCCCTGGATAATGTCTGACAGCTAGGTTAAAATTGATGTTGATTAGTATAAAAATGTCACAGATAGTAGAATCATCACTATCTGTATGAAAAAACAAACCCACTGTAATGTATCCATTAAAGCAGTGGTTCCCATACTTTTTGACTCGCAGAGCACTTTTTAGAATGAATTTCTATGGCGGAGCACCTGAAGCCTACCGTGTCCTATGTTACAAGGAAAGGTTTTGTAAGTGCATTGCTATCGAGCACAGGAAATGCGAATGAATAGTAATCTATAAAAGTATATTTTGGAACTGTTACTGGAAAGCCTAATTTATTTTCAATTACCTTCAACACACATCGAAATGTCAAAAGTTTATATACTTAAAAAATTTCCAAAACTCTGAAAATCGTAACATTTTACATTATTAGAGTGACGAACAATAATGCATAAGCTTTTAATGTGATTTGATTGGATTGTTTTGCACAAATGTCTGAATTCGGCTTCTTTGATAGTAGTGGCAGGCGAATATTTGGTTCTGCATTTAAAAGACTTCTGTATTTCGTTTTGGTTTTAAAGTAAGATCTTTAACACTAAATGTACCAATAATTTTACTCACGTTTTATGAAAATCTTTTAGACCAGAACTTTTATTTAATTTTTTTTACTTTTCTACGTAACTTATTTCTCTTTGATTTATATATTAGTTGCTTTATAAAACACATCTGTTTTGAATCGAAATATTTTCATTTGGTATCACTGAATAACTGGTTGTTGTATATTCGGTCTTAACTTCCTATAAGATATCAAATTAATGAGGACTTCGTGTTTCACTGAACTTACCCGGTAAAATGCGCGAATAACCAAGGTAATGGTTTTTAATTTACCACCAATAAATACAAATAATCGTCACCTTATTTAGTTGGAGACAATTGCTACAAGTTCTGTGATAAATTCGCTTGAAGATTACTTTAAAAAATAGTGGTGACAATTGTAAAAACCATATGCAGTCCGGGTCTATCAGGCCCGGCGCGCCTCCTCCCTGGTTAAGCTGGGCGTCTTTTTTACATCACTGAACATATTCAGTACACATTTAGAGTCGTCCAAAGCCTTTTCTATTCAGCTGTTGAAAAATGTTGCTTAAATAAATTTTTCAAAAATGTAGGATGTCCCTGAATATTTATTTGTATTTTTTTAGCTGGTGTTGTTTGCATTCCTTCTTAACAAGAGGGATATAATAGATATCATTTCGCTCAGAATCAGGTCAATATAGGTTTCATCTAAAAAGACGACACGTTTGATAAATGCATTGATAATCGTGACAGATTATCATTGCAATGATAGATACATTTATTTCATTTTGCTAAACATATCAGACAAATATGCAATTCGCATTCACAATCTTCATTGATTAAAAGTTTTGGCAGTTTAGAGTTACAGTTCTTCTAATATCACCTCAGCAGTTTCAACAAGCATGGAAATGCTATTCCTCGACAATACCATCTTACTTCGGTATGCAGTAGGAGGGATGGATGCTGGCTTACAATAGCTTCACGCATAAGCATAAAAAGTTTGCTTTTAAGAGTTCGTGATTTTATATAGTTTATTATTTTAAGGGTGTTTTTCAACCTTTTCATAAGTTCAGAAGACATTTTCTCCGGGATAGCGTGTATCTAGCATGAAGAGAGCAATAGATGGTGCTATAGTGCTTTGCCATTTGTCCAACTTTTGCAATGACTCTAGCATTGTGACCCATCATTGCTTTTGCCTCATTAGTGCATTCATGTTCATACATGTTTTAATATGTATTCATCCAAAAATATTTCATCCATTAGTGTTTTGGTTTGTAGTGATCTACAAAAAATGTGATTCTGATAGCTTTTTGAAACCTCTTTCAGACTAGCGATAGTAGGGCACTTAATTTTAATTGAGTTAATGTTCTCAAACACTAGTGATAGAGAAATCTAGTCTTGTTGCGGATGCCCGTTTCAAAAAAGTAATTTAAAGCTCTTAACTACCCTGGTGTGAACAGGATATTAGTATATGTAACTAAAATATACTAATAAAGCTGCTAATCCAGTGATGTCAGTAGCAGGGTTGGAAAAAAACCGGGTTTTTTTTGTAAAAAACCAAAAAAACCGGTTTATTTGGTTTAAACCGGGGTTTTTTAAATATAATTTCCTATTGCATACAGATGCATATCTGTTGATAAAATAAACATTTTTGGATATTATATAAGTAATATAACTTTTAAAAATATTTAAATTAAATAATTACAGTCAATTATATAGAAAATTTAAATCATTTCTAATTTAAATATTATTAGGAACAGCTATGTTTTATGTTCAAAGTCAACTGCTCTACACAGTGAAGCATTGATACCTTGAAAATCATATGAAGATTCCTTTGATTAATAATATAATAATCAATCAATAAACATTTGATGCAGTTTCACTAATATATTATTCTGTGGTTATTATTTTTTTAATATCCAAATACTTTTGGTTATTTTGTTATCTGAGTGATTACTCCAAGTGTCCAAGTCAACATATTTGGCCATTAGATTCAGCAATTAATAGAAAAGATTGATTGGTATTCTTGAAATGCTATAACTAGCACTAAATTTTTGCAAGCTGTGTTATTCAATTTGATATCTTAAGTTTCTCTTTGAAATTCTTTAAGGATAATCTTCCCCAATCCCAATCCAGAAAATTTTCTTTTACAACTTAACCAAAATCTTAAAGATCATTGTATTTTGTTATTAACTGCTGTAAATAATCTGCATTTTATCAATGAAAATATCTTATGCTAAATATTGAATATTATTTATCTATTTTATCTTTTCTAATTTCACATGTTTTAAGAAAAATCTTTAGGGTACCAGTTATGTTCATCAGCACATGCTAATTTTCATTCTACATGCATAGAAACATGACCTAGGCTCATTATGTCACATGTTGACTGCTGAGATAAAGTGTTAAAAGTAGAAATTACTTCTATTTATGATTTAAAACAATTAAATTACAAAAAAGAGAAAATATTATATTAGATTTTTTCTAAAAAAACCAAATGGTTTTTTTGACAAAAAAACCAATTGGTTTAAACCATGGTTAAAACCACTTGGTTTAAACCATGCCAACCCTGGTCAGTAGATTCATTCATTTGTAGTGAAAATTTAGTAGATCTGAAGAGGCTGTTAAGTGTTCTTTTATGTCAACAGTCATATAGTTAATTAAAAAAAGAAATGTTATTTGACAAGGGAATACTGACACTAAATTGAGAACTTTTTCATAAAGCAAATTCTTTACAATATCAATTTTACAAGGTTTATTAAGTGTCTTTGCAATTATATAATCTTCACGAACTCAAGCGATGCGTTAAACTATTAGGTAGGCGCATTGGATCTCAGGTATGTGCCATCATGAGCGCCCACTTAACGGGAGCGACGGAGTCAAAGCAGGCAAACTTCCATCACTAATTTTCAAACATTATTTTTCTCGTAATTAATCACATTGATTAAACAGGACAAAAGGGAAAATTTAAATTAGTGATAGAAATATAACTTATTGCTTATTTTGCAGGACATTTCATACTTGTTTTAACAAGTGGTGTGTTTCTTTCAAAGCATATATACAATACTTTGCCCTTCATATAAAAAAAACTGAGGCGGTTTATCTTTCAAATCGGAATGGTTTATTTCGAAATGATGACGCAGCTGAGCATGAAATGTGAAGTTATTGGATAACACTACATGTCATGTCACACTGAGAGGAGGAGTTGAGAAATTAAAATATCCAAATCTTCATTCAGAATACAATTTCTTGCTTTCTTATATTCAATCTACAATTTGTTTTCCTTTTATCACATTTTTTGATCGGAAAACGTAAACACAGAGTAGGGTGCTAGTAGATATTAATATTTGCACCAGAAATTTTAAAAAGAAAAGAGAATTTAGTTTATTAAAAAAGTTCAGATAGCTTAAGATCAATGTATAAATATTTTTTGTAAAAAAAAAACCAATCTGTTTACATTTTTGGAACAAAAAAGAAAAGAAATAAAACTTCCTTTAAATGTATTTTTTCGTTCAAATTTTCCTTATTTTTCCTAAAACGCGGAGGTGCCCCTGGAAAGTTCACACGGAGCCCCAAGGGCTCCACACTTTGGGAACCTCTGCATTAAAGTATAATTTTAATAACAGATTTTGAAAAAAATTGTAATTTACTCTTTGGTATTAAAAAAAAAAAAAAGTTTTGAGTTGAGACATTTTGAAATGATAATGCAAAATGTAAAAATATTTTTATGAAATTTAAATTTTGTGAATAATACTTTAGAGATATCCTGAAATTATCATCTATTTCATATTAAGTGTATTTGAATATTGTTATCAAACCGAAAATTTTATAAATATTTCTTAATTAAATTTTGACTTCAACCAACTTTTAAAATCTGAAATCTTTTCTTTTTCTACAGCCGATTTTGTTGAGATGCCACCTGGATGATTGATGTCTAACCAGTACCTGAAGGTACCGAGTGAAAGGTGTGCCATTTCCATTTGATGAGATACAACATAGACAGAAGGCAAGTCTTCCGTCTGTTCATCTAAAAGTGAGAGGCTTTGCACGCCAACCTACAGCACTGGTGCTACTTCAGGTGCCATTCTCAGAAAGTCTTATCTCATGCTGCACAGAATTGTTTCCATTAGCACAGTTGAATAAATATTGCCTGCTGTGTATTGGTCCATTTGAATCGTACACGCAAGCAATAGTTTTTCGACTATTGAAGAAATGTACACTAATAAATAAAAAGCAAAATTCTGTTTGCCAGCAACAGCAGGGTGAAAGTTTTGACAAAAGTATGTATTTGTTATGGTAAGTATAATTTTTATTAATAATGCTTTAGATTTTTTTTTATATTAGCAGGCCTAGCAGCGCTCCTATTTTTCCTATATTTTTCAGCCCTCCACCCTCGCAATTATTTTTTAAAGTCGAGTTCAGCAATCCAGGTGTGATTTTTCCGTGAAAATATTTTTAAAAGTTTGCCGAATTCTGCAATTTTTTTTTTTAATCACGAATTTCAACAATTCTATTAAAAAAAAAAAAAAAAAAAAAATCATTTCTTAGGTTTTGTTCCAGTACTAAAATTTCATCGTTCGATTGTAAAAATAATTTCGTCAATCGGTTGAAGAAAAAAAAATCATGCTCTTCATCAATGGATCCCAGAAGAAATCTAATTTTAAATTTTGCCAAACTGTTGTTAAAAAAAAAATGTGGATTTTGTCAATCGATCATTGAAAAAATTGTAATTTTTTTTAATATGTTGCTGATAAAAATCAAACTTATTTCTATCAAGTGTGGAATAAAAAATAGTAAATTTCTTCCATAAGTCACGTTAAAAGTTCTCTGACTTAGTCAATTTGTTGCTGCAATGTATCGCAAAATTTGTCGATTGGTCAGTTATAAAAATCATAAATTTCGGAATTCACTCGCAACAAGAAATTTTGTAATATTCAATTGCAGTAAAAATTCAGATTTCTTCAATCAGTTGCAGCAAAAATTCACTGATTTTGTCTGTTGGTCGTTGAAATATATTATAAAATGTGTGGATCATTTGTTGATAAAAATCTTAATTTTCGGTAGTCACTCGTGGTAAAACAATCGTAGATGTCACCCGTCAGTCGTATAAAAAAAAATAGCTGATTTCGTCAATTGGCCATTGAAATGCATAACAAAATTTGTTGGTCATTTTTGATAAAAAATCATAAATTTTGGCTTTCACACGCTGTAAAAAAAAAAAAAAAATCTGAGATTTCATCAATCAGTTGTGGCAAACAGAATCCTGAATTTCTTCAATCAGTCGCGGCCAAACATTGGTGATTTCATGAGTCAGTCATTCTTTGATATCATAATTTTCGGCAGTCACTGCCAGTAAAAAAAGAAGCCCTGGATTTCAACAATCAGTCATGGAAAAAATCTCTAATTTGTCAGTTTGTCGCTTTAAAAAATTCGACATCAGTTGGTTGCAAAAAAGGTGCAGGAAAAAAATCGCTAATTTCCTCAATGTATCTCAGAAGAACATCAATTGGTCATTAAAATAAAAGACTTAGATTTCATCTGTTGGTTGTTGACAAAAAAAAAAAAAAATCAAGAAGTTTGTCAATTTGCGGCAAAAAATTGTAAATTTCTTTACTCAGTTGCGGCAAAAAATTATGAAATTTCTCGATTGGTCATTGATAAAAATCTTTTGCCAATCCGTTGCAAGAAAAAAAAAATCACATAATTAGTCAATCGGTCACATAATTTCACACAATTTTATTGATCGCGAACTTTTGCTCTCTAGGGATAAAACAAATGTAATTCATTTTATATAAATTTATTACAAAAAAATCATTTATACTTAAAAAAAAAAAGTAAATAAGTAACCTTTATTTCAATTATGTTTGTATTGATATACGCAAATGATACAAAGGGTATGATTCAGAAAATAATTATAAAAAATATTTAAAAATATAGTTTAATAAAGAAAAATTGCATGCAACTACTGAAACGCTAATATATTAATCCTGAAGAGAGTAAAAAATTCTTAAAATAGTCCGGAGTGAAGTTTAAATAGTTTTATCTTGATAGTCCAATGTTTACATCTCTGATGTTACATATGTAAGTGTATTAAAACATGTATAGGTGTATTTACATATAAATAAATATTCCTAATTTTTCTTCAAAACAATTCCTATATTTCCTATAATATTTTCAAAGAAAGTCACTTATACGCCTGTATTAATAATAATAATAAAAAAAAAAATGTAGCATAACTCATTGGGTCAACTTTCGTTGCCCTTTCCTAAATGAAGCCCAAATAGAATGTAAATATAGAGTTGCTATCACATACATGTTACATTTAGTCCTTTCGTACACATCAATGTAACCATAAATACATTGTTTGAATAAATCTTTCAATATGTGCACAGTTTTAAATTTTATGACAATTATTTCTTAGTCTATATTTTCACATGGAGGTTAACGTTCATTTTTATTACTGTACTGTTATAATTTTCTCCAAACTTATCGTTTTTATGCTTTAAAAAATGTAAACCATTGTGCATAAAAAGTACGAGATGCACCTAATTGCAACCCCCCCCCCCCCGCCTCCCGAAAAAAAAAAAAAAAATTTACCCACTGACGGATTAAACTGGGATTTTACTATCACTTGACTTTCTAAAAAAAATGTTTGGGGAATAGCTAAGTTTTACACAAGATAATCGTCATCTTGGCTGTCTGTCTTTTTGCATGACTTCTGACCGCAGTATTTTAAAAGTATTAAAAAAATTTATAAAAATGTAATAATTTTTAACTCCTTCGGGACGAGCGTCCTTTACGAAATTTTTAATTGTTTACCACCAGTTTTTCAAAGCAGAAATGTTTGTGTAATTGAATCGCAGAAATGCCCTGATTAAATAAGGTAGAATTTACAAAAATAATTGGTAGACATAATCAAGGATTTCGAGCAGCTTGTGCGTCATGTATACGTGACACTTGTCCCAAAGGGGTTAATGTTTTTTTGTTGGAGATAACAGTGATCAAGATTTGTTTGTTGTTGAAGTTATATGGCATTTTAGATGTATTATATATGTTGTAGGCTAATTGAGAAATCAGGCTCTTTGCAAAGAGTCGGGTTAATTGGAGAATCATCTCTCTTTTCCTAATTAGCCTGATATTTTTCAGGCATATTGCAAAGAGCCTAGACACAGTTAGGCTAATTGAAAAATGGCCACTTATTTCCCAATCAGGATGATTTTTTAGGCTTATTAATCCATAACCTGACCCGAACCAGAAAAATAAATTACAACAGATCCAATCAAGACAAAATAATTTTTGAGGACATGCAACCCAATCACAACCTAAAAATTAAATTTGAAAAAAAAAAAACCCGAAATCTGACACGAAACAACCTGAACCCAACAAAATTATTCCAAAGAACCATAACCGGATCCGAGCAGGGCAAAATAATTTCCGTGGACACTCAACCTGACTCAAACCTAAAAATTTCGTTTGAAAAGAAAATTTGAATCAAATCTGAACCTGCCAAAAATATAACCGGATAACCATAACCGGATCCGAGCAAGAGAAATTAATTTCCGCAGACGCGCAACACGACCAGGATCTAAAAATGCCATTTAAAGTCAACCTCAAACCCGACCCGAACCAAATCAAATCATAACCTGACAAAAATATTCCAAAGAACAATAACCCGATTCGAGCAAGAATAATTTCCATGGATACATAACCTGATCCAAACCTAAAATTTGGTTTGAAGAAAACCCGGAATATGACCCGAACCAAATATGATAACCGAAAAAAATATTCTAAAAAATCATAACCTGATCCGAGCAAGACAAAGTAATTTCCGTTGATACACAACCTGACCCGAATCTAAAAATTTCATTTTTTAAAAACTTGAAATCTGGACCGAACCAAATCTGAATCAGACAAAAATATCCCCAAAAACCGTAACCAGATCCGAGCAAGAAAAAATAATTTCTGTGGACACTCAACACGACACCAAACATAAAAATTCTATTAGAAAAAAAACCCAAAATCTGATGCAAACCAAATCTGAACCCAACAAAATTATTCCAAAGAACCATAACCGATCCGAGAAAGACAAAATAATTTCCGTCTACAGGTAACCGCATCCGAGCAAGACAAATAATGTCCGTGGACACACACCCCAACCCAAACTTAAAATTTCATTTGAAAACAACTCGAAATATGATAACTGACAAAAATATCCTAAAATACCATAATCCGATCGGAGCAAGACAATATAATTTTTATGGACATGCTACACAACTAGAACCTAAAAATTCCATTTGAAGTCAACATGAAACCAGACCCGAACCAAATTTTAACCAGACAAAAGTGTTCCAAAAACCATAACCGATCTGAGCAAGAGAAAGTAATTTCCGAGGCAACCCGATCCGAACCTGAAAGTTCTAGTTGAACTCAATTCGAAACTCGACCCGAACCCGGTATATGGAAGGTTTTCGGGTCGACTTCAAATAGAACTTTTAAGTTTGGATCCAGTTGAATGTCGACAGAAATTATTTTGTCTAGCTCGGATCGGGTTATGGGTCTTCAGAATATTTTTGTCGGTTATCATATTTGGTTTGGGTCATATTTCAGGTTGTTTTCAATGAAAATTTTTATGTTCGGGTCGGGTTGATAGACACGCAACCCGATCTGAACCCAAAAGTTTCATTTAAAAAAAAACCTGAAATCTCATCGGAACCAAATCTGAATCTGAGAAAAATATCCCCAAAACCATAACCCGATCCGAGCAAGACAAAATAATTTCCATGGATGCACAACCTGATCCAAACCTAAAATTTGGTTTGAAAAAAACCCGAAATTCGACCCGAACCAAATATAACTGAAAAAAATATTCTAAAAAACCATAACCCGATCTGAGCAAGACAAAATAATTTCCATGGATGCGCAACCTGATCCAAACCTAAAATTTGGTTTGAAAAAAATCCGAAATTCGATCCGAACCAAATATGATAAATGACAAAAATATTCTAAAAAACCATAACTCGATCCGAGCAAGAATAATTTCCATGGATACGTAATCTGATCCAAACCTAAAATTTGGTTTGAAGAAAACCTGGAATATGACCCGAACCAAATATGATAACCGAAAAAAAATATTCTAAAAAACCATAACCCGATCTGAGCAAGACAAAGTAAATTCTGTTGATACGCAACCTCACCCAAATCTAAAAATTCCATTTTTAAAAAACTTGAAATCTGACCCGAACCGAATCTGAATCCGACAAAAATATCCCCAAAAACCATAACGAGATCCGAGGAAGAAATAATAATTTCTGTGGACACGCAACACGACCCCAAACATAAAAATTCTATTAGAAAAAAACCCGAAATTTCACCAGAACCAAATCTGAATTAGATAAAACTATCCTTCAAAACCAAAACCCAATCCGAGCAAGACAAAATAATTTCTGTGAACACGCAACCCGACCCGAACCTAAAAATTCCATTACAAAAAAAAACCGAAATCTGACGCTAACCAAATCTGAACCCAACAAAATGATTCCAAAGAACCATAACTGGTTCCGAGCAAGGCAAAATAATTTCCATGGACACGCAGTCTGACTCGAACCTAAAAATTTTGTTTGAAAAAAAAGGGAACCAAAATCCGAAACTGCCAAAAATATTCCAAAGATCCATAACTGGATCCCAGCAAGATAAATTAATTTCCAAGAACATGCAACACGACCAGGATTTAAAATTGCCATTTAAAGTCAACCTGAAACCCAACACGAAGGAAATCATAACCTGACAAAAATATTCCAATGAACCATAACCTGATCCGAGCAAAACGAAATAATTTCCGTCGACAGGCAACCACATCTGAGCAAGACAAAATAATGTCCGTGCACACGCACCCCGACCCGAACCAAATCTGAACCGACAAAAATATTCTAAAGAACCATAACCAGATCAGAGCAAGACAAATCAATTTCCGTGGACACACAAACCAACCCGAACCTAAAAATTCCATTTGAAAATCCCGACAAAAATATTCCAAAGAACCGTATCTGGGTAAAACAAAATAATTCCTGTGAACATACAAGCCGACCCGGACCTAAAAATTCCATTAGAAAAATCACGAACCAAATCTGAACCTGACAAAAATATTCCAAAGAACCATAACCCGATCCGAGAAAGACAAAATAATTTCCGTCTACAGCTAACTGCAAGACAAATAATGTCCGTGAACACACACCCCAACCCAAACCTAAAATTTCATTTGAAAACAATCCAAAATATGATAACTGACAAAATTATTCTAAAGAACCATAATCCGATCCAAGCAAGACAATATAATTTTTGTGGACATGCAACACAACTAGAACCTAAAAATTCCATTTGAAGTCAATGTGAAACCCGATCCAAACAAAATTTTAACCGGACAAAAGTATTCCAAAGAACCATAACCGATCTGAGCAACACAAAGTAATTTCCGAGGCAACCCGATCCGAACCTCAAAGTTCTAGTTGAACTCAATTCGAAACTCGACCCAAACCCAGTATATGGGAGGTTTTCAGGTTGACTTCAAATGGAACTTTTAGGTTTGGATCCAGTTGAATGTCGAGAGAAATTATTTTGTCTTGCTCAGATCAGGTTATGGGATCTTTAGAAAATTTTTGTCTGTTATCATATTTCAGGTTGTTTTCAAACAAAATTTTTATGTTCAGGTTGAGTTGATAGACACACAACCCGATCTGAACCCAAAAATTTCATTTGAAAAAAAAACCTGAAATCTCATCCGAACCAAATCTGAATCTGACAAAAATGCCTTCAAAACCATAACCTGATCCGAGCAAAATAATTTCCATGGATGCACAACCTGATCCAAACATTAAAATTTGGTTTGAAAAAACCCAAACCAAATATGATAACCGACAAAAATATTCTAAAAAACCATAACCCGATCCGAGCAAGACAAAGCAATTTCTGTTGATACGCAACCTGACCCGAATATAAAAATTCCATTTTTTAAAAACTTGAAATCTGACCCGAACCAAATCTGAATCCGACAAAAATATCCCCAAAAACCATAACCAGTTCCGAGGAAGAAAAAATAATTTCTGTGGACACGCAACACGACCCCAAACATAAAAATTCTATTAGAAAAAAACCCGAAATTTCACCCGAACCAAATCTGAATTAGATAAAACTATCCTCCAAAACCCAATCGGAGCAAGACAAAATAATTCCTGTGAACACGCAACCCGACCCGAACCTAAGAATTCCATTAGAACCCCCCCCCCCAAATCTGAACCCAACAAAATTATTCCAAAGAACCATAACTGGATCCGAGCAAGGCAAAATAATTTCCGTAGACAAGCAACCTGACTCGAACCTAAAAATTTTGTTTGAAAAAAAAAGGAACCAAAATCCGAAACTGACAAAAATATTCCAAAAAACCATAACCAGATAAGAGCAAGATAAATTAATTTCCATTGACATGCAACACGACCAGGATTTAAAAATGCCATTTAAAGTCAACCTGAAACCAGACCCGAACCAAATCATAACCCAACAAAAGTATTCCAAAGAACCATAACCCCATCCTAGTAAGACGAAATAATTTCCTTCGACAGGCAACCCCATCCGTGCAAGACAAAATAATGTTCGTGCACATGCACACCAACCCAAAAATAAAATTTCATTTGAAAAACCCGAACCAAATCTGAACCTGACAAAAATATTCTAAAGAACCATAACCGGATCGGAGCAAGGCAAATTAATTTCCGTGGACACACAAACCAACCCGAACCTAAAAATTCCATTTGAAAAACCCGACTAAAATATTCCAAAGAACTGGATCCGGGTAAAACAAAATAATTTCTGTGAACACACAACCCGACCTGGACCTAAAAATTCCATTAGAAAAAACATGAACCAAATCTGAACTCGACAAAAATATTCCAAAGAACTGTAACCCGATCCGAGAATGACAAAATAATGTCCGTCTACAGGTAACCCCATCCGAGCAAGACAAATAATGTCCATGGACACACACCCCAACCTGAACCTAAAATTTCATTTGAAAACAACCTGAAATATGATAACCGACAAAAATATTCTAAAGAACCATAACCTGATCCGAGAAAGACAAAATAATTTTTGTGGAAATGCAACATGACTGGAAGCTAAAAATTCCGTTTGAAGTCAACTTGAAACCCGACCCGAACCAAATTTTAACCGGACAAAAGTATTCCAAAGAACCATAACCGATCTGAGCAAGACAAAGTAATTTCTGTCGACAGGCAACATGATCCGAACCTGAAACTTCTAGTTGAACTCAATTCGAAACTTGACCCGAACCCGGTTTATGGAAGGTTTTCGGGTTGACTTCAAATGGAACTTTTAGGTTTGGATCCGGTTGAATGTCGATAGAAATTATTTTGTCTTGCTCGGATCGGGTTATAGTTCTTTAGAATATTTTTGTCGTTTATCATATTTAATTTGGGTCATATTTCGGGTTGTTTTCATACAAAATTCTTATGTTCAGGCTAGAGGTCTGCACGGGCCCGGGCTTGGCCCGAGGCCCATACCCGGCGGAATGGAGGAGAATTTTCAAACGGGCCGGGCCGGCCCGGCCCGGCAGAATTAGGACAATTTTTTCAATGGGCCGGGCCAGCAAAAAAATTGAAGGGTTGGGCCCGGCCGATAAAAAAGATTAATCGGGCCTATCAGCCCGATATAAGAATTTGAGAGGAGCAGATAAAATACGAGGTCATTTCCAATGAATATGACTTTTTCGAGAAGTATAAATGTGCGTTACGAGCCGATGCAAGTTTAACAACATCAATACAGAAATGTAACATGTCCATCGTAGAGATCGGCATCGTACAATTACATGATGCCTGATCCCGGGTTTAATTTTTTTCGGCAGACTTGTGCCGGGACGGAGCTGGTCTTAATCGTTCTCAGGATGTGTAGGACAGGCATTATGTTTTGTAAAAGTATTAATAGAGATAATGAACTTCTGTTAACAGTATCTTTGGAAATGTACCTTAAGGTGATTCTCATATTTACTGCTCAACAATGCGAAACTCTCAGACACATTTTCTGACTCATTTTTAACTATAAAGGCATAAAATTGACAGGCTGAGTATTGAAGGCAATTGGGATCAAATAGTGTTTCCATTTTTCATAAATTACGTACAGAGATAAGAGACTCTTGTCACGTAACTGTCCGTTTTCTCCTTTCCTGTGCTATCGCTTCCGGAAATTATATTCAAAACGCTAACTTTGGCAGTATTTTCTGAAAGATATCTTACTTTTATCTAAAAAAAAACGGCATTTACATGGTTTCTGAATAAGAATATCTGCCAATCTCATGCGTTTCCGAAAAGAAATGAATTCATAAATGTATCAAAATGTAGCTCCTTTGGATTTGAGAAAAGCCTTAAAAATGACAAATATTTTTACAAATCTACCTTTTATTATAAGCTTCAAAAGTTATGTTTTTTAACCCTTTATTCTAAACTACAATAATCTTTTAATGAACCCTTATTTAAATTTTGAAACGTCTGTAGAGACGTTGACTAAAACACGGTAAGTAATCGTTAACGTTTACTATTGTGTGTTTTCTATTTTGCGAACACATAGTAATTTAAAATATACTGTAAAATGTTCCCATAAATATGCATGTAGTATTCATTAAAAGAATCTTAATTGTATGTCGAGAAAAAACGGAATTTTTTGTAGACATTTAGTCGGGCCGGGCCTGTTTTCACTGATTTTTGTACGGGCCGGTCCGAGAACGGTAAAAATGTAAACGGGCCGGGCCGGGAAATTCCGGCCCGTGCAGACCTCTAGTTCAGGCCGGGTTGCATGTCCACGGAAATTATTTTGTTTTTCTCGGATCGGGTTATGGTTCTTTGGAATATTTTTGTCAGATTCAGATTTGATTCATGTCAGATTTCATGTTTTTTCTAATGGAATTTTTAGGTTCGAGTCGGGTTGCGTGTTCACAGAAATTATTTTGTCTTACCCAAATCCGGTCATGGTTCTTTGGAATATTTTTGTCGGGTTATGACTTAGTTCGGGTTTTTCAAATTGAATTTTTAGGTATGGGTTGGTTTGTGTGTCCATGGAAATTAATTTGTCTTGCTCTAATCCAGTTATGGTCCAGAATATTTTTGTCAGGTTCAGATTTGATTCACGCTTGGTCAGGGGGATTTATATACTTGTTTTACAAATCTGCTGAAATACGGAAGATTGTGTGTCACCCTTGTATTTGCTTTATTTACTTCTAAATTAACATTAAAAAAAAGTTTTTTAATGACTTAAAAAAACTGTGTTATAAGCTGCCTCCTAAATTTAACTTCTTTTGCTTTAGAAAAAGATGTGGCTTACAATCTGGATTTTATGGTATATTTAATGGCATATGCCATTTTTAGCACAAATTTTGTAACATTCTTTGAATTTTTATTTTACAGGAATTTTACAAGTGAATGCCAGATATCCAGCAATCAAATGTTTTTTTTTCTTTCTGCCAAACTGCCTTTTTAAAGTAGTTGAAAAGTGTTTATGAATTTGGGTTGTCTGTCTCTCTATCTATGCCCAACTCATGTAAACTCTGATTGTCAAGCAATTGATTTTTGTTAATGAGGTTTACTATTGAAAATGAAGTATGGAGCATTTATAGTTCATTTACAGATAGGGATACTCAAAAGAATTCTGTACGGTCTATGGCGAAAACTCATTTGTGGTGTATTTTCATGATATTACACTGTTTTAAACATATTGAAATTGATATATATCACTGAGATGCACTACAAGGCCCTTGCTGTGGGATATGTTGTACATCGCTTTCACCATTCATTTATGACACAAAAAATTATTTGTTACAGTATCATTTAAGAACTATAATTGCTGGAAGTGCATTTTAAATTGTGGTTCGCAATTTTAAATCAAACAAATCTTTTGCCTACTATTACTTGGTCTGTATAATTTAAATTAAATAGATGATATACAGTGCAGCACAAAAGATTGACTGAAATTGTTGTAGGGAAATTTACAACTGTGCAATGAATTTCCTAACTGAACTACATTATTATAGCATTCTATGTAGTATATATACACAAATCTATAGATTATATATAATATAGGGCTGCACAAAAGAATTAAAATATTCTGCGACTATTGATGGTAATTGCTGAATTTGGGTTTTCAGATGTGTTAGGCATTTTCCAAATTGTTTACTTAGACATCATATTCTGGAAGTGTTGGAAAATGTTTCATAATCTATTCTTGACACACGATTTTATTGTTTTGAAGTTACTCCAGGGTGTGCGAAGATATATTATTTTTATAATAAGCATAGAGAGGATAGAGGCAAGAAAATATTAAATTCTAAAAGTTTAATCATTAAAAATAAAACAATACTAAACTTCTCAAACTTTATATATATATTTTTTTGTTCACAGGCATGAAAGAGTTCCTCCTAAAAGAAGAATTCCACCTTTTTAAAAGCCATTTTGGATATTCTCTCATATATTGCAAAAACGCAAAAAGAAAATATTAGAACCATATGGGGGGGGGTCAATAATCAGACATTTTGTCTACTCAAACCTTTGGAGTTTCTTTTTGAATTGCTGTACAAAAGAGCCATCAAATGAAAGGTAAACTTTTATTGTAAGCATCTGAAAAGTGAATTTTTTTATTTAGACTTTAAAAGGGAAAAAGAAGTTTCCATAAGTTTCTTTTCGAAATAGAATATTTCGTCTTAATTATACAACACTTTTGGGTAAAACATCAACTTGGTGTGCACATAATTAGCATGAAGAATTTGTTTTTTCTTTTGAAAGAACGTGAAAAGTCTTTCTTAACAGTCAAAATCATCCAAAATGTTTGTTTTGAAAAATTAATCATTGTATTTCACATCATTTTATCAGCTATATTTGGATTTACATCTTTAGCAAACTGTCAATTTCCTTTTTTGATTCAATGAACCTATACATTTATTGTTAGTCTAAATTTGTTTTGTTACCTTCTAAGTTACAAAAAATTAACAATCATTTGTACAGTTATATTATTTTACTGTTTTAAATAACTGTTAAAAAGTGTCTAAATTGTACCAGTTGGCGCCATTGAATACATAAAAAAAAAAAAAAAAAATCCACCTTTTTTTTTTAATTTCCTACTTTTATGCCTGTGTTCACCGGTGTTCTATTGTGTAAAAAATTTCTTAGTTCCTTACATTACCATGTTTTGTATTTTAGTATGTAGTTTATCTTTTTGTAATTATTCAAATTTTTATATTTCATTCTTTGAATTCTAAATCTTTTTAGATGTTGTTTCTTAAATCAGGGCCAAAACTAGCCTTTTTTGCACGCAGGGCAAACATGGATCTTGGCACCCCTCCTCATGCATAATAAAAGTTATCAACCGCAGGTACGCTATGCAAAAAAAGAAAGAAAATCCTTTAAAAAAAAAATCATTTAATAATAATTAAAATGCTAGCAAAAAATATGTAAACAACGCTCCCATAGGATTAACATTAGCTTGAGCATTAAGAGTCTACACAAGTCACGCGAAGAAACTGGATCACTAGTGTTAAACCTATGGGAGTGTTTTTTTTTAATTTTCTCACTTGCATATTAGGGGTCGTTCAAGTATTATGTAACCGGCAAGGAGAGGGGGGTCCAATGTCTGCTTATTTTTGCTGAGAGGGGGATCACAAGGATTCTTACATAAGCATTAGACAACGAAGCAACTATAATTTAACAACAAAAAGCAAAAGAGCATCATTTGTATGAGTATTCTGCAGATGTTGAACGACTTGAGAAAAAAGATATGGAGTAAACAAGGACCAGAAACGAGGAATATTCCAGCCCACCACTGCATTAAAAACGTAATAATAGACAATGCAGAAACATGGATTCAAAGACTTTAGACACCAGACTAGAAATGTGAATGCCATATTCTTATGATTCTTGTTAAAAATTTTAGTTATGTGCCTAAATAAGTTAGGGCCTGTTTTATTTCTTAGATTTTTATTTTTTCAATGCGATAAATAGTATATTAAAAACTAATTTGTATTCTATGAATTGTTTAATGCAATAAATAACAATATATTAAACCAGTTTTATTTTCCTTCGATACCACAACCCCTATATGTCTATTTATGTAAATTTGCTAGATTAATAATGTAATTTATTGCTAACTGTAATTTTTTATGGCAAACATTGTTGATGTTAGAATGTCATAAAATCTTACATAAGCAAAGAATATGGGGTCTAGAATTTGACCCCCCGGCTGCCCCTGAATTCAACACTGATTTTAGCCCATGCAGACCTTTAGTATATTTATGTGACATTCGTTAGCAGGCGATCAGAGATCAGCCAAAAGCTAATTGAAATTATGTGAAATCAAGCAATTTTTAAAACGATTTAGTGTAGAAAATTGATAACTTCTCTCTGATAATTTAAACAGAAATATAAACAAAGATCATACTTAATATATTTATGCATTTGACTATGGGTAACATATAAGCCCCATGGACCGATAACAGGGCTGCCACTATCAAATATTTTTGCATGTTATTTATACTACTGTTAACGAAGAATCTTTTTATGATAGATTTCTCTTGAAATGGTCTTGGAAGCAAATGGCAATGATTATTTAAAAAAGTGTTATGAATAATTAAGAAAATAGTTGCCAATACAATTTACAATGTTTTATAATAAAAAATAAATTTATAATAAAAGGATTAATCAATAAAATTACTTGATCAGCCCTCATATTATTCTAGTAATAAATGTGATAAGGATGAAAATTTTGACGTATAAACTCTACTCTTTCATTTCAATATGCGTGAAGTTTTTGACTTAATTAGCAAATATTAAACATGTCAAAATTTTAAATTTATTAAGATAAACAATCTGAGTCAAAGTCAATATTTCCTGAAATTTTCTTTTTTCTAAGAATCTTTAAAACCATTAACATTTCATAATTTTTGTAGACTTTAAATCTTTAGTAGTTTAATTCTTAATCACTTGAGTTATTATTTACTATTGTTAATAAAGCAAGAAACCAACAGAGTGAAAAAGTGTCTAGGCTAGGACTCTAATCTGCACTACAGACATTGCGTACCAAACTGTTTACCAAGTTACCCAGGTGACATCCAGCATGGCACTGCTCGCTCTTTAATATGTTGACAAGGTTGCACCTGCAGCACAAGATGTAATTCTTTCATGTGCCACAACTACTGTAGCAGCAAGCATGAGCGAATTAATTTGTCATAATTTATCCAAGCTTCGGTGAAATGTATATATAATTTTGTAGAAATGGCATATGCCTCAAGAAATAGCAATTGAATACTTAATGGCTTAAATTGTTATTCAATTTTTCTAATAAGGTGAGAAACTAACGTAGTGAAAAATAGAGGTGTGTGCCATTTCTACAAAATTATATATTTAAATCTTTGGGATCTTGTAACCTTGCCATTTTTACAATGACAGGACATATGTATGTATGTGAGCAGGAACATCAATATTAGTATAATAAAAAGAGAAACCAGGTTGCACTAGAAGAAAAGCAAATCTGTGTTGTTACATTACAAATAATCATTAAAGTAAAAGTGAACAGTTTGTCAGAATTATCAGCACCAACCTCTTAACAATTCCCATTCAGTTCATGCACCTGTCCAGATCTGTTGTGTACTTGGTGTTATCTAAGCAAGATCATAACAATATTTGTACATTGAATATAACCTATAAATAACACATTCTCTTCTCGAGTACCCACAACCTGCTTCAACATTTATTGATAAAACATTTTACACTTTTTAAATAAGTATGTTTAGGCATATAAATTGTATTATGAAATAAATTACTCGCAACAAAATGAGTAATAAATATTTAGCTATTTTTTATTAAATATTTTTCTTCCTGTGCAGCTACACCTTTTCACATGCCTAAGGATGGTTCTGCTTCACTGTAACCACTGCTAAAATAACACTGCTATATGTTGTACATATGAAAAATAAAACTATAAAGACAATACAATTTCTTTAATAAAATACATTAAGGTACAGTTAGAAAATATGAAACATTTTGTATTATTTAATGAAGAATTATTACACCAAGCAGTAACAGTTTTTTGATACAGATTTCAGGTATCAGAATGTGTTGAAGAACCAGTTTTTAATTTCATACTGGTTAATTATACTTTTACTGAACTGTTAAATGACGACTTTTTGTGTTGATTGTTGTTGTGACCTTTTGATATAAAGTTATCTGTTACATAGAATGCTGATGCTGATCTTTCATCACTTGAGATACTACCGTTTCCCAAGATTTGAAAATAAGGAAACACAATTTTATAGCTTTTTTTCCACTAAAGCTATAGAAATAAAATGTTCCGAAGTTCTGGTACATATGCTGATTACAAATAAATTAGACGGGGTACAGAATCAATTATCCAGAATGCTGAAAATCAAAGATTAATCAGGGTATTGAAAGAAGGTAATTTATAGGAACCCATCAGAAACAAAAATTCTTCTGCATAAAAATCAAAACACCTAATATGTAATTAAATATGTTTTCATTTCAAATCCCAGGGCATCAAGTTATACCATGCATTTTGCAATGTTACTAGCAATACATGTCAAGCTGGCAGTATATGATACTTTTTTCTGCAAAGATTCTGAAATAAGTCTATTAGAAATATCATTCTGATTTCTGAATAAATGGTTCCATACTCATATATATAAATAAATGCCACTGCCCTTCAAGGTATTAACAAAATTTAACATGTTTAATATAAATACTTTCATTTTTATTAACAGGATACTTTGATAGGTAAACTTTACCCTAAACAAAATCCATGCATTAACCCTTAGTGAGGTGGTGGTTCATTTTTGGACCACCTAATACCTAAATGCCACACTGGCATCAGAATTTTAAATGAAAATTACCTGTTTATTAAATATGTAAAGATTTTCTTTTACTTATTTTAAACTAAATTTGCTTGTGTCATTCAGTCATTTGAGCATTTTACGAATCTAAGTACTTTGCCCCTAGATGAGTTAAGAGATATTTATTCAGTACTTTTCCAGTATAGGGGTCTTGGCATATTTTTAAAAAGCATGGTGCAACTTGGGCTCCAGAAAGTGAGATTTTTTTCAAATGATATAAACAGCTATGAAAACAAACCTGATGAGCTTTTCTGCTAGTTTATATATGTATTTATATATAAACATTCTATTTTATATACACACGCATACAGGGTTCGTTGATATATATCAATCGATATATATCTTGATATATATCCGATATTTATTTTCAAATTATGAAGATTTTTGATATTTTCATATTACTTATTATTTATTTTCAAAATATTGAGATGTATATTTTTAATATTTTTCCATATTTGATATTTATTTTCAAAATATCACTGTGCAAGATATTTTTGATATTTGCAGTCAAAACAGGTGCAAATGAAATTTCCAACTGTTATTGACTGCATTGTTCTGTATGTAAAGAATTTTTGTCTCTGATAGTGACTTTTTTAGCTGAAGAAGAAAACAAATATCTTTTCCAAACTCTGTTTGATTTTTTTACTTTTAACTGTAGGTTATGAGGGACATAATTCAAAACAGACACTGAAAGATAAACTGTCTAATTTAGATACTCAGTTATATATACAGCTTTATTAAAAATGAATTTGTTCTGGTATTGATTTAGTTCAGCTTAAACTGTTACAGCATAATAGGGAATAAAAAATAAAATAAGCTTACATTTATGTTTAAAATTTTCAATTAAAACAATATTTTGTATTTAAAATTTTGTTTTATAAATTTCTTGGTAGTTGATATTGAATCCTATAGCATTTGCTTTTCTTTTTTAATGTAAGTGTATAAAGCAAATTGTTTCTGTTTTCAATTAGTTTTTCTTCAATATTGGTCTGAGGAAAAAAAAATAAGAAAAATGTGTTTTAATTTATTGTTTAAGTTTTCATGTTAAGTGCAATATGTTTTAGTTTCTAATTTATATTTTGCTTGAAAATATTTATTATCAGCAGTAAATTGACTACTTTGAAAATATTGGATATATATCAAAATATCATGATATTTATGAACCCTGCATGCATATGTATATATTAGCAGTGTCGAATCCAGACACTTTTCGCTCGGAAGAATTTTCGTTGCTCCGTGGGTGACATTATAGAGTTCTGGGGGGGAAATTGCACTTTTTGACCATTGAAGACACAAAATCTCAAATCTTCCGAGAGGGACATTTCATTGCTCTAGAGGAGGAATGTCCCTCTCCCCTCTTGGGCCACTCCTTGAATTCAACACTGATTATTAGTGTTTTTTATATGCAATTTACCTCTGTTTATTTGTATATAAAAATAGATAAGTGGCTTGTATGTATTAAATAAATTGGATAAATATGGAAAAAATGCTTGTGTATACGAAACAGTGAACAGGTTGCCATAAAGTATGAATGAAAAATTTCCCTCTCTTGCAATCCCATTTCCTTTTTCTCACCAAATCTCCCATACTGGAAAAGAAAGAAAAATATTAAAGCTTTGTACATGGAGAACTTGGAAGCAAAAATTTTTATTTTCACTTTTTAGTACATGTAATTGAAAATTTTGAATGTATTGTTTAAAAAAAAAATTAAATGTTTAAAATTTTTATATATGCCTGCATGACTCGATGTAGAACTATCCCAGCTTCAGAATTGAATAAATGAAAAATACTTTTAAAATATCATTAAAGACAAAACACAGCATACAGTGTGTGTATATAGAGTTTTTATCTGTTAACATTATCATCCCAAATATACAGGAACTTTTGAATCAAAAGGTTTTGTATCTATAATTCTTGAAACAAACCTTATATACCTGTAAAATCTTATGTTTTAGACATGACAATAAACATGGTTAAAACCTGCAAAAACTCATTATTGCTCAAAAACCTGATTTGTTTACGCTAAAAATCACCACAAAAATCTACTACTGTCACTACAAAATCATAAGAGGAAAGATTAAAGAATAAGAGATTTTAAATTTTGTGTACTAGGTTAACAAAAGGATGGGAGAAAGTGGAAACTTCAAGAAGGATTAACAATATATATAACATAAACCACGTGTTACCAAGAAATTACTTTTATAGTTATTTATTAAATAGAAAATGATGAAAGTTATTTCAAAAGTTTTAATGAAAATCTCAAGTAAATATAACACAGTTCATGGTAATTTGAATACCCTAAATAATACAAATCTTTATATACATGACAGATATTGAATTAAAAAAAAAGAAAACCCTTAAAATTAGGTAGAGAACGTGTGAATACAATCCATTATTTACCTTTGAAGCTGAATAACTGTCATTAAAAAAATTAAAAGTGAGATAAAACAGTAATTTAGAATTATTATTATTAAATAAATAGAACTTCTTCAATAATTCTTTAAAAATAAAATCCTGACAAATAAAACTAACAAGGGACAACTTCAACAGAATAAAATTATAAACGTAAACATAAACATTGTTTTTAAACAGCGCCATCTGGTGCTGCTTTAAAACAAGCATGATACGAGCGCCATCTATTAATGAAATAGTGAAACAGTTAGGATGGTTTAAAATATGAATGTTATATTACTTGAATAATTTTTACAATTTTTGAGTAAAAGAAATTTAAATTCATAAATATAAAAATTAGATTAACTTACGAAAATTTATTATAAATAAGATAGTAAAAAAAGATGCATATGTTACAATTTTATTTAATCTAATATATACTTTAATATGTTCAATATATAGGACTTACTTAAAATAATTTATACTTAGCTTAGATTTTAATAATTTCTCTTTAAAAAAATATTTCATTATCTTGATATTATCATTTAAAAATTAAACAATCTATAAAATAAAATGTTTTCTGTTTATATTTATATTAAATGGGTAAAAATCTAAAATTTTAGATACCTCAAGAAAAATAATCATATATATTTTATTAAATGCTATTATTATAAAGTTTAATGATTCATGGTTCTTAACCACATAAAAATCTTATAAATAATGGAAAATAAATTCCAACCCCAAAAAAGGCTTACCTTACTTTGTTGCAATAGTCAATATCTAAGAAATCATCCAGAGTTTAAATTAAAAGAAGAAGAAAAAAAAAAAAAAAAGAGTTCAGAAATAAACATGTGTACTTGGATAATGATGACAAATAGTACTTTACGTTGGCAAAACTATTTTTCCTGAATATCATGTATACTGAAAAATTATTGCGAAAAACTGAGGTTTTGCTGCTGAGACAGCTAACAAAATTATATTTAAAGCAAAAAGAGTTTCTTGAAAGCCGAGACAAAATTATTGAAACGTTTAATAAAACACTTTTTGTTGGCTATGAATATGATAGGAATATTTGTGCAATTTTGTTCTTAAATTTGTAGAATATTTATCTAGTAAACAAAATTCAACAATTAAAATTTTTGTTTCCTTCAACACTGATGAAGATTTTGGTTAACATATCAAACTTTGCTAATACTAATTTTTTTTTAATTTGATCACCTGAGCAATTATGTGTTTCATTTCATACTGAAAAAAAAAAAAAGAAAGTAAATGTTGTTTATAAAAAAATTGTTTGTTCATTTTTTACCAAATTTGTATTTCAAAGATACAAGCAAAAATAAACAAAAATATTTTCAAAATATAATGATCATATTCTGCTTTCTAAACTAGGCATGGTGCCAGAACTTGCCTGAAAAGGGTTCTCTGAACATGGGCCCTCACGGTTTTTATGATGAAAGAGGGTAGATAATTGATTACATTATCTATGCATATAATGTATATACAGGGTATATTTGATGGTCAGAACTGTATGTAATAGTAATGCATGTCAAAACAAACAATTTTTATATAAAAAAAACCCACCATCTCGAAATTATTTCTTAATAAAAAATACAATGGACATGGGTGTCAATTTTTTGTCTTTTTTCTAGTCAAACATATTATGAACTAGAAGACTCTTTTTTTTTTTTTTAATTCCAGTTTAAAACATGTCTGAAGTGAAAAAAAAAAATGAAAGATTGACAACTATGAAATAGTTGTGATGCCCGAGTAAACAATACTGAGTGCTTTGAATTTTGATCAGTGCATACAGAGTCGAACGAATTACAGAACAATTTCAGTGCTTTCTTTGATGTCATGACATTACAAAAAAAAAAGTTAATTCATTAAAAGTTTTATTATTAAATCGAAAATATTGTTTCATTATTTTCTTTACTGTATCAGCCATAAATAGAAATCTGGATTTGATTTAGAGCAATATACATGGTGAGGTGTCATATTTGACAACCTTCAGATATTTTCCAAACCAATAAAGCATTTTAAAACCAGAAAATTTATTTAATTAAATATGCCTTGTTTCTATAGGGTAGTTATTTTATTTATAACATTTCTGTTTTAAAAAATGTTCAATTTGAGAAAACAACAACAGCAAAAAACAGAAGGCTGGTAATTATGTACTCCATATATTATATATATTACACGGAGTAAAAGAGGTGAAGGGGAAACTAATAGGCATTACTCACCGAAAACACAAGTTGCATTTTGGTAAATAGTGAGGGCGCAGCAACCCGCATGTTGACCATTCTTTTAGCAGAATATCATATGATTGTATGCATAAGAGTACGTTAGAATTAAAAAATATTTTATGTTATTCGTTTATTTTTTATTATTGATATTACAAAGCATAAATTAAGATGGGGTATAAGTGCTTTGTTCCTGGATTGAAAACAGGTTATACAGGATAAATAAAAAAAAGAAAAAACGAAGGGAAAATAAAATCGAGCTTGTTCTGTGCTTTACAGGTGACAGATTTTTTTAGGCTTTAATATAAAGCTATTTCCTTGTAATTATGTTTAAATTGAGAAATTTTTATCTTAAATCAATCTTAGTGTATATGTTTTTTAAATGTTATACTTAATGAACACTAAAAATTGAAAATGATCATGAAAAACCTAACAGTTACTTGAGAAAAGGCTATTATTCAGAACTTCAACATTTAAAAAAAAATGATATCACATAGCATAAAAATAATAATAATTATTTTTTTTGTCTTAAAGTTCATGTTAATCAAAGAGAGAATGCTAAAAAAGTGCTCTCTAGTTTAATAAAATCCGTGTTAAGTGAAGGATCTGGATCCAGTGTCTTCAGAATCATTATTTTATTCACCGAATGGTTTGAAATTTAATATATATATAATCATTGCAGAATTTTGTCATGTCAAATTCTATGAAAATGGAATCAAAACTTAAAAAGATATTAATAAAAGTTTTCTTCATTCTATTAAATCCTATCATATGAAATTAATTCAATGATATCCCATGATAGGTAATGATTCTAGGTTGCCATGGTGATTATTCTATTAAATCCTGTCACACGTAATTAATTCAATGATATCCCATGATAGGTAAAGATTCTAGGTTGCCATGGTGATTATGCAATTAAATCCAGTCACACGTAATTAATTCAATGATATCCCATGATAGGTAATGATTCTAGGTTGTCATGGTGATTATGCTATTAAATCCCATCACACGTAATTAATTCATTGATATCCCATGCTAGGTAATGATTCTAGGCTGCCATGGTGATTATTCTATTAAATCCTGTCACACGTAATTAATTAATGATATCCCATGATAGGTAATGATTCTAGGTTGCCATGATGATTACGTTCTATTTAAGATGGAGTCCTATTATTTTCGTATTACTGAATTTAATGTATATAATCGTAATAAATTTTGTATTCATGCATTTTTGCATAAGAGTGAGTCTAAAGGGTTATTAAAATTTAATATTCTGTATTCTCTGACTTGAAAACATATAGCAATCTAAAATATACTGTTACATTTTTCCATAAATATTTATGAAGTATTCTGGAAAATAATCTTAATTATATGTTAAGAAAAATCGGAATTTTTTGTAGAAATTGAGTCGGGTCTGAAATTTTTTTTGCAAGGGACGGGCCTGTTTTCACTGATTTTTGCATGGGGCGGACCGGGAGGTGAACTGCGAAAAAACAAACGGGCCAGGCCGGGCCGAACTTTAAGTTTTTCCATCTGCCCGGTCCAGGCCTAATTATTTCTCTTTCGGGGCAGGGCAGGCCCGGGTCTGGAAATTCCGGTCCTCTACCCCCTCCTCCTTATAAGTAAGATTATATTAAAATCAAACCTTACAACTTTAGTAAAAATTAGTTCCTGACCTATAATTTACACGTTTTCTTTCCCAAATAATTAAGATAAAAATTTGTTTTAATTCTACATTTATTAATTGCATAGATATCAAAAGTTATGAATTATTCAAAACTTATAAAATATACGCGACATTAAAATTTACTCCAAAAAATATTGAATAATACTTTTAATTTTTAAAAGTCATAAGTCCATTTATTTCTTCGCGACAGAATAATCCCTGATATTCAATATTTTTAAATGGCCTGCCTTCGCTTTTTTGTCAGAAAGATCTCTGATTTTAAGTGTCTTAAGAAGCAATCAAAGAGCCAAGTGCCTTTAAAAAAATATGTATCTTATCAAGAAAATTGTAATTAATCAGATTTCTACTTGTACAACTTTCTTAAAATTCAAATTTTCTATTAAAATTTCTTTTTAAATCAGTGCTTTTCCCATTGAAAAGCATTGTAGAACCATTGATCGATAGCCTACATTCTACGGTATCACCACCTAATGGGAAAAAAACTCCATAGCAAAATTTCAACACTAGTTTTCCCTCCACCCCTTTTACTCTGTGATATATTAATATATACCATATAATCCTGATTGTAAGCCCACCCAACCCCTCTTTTCAAAAGAAAAATAAGGTAACTTTGGCATGAAGCTCATAATCGAGATTAAACATATATATAAAGACCCTTTTTTTACCATTAATTTAGAAGTAAATAAGGCACATATGGAGACAAGAATCTTCCGTATTTCGACAAATTTCTGATTTGTACGAAAAAATATATATACAACTTTCCCCCTTAAAATCTTCCCAACAAAAACCCCTAAGCATAATTTTAAAACTTTATTTTTTTTTTTTCAAATTTACTTGTTTATATGTTATTTTATTTATTGCAACAATAATCTGTCTCCCTCCCAAAAAAAGCTTTCCACTTTGCTCCTCTCCGTCTGGTATCAAACATGCATAATTTAACGTATAAGACTATTTTAATTTTAAATTTCTTCTCTGACCTATTTAATAAATAAATAATACATCAACTAAATTATCACCTCCTTCTCAAATCTCTGCTTCTCTCCCCAACCTTCTTATCATGAGCATTAGCCCCGCCCCCTCCCTGCATCTCATGCATGTTAAAATCTGTAAAATTGTTAAGTTTTTTTCTGCTCGATTGTAATTTTGTTTTGAAAATATTTAAATAACCACCTAAATTATTTCTCATCCTCCTCTGTAAAAATTACCGCCTTCTAAACACACAATAAAAAAATATTTTTTTTTTTTTGTGCTCTATGTAAACATAAAATACACATGTGATTCAAGGGTGAAAACAACCAAACAGAAAATTTATTGCTTTCCCTCCCATATGTTTAGAATCTCCTCCCCCTCCCATTTGAGGGGAATCGATGGAGCAAAAATTTCAAAGAGGATAAAGAGTTGAGATGAGTGAGATTAAAAGACGTTATGTAAGATGAGATTTTAGGTAAATCATCTAACTATAAAATAAGAAATATTGCAAAATTAAAAAAAATAATAATTTTAAAGATTTTAAACTTTGCAGAGGGGGGGGGGGGGGTCAGTGGGGAAAGAGGAACTTCTAGACAAAGGGGTGTAATTTAGATAGATTATTTACTAATTGTTACTATCGGACAACAAATAGAAAAAAAAGAATTACTAAGATTTTCAAGATTTTAAAGTTTTTGTGTTGAGGAGGGGGGACAAAGAAGGGAAGTTGATATTTCATGTAATTTTATTAGGACAAATGAAAGACATGAAAATTCACCAAAAAAGTCAAAAGATTCAAAATTATCTCTCCCTTAGACTTTAAGAATTTTTTCTACAAAAAAATTGTGTGAAAAGGGAGGAGGGCTTATATTTGGGAATGGCAAAAAAATCAAAACTGCTTAAAAGTGGATGGAGGGCTTACAATCATGATTTTACAGTATATATATACTTTTTAAGTAAATTTTGACCCTGTTTTCCAATACAAAAATTGTTGTATTGATTTGTATATCCCTTACAGATGAAGCAAATGGGCTTAAGAACAGCAGAACTATTACACGATACTATTAACTACTTTAATAAATTGCAAAAAAGCCAGCTTCTAATTACTGACAAATTTTTTTTGACTTATATTAAACAACAAAAATTAAACTTCAGAAAAAACAGCAGAAATTTTGGTTTTTTTACAAGTGAAGGAGCCGTCCTTCGGTACAATAAATATAATACATGGCTGTTTGTAATACTTGATAAAATCCCCTGAAAAAAAAGGCTGAACTTTCACGGAGTCTCACAACCGCGATCTTTTGACGAAATTCCAGTTTCTTCCATGACCTTTTGATGAATTTCCCATTTTTTCCGCAATCTTTAGATCATATATTCCCGTTTTTACTTACTTACTTATTTTACTTACTGGCACATAATTTTGAAGAAATTACTTAACATTTACAAATTCATTTTTTAACGGAAAGATATAAAGTTGGAAAGCCTGACCATGGAAGCGATTTGGAATCGAACTGTGTTTTCCATTTTTTGATCAATCAATTACCTATTGAGTTATAAGCTATTTTGATCACATGACAAACACGTTTTTTGCCTGCTCTTGAGTGCTGTTTCTTCCTTCATGCGGAAATTCGGTTAATGCCCACCTTGACACTATTTTCTGAAAGATCTATTGCATTTGCAAAAAAAAAAAAAAAAAAGGAAAAAACAGCTCAATTACATAGTTTCTGAACAACACCACCAGCTAGTTTCTTGCATTTTCGAACAAAAATAAATTAAAACTTATGTCAGAAAGTTGCCCTTTTGGATTTGAGCCCTTAAGCTTTGAAAATTTTTCATGCTTTTTTTTGTTTTGTTTTACACATGACTTTTTTATTCATAACATGAGTATTTATCATTTTTTTAAAGTGTTTGTTTACTCTTAAATCCTCTCTCTTCTGCTATGCTAATATAATCATGGTGCACTTGCTAAGACAGATTTATTATGGATCAAAGAAATATTGTGTTTCAGACAGGTTCATGTTTTTAAGCAAATATATTTAATTTGCAAGAACCATGCAGTTTTTTCGTTTAAGAGATAATTTCATTCTAAACAGGTTCTGTTTACACAAAATTTACTGTATTTTAGGAAACAACTGATTATACAGAAGTAATACATTTACAGCAAAATGAAAAATTCCATTAAATTATAAATTACTTAAACATTAATATCTGCAAATTTCATGCACAAATAAAAATTTCTATGTTAATGAGCCATGAAGATTTACATTGAACAGCATTATTAGTATTAATTTTTTCAAGTACAATCTTAAATATAATTTAAAATATAGCAGAATTAAAAATCACAACTAATTCAATATTAAATTGTGTAAATTTAAATCATATAGCTAGGTTGTTTAAGTTCAAAGTGAGTGCAAATAAACATGTTTATATACATAAATGTGTTTCTTTTGCTATATGTTTGCATTACGCATTTAAAAAAGCACTGTAACTTTAATAAAATGCATAAAATATAGATTTCGTATTTCAAATTTCAAGTGCATTTTTTTTTTATATATATACTAACTCCTTGCAACAAAGATTTATCAAAAGGTTATTTCAAGGGGTATATCACTCATAGCATGGAACCATAGGCATTATGGGCTTCCATTTAACACTAAATGTAATAAAGGATAAAAATTCAGGTACATTACCTGAACACAATAACCCCTGATAAAAGTATGACTATATAGTAAAAATGAAGAATATTCTTTCCATGTGGAAATAACATGCCATCCTGACTTAACAGAAAATCAATTTGATATGTCTGTTTAAAAGGAAAAAATAAAATAAAACTTTTATATTGAAAAATGTCTTAAAATAATAAAAAAAAAATTTAAGTACTACACTGTTCATAATTCTTATTTTAACTAAAATCTCTACAGATAAAATTATGCTATTAGTAACTTAGATTTGTAAAAGTCTTATTTTACTAAATTTATTATTATTTAAAGTCTTCAAGGTGTTATAAACACATGTATAATAATCACTTATAAACAGATAAAGTTAAAAAATGCTATAAAAAGTGATAGAAAATCTTTATTAAGATTGACGATCGTTTCGTTGCACAAACGGCAACATTTTTAAAATCATGTTTAATCATCATGTCGCGGGACTATGTTTACTATGTTTATTGTTTTTAAATTATGTGAAAATATTTTCTATCGTTGAATGATTTTGAAAATGTTGCCGTTTGTGCAACGAAACGATCGTCAATCTTAATAAAGATTTTCTATCACTTTTTGTAGCATTTTTTAACTTTATCTGTCTTCAAGGTGTTTCAAATATTACATTAAGCTCTTAAAATCATACCAATAACATAAGATTTTTTATTTTACTTTATTTCCCATACATAAAAATTACATAGCATTCATCTAAATAACTGTTCGGTACTTTCCTAATAATTATCAAACAGCTAGTACTTAAAAAAAAAAAACAAACATTTTTGTTGCTTTTTTCATTCAGAAAAATTAAGCATACATCCGATATACACGTACACAACGAATGTAATACCTAAGAAAACAATAATCAGAGTAGCACATTTTTTAAAGATTGTAAACTGAAATTGTATTACATGCGGTTTGATGAAGTGTTAATAAAAATAAATGAAAAATTGATTTATTTCACAACATTATTGTCCATAAGATTAGCAGTTTATTTAAGGGTAACCGTCAGTTATATTTTGCTCTATGCTGCCCATGCTGTAATTTTTAAATCACACCCGCGCATTTGCTATTGAACCATTTTCTTTAAAATTTTTGGGGGGGGGATTGATATAACTTATTTCTTTAACGTAGTTTAATTTTTTTAATGAGATATATAGCGTATTTTTTTTAAATCTAGTTTAAAAAATTTTTCTTTGGTTCCACTAGACATCACCAGATGGCATTAGATGTCCCATACAACGAAAGAATGGCCTACGAAGCAACATATTTTATCATTTTTGTATATTTTCCTGTAAACAATAATCATTATTTTTCTTGTAAATTTAATAAGTGATATATTTTAGACAATATTATGTAAAATATCCTTCAAAAAGCCTTTCTCTTTTTCCGTAATGCTACTTTATTCTTGGCATAGCCTGCCATAATGAGAAAATTCCCCCCAAATACGGCAAACCTAAAAACTTCCGTTTATGGACCAACTCAGAAAAGAGCTTTCGTCGATAGCAGGAAAACTGAGGGGGTGTAGAAGAGCCATGTTGACCTGTTGACCTTGCTTTAAAAGGGGCGAAAAGGGGACGGGACATTTGTGGACATTTCTCTTCCTTCTATGAAACGAAATTTATTCCTTCCTGAACAACAAGCATTTTACTGGAGATTGAGATATTTCGTATCTTTCGCTGGTAAACCTCGTTTTGACAAGTTAAAATAACATTTACTCTACTTTGATTTGTCTAAAAAATAACTACAGTATTCGTTCTTATAAAATAGTAATGTTTTATTGAATATATAACAAATATTGTTCATTGTATGGAAATGAACTAATGAACAGGCAACTTCAAAACAGAAAATTTCGGGTGTAGTGATTACACCAGAAATTTGGTAATATAATTATTAGATACCGTTCCTGATACAAAAAAAAAAAAAAAAAAAGAAAGAAAGAAAGAAAAAAGAAAAAACAAGCAGGAATCCTTCTTTTTCAGAATTTAGCGTCGCCCCCGATGAGCAAAAAAATCTTCTTATATTTTTTACAAAGTAGTACATATTTTAATTACTTTTGTTTTTCAGTTGTTATGAGAAAATGGAAGCAAAAAGATATAGTTATCTACTGTTTTCCTTTATTTATTTATTTATTTATTTTTTTTTTTTTTACAGAAATTCAGTTGCCACCATTACAGAATTGGCATTAAAAACTATAAAAATATTACTATCTCAAAAATAAATTGAGATGCCGTTTTCAAATAAATTGCAGTTAAAAGTACTTTTTTTCCTTAAAAGTGAGGTGTAAAAATTTAAAATGTGCGATGCTTAGAATTAAAAAAAATTGCAGTAGAGATTATCAGTATTGAATCGTACAATGATGCATCTGTTTTGTTTTACGGCTGACTTATATGTAAAGTATAATTATTTTTTAGGGATGACACTTTAATTTTTGCCTGAAAGAAATAGAATATCGGAGGTTTAAAAAAAGAAAAAAAAAATTGAGTTGGCAAGAACATTTCTGATATCCTCGCTCGCGCACGGAATTATTATTATTATTTTGAACTAGCTGATTTTCTAACTTATAAAAATACACATAGAAATACGAGATTTTATAAGAAATGTGCCAACAAAACGTGCTCTCAAGGCATTTTTCGGATATTTGTATTAGTTTTTTTTTTATTATTAATTTAAAGTTCTCAAAGAAAAAAAAGATCACATTTTCTGACTTATTTTTAAACATTAAAGCTCGATACTTGCAGGGATGATTATTGAAATGATTTGTAATAGGGCATTTTTTTCATTTTCCGTTGAATGAATTACTACATCTTGAGTTATAAGGGATTGTTGTCTCAGGGTGACAATTTTTTTCTTTTTTTGCGGTGTGCTGTCGCGACCGGAAATTCGGTTAACAGACTTTTCTGATTTTTTTTTTTTTTTTTTTTTTTTTTTTTTTTTTTTTTGCCTTTACCAAAAAACAAAATAATGCTTCAATTACGTAGTTTCTTTAAAGAGCATCACCTGCCAGTTTGATATGTTTGCGAAAAAAAAAATGAATTTATAAATGTGCCAAAACCAATTTGAATTTGAGAAGTCTTAATTTTTTATCCGTTATTTTTTACTTATTTTATTTTTATTATTTATTTTTATTTTTTTTCGCGTTTTGCAGCAATTTTTCCATATTACTGAAAATATTCCGATTTCAATTTTTTAGCCCAGTATAGTAAATTTTGCCTTCTTTTCTATAAAATTTATTCGGAATTCATAGAGCAATTTTTAATTTTTTAATGTTTTTTTTTATGTATTTCACGGATTTTTTAACATTCGTAAATGGAATTGAATTCCAATCTATTAAGTTCAATATGGCAAATTTTGCTTTCTGCGAGTTTGAAATTTTTCGCTTTTTAAGGTGATATATTTATATACAGTGTGTGTCAATAGTTTAAGCACAATAACGATTTTTTAAAAAAATCACAATAATTCAAAGTTTGCTTGATCGTAGACCGGAGCGGGCCAGCTCCTTCGTACGTACGCTTCGAAGGGACTGGAACATAAATAATATGAATACGCACGTGGTTTTTGCTTTCAATCTGCAGTCCTTTTACCACTAAATATCAATATTTTAGCATGAAAATTGTACACAGGGCTTGGAAACATTATATTTAAAATTGAAAAAATTAAGAGCTCGGACATAAAGATTTTTTTTTTTAAATTGTATATGTATTTGACGGAAGTCTGTGAATTTCGTCAGTCTGTCGCAAAAAGTAATTATGTAAAAAGTAATAAAGTGTTAAGTAAAAAAAGTAATTATTACGTGAAATTCGTGGCTGATTCTGAGTAAAAAAAAAAAAAGAAATCTGAATTTCACAGCAAATTTTCTGAAAGGTTACAGCAGGGAATGGGACGGGATTCGGAAATCCTCGCCCGGCGCTAATTATTTTTGTTGCAGGTCGAGTAAACTCTGTTTTTGGTTCTGGTGGATTTCAGACGGAGTGTAAATTACTGTAAGTTGAGTTCGGGTTAAACCCAGTTTTTCAAAAGTTAGTTCAGTATATTATTTCAGATTAAAAGCTATACCTAAAATAATAAAAGTAGATATTTATGAGCTGTTTTTTCTAAAGAGCCTTGCGTATTTTCGACGACCATTTGACGATATTCCCGCATTTTTTGCAAATCCTTGACGAAAATCGCATTTTCTTCGCGATTCTTTGACAAAATTCGTGTTCTTTTCACGATCCTTTAACGAAATTCGCTTTTTCTCGTGATTCTTTGATGAAATTTGCGTTTTTTCAGTGATCCTGTGACTAAATTCGCGTTTTTTCGCGATTCTTTGATGAAATTCGCGTTTTTTCAGCTGCCCTTTTATTAAATTCACGTTTATTCCGCGATCCTTTGATGAATTTCGCGTTTTTTTTCCGCGATCCTTTGCGACGAAATTCGCGTTTTACCCCGATCCTTTGCGAAGAAATTGGCGATTTTTTCTGCGAACGATTGACGAAATTGATTTTTTTCAGCGATCATTTGTCGAAATTTGCGATGTTTTTCTGTTAGATTTTTTATGTCCGAAATTTCGAACTGATGACCGATTTTTCATAATTTTCGGAAACGAATGCCTAAAATTTTCGGAAAATTCGGAACAGAATCACCTCTGAATTCGGCAGTCGGTCGCGAAAAATAACGCGAAACTTGTCAACTGATATCGGGGGGGGGGGGGGGGGAATAGTGAAATTTGTCTATCGGTCGCGGGAAAAAAATCGTATTCAACGATCTTTCGCGGTAAAAAACTCACAAAATGTGTCAAGTCGTCGCGCGAAATTATCACGAAATTCGTAAGACTTTCGCAGGAGTTGATCGTAGTTTAAAAATGCAGATTTTCCGGAAAAGGGTGAAATGTTTTGGACGGGAGCTTCCCGCCCACGATATTGTTTTGGGCGAGATTTTAAAATTTTGGGTGCGAATCCCGCCATCCCGCCCTGAAATTCAAGCCCACTAATGTTATCTATTTTTGCAATAATTTCGATAAAACCTTTCATGCTATCTTGGTAGGATTTAAAGATTAAAAAAAGAAAGAAAGAAAGAAAAATAAAAACATGATACTTGCAAGCATGGTTAGAGAAGTGATTTGTAATAAGTTTTTTTTTTCTTTTACCAATAAAAGAATTACATCTTATACTAACTTATAAGCGATTATTGCCTCAGCTTGGCAGTTTTGTTTTTCCTTTCCTGTGCTATCGCGACCCTAAATTCAGTACATATTGCCAACGTTGACAGCATTTTCAGAAAAATCTTTTGAATAGCGGTCCAGTTCGTGGATCTTCTCAATTTCGAGCCTTTACCAAAAAAAAAAAAAAAAAAAAAAAAAAAAAAGAGGAGAAAAAAGTTTTATTACATAGTTTCTTAATAAGCGTGCTTTCCAATTTTACGCGTTTTTTAATAAAAATGAATTAAAAAATCTGTCAGAAATTAACTAGTTCGAATTAGACAACAGCTTTTTAAAATTTAAGTCGGTAAATAAAACAAATACATTTTGTAAATAAAATACAGTAGAACCTCTTTTATCTGAAATTCTTTTAACCGAAACTCTCGATTAACCGAAATCCATTTTTAAAGCTTTATTATTATTATTATTATTATTATCATCACATTCCTTGTGTGCAAAACCCATTTTAAAAACTTTTTTTTTTTTTTTTTTTTTTACTATCATATTTTTTGTATGCAAGCGGTCCTTTCCGAACTACGAGTACATATAAATATTTTCGATCCCCTTTATTAGAGTTCCTTTGAATTTAACTTGAGCTCCCGTTACCTGTGGAGTGGAACGAAGAAAATGAATAAATTAGAAATTCTGAAGCTTTTGAATGTTTTGCAAAAGGTTTGGCATGGTTGTACATAGGCGTAACCAGCCTTTTGAAGGGGGGATATCAAGACTTTTTAACCTGAACTTATTGGATACAAACAATAACTTATATGGTAAAACCTGCTAAAACGGAACGCCATGAAACCGGTCGAATTTCCGTTTTAGACAAGTTTTCATCTTAGAAGGTATAATTGTGTGATATTTCTTTTAAAAGGGCTCAAACGCGATTTTTGTTTGCGTGAGGAGGGATGAGAAGGGGTTTAAAACATCAAAACTAAATCTAATGGTAAAAAAAAAAAAAAAAAAAAAAAAAAAAAAAGATATGTAAATGTCCTTTCATCAGTGACATAAGACAGTAACAAAATGTGGTCACAAGTGTAAAACCTTTTCGCACCCTAACTTCTTATAAAGATTTAAAAAGGCTTTTAATCATGCTGGAAACTTCTATATGCACAGGGGAACACTGCATGAGATCTAAAATTATCTCAATCAAAGTCTTGTCGATGAAATTTTGCCGGATAATAAATCTCAGATAATACATGCGGTACACCAGTACCTCAGAGTAAAGATAAGAAGTAGAGGCCGAATCCCATTGTTATTTCGGTCAGAACTTGAAGCACACATGTTTCCGCTTTCATCGCCAAAAGGTTGTCTTTTTTGGCGGTGATCACCTTATTGGGAACTGTCGGATTTGATTTATGCGAGAGAAACGCCCGACGCAAGAAAGTTTCAGCGGGAACCAGAGGAGAAAAACCGGTTTGGCGCGTTTTCTCTGCCCACCATCACGTGACGGTGGGTAGTGATCCCGGCGTCAAGAAAGGGTTGCTATTTCTGAGTCCAGTTATATGAGAAGTCTATGACCAGTACATACGTACGAAAGTTTTCAGAATGTGACTCCATGACTTCTTAGGGATCACCGGAGGGACCCAAGACATTTTGGAGAAAAGTCTATGTAAATAATTATTATAATATTATAAATAATTATAATATTCATTAATACCGTATTTTCCAGCCTATAATCCGCGGATCAAACAATCATGTTTTGACCCATAAATTTTATTTCATTATTGAAGTTAAATATTTATCGCGATTGAACAAGTTACGGTGTATGAAACAAGATTTCTGGGTCCGATATTGTTTGATCCGCGGATTATAGGCCCAAAGTTACTGTAATTCATGTTTTTACCTCAAAATGTGTCGAATGTATTAGGTAAAGCAGGTCATGATAATATACACTAAATTTTATCAAGATGAATAAAAATTATACTATCATGATGCGACTGTGATAATACAGATAGGTGCTTGTCTGTCTCTGTGTATGTGTACGCGCGCACGCTAAACTCTTAAAAAAAAAAAAAAAAAAAAAAAAAAAAAAAAAAAAAAAAAAAAAAAAAAATGCAGGCCGCACAGCCGTAAGATTTGATAGGACCTGTATGCCTGAACTCATGCATATCGAAGACAATTTCTGTAATTTTTCAATTAATTTTTTATGCTAATTTTTTTAAATTAGTAAAAAAAGAATTCTATTTCAATATTTTATCCAGTAAACTTTGTCTTCTTTTCATTAAAGTGTTTTCGAGATTCTTACAGCGATTTTTCAATTTTTAAAAAAAAATTAATGTTATTTTTAGAGTTTTTATCGCATTTCGCGATGATTTTTTTCCCCGACATTCCTAAAAGGAATCCGGTTTAAATCTTTTACCCAATTAGTTAATTTTCGTTCCCTGTGATTTTCTAATCTTTTCTAAATATTTAATGCGACTTTTAGCGAGGGTTTTTGCGCTTTTAGGCGATTTTTTGGCTTTTTTTTAAACAGAAAAAACTCTCCGGTAATTTTTGCAATTGTCGTGATTAAATTCGAATTAGAATAATGTCAAATCAAATCAGCTCTTATAAGAAAGCTGAAAATTTAATTTTGCTCGAAATAAAAAACGCAATAATTCAAGATTAGCTTGTTTAGAGACAAAAGAAGTCGTAGCTTGCTCGGGAGTACGTTGTCGAAGGCAGTCCCCCCCCCCCCTTCCCTAAATCCTAGATTTGTTTAATTCTATGTCCGTAAAAAAAAAAAAAAAAAAAAAAAAAAAAAAAAAAAAATCAACGAAACTTCACTAGTAATGAAGTTTTCTTTGAGGGACAGGGTTTGAAATAACGTGCGGGATCGCGCGATTTTTGCACACAGAAGGAAAGTCCCGCATAATAAAAAATGCTGTGCAGTATTTCCCCCTCCAAATTTTTTCACAGATCTGTGATTCTTCAGTGAGTATTTAAAAAAAAAAAAATTGCCGCGATTTTTATTTCTTTTATGGAATTTCTCAAAATCAATTCCTGAATCTGTCCCGGAAAAAATTGAGAATTTCTTCAAACGATCCAGGAAAAATATCGGGAATTTCGATAAAGGAATGTAGAAAGTATTCGCTAATTTCGTCAAAAGATTGTGCAAAAAAAATTACGAATTTCGATAAACGATTGACGAAAAAACTTTGCAAATTTAGTCAAAATGTCGTAGAAAAGAGTAGAGAATTTTGTTAATTGGTACGGAAAGATATCAAGAATTTTCTCGATGGATCGCACAAAACTACCGCGAATTTCGACAAATGATCTACCTGTAAAAAAATCAGTTTCGCCAATCGGTCGCACACAGAAAATAAATTTCGTCAAAGGATCACTGTAAAAACAAGAATTTCGTCAAAGGATTGCGGTCAAAACGAGAATTTCGTCAAAGGATCGCAGAAAGAAAGCGGGAATTTCGTCAAATGATTGCGAAAAGAAAAAGCTAATTTCGTCAAAAGATCGAGGAAAGAAAATGCGAATTTCATCGACGGATCGTGCTGAAGAAATGCCAATTTCGTCAAAGGTTCGCGGTAAAAAAAACACGAATTTTGTCAAAGGTTAGAGGTGAAAAGTGCGGATTTCAACGAAAAATCGCGCAGAAAGACGCGAATTTCGCCAAACGATTTTGGGAAAAAATTGTAAATATCATGAAATGATTGCAGAATAAAATCTCGAATTTGTTCAAAATTTACTGCACTGGGCTAAAAGATTGAAACCGGGTTCCTTTTCCTACTTTCAAAAGAACACCGCGAAACGAGAAGAAACTCTAAAAATAGTATAAAAATTTTCAGAGGAAAAAAATTACTATATTGACTTGAGACTCCAACCATATTTCTTTTACGAATGTCGGAAAATGGCCGCGAAACACGAAATTCAACCAAACAACCAACCTCTAGATTAATTTAAATTTTTTGTGCTATTATTTTTCATTTTCAAAGGAGGCAGTGTTTGTGTACCCCGCCCCCCCCCCCCCTTTCCCTCGGCTAATCGCATTTTGGAATTATCCTTTCACATCTGCATCCCTTTCAATTTTTTTTTGCTTCTTTCTAGATTTTAAACTACGAAAGGAAAGAGACAAATAGTTTCTATCCTCGTCAAGAACTTGCGTTAATTTCTCATGGAATTGCAGAAACGTGCAATGGAAAGAATGGCGTTAAAAAAAAATCTCCCACAAAAAAAAAAAAAAAAAAAAGACTTCAAAGTGGGATTATAAAGCCATCTTTTTGACTTACTATGACTAATACAGATTCTTGTAAATATTCTAGTTTAAAAAAAAGATAAACAACATAATTTTATTTAAATAAAAAAAAAAAAAAAAAAAAAAAAAAAAGGAACGTGGATTTCTTTTCTTTATCACATTTCAAAACTTAGGCTGTTAGTTTTCTGAACTATACTAATTTCCTAAACTAACTGAACTCTCGTATCACTTCTTATTCTTTTTTTTTTTTTTTTGTAGATTTCGATTTTTTAAAAATAATTTTGCTTGACCCCCCTCCCCCCCCCGGTTACGCCTATGGTTGTAGCAGTAGAAAGAGTGTGATACTGGTGAACTAATAATATTAAAAAACTCCGTGATAGAGCTTCAGAGCAAAAGCAATCGTGCGACAAGCAAAACATTTTTGTGATATATGTAAAAGGTACTTAATTTCAAAATTAAAATTCAGGTAATTTTGTTCTTGTTTCTATTTTGCTATTGCTTTATTTTTAGTAAGGAACTTGTTACCATAATTAGAAATATTGCATATATTTCATCTTAATCTCAAAAATGAAGCATTCTCGATTATCCGAAAATTTCGATTTTCCGAAAGAGGGTCGGTCCCAATTACTTCGTATAATCGAGGCTCTACTGTATATAATATACTGAAAATTACTGGATTTTTTTTTTTTAATTATATTTGTGTCCTTTTAAATTAATTAAATTCCCCTTAATACTTTTTTTCTTAAAATTTGGTTTGAATCATCGGAATTCTATTTTTATAGAAATACTGATATATTGATATAGGTAAGCAAAAATATTGATGAACACTGATACACTTATTAATTTGAGTAGTTAAATGCATAAGAAATGTAGCTACAAATTTGAGGGGAAAAAAAGCTGTCAGTATTGCGGAAATGCATAAATTAGTTGATTCGGGCACAATTCAGAGTATTACATTTTTGAAGTTCACAGTTCAGACCATCCGTGAAAAAAAATCTATGAAATAAACCCAACCGGATTCAGTTTCTACAAAGAATTCTCGATCGATTCTTTACATATGATATACATATGATATACATATGTAAAAAATTTTAACATAAAATTTTTATAACAGATTCAAGACTGCGATTCTTTACTATGTCAGCGACATAGTAAAGAAATTAATGTAATTTAGAAAAAAAAAAATTAAAAATTCCTAAATTCGAAACCCGTAATAATAAAAAAAATATTCCCACTGAAAATAATTAACTCCAAAACTGAAAGAGCAAGATCCCAGTAAGATTATATTATATCCATTCCTACTCTTGCTGTTGTTTTTCTTCATACGATTTCCATGTGTAAATACGGGTCATTAAGTTTCCTTAGAAAGATCCCCCACGGATGGCAACCCCCCCCCCCCTCTCAGGCAGATAATCGGCTGTCATAAAACAACTCCAACACCTTCCCTCGCTGTTTACCCAGCTATGCTGTTTACCCGCGGCCCGCGTTTGGATTTGATTTCAAAAAGGAAATGACGTGATAGACTTCTCAAAGATGGGCTTGCCAGAAATAATTTGTTATTGCCTTTTCCGAGTGAAATTCAGCGCCATCTATTGGAAAAAGGAGATTTGGTGGATTACTGACAGTGAGCTTTAACATGATGCACGTTTCATCAAATAGTAGATACGATAAAATAAAATAAAACACCTTACATTTAAAAAAAATATCAATAATAAATTAGTATTTGCTACTGCTATTAAAGTAACACCCTTTCCCCAAACGACAAATAAAAAATAATTAAATTTATAGTAACTGTGCTCCAAAATAAATTTTCTAAATATTTGTGCTTCTTTGTATATGCGGATGTGCGTGCATATGCAATGAACAACAATCGCGAGAAGCACGCGCCGAAGCAAGTTCTGTTCCACATTTTGAATTTCATCTCGAAATGCTTCTCTCGCCAAATTTTTTCGCCAAAGGGGTCCAAATGAGGGAAGTTTCGAAATTCGCCGCCATGCCCCTCTACTGGGACGCCCCCTAGAGTAAAATTCTCTAGAGGACGCTGCGCTCGACGCTGCGTGACATGAGTTGCACTTCTGAACAGACTTTTGGCATCAGTATATCGTGAATCATTCTTAGAAAATCGATGAATGCTATTTGATGGCGCGCGCGTCAATTTCATTTGAATCACGTTGTTGTTTACAGATTTTGGTGATAGTGATGATATTGCCTCTATTACCTGACTGTAAAGTCCTGCATACTATTTTAAAGAAAAATCAATGTTTTATTTATTAACGTTCTTTATAATATATTCAGCATCTTCTATCTGAAAACCTATTGTGTTCAACCACATTTATTTTACTTCACTGTAAGTAATTTTGTCGCATTCTGAAAATTGATAAGTTTACTTTGAAAATTTCAGGTATTAATCCATAATTTTTTTTTTATGGTTGTTTAATTTGTTTATAAAATGAAGGTACTTTTTGGTTAGCCAGGCGCCAATATTCTCACATTCGCATATATATATATATATATAGGGTAGATGTGCCAGTAATGGACACCCCTTGACGTTTTTGGTTCATAAAAAAATAACTAATAAATATTTAGCTTTAATTATTTTTTTTATAATTCCCCCTTGTATGTTTTATAAAACTATGTTATTGTTGACACTTTTAATCAAACCAATCAGGAAGCATAAAATAATGTTTCAAAGTTTTGCTGTTTTTCTGTGAAAATCTTAATGAAGAGGTTAAGAGCTGGCTTCGTTTAATTAATTTATATATTATTTCTTTTCTTGCAAAATTTGAATGTTTTTGTTTGAGTAGCAATAGAAAACTTTGAATTTTATATACTAATGGCTATTTACAAAATTTCATTTCTTTTTAAGGTTTTAAGAGGGGTGTCCATTACTGGGATGGTTAATTAGTCATTTTCCAATAATGGACACCCCATGTAAACATTGCTAAAAATGCAATTTTAGTAATGTTTATAGTGCATAAAATACTTTGGCTTAACTGCAAACCTAAATAATCAAATTTAATTTTTAAATTATACTTACCAAAGTGTAATAACGCCAAAACTTTTATAAATATCTGCTTTTAAGTTATTTTATGTGATTAATAAAATTTCGATATTTTATTTTATTTATTATTTTTTTTATGTAGTACATATATATACCTCACATATTTTATAATCTGGCAATCAAACCAGTCGGGAAGCAGAAAATACTGTTTAAGAGCACAGTCAAAGAGGGGCTCATAGGGCTTAATCTCTCTCGTTTAAATAAAAACAATGTTACAGAAGCTATTAAAAATCCATTTTCTGTCTTAAATGTTTCCTTATTTAAAAAAAAAAAAATGTAATACTACTATTAATGAAAGTTATAGGTAATATTCATGAAACTAGTAAATCTGCAGATCAGGGGCCTCAAACATCAGTTCTACAGTTTCATTTTGAAATTATTTTATTTAGTATTTAAAATATTCAACTCACAATATCATTTCTTTCATATTTGTAATATTAATTATTATAAATGATATATCAAGTAATCTCTGGAAGATTGTTAAAAATAGTGACACAAAACTAAACATCAATATTCCAAAACTTTTTTTTATTACCTTTTAAATCCACCACTGTTTCAATAATTTGATACCTGTAATTGTCTGACATTTAGTATTTTAAACTATGCATCTAAAATAATTGATCTTCTGATAATTAGAATAACTGATGCAAACAGTAAATGATTATCACAAATATTTTATTAATTACTGGTATCCTAATTGTTAAATTTATTTAAAAATAACTATTTTGTTTCATTAGTATGTATTCATTAAATTTTGGTTCTAAATACAGTCATAAGAACAATTATATTTATTACTTTTTATGGGGAGTCCATTACTGGAACAGAGGGTGTCCATTACTGGGCTTTTGGGTGTTTTGATATATTTCTGTTATTTAAAATTAAATTTCTATTCATATGGGGAAATGAGGCTATAAGAATGGTTAAATATTGTTGATAGATTAATATAATATTGAAAAAACTGGAATATAATAATTATAACTATTAATAAAAAAATAATTTTTAAAGAAATTCCTTAAGGGTGTCCATTACTGGCACATCTACCCTATGTACACATATAGGGTAGATGTGCCAGTAATGGACGCCCCTTGATGTTTTTGGTTAATAAAAAAATAACTAACACATATTTAGCTTTAATTATTTTTTTTATAATTCCTCCTTGCATGTTTTATAAAACTGGGTTATTGTTGACACTTTTAATCAAACCAATCAGGAAGCAGAAAATAATATTTCAAAGTTTTGCTGTTTTTCTATGAAAATCTGAATGAAGAGTTTAAGAGGTCTTGAATTCGAGGAATCTTCGTTTAATTAATTTATATATTATTTTTATTCTTGTAAAATTTGAATGTTTTTGTTTTAGTAGCAATAGAAAACTTAGAATTTTATATATTAACGGCCATTTACAAAATTTCATTTATTTTTAAGGTTTTAAGAGGGGGGTTGTCCATTACTGGGATGGTTAATTAGTCATTTTCCAGTAATGGACACCCCATGTCAGGGTTCGCAAAAACCCAACCCACGTGGGTTGGGTTTTTTCGGGTTTTTCCATGAAAAACCCAATTTTCTTCAGGTAAAATCAGGTTTTTTCAAAAGTACAATATATGTAATATGTATTCTATATTATTTATATATTATATTTACTAGTGTTTCCCCTAGGCGTTTTCACGAGGGCGCAGCGCCCTGCCCGTTTATTTATAGCTGTAAATGCGCCCTGCCCGTTTTTATATAACTGAAAGCGTGCCCTACCGATTTTGGGTTTGCAAAATTTTGCCGTCGGCATATTTCAACCAACGGATTTTAACAATAGGTTGCGAAAAAAATCCAAAAATTTGCAATCGGTCGTTGAATCTGAAATTCTAGAGTTGATCGCGGGAAATTTATCGCAAAATTAGTCTATTGATAGTGAAAAAAGATTGTGAAATTTGTCTGTCGGTTGCGGAAAATATCACAAAAAAAGTCTTATCAAATCCTGAAAATATGAAATTCACCATTTATTCGGAAAAAACGAACTGTTTCAGCCGGACGCGGGAAAAAAATCGTGAATTTCGTTAGTCTAACGCACGAAAAGCTAAAAAAAAAATCTCCAATCGCGAAATCTGTCGATCGTTCGCTGAAAGAAAATCATGTAATTCATTTATGTTAGCATGAAAAAAAACCACGAGTTCCGCCAGTAAGCCCCGGAAATTATGCAATCGGTCTCAAGAATAAAATTCGCTAATATGTAGCTGGAAAATATTGCTAATTATGTTAATAGATCACAGGAAAACAATCACGAAATCCTCTTCTTCAGTAGGTCACGGGGGGAAAACCTCGAAAAACCCCGCGCGTTCACGGGAAAACCCCACGAAATTTGAAAAATTTGCTAGAAAATAACGCAAAAATCATCAATCAGTCGCAAGAAAAGAAATCGTGAAATTCAAAAATCGCACCCAGAAAAAAATCGCGAAATTTGTTAATTACTCGCATTGAAAAAAATAGCGAAATTCGTACATGATTGAGTTAAAAATAAAAAAAAAATAAAAAAAAACTATGGGAATCAGCCAATTGGTTCAAAGAAAAAACCTACAAAATTCGCTGATAGGTAGCTGGAAAATATCGGCAATTATATTAATCAAACGCAGGAAGAGAATCACGAAATCCTTCAGTTACTCGCGGTAAGAAAGCCGCGAAAATCGTCGATCGATCGCGGGAAACCCCCCTCGAAATTCTTCAATGGATCACAAGAAAACCTCAAAATGTCCCAATAAGTTGCTGGAAAATATCACAAAAATCATCAATCGATCGCAAGAAAAAAATAGCAATTTAACAAATTACAACGACCACTTGGTAAATGATTTTTTCAAAGACTAAAATTTAAGACATAAAAAATCACGCAGAGTTGATCCTACATTATGTACGCCATGAATTAAACATTAATAGTGTCATTACACTAGATGTCTGCATGGGCCGGAATTTCCAGGCCCGAGCCCGGCCCGGTGTAAAAATTGAAAGTTCGGCCCGGCCCGTACAAAAATTAGTGAAAACAAGCCCGGCTCGGCCCGACTCAATTTCTACAAAAAAAATTCTGCCTTTTTCTCGACGTACAACTAAGATTCTTTTAATGAATACTACATACATATTTATGGGAACATTTTACAGAACATTTTAGATTACTGTGTGTTTGCAAAACAGAAAACACAAAATAGTAAACATTAACGATTACTTACAGTGTTTTAATCATCGTCTCTACTGACATTTCTAAATTCAAATAAGGATGCATTAAAAGATTGATGTAGTTCAGAATAAAGGATTAAAAACATGATAGCTTTTGAAGCTGTATAATAAAAAGGAGATTTGTAAAAATATTTCTCTCATTTTTAAGGCTTTTTTCAAATCCAAAGGAGCTACATTTCGATACATTTATGAATTCATTTCTTTTCGGAAACGCGTAAGATTGGCAGGTATTCTTATTCAGAAACTATGTAAATGTCGATTTCCATAGATAAAAGCAATATATCTTTCTGAAAATACTGCCAAAATTGGCGTTTTGAATCGAATTTCAGAAAGCGATAGCACAGGAAAGGAAAAAAATGTACAAAACACCGGATTCAAACATCTTGTAACCGTACGATGCCGAATGTCTACGATGGACATGTTACATTTCAGTATTGATGTTGTTAAACTCACATAGGCTCCGGACGCACATTTATACTTCTCGGGAAAATCATAGTAATTGAAAATGGCTCGTATTTTATCTGCTTAGCTTGAATTATTATATCGGAACGATACGCCCGATTTATTTTTTTACCGGCCCGGCCTGGCCCGTTGAAAAAATTCTCTTAATTCTGCCGTCCCAGCCCGTTTGAAAATTCGCCTTCATTCCACCGGCCTAGGCCCGTGCAGACCTCTACATTACACGTAAAAATTGCGAGCGACAAAAACCACCTGCGACTGTCAGATTTCCTGAAACTTACGTATTATCCTCCTGAAACTTAAGTATTATCCAAGCATTTCATTGGCTGTTCTTGAAAAGGATTTTCCATCATAGAAATCTGACGACCCATTTTATATGAAATTTAATTCTTAAACTTCTAAACATCCCACAATATTACTTTTTACACCGTCGTATAGAAAATAAGATGTACTTTTAAATGCAATTTGTTTGAAAGCTGTATCTCAATTTGTTTCTGAGTTATTAAATTTTTTTTGTAGTTTTTGTTACTTTTTTGTCATAGTGGCAACAGAAGTATCTATCTCTGGTGAAAATAAAGGGGAAATACAGATTACTGTATAGACCAATCAGAAAACGAATAAAATGCGGATTCAACCAATAAAACGCCTCAGATTTGTTTTTGATTTCCTACCCTGACAGAGAACAATAATAACCATTTTTCTAAATGGTTAATAAATTCATTCATCGGTCAGAAGAAAAAACGCAAATTTCGTCAAAAGATTGCATAAAAAGTATCATCAACTTCGTCAAGACTGCGCAAACAAACATCGCTAATTGTGTTGATCGGCCGCAAAAAAATATCGCGAATTTGATCAATCGGCTACAGAAAAAAGAATCGCCAACCAAGCGAAGCAAAAAACACTAATTTCATCAAAGGAACGCGGGGAAAAAACGTGAATTTCGACAAATGATCGTGGTAAACAATCGTTAATTTCGCGAAATAGTCGGAGGAAAAATCGTGATAAAACCATGAGTTTTGCGAAACGATCGTGGAAAAAAATTGGGTATTTCGCGGAGCGATCGTGAAAAAAGAATGATGCTTTTCGCGAAACGATCGTGGAAAAAATTCGTGAATTTCGCGAAACAGTCGCGAAACGATCGTGGAAGAAAAATTCGTGAATTTCGTCAAATGGTCGCAAAAAATATAGTTGTAGGAATTCTGTAAAAACTTAATTTAAAAGGAATAAATTTACTGTATTGGGCTAAAAGATTGAAATAGATCCTTTTTGCTAACATGGAAAATTAGCTGTGAATCGCTAAAAACGCATAGAAAATTAAATTAAAAAATGTGCGGTGCAGAATCATTTACCTAGATTGGTTGAAGATAGATATGTTTTGGATAGCTGATTGGTCATTAAAGCAGAATATATTGGATTTGTAGAATATATGTTGTTGTAGTATTGTTTCTGATATCAAATCAATTATTACATTACAGATTAAAAAAATCTGATCCGAACAAATTTTAAAAATTGAGTTTCTGAGAAAGTAGTCTATGAGAATACCTTGCAAACAAGAATTCCCTTGTTCCTTCTACATAAAAATCTAAATTCCAATATATAACTAAATCAGGGATGAACAACTAATTACGGGTTTTTTTCTGTGGTCCTTAGACAAAATTCGCTGTTTTTCATCGATCTTTCGACAAAATTTGCATTTTTTTTCTCGCGGTCGTTTGACGAAATTAGTTTTTTCTGCAATTCTTTAACGAAATTTGCATCTTTTCCTCAATTTTTTAACGAAATTCGTAAATTTTCTGCAACCCTTTAACAAAATTCGCATTTTTACGGTATACTTTAACAAAATTCGCGTTTTTTACGCTATCCTTTAACGAAATTCGCATTTTTTGGCGATCATTTTACAAAAATTCGTGTTTTTCCGCGATCCTTTGACAGAAATTTGCGTTTTTCCGCGATCCTTTGACAAAAATTTACTTTTTTTCGCGATCCTTTGACAAAAATTTACTTTTTTCTGCTATACTTTGACGAAATTCGCGTTTTTTTTTTCGCGATCCTTTGACGAAATTGGCGTTTTCTTGACAATTTTTTCATGAAATTTGCGCTTTTTCCACAATTTTTTGACGAGATTCGCACTTTTCCCACAATTTTTTGACAAAATTCGCATTTTATCCGGGATCTTTTGACAAAATTCGCGTTTTATCCGCGATGTTTTGACGAAATTGGCGTTTTTCCGTTATCCTTTGACGAAATTCGCGTTTTTTCCACAGTTTTTTTGACGAAATTCGCGCTTTTTCTACAATTTTTTGACAAAATTCGCACTTTTCCCACAATTTTTTGACGAAATTCGTGCTTTTTCTACAATTTTTTGACGAAATTCACACTTTTCCACAATTTTTTGACGAAATTTGTGCTTTCCCCACAATTTTTTGACGAACTTTGCATTTTATCCGTGATCTTTTGACGAAATTCACGTTTTATCCGCGCTCTTTTGATGAAATTCACGCTTTTTTCGCGATCTTTTGGCGAAATTCGCGGCAATCAAATAAACAGCAACAAAAACAATTTTCAAAACTCTTTTTCTTAAAAAAGTGCCCTTTTTGATCAGCTAAAGTGCCCTTTTTGATCAGCTAAAGTGCCCTTTTTGTTCAGCTGAAGTGCCCCCTGCCCTTTTTTATTCTAGGGGAAACACTATTTACTATACATTGTCCCCTTGTATACAATATAATTGTAATACTATTTTACAAGTTATAAATTGCATAAATTATATGAATTTAAATTAAGTGTCAGTGTTTCTCACAAATTAGTTTTAAATATAATAGAAGATAAAAAATTGTTAATTTGCTTTAAAATCAAATAATGAATAGAATATTAATATTTAAAATATATAAGTAGGAAGAAAAAAAGGGTAAACTAGTCAGATGTGCCAATTCCAAAACTTTCCTCTATCTCATACATGTTAATAATTCAAAATTCGCTATCCCAGTGCCTCATCTATGCCCATCACGAGGATTGTAAAATAAGGTTCATTGAATTGGATGCATTTAACAAGGAGATGTAAGTATCAATTGTTTCAAACAAATCATTGAATTTTGGAACCCACCCTCTTAGATGTCCACAACCAAAATTTCCAACCCAAACAGTATAAAATCAACACCTGTTGTTCAATTTACATCCAAGTCTAATAAGGATCTATTTACATGAAAATGAAGCAGAATATTAAGTTTGATTAAATTATGTGCATTAGTTTTTGAGATATAGATTTTGCAAAAATCATGAAAAATTGAGCATATCAACATTACCTGCTGTGCAATTTACACCTAAACCTAATTGGTTAACAGCTTACGTCAACGTCTAACTGAATCTGAAGTTTGAAGAAAATCCATGCATTAATTCTTGAGATATTGCGGAAATCATACAAAATTCAGTACAACAGAGCCATTGTTGGGTGATATTCATCAAAAACTAATCAACACCAGTTTATATCAAGGTCTAACTGAATCTAAATTTTTATTCAATTCCATACATTAGTTCTTGAGATAAGAGTTATTGCTGAAATCATGAAAAAAAAAACAGCATAACAGCGCTACCTGTTGGGCGATATACACCAAAACTTGTTAAGCAACAACTTAACTTGTAACTGAATCTGAAGTTTGATGAAAATCCGTGCATTAGTTCTTGAGATAAATGCAGCGTAGCAGAACCACCTAATGGACATTATACACCAAAAGCTAATCAGCATCAGTTTACATCAAGGCTAACTGAATCTAAAGTTTTGTGAAATTCTGTGCATTAGTTCTTGAGATAGAGCAGCACCCACAAAATTTTTGTCACAGATATTTTCTAAAAACCATCAAATCGTCTTCAGGACCTTTTTAAAACATATAAATCCGTCGTAAACTGGAAGTATAGGTGAAAACTGGGAAATTGAGTTAGTAGCCAGTGGCCGGTAGACTCAGTTTCATTAGTGGCCACTTTTTAAAGTAAGTGGCCACTATAATGTTTCAAACTTTCTTGACATCTAGATAAATTATAATCGTTGTATATATATGCATTTTTCTATAAATCAGAGTTTTATACCAACCAACTATTCGTGATAAGAATAGGGAAGCAGTCGAAATTCAAGAAAATTACACTTTAAAACCACAAAATATATTATCATATTGATTTTTTTTAGAATATATTTTTAGATTACTTGTATATGTTCATAAACACTAATTATCAATCAAATTACTATTACTCTCTTTATACAAAAAATAACTAAATCAAAATTCCAACAGTTAAGTGTATACAATAAAAAAATAATCAAATAAAACATAATAAAATGTTATTTGTATTTTATTTAATAAGTAAATGTGTTATTAACATACTACACATACACACATTAATTACATACAGCTGAAATCTAAGCTGGTGAGTGTATTTCACAGGATTAAACAGTATCTCTTGAAGAAAAATAATCTAACTGGTGAACATGTGGCAGGAGTCGAAATATTGAAAATACTGCAATGTTCTTAAAACACGCTTGCATTCGGTGAAAAAAAAAAAAAAAAAAAGAATAAATTATTTGAAATGCATGTGGAATCAAAGCTGATGAATATATTTTGCAGAATAAAACTGTATTTCTTGAAAAAATAATACAACTGAAGGGCAATGGCAAAAAGCCGAAATATTGAAAATACAGCTAAATCACTGTAATCTGCTTGCATCCGGTAGAAAAAAGAATTAACCAGTTTGCTAATTAGATGTAATCAAAGTAGAGATGCATATTTCTATGAAAAAAGCTATATTTCACTTGGCGATCGATAACAGATTTTTATCGCCACTTGGCGAGTGGCGACTACGGTGGCGATCGATGGCCGATTTTTTAATCGCCACGTGGCGAGTGGCGACCGCCAATTTTCACCTATAACTGGAAGTTGAAATTTTTCACAAATTAAATACTTCATGTAAAGATAGAAGAAAGTAAAAATACATATCTTTTATTTTCATGAATATAGTTCATTTGAATTTTTTATATAAAGACATTCTTATGATATTGCCTTTACCTATAATTATGTACTATGTATGTATGTTGCCTACTATGTTCTATGTTTGTTAGTAAAGTATTTCAGTGTGCTAAAATACATTTTTATTTTACTTCGGGTGTTTATGTAATAGCTTTTATATATTAATTTTTTTCAAAATTAACTGAAATGACTTAAATTCATTAAATATTTCTGAAAATTGAAAAAACCCACATTATGGGTTTTTTTAGTGGGTTTTTTCAAGTGGGCCCATTCTGAAAAAACCCACCGGGTTTTTTCGAACTGGGCCCAGCCTTGCGAACCCTGCCCCATGTAGACATTGCTAAAAATGCAAGTGCATAAAATATTTTTGGCTTAACTGCAAACCTAAATAATCAAATTTAATTTTTCAATTATACTTACCAAAATGTAATAACAACAAAACTTTTATAAATAGTAGCTGCTTTTAAGTTATTTTATGTGATTAATAAAATTTCAATATTTTATTTATTTATTTATTTTTTTAAATGTATATGTACCTTCCATATTTTATAATCTGGCAATCAAACCAGTCAAGAAGCAGAAAATATTGTTTAAGAGCACAGTCAAAGGGGAGCTCGTAGGGCTTAATCCATCTCCATTTAAATAAAAAGTTACAGAAGATCTTAAAAATCTACTTTCTGTCTTAAATGTTTCCTTATTCACCTCTGACAGAAAAAAAAAAGTAATATTAATGAAAGTTATAGGTCAGGGATGGCGAACCTATGGCATGCGTGCCGAACTTGGCACGTAAGAAAACTTCTCTGGCACGCAAAAAAACTTAGACTTACATTCAGTTTATGGAGAACTATCCTTTTTTTTTTAGAAGAAGTATAGTTTTGTGTAACAGGTATATAATTTACTTCAAAATAATCCGTTACTTTTGAATGAATTAAGGTATTACAAATTTCAATGAAAGAATCTCGTAGCGTCATTTTCTTGTCAAATCATTCAACATATAATGATTTTTCAAATTATTTTGCTTCATTATCAAATTTCAAAGGTTTTGATTTTGAAAATTGAATTTTAGGAGATAGTTTGCATATTAATATATACCTAATTGACAAGCTTTCGTCTTCAGATTAGGTTTATGTTATTTAGGTTTAGTTACCTTAGGTTTTATTATATTTAGTTTTAACTTTGAAAATTGAATTTTAATTGTTAGTGTAAATAATTATGTATCTATTGAACCTGCTTTTACCTAAAGAACTAAAAATGATCTGCTTCGGAAGTATGCAGTAAAAGAAAAACTCATTTATAGATTATTAATACGGAATTTGATGCGACATGGCTATATTGTTGAGTAAATATAGCGTAATAAATAAGTTAGGAATCGAATTTAGTATAACTGTAAAAAAATATTTAAGTAAAAATTCTATAAAAATTAATTATTGGATTTTATCTACGTTAAAGTGTTCCTGGCACGTTAGAATGCTGGTACATAATAATTTTGAAATTTTTGACACGCATACTCAAAAAGGTTCGCCATCCCTGTTATAGGTAATATTCATGAAACTAGTAAATCTGCAGATTAGTGGCCTCAAATATCAGTTCTACAGTTTTATTTTTAAATTATTTTATTTAGTATTTACAATATTAAACTAACAATATCATTTCTTTCATATTTGTAATATTAATTATTATAAATGATATAGTATCAAGTAGTCTCTGGAAGATTAATTGTTAAAAATAGTGAGACAATGCTAAACACTAATATTCCAAAACTTTAATTACCTTTAAATCCCCTACTGTTTCAATAATTTGGTAGCTGTAATTGCCTGATATTTAGTATTTTAAAGAAACTATCCATCTAAAATAATTAAAACATCGATTTTATGATAATTACAATAATTTATGCAAACAGTAAATGATTATCATAAATATTTTATTAATTACTAATATACGAATTGTTAAATTTATTTGAAAATAACTATTTTGTTTCATTAGTAGGTATTCGTTAAATTCTGGTTCTAAATGCAGTCATAAAAACAATTATATTTATTACCTTTTATGGGTTGTCCATTACTGACTTTTGGGTGTTTTGATATATTTCTGTTATTTAAAATTAAATTTTGATTCATATTGGGAAATGAGACTATAGGAATGTTTAAATATTGTTGATAGGTTAATATAATATTGAAAAAAAAACTGGACTATAATAATTGTAACTATTAATAAAAAAATAATTTTAAAAGAAATTCCTTAAGGGTGTCCATTACTGGCACATCTACCCTACATATATTCCATTATTTATTTGTTTTGTAATTTATTTGTTCTTTCATTATTTAAAATAACCTAAAAGTACCAAAATGAAAATGAATGTTTATAAAATCAATGGATTTGTTTATATATATATATAAAAAATGTGCCAAATGAATCATTTGAAAAACATCAGTTGTATATGAATATTGTAGACTCCTTCAAATCCACACAGCTTGGGACCAGAGGTTGTGTAGAATTTAGAATTTTGTGGAATTCTGGTCATTGCTTTGTTTACACTTTTTAAACAGTAATTTGAATGTAATAATGCAATCAAAATTATAAAGAATCCCTGCAATATAATAAAATATTAAAATAATTAAGTAAAGAAATAAACTAAAATGATAAGAAGAAAGATAAATTAAAAAATTATTACCTTATTAAAAGTAAAGGTAAAGTAAATAATTAATAATGTATAATTAAATCTGCATAATAAAGATAAAATACATTTTCCTTGAATTATTCAACAGGGATGCCGCGGACGCGCTATAGCACGTAAATTACGCGAAAAATAAGATACGGGACGCAAAAAAAAATAGCTCTTATGCGCCCTGTGGGACGCGTAATTTCGTGAAAAAATTGCGGAAAACAGACGATTTTCGTCAAAGAATCGCGAAAAAAGCGTAAATCTCATCAAAATATCGCGCAAAAGCTGCGATTTTCGTAAAAGGGCCGCGAAAAAATAGCGTATTTCGTCAAAGCATCGCAAAATAAAAAGCGAATTTCGCCAAAAAATCGCGGAAATAAGCACAAATTTCATGAAAATATCGCTGAAATAAGCGCAAATTTCATCAAAATATTGCAAAAAACGTAATTTTCGTAAAAGGGCCGCGACAAATTAGCGTATTTCGTTAAAAGATCGCGAAAAAATAACGAATTTCGTCAAAAAATCGCGGAAAAAAGCTGAATTTTGTCAAAGGATCGCGAAAAAAGCGCAAATTTCATCAAAAAATCGCAGAAAAAAGTCGATTTTCGTCAAAGGATTGTGAAAAAATAGTTTTTCGTCAAAGGATCCCCCCAAAATAGCAAATGTCGTCAAAAAATAACGTAAAAAAGGCGATTCTCGTTAAAGGATCGCGAAAAAAGCACAAATTTCGTGAAAATATCGCGGAAAAAACGCTATTTTCGTAAAAGGGCTGAGACAAAATAGTGTATTTCGACAAAAGATTGCGAAAAAATAGCAAATTTCGTCAAAAAATCGCAGAATAAAGCCGAATTTTGTCAAAGTATCGCGGAAAAAAATACGATTTTCGTGACAGACTCGCAGAAAAATAGCGAATTTCAACAAAAGGATCGCGGAAAAACGCGAATTTCGTCAAAGTAACGTGGAAAAACATGAATTTAGTCAAAGCACCAAAAAAGATGTGCAAACTAAAGAAAATTCATAAAATGGGATTTCTTTTTTATGAGATTCTTAAAAATACAGCATGATTTCAGTGTACTTTGATAATATTTATATTCATTAGGTGGACCAGTAAGAATCCCCCCCCCCCCCCCCCCCCCTCGTTCTTACTGCATTGAAATGTCTCCTGCCTTCAGAACATTTAAGATCTGATGCTTATTAGTGATTTAGATATAAATTTCCCTTCCAAGGAAAATGTCTGATTCCAACACAGATCTATGCCGACAAATAATTCAATGGGAAGTATAATAATGAAAGCACACATTCATTCAACGAAAAGTGCACCTTTACTTAACATAAGCGTTCTTTTTTTCAGCAAAAATATCTTTTTCAATAAACCTGCCTTGCCTCTTTTTAAAAGAATGCGAACATTAGTGATACTTGTTAGTGGAACTTGGTATCTTCTACTCTCAAATAAACATTATTTTACAATTAAAATTGTATCTTGCATTTTTACTTTTAAAAAAGTAAAGAAAATTTCTCTTAATATTTTTAAAAAATATCTTATTTGAGTGCAAATAATGCTGGTTTTAATTCATTATTTAATTATTGTTAAAACAATAATTAATGCATTTCATTTATCTTAATAAACAACTTTCATTTATTCCTTTAAAATATAAATTATTATTGATGGGGACCCACTTTGGTAAAAAAGGGACCCAGGTTTTTTCAAGTACAGCGGCATCACTGATTCAATGAAACATAAAAGCACCCTATTAATTCACATGAAAATCATAAAGTAAGGAAGTTTTATTTCAGGTTTGACCAGTCTTAATAACCAAAAAATATCGATTAATACATAAAAAGATTGTAATTACCAAAGATATCAGCAATATCTTTTTTTTCTTTTTTTTTCAGAAATAAATTGTACTTCCTTCAGGAAAAATCATCAGTTCAGTTATATTATAGAGAATCAATTACATATTAAAACAAGTTGGAAATTGCTCGTCAAACGTGGCAAATGAGGTGCGTTCGTACTATAACTAGTTTTAAAATTATTTTTTGCACCCCATATTGTACTGAATGTATAATTTTTTGCACTTCATAAAGTGCATAGTCTGATACATCATTAAAATGCACTTCCAATAATTTTTTCGGAACACTTTTGACTGTCCCTGTAATTAAACTATACATCCGATTTTCCTAAAATTTGAAATAGCTCAACAAAATTTTGCAACAATTATATCTTTAAAATTTCAGGCCATTCGGAAGGCTGTAATATCATTAAAATGCTCTTGCAATAATTTTTCCCATTGGCCGTAATGTAAAGAAAAACTTTTGACTGTCCCTGTAATTAAGCTATACATCCGAATTTCCTAAAATTTGAAATGGCTCGACAAAATTTTGCAACAATTATATCTTTAAAATTTCAGATCATTCGGAAGGCTCTAATATCATTAAAATCCACTTGCAATAATTTTTCCCATTGGCCGTAATGTAAAGAAAAACTTTTGACTGTCCCTGTAATTAAACTATACATCCGATTTTCATAAAATTTGAAATGGCTCGACAAAATTTTGCAACAATCATATATTTGAAATTTCAGACTATTCGGTTGGGTAGTTTTTGCTCTGTTACATGCGGACAGACGGACGGACGGACGGACGGACGGACTGAACGACGACTATAGGTGCTACGTATTTATATAATTACGAACGCACCTAATAAAAATGGAATGATATCAAACTAAAAAATTCTGTAATTTTGCCCCTACATCTAAACTGAAAGTTTCATTGTTTACATCTGCATTGATGTGTGGATTTCAGGCGTTTGTGGATTTGAGGGAGTCTACTGTATGATCATTTGAAATATATAACATTTACAGACTTTCACGAACTATTATTCTGTAGCAATACAAATATATAATTAAAATAAAAGAATAAATAAATAATACTATTATGCAATAAAATCATAAAATAAAACTCAAGTTAAACTGCAAGCATGAAATTGTAAATGTCTATACAACAATCAGGATTGCAAAAAACCCACCTACCCAAAAAAAAAACCACCCAGGTTTTTTTGGGTAAAACCCACTCTAAAAAACCCAATAAAACCCACGCCAAAGTGGGTTTTATTGGTTTTTTTAAAATCCATGATATTATTATTTAATATATAAAAATAGCAAATAAAGCCTTTGTGCAACAATATTAAAAAGCAGAAAAACCAACGTTTAAAATGCACAAATACATGAAAAGCAGCATATTTTCATCTATTATTTGAACATTTTAAATGTTGGTTTTTCTGCTTTTTAATATTCAGTAACTTTTATATTAGTTTTTTAACCTTTGTGTTTAAAGAGTTACACTATCCTATTAAAACATATTTTGGGTGTACTGCCAAATCCTAATGTGACAAAGTCAAAATGAAATGATTAAATCTTTTAAAAGCCTGTTAATATTAGGGGAAAAAAAAAAAGCCAAAATCAATAGCGAATCATAACATTTCCGCATAGATAAAATATTGTTATGATGTGTTTGAAGGGGTTTGGGAATATTAGAAAATTTACACTGGGAAAGGAATTTAACACAGCTGCAATATATGTTATTTTCTCTTTGGAGGGTCCATGTTTAGATAAATAGAGGGGTCTCAGTTTTCTGTTTTTCTCATTACAGAGAAAGAGCTGTGGTTAGATATGTGTTTACAGTTGGGTATAGGACGGATGAAAATATTGAATTTCAACGGATGAGAAAGATATTTCCGCTCTTTTCGGCTGGACTTTTGACCCGAGCAGCAATAAACTGAGGAAGGGAGATCTAGGTTTGACGTTCGTTAATCCTTCCAAAAACTATAAATTTTGGCGGCGAATGTCTGGGATATTTGTGCAGCTTAAGGGGGTTAAAGAGGTTAGCGTTACTTAAAAATTCAAGTGTTCTCATGGCGTCAGAGGGGGCGTAGAGAATTTTAGCCAATTAAAGCTGGATTGGGTCTGGGTACCTCCCGTCTTTAATAATAAAAATATAAAAAAAAAGAAAATAAAAAAAGAGGAGTAGGGGATTTTCTTGGGGGCAGAGGACGGCAGTGGTTGGGAGAAAGCGGTCTTGTCCGGCTAAAAATGAGGATCGTTCACGAAGTCCGAAGATGGAGGAATTGTCGCCTGACTCCCGTAGTTGACGCTCGAAGCTGAAAGATTCACCTGAAAATAGGAGGGGGCCCTTCTAGTGAAATGTCGAGAACGTTTATTTAATTTCTGAGGGTCCTTAGTTAGTACTTTTGTCTATGTTGTTGGAGCAGAAGTTTATGATGACGGATCTAATGTAATTGTCTGGAATACGGTACAGACTGTTTTCTCCGCGGCGGCCGAGAGGTTCGACGCTGATCTTATAGCATTGATTGAAGAATGCTCGATGCCGATCAAGAGGTATTTTACCCGATGTTACTGGAGAGCTGTGGATATCCGTTAGAGACTATTTCTCCGCGGCGGCCGAGTGGTTCGACCATGGTTTTTGGGTAACCAGTATAAATAAGGAGGAATAACAGTTTTTGTGATATGAGCAAAGTGTTTTAAAAAGGACCTATGCTGTGACTTATATTTTTACATTAATATAAGGAGGAATAACAGTTTTGTGGTATGAGCAAAGTGTTTTAAAAGGACCTGTGTGAGACTTTATATTTTCAGTAATTTTGGATAACTGTAACAGCCAGTTGCTCACTTAGGGTAAGTGTTGCATTTTTTTTGTCTGAACATTGAGTTTTGATAATTTTATAGGGTTTATGTAATCCTTTGGTTTTAAACTTATCGCACGAGTTGCATCATTGTTAATATTGTCATTCTGAATTATATTAACTGTGTTGCTATAATGTTATGTTTAGGGATTTGAAAACTTTATAAGATAAAGTGACAATCTATAAATTTTAAATGTAAATTTAGTAAAATAAAGTGTTAATTATAGGAAACGTATAAAGAGGTTTATTTGAATTTTTAATAATTGTCTCTTATTCATAAAAGTTTAGTTCCAAGATTAACTTAACGTAAGTATGTTTCTTCCAGTGCTAAACTGTAAAATCTATAATCATTATTGGATGGGACGGCTTTTAGAGCACCGTATGGAACACAACGCGATGGACACATTTAGTTTATAATTTAAATGAAAGGTTGAATTGATATTAGAATTTAATAAGATTGGTAGATAGTGAGTTTAGTAATCATTTAACTTTAAATATTTAATATATACAATTGATATACTAAGTTTTAGATAACAAAATAAAAACAATATGACAAGGTCTTTTATATTATGATTTAACAATATGCAACTTCATAATAAAGTTCCTAACTGGATACAAATTTGACTTATTCACTTTTGGCATTGTGATTTTGATATTATGAAAAAAAAAGCCAAAATCAATATACATAGCTAATCATAACATTTCCGCATAGATAAAAAATGACAAGATCTTTTATATTATGATTTAACAATATGCAACTTCATAATATAAGTTCCTAACTGGATACAAATTTGACTTATTCACTTTTGACCAGGGTTGTTTGACCTCTGGCTAATTTTTCACTCCAGTTGGGTTTATTGTATTTATTGTTTGTATGTCTGTATAATATTTATATATACCTTAAACTGGTTTTTGTTTGTTTGTTTAAACCTGGGTTTTTTGGTTTCTTTTAGTATCATTTCCTATTACATACAGAAGCATGTTTGTTGATAAAAATAAATATTGTTGGATATTATATAAGTATTATAACTTCATTTCAAAATATTCAAATTAAATAATTACAATTATTTATGTAGGCAATTGAAATCATTTGTAATTTAAATATTTTTAGTAACAGCTATGTTCAAAGAATAAACTGTTCTATACAGTGAACCATAGATATCTTGAAAATATTATCAAGCATTATTTGATTAATAAATAATAAAATATTAAAGATTTGTTTCAAAAAATATGTTCTTAGTGGGGAATACAGACAAAAAGTAATCTATTAAAATAACTCTTAAATATGTGATATGTGGTTATTTATAGGTGAAAATTGGTGGTCGCCACTCGCCACGTGGCGATTAAAAAATCGGCCATCGATCGCCACCCTAATCGCCACTCGCCCAGCGGCGATAAAAAATCTGTTATCGATCGCCAAGTGAAATATAGCTTTTTTCTTAGAAATATGCATCTCTACTTTGATTACATCTAATTAGCAAACTGTTTAATTCTTTTTTCTACAGGATGCAAGCAGATTACAACGATTGAGTTGCATTTTCAATATTTTGGCTTTTCGCCATTGCTCTTCAGTTGGATTATTTTTTTCAAGAAATACAGTTTTATTCTGCAAAATATAATCATCAGTTTTGATTCCACATCCATTTCAAATAATTTATTTTATTTTATTTTTTTCCCGAATGCAAGTGGATTTTAAGGACATTGCAGTATTTTCAATATTTCGTCTCCTGCCACATGCTCACCAGTTAGATTATTTTTCTTCAAGAGATATTGTTTAATCCTGCGAAATACATTCACCAGCTTAGATTTCAACTGTGTGTGATGTGTGTAGTATGTTAAGGGAGCTCGTGGCTTGAAAACTTTCAAAAAAGCGATTTTTTTTTTTAGTATCTATTTTGTTTATTGAATTAATTCTGAACACAGTGCAAAAAACTGCATAAAAATATTTGCATTTTTAACGGAGTTATAAGCATTTATGTAACAATTGCTTTGAAAGCTGCACCCATTTAATTGCAACAAGTTGCGTTTTCTCAAAACTTGATTTTTGACGACTATCCGTAAGATTAAAAAAAAAAAAAAACTATTTGATGGAATGGCTTAAAAAGTATTTTGCATGCATATAACATCATTATCTATAGAATGAATTAATATATTTTAGATAGTTTAATATTTTGAGTATTTTTAAAGAAAAAAAAATATGTATTTTTGGAGTTTTTTAAATTTTCAAATTTGATAGTTTTTTTAATAAGGTTTCCTTTGAGTGATAGTTATATCCTTAATTCATTCTATAGAGTAAAGTTTCCTGATCATTCTAAAGGAAAAATTAGGTTCTTATGTCAATTCAATGTTAAGATATCTTACGGATGGTGATATGACACATAATTTTTTTTTTCGAAAATTATGTTATATAAATCTTTCTATATTTTTTATTTTATTACATTGAAGTACTTCATTTTATAATTTTATAAGACTACAAATGTACCTTTAAAATATCAAAGTTTAAATTAGTTACATTGAATACTTCTGTTTTTTTATAGACTCTAAGCTAGAGCTCTGTTTACATGTTTTTCAGTATCGACCAAGCTCTGAGCCCCCTTTTAATAACACATTTACTTATTCAATAAAATCCAAATTACATTTTAATGCATTTTATTTGATTATTTTTTTTGTTTCATACACCTAACTGTTGGAATTTTGATTTAGTTATTTTTTATATAAAGAAAGTAATAGTAATTTGATTGATAATAGTTTTTATGAACATATACAGATAATCTAAAAATATATACTAAAAAAATTAATATAACAGATTTTGTGTTTTTAAAGTAATTTTCTTGAATTTTGACTACTTCCCTATTCTTATCCTGAATAGTTGGTTGGTATAAAACTCTGACTCAAGATGTCAAGAAAGTTTGAAACATTATAGTGGCCACTAGGCCTGGGCCTTAAATCGATTTAACTCTTAAATCGATTTAAAGCTTACATCGGAAATCCGATTTAACCATTGGTCTTAAATCGATTTAAGCTAAAATCGGAAATCGCGATTTAGCCAATGTCTTAAATCGCGATTTAGCCAATGTCTTAAATCGCGATTTAGCCATTATCTTAAATCGCGATTTAGCCATTGGCTTTAAATCGATTTAAAACAAAATACTGATTCAGAGCTAACATCGGAAACCCGATTTATCTACTTTGATGTATCTACCACCACTTACATGCCAAGCTGGTGTTAAATCGATTTAGGAGGATCCGATTTAAGCAAACATCGCAAAAGCCTCAATGCTTTCCGATTTAAGACAAACAAGGCAAGCTGGTGTTAAATCGATTTAGGACGATCCGATTTAAGCAAACATCGCAAGCCTCCATGCTTTCCGATTTAAGAAAAAGACGATTTAAGGAAAACAAGGCAAGCTGGTGTTAAATCAATTTAGCAAGATCCAATTTAAGAAAAAGGCGATTTAAGAAAACGATGATTTAAGTAAGAATTGATATTTATTTATTTATTTTGTAAACAAGATTCAGAGTTTACGAGATTGGAATGTGTATTTTTCAGAAATTAAGAACTTATATAGTGGAAAGTTGAAAGGAAAAAGTAATGTTTAAATCTTAAAATCCAAATTCATCGAATTTCAATTTATATGCTAATGCAATCTTTTGATGATAAATTAAGTTTTCACATATTTGAGTAATATTGCAATATCTATTTTTTATTTTCCAATATTCTGTAATTAATTAAAATGTTTTAAAGTAGAATCCTGCATTGTTTCAAAAGATTGTTTTCCTGAAATTCATTCAGCATTTATATGATTAAAAATAATAATAAAGTTTTATATTTAAAATCCAAACTCATCGACTTGCAGTTTATACTTTTATGCATTCTTATGATGAAAAATTCATTTTTTACATGTTTTAGTAATATTTTAACATTTATTTTTTATTATTTTGTAATTAATGAAATTATTTTAAAGGTATAGTCATGCATTTGTGTATCACTATTTGGCCGTGATCCACATGAAATATTTTTCTTTTACTAATATTTTTTTCCTGAAATTGATTGAGTATTTATGGTTGGAAAAAAAAGAATAAAGTTTCATATTTAAATCCAAATTCATCGAATTTCAGTTTCTATTTTTATGCATTCTTTTAATGAAACATTCATTTTTCACATGTTTGGGTAATATTTTAATACATATTCTTTATTTTTTATTATTCTGTAATCAATTAAAATAATTTAAAATAGTCATGCATCAGATTTGACATCCGATTACAATGCCAGTCACATGGATTGAGTATCTTGCTGAAATTGATTCACTATTTATATCCAAATTCATCCATTTTTAGTTTATATTTTTATGCATTATTTTCATGAAAAATTAATTTTCATATGTTTAGGTATTATGGGAATATTTTAGTTTTAATTTATTATTATTTTGTAATTAATTAAAAACACTTTAATAAAGTTCTGTAATGAGTCAAGTAACTTTATTTTTACAGCAGAATGAGGGAGGGCTGGAGGAGGCATTCATTAGATTTTTCTGCAGATCTGCGATTTTTTGCTTTTTTGACACTTTGTTATCATTAAAAAGAGATATTTTAAGATTGTATTTTATTACTAATCTTAAAGTATGGCAACAACCACGAAAAAAATCAGCAATTTCAGTGATGTGCTCCAAGGGTCACACTTTCAATCCTTCTCCATCCGCTATATAAATGTCAGTATTTATGTTAAACAAATCTTATTTTAATCTAAAAGTTAAAAAGATATAAAATTGCACCTTATTTCTCATATCTCCCCCCCCCCCCCTTTTTTTTTACTACATTTCTCATCACGGTAAATGAATAGTTAAATTCATCATTGAAGTCTTTTAATATGCTTCTGTTTTACCTCAGTAACTTTTTAAATCTGTGTCTGTAAAAAAAAAAAAAAAAAGAAAAGAAAAGTGTATGTAGGCTGTTAGCAATGAAGTGCTATTTGAGTGGGCTAGGGGAAGCCAGCCCCCCCCCCCCCCCCTTAAGGAATTTAGATTGTAGCAGGCATAACAAATCAGACAACAAAAATGTATTACTTCTTATAGAATGAGTTTATAAAATGTATTACAATAGGTCACTAATTTTTAAAATGGAAAAAAAAAAAAAAAAAAACTAGTGTTTTGGGACATTCAAAGCTTTTTTATGTGTAAAATATACCTCTTTTCAAAATTATTTGACAAATTAAAAGCTAAGTATACTAAATAATACAGCAGAAGGATGGGGGCACATAAAGATCGTATTTTGTTACTAAAAATTAAAAAATAGGCTTCCATATTCTAAAATGTAAAATCGGTGTTAAATCGCGATTTAGCACTAAATCGCGATGTTGGATGGATGATAAATCGATTTAAGAAATTTCTACATCGCCCAGTCCTAGTGGCCACTAACTTTAAAAAGTGGCTACTAATGAAACAGTCTACCGGCCACAGGCTACTAACTCAATTTTCCAGTTTTCACCTATATGGTTATTATATATAATATTATACGATGTCAGAAGTAAAAGCTTTCTTGCAGACTTTTACACTGTTTATTTGTGTTCTTTCAATTCAAATTACTTGTATATTAAGTTAAACAATAAAAATATAATTTCTTAATTTAATACATATACTTTAAAAAAAATAAGGCACTCCCATTGCCCTCACTTCTTAAAAAAACAAAAAGCCCAATAAAACCTAGCCGTGTTGGGTTTTTTTTATAAAAAACCCCGGGTTTTTTGCAACCCTTATAACTGCAGCAAATATTTTGCAGTCATTTTAATTTTTTGCTTGTGCAAATCAGGAACAATCCTTTAATTTTGAAATAAAATGTCTTACTTTAGGATATTTGTTATTTTTTTCTCTCTTTTATATTAAATTAATTGAGTAAAAGGCATGCATTTCAAATGTATGTATTTTAAATGAAATAAGCAAAAGAAATGTTTTTCTAACATGTGTATGTCACAAGAAAGTTATATATTTTTTGTAAAATGAGTGAAACATTTATATTAAAATTGAAATGAATATAATATGAATGATAGTGATGGGAATAATACCTAGCAATTTGTCCCTTGCGTCTGAGTTATCCCGTCGACCAATTTCGCCAAATTACATAAATTACAGGGTTGGCAAGTTTCTTCCAAAGTGGAAAAAACCGTCCGGAAGAAATAGGTTTCTTCCAAATGGAAGAAGCTATAGGTGTAAATTAGCGGTCGCCACTCGCCACGTGGCGATTAAAATATCGGCCATCGATCGCCACTATAGTCGCCACTCGCCAAGTGGCGAGAAAAAAAAATCTGTTATCGATCACCAACTGAAATACAACTTTTTTCATGGAAATATGCATCTCTACTTTGATTACATCTAATTAGCAAACTGATTAATTCTTTTTCCTACCGGATGCAAGCAGATTGCAGCGATTTATCTGTATTTTCAATATTTCAGTTTTTCGCCATGCTCGCTCTTCAGTTAGATTATTTTTTCAAGAAATATAGTTTTATGCAAAATATATTCATCAGCTTTGGTTCCACATATATTTCAAATAATTTATTCCTTTTTTTTTCACTGGATGCAAATGCAAGTGGATTTTAATCCTTTCGGGTCTGGTTTACTACTAATAGTATATGTCTTTTCATCAAGTATTATTTTGTCTTAAAAGTTACTTTTGTTACTATCTACACATAGTAATGATAGTCTATGGCTATGCTTTTCTTATTATGAGTTCATTTATGTTTGGACATTTAGTAATTTATTTTATACATATATTTCACTCTTTAAATTTAAAATATAGGTTACTTTTCTGAACGATGGTAAAACACAAAAAACAAAGTTGTAATATCTGTTAAACCCTCCTTTAATACGAGATTTTCCAAACGTCTCTAAAAACTCTTAACCTATTATCATATCAGTAAATCTATTTGGATAGCTACGATTAAGATTATTAAAATAAAAGTAATTTTGTTCTCAAAATTGAAAAAAAAAATTGGACTCTAAAGGGTAAGGACATTACAATATCTTCAATGTGTTTGATCAGTTAGATTATTTTTCTGCAAGAGATACTGTTTAATTCTGTGAAATACACTCACCAGCTTAGATTTCAACTGTATGTAATGTATATGGTATGTTAATAACACATTTAATTATTAAATAAAATCGAAATAGCATTTTATTGTGTTTTGTTTGATTTTTTTTTTTTTTTTTTTTTTTGTATACATCTAGTTGTTGGAATTTTGATTTAGTTACTAACTTTTTATGTAAAGAAAGTAACAGTAATCTGATTGATAATTGTGTTTATGAACATTTATAAATAATCCAAAAATATATTCTAAAAAAATTAATATGATAACAATTTTGTAGTTTTAAAGTAATTTTCTTTAATTTCAACTGTGTCCCTATTCTTATCATGAATAGTTGGCTGGTATAAAACTGATTTATAGAAAATATGTATATATACAACGATTATAGTTTATCTAGATGCCAAGAAAGTTTGAAACATTATAGTGGCCACTAATGAAACTGAGTCTACCGGCCACTGGCTACTAACTCAATTTCCCAGTTTTCACCTATAGAAGAAGCTTATTTTTTTTTAAATTTATCATATAAGTTTCAACTTTGTAAGATACAATAAATGTCTTCTTATAATAACCTTAAGTAAGTCCCAGTGGCAGAAAGTTTTGTAGCTGTCTGCGACAAGCTTTTAAAATTTCATAATCTGTCTGCAAATTTTGCATGTCATTTTAATGAATAAATAATAAATTAAACTAAGAATTTTTTATTGTTCTATTATTTAAAACATGGTAAGCATGATGCATTCTCATTAAATTTGCTTATAACATTTCATCATGTAACTTCTTGTAGAATTTCTAAAGTGTGAAGGATAAGCAGAACCACAGATAGGCAATAACGATGCTTTTAAAAACCTTCGGAAGCTTCAGAGGCCAGGGCCTCAAGCGCGAAAAGGGAGTTTTTTCTAAAACCCCTGAATGAAATCTGCAGCCTTTTGAGGAAATTATTTTCTTGTAATTCTTTGGTGAAATTCACGTTTTTTTCATGGCTTTTTGACGAATTTATCATTTTTTACGCAATTTTTGGACAAAATTTGCGTTTTTCTCGTGATCCCTTGACAAAATTCGAATTTTTCTTTTCTGCATCCTTTTGAGGAAATTATTTTTTTTGTAATTCTTCGGTGAATTTCACGTTTTATCCATGGCTTTTTGACAAATTTCGCGTTTTTCCGGCAATTTTTGGGCGAAATTTGCGGATTTTTTCTCTCTTGCGATCTTTTGACAATATTTGCATTTTTTCCACACTCCTATGACGAAATTCGCGTTTGTTCCGCCATCCTTTGGCGAAATTCGTACTTTTCCGCGATCCTTGGATGAAATTTGCTTTTTTTCAAGATCCTCTGACGTAATTTGCATTTACCGCGATCTTTTGATGAAATTTGCATTGTGTCCACGATCCTTTAACGAAATTTGCGTTTTGTTCGCAATTCTTTGACGAAATTTCCATTTTGTTCGCGATCCTTTGACGAAATTTGCGTTTTGTTCGCGATCCTTTGACGAAATTTGCGTTTTGTTCGCGATCCTTTGACGAAATTTGCGTTTGTTTCACGATCCTTTGACGAAATTTGCGTTTGTTTCACGATCCTTTTCCAAAATTCGCGATTTTTTGCCGAAATTTGCGCTTTTTACGCGATTTTTTGCCGAATTTCGAGCTTTCTACGCGATCTTTTGCCGAAATTCGAGCTTTTATGCGCGATCTTTTGCCGAAATTCGCGTTTTTTACGCGATATTTTGCCAAAATTCACGTTTTTTACCGATCTTTTGCGAAAATTCACGCCTTTCACCCGATCTTTTGCCAAAATTCACGCCTTTCACCCGATCTTTTGCCGAAATTAAAGCTTTTAACGAGATTTTTTGCTGAAATTCACACTTTTTACGCGATCTTTTGTCGAAATTCACGCCATTAACGCGATCTTTTGCCGAAATTCGCGCTTTTTACGCGATCTTTTGCCGAAATTCGCGCTTTTTACGCAATCTTTTGCCGAAATTCACACATTTTACGCGATCTTTTGCCAAAATTCACGTTTTTTACCCGATCTTTTGCCAAAATTCACGCCTTTAACAAAATCTTTTGCCGAAATTTGCGCTTTTTACGCGATTTTTTGCCGAAATTCGAGCTTTTTACGCGATCTTTTGCCGAAATTCGAGCTTTTTATGCGATATTTTGCCAAAATTCACGTTTTTACCCAATCTTTTGCGAAAATTCACGCCTTCCACCCGATCTTTTGAGAAAATTCAAGCCTTTCACCCGATCTTTTTCCGAAATTAAAGCTTTTAACGTGATTTATTGCTGAAATTCACACTTTTTACGCGATCTTTTGCCGAAATTCAAGCCATTAACGCGATCTTTTGCCGAAATTCGCACTTTTTACGCAATCTTTTGCCAAAATTCACGCTTTTACCCGATCATTTACCGAAATTAACGCTTTTAACGCGATCTTTTGCCGAAATTCACACATTTTACGCGATCTTTTGCCAAAATTCCCATTTTTTACCCGATCTTTTGCCAAAATTCACGTTTTTTACCCGATCTTTTGCTAAAATTCACGCTTTTAACAAAATATTTTGCCGAAATTTGAGCTTTTTACGCGATTTTTTGTCGAAATTCGCGCTTTTTACACGATATTTTGCCAAAATTCATGTTTTTACTCGATCTTTTGCGAAAATTCACGCCTTTCACCCGATCTTTTGCCAAACTTCACGCCTTTCACCCGATCTTTTGCCGAAATTAAAGCTTTTAACGCGATTTTTTGCTGAAATTCACACTTTTTACGCGATCTTTTGCCGAAATTCACGCTATTAACGCGATCTTTCGCCGAAATTCGCGCTTTTTACGCAATCTTTTACCGAAATTCTTGCTTTTACCCGATCTTTTACCGAAATTAACGCTTTTAACGCGATCTTTTGCCGAAATTCACACATTTTACGCGATCTTTTGCGAAAATTCACGTTTTTACCCAATCTTTTGCCAAAATTCACGCCTTTAACCCAATCTTTTGCCGAAATTAAAGCTTTTAACGCGATCTTTTGCTGAAATTCACACTTTTTACGCGATCTTTTGCCAAAATTCACGCCATTAACACGATCTTTTGCCGAAATTTGCGCTTTTTACGCGATCTTTTTTCGAAATTCGCGCTTATTATGAGATTTTTTGCCGAAATTCGCGCTTTTCACGCGATCTTTTGCCAAAATTCACGTTTTTTACCCGATCTTTTGCCAAAATTCACGCCTATAACCCAATCTTTTGCCGAAATTAATGCTTTTAACGCGATCTTTTGCCAAAATTCACACTTTTTACGCGCTTTTTGCCGAAATTCGCGCTTTTTACGCTGGAAAAATTGTCCGAAAGTTGCAGACAATTTTTTAAATTGACTTCATTAGTGCAGACAATAATTGTCCGCAAAAGATTTTTTGTGTCCGCGACTATGTCGCCGTGTCGCGGTGTTTCTGCCACTGGGAAGTAAGTTAATTCCATTAGACCTATACAAATTTAATTACATATGCTTAATATTACATAATTTTTTAGTCAAGATTACATACCTGTCTAAAGCTTTTCAACCATTGGCTACATGAAGAAAAGAAATTTTTTATCCAAATTATACAATATCAATTAAATGTTATGTATTTCAATTTGGCCAGCATATTTTTTAATTATTTAAACTAGTAACAAATAGTATGGATCATTTACCAACAGTACCATGAAACTCATTTAAATAAAAGACAAATGTTTTTAATTTTGATCCATTTTATTTAGGTAAGTAATATAAAATAATTACTGTATTAAATAATTTCATTTAAATCCTTTTTTCCCTTACTACAATGCAGCATGATATAACAAAACAAAAGCTTTTTTAGCAGTGGATGCTGCAATCAGTTTCCAACTTAAAATGGATGAATGCAAAAAAGTTCTATCAAATCCTACAGAATTTCAGGAAAGTTTAAAAGCATTGAGATACCTATAGACATTTTTAGAGCATTAGTCTGTTAAAATCAGCATTCAGATATGCATGCTAGATGATAGTATAAATAATCACAAATTTGTGTATTTACTGTGTTGTGCAGTTTAAAATAATTCATTTTTATATGAAAATAATGTATTTTTTATATGAAAAATAAAGAATTTGTAGGTAGTTTTTTCTCTTTTTTTATAAATGACATTATTAAGAGGGGAAAAAAAAAAAAAAAACATCCCTCTACATCTAAAGTTGTAAAATCCATCACCTGTAAATGTCTGCTGAACCTGAAGATTATTATTTAAAAAAATTTATTTTTTCAAAAATAATATTTTTAATATTAATTAAATTTTCCAATTTAGATATATAATTATACTTTGAGTTTAATTCTTTTGTATAGTTAATGTACTTTAATTTTGAGCATCTGTTTTACTTTCTGTTGGTTTCTTCCATTTCTTCCAGTTTCTTCTGGTTTTTTCCAGTTTCTTCCACTGTCCTGGAAGAAACTGGTTTCTTCCGGAAGAAATCCAACCCTGATAAATTACCAAACCACTCGCCAAATTATACAAATTGACATAATTATTATTTTAAATAACGAAAGAACAAATAAATTAGTATAACATTAATAAAAATACAAATAAAACGTCGAAATAAAAATCACTTGATGACATAAACACATGTAACTTCCTTAAAATCAAGTGAATTTGACGTTTATGATCAACCATTATTTGCATTTAATCTTATAGTTTGGCGGTAGATTTTTGGTCAACAGAATAACTAACAAGGAAGGTCTCCTTACTGGGCGTACTCAAAATATTTTGAAAACAATACCAATTATATTAAACTACCTATGTATATGTAATAATGGATCAGTCAAATTTAGTGGCGGAATTACAGTAGAAAGTCTGTTAAAAAAAAAAAATACTTTTGAGCATTTGATGTGAAAAGACGAAAGCGTCATGCGATTTGGTGAGCAGTACTTTTCCTTGTTAAAAGCAAAAGATTTTAATGCACCTGAAAATTGTTTGTTAATTGATTTTTAGAATGCAGAAAAAAATTAGAATTTAGAAAAGTATTTAATGAATTTAAACATAAACAATGAGAGAGTTTAATAAATACATTTTTTCGTATTACATATTTATGTTGCTTGTTACCTATATAATTTTATTACTTTAAAAGCAATTTCATATATAAAAAATACTTTCATATATTTAAGCGTATTCTAAATTAAAGGCCAGATTCATTTAGCAGTTATTCATTTCAATATCAAAGAATTCGTCGTTTCCATAGCAACAAAATTGATTCGACAGCGCTCAACTGGACTTAATTTTAAGATATTGAAACAATTTTAATTTTGTTTTAATTCATAAAATTTGATATTTAACTTTCATTATAAATATATATGTATGACAAAACTATAGTTAAATCAAACTAAAACTGTCAAAACTAAAGTTATTTACGTAAATTTATTTAAACAAGTTCAATATGAAACATTTTTATCTTAAAGAGTATTCGACATGAAAAAATATTTTTCAAAATTTCATTTCATCGCCAACCGATGGTAAATCGCCAAATAAACGAAATTTTCATTATTTTTTTTACAAACGTTCTATCGAGGTTCTGCCAAAAAAATTTTTATAAGCATATATACCCACATGAGAAGAGCACTCTGTAATTTTTTCAGATTTTTCTGAATATGCCCGTATGGAGACCTTCCTTGTAAGTAGTACCTATTTTTTTAATAAAGATATTATCACTTGAATTGTAAATGAGGATGAACGGTACTACACTGTCTTTTATTACAGATTTTGTGACACCTTGTAATCTCTCAACAGATTGTGTTTGACCTCCAGCGTTAGGATCATCAAAATTATATTTGATTTACTGCAAAATTTTCATAAACAGCATCTCACAAATAAACTATGTATAATTCCATCTGAAATAATTTATTGCAGCTTCCTCATCATCAGGTGGCTGCCAAATAATAAAATCCCTCTCAGTATAGGTGAAAACTGGGAAATTGAGTTAGTAGCCAGTGGCCGGTAGACTCAGTTTCATTAGTGGTCACTATAATGTTTCAAACTTTCTTGACATCTAGATAAACTATAATCGTTGTATATATACGCATTTTTCTATAAATCAGAGTTTTATACCAGCCAACTATTCGTGATAAGAATAGGGAAGCAGTCGAAATTCAAGGAAATTACTCTTTAAAATCACAAAATCTATTATCATATTGATTTTTTTAGAATATATTTTTAGATTATTTGTATATGTTCATAAACACTATTATCAATCAAATTACTATTACTTTCTTAATATAAAAAATAACTAAATCAAAATTCCAACAGTTAGATTGTATACAATAAAAAAATAATCAAATAAAACACAATAAAATGTTATTTGTATTTTATTTAATAAGTAAATGTGTTATTAACATACAACACATTTATTACATACAGCTAAAATCTAAGCTGGTGAGTGTATTTCGCAGGATTAACACGTTCACGCCAACGCGGTGGTTCACACTCGGTCTCCAGAGTTGTCAAGTGTCCGGTTTTTTGCACACCACTATTATTTTAGAGAAAATGTTGATCCTTTAAATCGCCCAATTGTTCTAATTAAATAAAACAACATTTTCTGTATTAAAATACTGATATCCAACAGCCGGAGACTTGTCAGCTCTGAGACAGTCGAGTGTGACCCACCACGCCGGCATGAACGTGTTAAACAATATCTCTTGAAGAAAAATAATCTAACTGGTGAGCATGTGGCAGGAGTCGAAATATTGAAAATACTGCAATGTTCTTAAAACACGCTTGCATCCGGTGGGGGGGGGGGGGGGGGGAAGGAATAAATTATTTGAAATGCATGTGGAATCAAAGCTGATGAATATATTTTGCAGAATAAAACTATTTCTTGAAAAAATAATCAAACTGAAGGGCAATGGCAAAAAGCCGAAATATTGAAAATACAGCTAAATCACTGTAATCTGCTTGCATCCGGTAGAAAAAAGAATTAACCTGTTTGCTAATTAGATGTAATCAAAGTAGAGACTCATATTTCTATGAAAAAAGCTATATTTCACTTGCCGATCGATAACAGATTTTTATCGCCACTTGGCGAGTGGCGACTAGGGTTGCGATCGATGGTCGATTTTTTAATCGCCACGTGGCGACCGCCAATTTTCACCTATACCTCTCAGCATCAACACAAAATGTACGTTGTATTTTTGATGCGAAAAATAGCAAATTAAAATATTTTGCGTAGTTATGATTAAATAATAATAAAAAATTGATTCATGAAATGAACAGCGAGTCACAATGTTTTGCATGATTTGCAATATAACAGAAAAACACCAAAAATATTTTTCAACAAATACAGTAATTTGTAAAATGCACACTATGTGAAAGATTTTTTGGTACTTACATCTATTTATTACCTGGGCCAGAAGATAGATCGCCAAAAATGATGCCAATTGCCAGTCTTGTATAGCATTGCCAGTCACGTTCAAAACAGTAATTTAACATTATTAAACACTTAACACTGTTAAAAATTATAAATAATAATAAATAAAATAAGTAAATAAGCTTTAATACATAAATAAGAAAAAATAATAAACCATAAACTATTATAAATAAATAGACTATATTACGTATTATTATTATTACATTATAGTTCTTATTAGGTATGCAACGTTATGTACTAAAAAAATAAGTGTTTCTGTAATTAGTATAACTGGCGCTATGCTTGGTATCTGACGTGGCCGAGATAATACATAAGTACCAATTTTTTAAACAAACAGCTTTTATTGTATTAAAGAAAAACAAAATGTGATATTGAAAAATATGTGATACAATTTTGTAATTGTGATGAACTTTAAAAAGTGGTTGATAAGTTAATGTTGTTTGAATCATAAAATCATCTTGTGACTTAGGCTGGTATTTAATCTCAATCTGTATTAAAAAATACTTTTTTACCACTCTTATTTAGCACACATTACTAAAACTTCATGATTTTATTGGATGTATTACTTAATCTATTTTCTAACCACTAGTATTTAGTCTTAGAAAGTTTCTACTGTCTTTAAGTGAGTTTATGTTACTTTCTCAGTGAGTTCAAGAATCTGAAACATCCTAAATTATTCCATTGTGAAAGGGGCATCATGTGCCTGTCCTGTGATTAGATAAGAACATCCAGATTTCAGGAGGGGATTCAGGGGTCGATCCAGGCAAAATTTGGGGCCTATTTAAGGCCCCTTCACAAAAGTCTATTTAATAAAACAGACCTTTTCATAAAATTCCTTTTAATAAAACAGACCTTTTCATAAAATTCCTTTTACTAAAACAGGCCCCTTCACAAAATTCCTTTTAATAAAACAGGTACCATCACAAAATTCCCTTTAATCAAACAGGCTCACTCACAAAATTCTATTCCATAAGAACATACTCTTTATTAATTATTTTTATACTGTTAGGTTTTAAAGTGTGCAATTTACAAAGAAAACAAGTTCACCAGAAATGAAAACTTTAGCAGACAGACTTACAGAAATTATTAATAAATGCTTTGTTTTGTACGAATTTCAGTAACTAGATTTCATATTTCATTACAAAATGTTACATTTCACAAAAATAGCTTTTACTTTTCACAAAATAGGACCCAAGAAAAAATCCATGCATCGACCCCCAGGATGACTTCAGCTGAGTCCCATAACCCCTCACCCAGCTATATGTCCTTGAATGTGTAGTAATAAATGATAGTGAGATAGCCTTGGGAGGAGAAATAAAATTTCAAGCACTTTCTGGCTTGGAAAGCAATCGTTGTTTCATACATATATGCATGGAAAGGATTTTATAAGTAGCAGAGAGGGGTGGAATGATACAGTAGGGTTTTCTCTTTATGTATCATTCTAGACATTTTACAAATCACATACTAGATGAAGCAGTGATAGCCTAGTCTTTTGTTGAGAATAATTGCTATCTGCATAAGCTTACAATTGTATAAAGGAAAAGGTTATCTCAAGAATCAAAAGTAAATTTACTTCATATAATTTTATGCTTTCTGTACATACGTATTAATGCTTTTTTTTTTTTTTATGTGTATATGTAATTATAGTTTCCCTATTTCTGGAACATTACACTGTATGTTATCCATGATTTAAACTAAGTCTAAAAGCAGTATTATTGTTTATACTTAAGTAGTTTAACATAAAAGAAGGCAGTAGGGAGGAATGGGACATGCCAGCAAAGTGAGGAATGGGACAAGTACAAGTCCTATTCCTTCTTTTTAATAAGAGGAATGTATTGTATTGCTAATAATATGCAAATATTTTAAAGAGAGTAACATATTAATTATAACATTTATTTCAAAATGTAAGTAAAATGTGAAAATCTGTACAGAAAATTCTTAAAACTTAAGCTGAAGACATCAAATAAACAATGAAACAACAAACAAATTTCTCTTAAGAATGTATTGTTCCAAATTGACTGTAAAAAGAAGATACTCTGTTTAATTATGATCAAGGTGTAGTATATTACTATTATAATATTATTAAATGTATTCAGAATAATAATATATTTAAAAGGGACTTCATTTTTTTTGCATTTTCTAGGGAATAACTTTCAATTTAATTTTTCTAAACTGTAGATTTAATGATAAAGTATTAAAATAAATGAGAATTTTTTATTTATTTATTAGTGTACATTATTTAGTAGTGTACACATTTTTTAACTTGATTGTTGTTCCTTTATTCAAGTATTCTTTTATTAGTATAGATATTTATTTAATTTTCTTTTCTTTTGATATTTAGATGGCTTCTTTGATGTCTCCTCCAATTGAACCTGTGAATTTTTTATCTCCAAAGCGTGCTCGATTATCTTTAAAACATCGTGTTGGACGCCCTCCATCCAAACCAAAATTTCAGGTAGATGCTGTTGAAAATAGAGATGAAAAAATGATTATAGACAGAGAACAAGATGAGAATATTTCTCCAAACTGCAATATTTCCGAAACAGTGTCATCACCATATGTCAGTGACAATATCATCAATAAAAACTACAAAATCTCAGCATTAGGACTGCCCAATTGTGGAAATACATGTTTCATAAACAGTATTGTGCAAGTTCTACGTTATACACCAAATTTTGTTGATATTTTACATTCTTTAGTAGCTTCACAGAAGCAATTAATCCAGGTACATATATCATCTTTATTTTTTTTCATCATCAAATTTCATTAGCACTTTGTATGTTAAAATTATATTTGTTTTGTTATATTAGTCATGTTTAGAATGACTGTAAATTCTCTTTCTTTTCCATCTTATTTTTCTATGTGATTTCTCTATTAACTTATTTATTAGCATTGCTCATTTCATAAAATAGTTGGCTGTCCATTGTCAAATTTATGAAACCATTTAGCAACAATACATTGTGAATTTTGTGTAATTTTAGCATTAAGTATTAGATTTTAATAGAATAAAAATTGTTTTTTTCTCCATATGTGACATTAAAAATTAGACTGGGTGCAGGCATTAAATCGCACAACACACATGAAAAAATATGTTGAGTCCTTTAATATTCTTTGACTGCTTGGAATTTTTCTAGACTCCTTGGATTTTTTCTTTTCAAGTCTGTATGAACCCTGTATATAGAATTTTGCTTTTTATAGATCGCATCTCACACATCATTAAAACTTACCTTGTAAACATGGCAAAATAGATCTGGAACATATTAATATAATGTAGAAGATCTTTTTATTGTATTCCTTAGAACCAGAAATTGTGCAGATTTTTGTATAATATACGTCATTTCACACATGGTTAAATTACCTTATGAACATAATCCAACTATGCCTAGAGCAAATCATTTTATTACAGCGGATTTCCTCTAATCCTCACTATATTTCAGATGTAAACAAACAATTTAAATCTTTCTTTAAGCAGGATATTGTACACTTTAACCATAAATAAAAGACTGATTTGATGAATTTATTAAGAAATTTTCAATGGATTTTGCATTCATTAGAAGGAAATGTTTTATGTATTTTATAAATAACTATTAGACTGCTATATTTTGAATGCATTTGTTAGCTATATAAAAGATAAAATCACTTTTGAAGAGGTGTTAGCTCTGGGGGATAAATATCTTAGTTTTTTAGAAAAACAAACTTTTGTTACTGATCAAGAAATCCTGACTCTTAAAAGGCTTCAAGATTATAAATAACAAAGCAAAAACTATAAAGCAAATCACTATCACTGCAATATTTGATAGATTTAAAAATAAGTAGAGATGTTTTCTATTAATTTTGTATTATATCATTTAAATGTATTTCTAATATTCAATATAGTTTTTTTTTTAATTAAAAAAAAAAATTCTTTTATTTCTGTGTTATTTATTTGCAGTCAAAGATGAAAATAAACAGTCGTCACTCAGCGATTAAACGTGAAAAGCTATCGATTAAAAATATGGAAAGTACCGGCTAAATCCAGGATTTTCCAAAAGGGATTTCGTCGAAGAATTGCGAAAATAAAAACGCAAAATTTGTCAAAAGATTGCAAAAAAAACCCTGCACATTTCATAAAGGATTGCAAAAAAAAAAAAAAAAAAACGTACATTTAGCCGAAGGATCGCGAAAAAAACCCCAAATATTGTCAATAGATCATGAAAAAAAAAAAACACGAGTTTTGTCAAAGAATCGCGAGAAAAAACGAGAATTTTGTCAAAAGATAGTGAAAAAACCTGCAAATATTGTAAATGGATCGCAGAAAAAATGCAAATAGATCGCGTAAAAAATGTGAATCTCGTCAAAGAATCACGAAATAAATGAGAATTTTGTCAAAAGATCGCAGGAAAACCCGAATTTCGTCAAAGGACCACTAAAAAGAAAACAAATTTCGTCAAAGAATCGCAGAAAAAATGCAAATATCGTCAACGGATCGCAGAAAAAACACAAATATCGTCAATGGGTCACGGAAAAAAGGCGAATTTCATCAATAGATTGCAGAAAAAATGCAAATATCTTTAAAAAATTATGAATCTTGTCAAAGAATTAAGAAGAAAAGCGAATTTTGTCAAAGAATCGCGAAGAAACATGAATTTAGTCAAAGAATCGCGAAAAAACGTGAGTTTAGTCAAAGAATCGCAAAGAAAACGTGAATTTTGTCAAAAACTTACGAGAACAAATGCGAATTTTGTCAAAGAATCGCGAAAAAATGCAAATTTTGTCAAAGATCGCGAGAAAAAAAACCCGCAAATTTTGTCGAAAGATCTCGAAAAAAAACCCGTGCATTTCGTCACAGAGTCGCGGAAAAACACGAATTTCGTTAAAGGAACGTAGAAAAAACGCATAATTAGTACCAGGAGAACCCCTCCCTTTTACATTTCAGAAAATTTGCTGTAAATTTCATATTTCTTTTATTAAATTTTGAATCGCACCTACTAGTCAGTGGATAAACATACCTATTTTTTTATTGTCAGATCATAATTCTAAACAAACAATTTAAAAAAAGGGGAGGAGGGATACTTATGTCGTTAGCTACAGAAGAACCTAAGCATAGTGGGACTCATGTAGTTAGCTATATAAGCATGTTGCATATAACTTTGCTGTTAACTTAATTTAAGATTGGAAATTAGTATCTCAAATTTATTCAAAACAATATGAATTAAAATATTTTTATTTAGTACATAAATTACTTATTTACTCTAAACTTATATATTTTTAATTAAATATTCAGTGACATAAATGGACTTACTGGCTACTAAAGGAATTCTCACTAGCCAGTAACTGGCTACTAAAAAAAATCAACCTACCAGCCAGTGGCTACTAAACAAAATTCCTTATTTTTATCTTTATTTGCAGCGTGAATACTGTATTTGATGATAAATTCCAAATATTAGAATGTAAACAAAGAAATGACCTATAATCTGCAAATCCCTTGGTCCCGGCCTGTGCAGATTAGAGGGAATGTACTGTACTTATTTTCAAAATTTTTTAATTTAATGATAGCAATATTTAAAAAAATTATTCAGAGTTTATTTAAACCAGGGTCGGACTGGGCCATGGAAAATGGCACAGACCTTGGATTTTCAGAGAGCGCAAAAATTTTAACGAACTCACGCCAATTTTACTTACTTGTTTGTATCTGGCTTCACAAGGTCTAACATATTCCCATAGCACCAAGCATGAAAATGTCTTCATATTATACTCTGAGCCTAAGTAGAAGACTTTTCTATATAAGGCAAGGGTATGTTTACAAGCAAACACTTCCACCAACCAATCTACCATTACATTTTTGTCATAGTGATCAGTGCTTCTTGATGGCATAGGCCAGTCATATCATAGACCTGTTAAACGTAGAGCAATCAAATTGCCCAAACTCATGTGTAAAGAACGGACAAGTTTTCTTGCTGATCCACAGTAATTTGACCAATGGTGACGTCATCTGCTCTATCCTTATTTCAACTGCATGTTTAAAGTTCCAGCAAATCTACTCAATGTTATGCAATTTTTTAAAGAGAATCATGTAATCCATCAAGTTGAATTACAGATTAGCTTGTAGTAGATGACTGATATCAAGGTTAGGTCTTTCTTCTTTTATTATTTTGCCAATATAAAAGAATCTCTCTATTTAAAAAAAGTAACTAGCACTGTCACCGCTGCAGTAATTTATTTTTTTATGACTGGCGTTCTTTCTTTGTTAATATTAAGACTACTGCATACAAAAATGTGAAAATGGGTAGTATTATAGAGAAATGTTTGATAAACACGCTGATGGGGACAGTTTTTAAATCAAATAATTTAAGATATATTTAATGTTAAAGGTGGTAAAAATCGCTGTATTAAAAAAAAATTTATAGGAGCAAAAACTATACATAGGAATTTAATCATTTTTTCTAAGAAAATACATTAGAAGCTCCTGGTATGCAGACTGCGTTAATTTTTTTAATTTGACTAATTTTTTGAGGGTTTTCCATTTTAAATTCAAATTTTCAGCATTTCGAGAAATATTTTTTGCATATTTTAGAAAAGGTTATTATTTTAAATTGTTACCAATTGTAAAAACAGTGCAAAGAATAATATTTCCTACAAATGAAAAAGTTATTTACTGTATATACTCGCGTATAAGTCGACCCCCTAACTTTCGAATACAAATTCTGCAAAAAATCAAAAACCCGCGTATAAGTCGACCCTTTAACTTTTTACTTCAATTTTGCACAAAATCAAACCAAAGATTTCACTTGCCAGTGCGAAAAGGTAGAAAGTAAAATAAAACAAATCTTTGAAATTTTTTCAAATGATACACTGTTTTTTTAATTATTATAATTCAATCTTCCGCAATTCTTTTAAAACCGATGAAATTAGTGTGTTTTTAGAGTCTGCGATGTTACGGGGATTAGCGAGTGCAGCTTGTACGGGGCAGAGCCCCCTAGTCATGTAAAAAAAGTGACCACCACTACCAATTCTCCTGCAAATGACCATATAAAAAAGACGTAAATACCAATTGATTGGGAATAATATCTACTAGAGTGTCCCAGGAGAGGCCAAAAAAATAAAAAGTTTGAAAATGCCAAGTCTAACATTTTTAAAATGATCTTTCTGTCATAATATGATGTTACAAAAAAATTCAAGTCATTTCACAAAGGTTTAGGGGTCCCCCAAGCTAATTGAAAATAGGGAATTTATGGAAAATTTGAATTTCTAATTAATATGCTCGATTGCAGAATCTAACCATACTTCTCTTACAATTTTTTTAATCCTAAATTTGTTTAAGAACACTTTATCATGTTTAACAATGATTTCATTTGATGTTATATTTTTATTAAATTTTTTAATAAAAACTTATAACTACATAAATCTATCCGAGGACCATATTTCATTTTTTTTATCATTACTCTTCTAATGCTCTTCAATCTTAATTAATCTGCTGGATTTCATTAAATTAATATCCTATACTACAATGTTTTTAATTTCTAATAATAATAGATGGCAGCTCCAGTAGGTGTTAAAAGAAAGTTTATGAAGCCAATAAATCTTTCAGAAGAAACCTCTGATGAAAAATTTGTAATAAAAATACATTCAGATAATGCAAACCCAAAGATAATAACAGTAAGTTATACAGTCGCAGATCCATTATTACTCCAAGAGTTGCTGCTGATTTATATTGAACTAACACCAGTATTAGGAGATCCACAATGATAATAGCATCTGTAATAAACAAAGAAGGTTGCTCTTCCTCTACCATGACGTCTGACCCGCTTGTAAAAATCCATAGTGCTTTAAAAAGTACTGTTGATCTTGAACACCAATATCTTTGCCAAGAAACCGTTCAACAACTAAAAACCCAGTTTGAAGCACCAAAGTCAGTTCATTGGAGTGGAAAATTGTTAGCCAATTTGTCATAAAAAAGCACAGGAAAGATTGATCGTTTAGCAGTATTAATTTTTTCTTTGCAAGATAAAAGTACTAAGTTGTCTGGGAGTTTCTAAGTTTGTCTGGAACTGTCAAAGCAGCAACTAATGCTGTTTTCGAGCTCTTAAAATCGAGGAAATGTGAATCTCAAGTAATTGGCATGTGCTTCGATACAACCCATACAAATAATGGAATTCAAAGGAGCATTACAATTCTTGAGCAAAAAATAGGCAGAAATCTTTTGTGGATAGCATGTCGGCATCACATGCCGACTTTGCTCTACCTTTTGATGCATTTAATGTGTGTTTTGGACAATCTACTGGGACAGAAATCTTTTTATTTAAGAGATTCTGAAAAAACTGGTCTAAGCTCAAACACCATGAACCAAAAAAGCAATCAGTACCCATCATAAAAGCATCAAACAGTTTAAAAACAATTACTTCTGATGAGGTAAAAATTGGTACAAAACTACCTAGGGATGATTACAAAAATTTTTTCAATATTGTAAAAATCCATATGATTTGATTATTGATTGGACTAATGATTGGGTTAGACATTCAATTTACAATTCAGAAACCACATGCTTTTCACCATACTCGCTGGATGGTAAAAGCCATTCATTCCTTGAAAATGAAGTTATTGTTTAATGGGAATGAAAGCACAACGGTATTAACTGCTTGAGAGTTTCACGGTATACAACGATTTAATTGGTTTGTTGTGTGTGTATATTTTCAGTCTTGGTTTACTTGCCGATCTGCTGTCGATGCTCCTCCTAATGATGTTTCACTGATTCAAAGGTTGAAAGAATATGATGACAAACAATTAAGCAATATTAGGTGATATTACATCATTTATGGTATGTGACTGGAGAACTGCAACACATAGCTTGTTTTCAGATCTTCTTTCTGATGAGCAAAAATCAAAAATAGTTTTGAACATGAAAAAAGAAAGGAGTTCTAATTCACATCTATTAGAAATACTATCACTTAAATTGGATGATTTGTGTATTTTTCATAGTCTCTTTGAAACGGCTAAAATTGGTGATTGTTTCCTCAGTCTACCAGTCAAAGATTGTCCAAAAACACCATCCTATAAAAAAGGTGCAGTATTTGCTAAAAACTTGCCTTTGTTGCTGAACAAGCTGTTGCATTCATACATGACTTTAGTTGTTCAACGAAGTTACAAGTCGTAGAGATAGGGATGCACAGATAAATAAAGTGCAATCGCCAAAATCGTTTTGAAATGTAGTTAATAAAAAATGTGTGAATGTCTAAAAAAATGTTTAACTAAATATGTGATAGTTTTAAAACATTCTTCTTCATTGGTTTTATTTACCAATTGTAAGATAATTGTTTACTTAAGTTCACTTTTGTGCATAATTATACAGAAATGTCTGCAAAATCATATTTTTCTTGATTTCAGTAATATATTATGTCTCATCCTACCAGAGCAAAAGCATAAATTATACAGAATTTGTTTGAAACAATATGCAGGAAGCTTTTATAAATTAAAAAAAAAATGTCATTTGAACATTAATAGTTTTTTATGTAGCTAATTAAAAAATGTCGCATTTCACATTATTTTGGCCATTTTTATGTAAATTCAATGACCTTGGGGGACCTCTAAATATATATATTTTTTTAATTCTGAAACAATTCAAGGTGTTTTATATTCACAGGAAGAACATTTTTGAAGGGTGAGAGTTCACAATTTCAAAAGTTGATTTTTTTGGAACACCCTAAATCTACTATTAAATGCTATTCATAAATTTTTCTTGTGGATTGTCTACATGCACTAACGTGGATTTTTCAAATGGTAATGTAGACTTTTGACATCCTTTTTGAATTCCTTGCCAACCAGGAAAGAGATATAGTTTATATAATTTTCTTAAATCTTATCAGTTATAAAACAAAAAGAGTTAGGAGTTTATTTAAAAATTTCGAAAAATAAAATGAAGATCGTATGAGAAAAAGTACCAAAAAACACTCAATCAAACACCAGTAAAATTATACAGGAATTTAAAATAAATTTACTTTACAGTAAAGTACTGCAAAGTATTTCTGGCAAGCGACTACGATTTTTTATTCTGTGACTCTCTTTATAAAAGAAGACGATTCCTTTAAATTATGGATATCGTGTATGGATATGGAGCGACTACGATTTTTTATTCTGTGACTCTCTTTATAAAAGAAGACGATTCCTTTAAATTATGGAAAGAAAAAATTTCTCTGTATCTCGAAAACTAATTACTCAAATGAGCTGTAAACCTACACATCGTAGTTTTTAACAATTGTGTTTTGTTGTATGCACAAATTAATGTAGCTCATAATTTTTAATATGAATTTATTAACAGTTTTCATAATTAAAAAAAATGTTTTTGAATAAGGCCTGTAATATGTTTAAGTCTATTCAGTGTATAATAAATTAATAAAAAATCAATCAGATGACTTTTATGAAAGATATAAATTAATGTTTCTCAAATGGATTTAACTTTAGCATCCTCAAATTTAAACCCTTCTAACTGTATCAAGATTTAAGATAATGTGTATGAATAATACCTTTTTCCTGGCAGTCTCGATCCAAGAAACTCAAATAAGTTGTCGAAAATGTGTGTTATTGTTTGAAAATCCAAAGTTTGTACAATTTTCAAAGTGTAGGTGACTTTAGAAACATTATTTATACATTACAATTACTTTGTACACATTATTTCCAGTCGATTGGTTACTACAGATTTTTTTATGATTATTATTTTTAGTGGAACTAGTAAGGGACAACCACTTTTATTCCACTTATCACCATTTATGCACAGAAAATTGGTAGAAAAACCAACAAGTTTTTTTTTTTTTTTTTTTTTTTTTTTTTTTGCAATAGGCGCCAAATAGAGTTGCTGCGGTGCTGCTAAGGTCTTCAACCTTTTTTTTTTTTTTTTTTTTTTGTATATTTCTTTAACGTAATATGAATTACTTGTTACTCAGTTGAAAATGAGGTAAATTCAATTTCTGTTGCAATCTGAAAGTAATTACTTTTGCGAGTCAGATATTTTGTAGAAAGAGGAATTTTGTATCCTTAAAAATGACCTTATGTATCCGTAAAATGCTACATAGATATTTCATAATTAAAAAGTTTCTACAAGAAAAAGTACATGAAAAAAGTCGCTTTATTAATTTGAAATCACTAAAATAATTGAGTAAATTTACTCTTCTCAGGACACTCTTATGATTTGCAAAATTCTTATGATAATTAGAGATCAATTGAATGAAATACAGTAGAACCTCGATTATCTGACGTAATTGAGACCAAACCTACATCGGATAATTGAGAATTTATTTATAATCATCTAGTTTAATATGTAACATCCTCATCTAACTGCTATTAAGACTATTTAAACTACTAAATAAATATCTAAATTCAAATTATACATGAAAATAAATTTATTTTAAAACAAAAAACTTGCATAGCATGAACATGATTTTAATTTTTCCTTCCCCTTTCGAAATTCTGCAGCTGTGTTTCTGCTTGTGAAAAGATTACAAAAGGGCTTTTCTTTCCTGTGTTTCCTTATAATCAGAGGGTTCAATAACATTCGAATGTTGTAGCACTCAGCAGGACAGCCTTTCAAATTTTGAAATGGGGAGTGTTTTTGTTTATATCAGGGAAGTGTACACAGGGGTTGGGGAGGGAAAGAGTACACTTATACTGGGATCAGAGCACGGGGAGCTCAAGCTAATTTCAAAGGAATTCTAAGAAAGGGGAACCAAAATATTTATCTGTACTTGTAGTTCAGAAAGGACTGCTTGCATACACAAGGAATGTGAAGGCCAAAAGAAAAAAAAAAGGTCAGGAAATCGACATGGGTTTACGGAGACTTCTGGTTAAATAAGGGTTCGATAATCAAGTTTCTATAATTCAGAGAAATTTTCCAAGGATTGTATACATTTAAATTGCAGGATCCTGTGGCTAGCATTTTTTTATTAGAAAAACCTATCATAATTTCTGAGTAGTAATCATTGCTATATTTAACAATAGATATTTCCGTAATTAAATTAAACAGTTTTTTTTCTTGAAAATACATACTAGAATCTATATAATAAAAGCTCGAGTCATATGACTGTCATCAACAGTTCCGGGTTGACCGCTTCGCTTTTTGTATGGCAGGCGGCCAATTTGGCAATTTAATGTTAGCCAGGAGCAGGTGATAAATCGCCAAATATTGTTCCATCGCCATCATGTCATCAGTATTATAATAGTCCATTTCATGCAACTGTCATAAACAGTTTTTCACGTGGTAAATTAAAACAAAGCTTTGATGTTGAAATTAAATGTCATGGTTTATGGTATTATTTATTACTTTTCTTTATTCTTTTCTTTTTTTTTAAAGCAATAATTAAGAGTCATAGATTTTAAATATTTCAGTTTTAAATAAAATGAGTGAAAGTACTATATTTTAAATGAAATTAATGAAATACGAAAAAATCTGACAGGTACAATGTTTGGCGATTTATCACCTCTGCCCGGCTAACATTAAAATGCCGAGTTCATGATTTCTGTATCAGAATCTTCGGATTTGGCAAAGGATTGAGCAAGTAAGTTAAATTATGTATAAAATTAACGTGATACAATGCTTAGCATATATTTAAGGGAGACCAAACTGGTCGCCAAGGACGGCTAGTTTTCTAATAGTTAATTAACCGCGTAAAGTCTGTCATTAAATAAAGTGAAGATTACTAACCAAAAATTATGGTGTAGATTTTGAAAATGAAAAAATGCTAGCTGCACGATTTCACAACTTGCTGGATTGTAATCCAGAAGTATCATCAAGTTTGTATTCCTGCAAAAAAAAAAAAAAAAAAAGATCATGTTTTCTAATCAACAACAAAATCTTCACAAAAAGTTTTTTGCCTTTTGATATTTATCTCTTTCTTTTCTCAAGTTGTTTTCAAAAACCACAGTTCCAATTATAGATGCATTCAATTCAGGGCCGGCTTTAAAGGGGAGCGAGGGGCAAGTGACTAAAAGCTGAAGGACTGAAAATGTGTAAAATATCTGATTAAAATCTAAAAAATATCATCCAAATAAACTATGAAAACAGTCTAGCCCAGGGTGCACGCTGTGGCTTCTAAAGCTTTCCCTGGGTGCATGTTTTCTCTCTCATTTGCATGCAAAGATGCCCATTTTGGTTTCCAATCCTGAAATTGATGTAGCTTTAATTTCTTTTTTTATAATGAAAAATGCCTCTCTTGTGCTGTCTGTCTAGTGATTGATAATTACTCCCTAAATGAATTCTCAAAATGTAGTACACTAGTCAGAATGCATGTGTACAACAAGGGAAAAAATATTAAAAGGGCTTAGGCACTTAGGAGCACGAAATTTTCCCTGGATGGGTGCGCACCGGTGGCAGGCCAGTCCGAGCCTGATTTAAACTTTGAGTTAAGGAGATAAAGGGATGAAATAATGTATGAAACTTTTGGTTCTTTTTAGAGGGTAGCAGCAATCTACAATGTGGATTGCAAGGTGTCCTTAATTGCAAAAATTAATTTTTTACATCTGAGAAGTTTAACTTTATATAGAGAATTGCATTTGCATTATATAGAATTGCATTACTAATTAATCTATGGTATTAAAAAACTAAAAAGTAATAAACTTTTATTGATAGCAAAAATTTTGATACATAAATACTTTTTTATATTTATGTTTTACATGCATTGTAATTTACAAGTATAATAAATCTACTTTTAATTTTGTCTTTTTAGATACCTTCTGACATTAGTGATGCAAAACCAGATGATTTTTTTCACAAACTTCATATGGTATGTTTATTTTTTAAACAATATATTTTTGTTTGCTGTAAATTGTAATTTCATGCTTATATGGATCAAAAATAACTTCATATAGTCACAGTGTAATCTAAAAATCATAAGTCTGGGTTTCATAATATACTTTAATTTGAATTTTAAATAATCTTGCTGCTTTATGTACCCAGATATTGCTTTTTAGCTAGCAATACATTTTCTCACATAGCAGGTGATAAATAACTTCAGCTGACAAGGTGTGTGTGTGTGGGGGGGAGAGAAATATGCCTCTTTTTTTAAAAACTGTTATGTTTATTTACATTAAATTAAACATAATACAGTAGCCTCCCTCTTAACCGATCTCCTCTTAACTGGAACTCTGCTTTAACTGACCAACTTCCCCCCCCCCCCCCCCCCCCCCAACATCAGGCAAAATTCAGGGATGACGGTCTCAGGAACTCAGCTTACGCTTTCGAGTTGAACTGCAATCCCAAAGGAAAGGAGGCAAAATTCAGAAAGGAGAATGTCTGTTCTAAATAGGTACATGTTGACCCTCACTAGTGTTGAATTCAGGGTGTGGCAAGGGCGGGGACATTCCCCTCTTCCCCCAAGAACTCTATAATGTCTGATCTATCTTCAAACTGTTTTGTACAAACATTTAAAAAGCTTGAGGGATGCAAACAGATCACCATAGAAGATGTATAAGAGTTGTTTGAGTCTGATAAAGATCTTAAACATGAAACATTATTTGACGAGGATATAATTAGGACTGTAACTGATGTTGTTCAATATGAAGACAATCCATTTGAAGTTGACACTGCTAAAATTCTTCATACAGAAGGCGTGAAAGCATTAGAGTTGATGCTATGCTATGTTGAGCAGCGGCTACAGCTTCTTCTGTTAAACTTATGATGTTAAAGAGATGGAGAGATTATGCTGCAAAATGTTGGGCATCTTGCCTTCAACAGAAGAAGGTCACTGATTTCTTTATGGTTGATTAACTTAAATATACATAATGTAGAACAATTTCTACTTATAAAGGTGTGTGATACGATTTTCAACAATTTAATTTGTGTTAAATATTTTTCATTATTTGTTATAAGTGATCATTTTTCTTTCAATTCAGTTAATTATAACTAGTATTCATTTCACAAAATATAGAAAATATGTACTTTTTAAACTATACAAATTGAAAAACTAAATGCATTGTATGGGTTTAATTAAATTACCAAGATACTTATTTAAATTGTTTGTACTTCTCCACTTTAATCGGTTTTTCTCTTAACCGACTAACCCTCGGTCCCGGTTAGGCTGGTTAAGCGGGAGGCTACTGTAATTATAAGAATGCATTTAATTTATTTATTTATTTTTTTTTTAAACCAGAAGTTTATCCTTTTCTTTCTCACTCCGTTGGGCCATTTTTTGCACGTGGTTCAATCTATGCTTTATATAATGTAAATTAACCTTAAAATTATGTGATTAGTATAAGACACCTTATACTAATCACATTTATATCGTCGCCTCAGAGCAACAGTAGGACATCTAGTAATAATGAAAAATGAGATGTCTGACTTACTACTATGAATAACTGTGTTTGCATCTAGTGGAACAACTCTGAAACACAAAGTTATGTTTAATACTGTATCTCAGATGTGTTTCATAAAAATTTCCTACTGTTCCACTAGATGCAGACACAGTTTTTCATAGCAGTAAGTTAGACATCTCATTTTCAATTATAACTAGGTGTCCTACTGTTGTTCTGAGGCGACAATATGTAGATAAACACATAGAAAGCAAAAATGTGTGGAATTTAAAGAAGTACTGATGCAGCATTTCTGCCATTTGTAACATGACAAAATAAATAAAAACAGTAAATTCAGTGGTAAAAAAGTATTTTTCAATACAGAATGTTTTATTTATTTTGTCATAAGCTCTGCACATTTTTACTATACAAGCATGCCCATACATGTACACATATATATAGTTTCTGAATGTGTGGCAACTATCAGGCAGTTTTCAACTCATTATGCAGAATATATTTGAAGTATGCACATTTAAAAAGTTATTGTACTCTAATTGTATCTTTTAATTTTTTTTTTTTTTTTTTTGAACATGCATTATTATTGTATGCCAAAGTTCTTACCAAAAAAACTATTAATTTAATTGCTTATGATTGATCATAATTAAAGATAATAATAATAAAACATGTTAATATTTAAAAGCTGATATTTAAAAATATATATATTTATAAACCCTCCCCCTCAAAAAAAAAAAAAAATATATATATATATATATATATATATATATATATATATATATATATATTCCAGTTTAAAGACATGTATCTTATGCTTGCCCTACTGTGCTCTTTGTTTTAATAAGATTTGCTAAATAAAGCAAGAAAAAATATTTTTTTAAAGGAATTTCAAAAGTTTTTAAATTTTCATGTTTTATGCTTATATTTTTAAGTGTGGACCATTATTGTTTTATTCTTGAGATGCTAATAATAAAAAATATATATATGTATATTAAAAAAGTATTTTGAAGGTTTCATTCATTTAACAGTGCAGTATGGCAGCTGGCACTGCAGATTACTTTAAAAATTAAATTGAAAGCTTAAAAAGAAATGCTGTGCTTATACAAATTTCTAAAATGTAGTTTGTATTTAGATTTATTCTAAATTTCTACTTCTTTTTATGGTTTATTATTATGCCTTATGATGGTAGGCAGGGCCGGTACAGTGTTACAAGGGGCCCTTGCAATGCAATTAGTGGGGTCTTACAAGGGAACCACTTTTGGTACTGCTCGCACCTAGGATCGAGATCTGGTGCATTTTGTAGCCCTATACATAAATGTTAGAGAACCGATAAAATTTCTCTGTTAAAATCATATTTTATGTATTTTTTTATACTTTTAATTTTTTATTATTGGATTTTTAATTGTTTATTTAATGTCAGAAGTGAATTAAGTCACCAAATATGGCGCTAAACATTTTTCGCCTGCTTTATCCCTCTAGTGTATGTATATATTAGAATTAAGTCAGATTGCGATTTGTTTGATAATAGCATAAGAAACAAGAATTATTATTATTTTTCTATGCAGACGATAAATGTATAAATGGTAAATATATATCTGTTAAAAGCTTTCAGGATCATTGAAAACTATTTTCACATTGAAATACAAAATAAGCAATATATGACAAACAGCTATGACATTTGGATAGGGTTGACGGAAAGCTCTACTTTTCGAAAAAAAACACCAACTTTTCTCCCGCCAAAAATGTGAATATAATGTTGTAATTTTTCAAAATCAATTTCGTAGGTTCTTGAAGGAATTTTTAAACTTTTTTCAATGTTTTCTACTTATTGACTAATTTGTATTTTTAAATGCTTTTCTTTAAAAAAAATTCATGTCAATGAGTGGTTTTGAAAATTACATTTTCAGAAAGTTATGCTGCTGTAAAATCAAAAAATATGATTTTAATAGAAAAATTTTATCGATTCTCAAACTTCCTAATATAGGGCTTTAATATGCACCAGGTCTCAATGATAGGTGCGAGCAGCACCAAAAGTGGTTCCCTTGTAATACTGCAATATTGAAATAAAAAAAATATTTTAAACTGATTATCTGTCACTCTACAGTATAACTTCTTTAATCCAGATTACAGAAGTTTTGAAACTAGAATGGATTTAGATAAATAATAATACAATACCTCTCATTAATATGGCAATACAAAAATGCAAGGAACTTGATAATTGAAAACATTGAGAAAAATCAATTCAAAATGCTCAAAAGTATATATATTTAAAAAATATGTAATGTAAATTTTATGTCAGTGTCGCCATCTGTTGTATAGTACAAAAAACAGTAACCATACGATTTTTTTATTACGATTTCTGATTTATAAATACTCATTGAATAATACAAATAACAAGAATAACAGAGGTATTATGAAAAATATTGCAACTATCCTAAAAACAAAAAACAAAAATATAGGGAGAAATTTAAATAAAACTTACAATTAATTTAAAAAATAACTTTATAATTACATTAACATATTTAAAATAGTGATATATATTTCTAATGTTATAAGAAATTAAATATATAGTACTTACAAATATCGAAGTAAGTTGCAAGTTAAATACTTAAAAGAAATAAAAATAAAATGTGATTTTGAGATGTTTTGACGCCGTTTTTGTATCTTTGAAGGAAAAAAAATAGTAAAATTAACATTAATTCAGAATTTTTTACAACTTAATATTAAAAAAAGACATCTGTATTTTATTTACATATGTAATTCAGAAAGTTCTCACAATTAAAAAAAAAAAAAAAAAGTAGTAAATTAGGTAGTTTTTTCCTTTTTCTTAATCATTTTCTTAAATTCATTCATATATGTGCTATGGCATCATCTATGATCTTTAATTGAAAATAAAAACGAATAAGCAGGCCACAATGCCCGGATTACAGAACTTTCCAGATTAGAGATGTCCGGATTAAGGATGTTATACTGTATCAGCCATCACTTTCGGTTTACTGCCACCCCCTCCTCTAAATATTTTTTTATAACAAAATTATTCAAAATATTTTGAGTCCAAAGAAATCTAAAGCGAATGAATGTGATGAATTGGGGAATGATGATTCAGGAGTGAGTCATGCAGATGTGGAGACTATGCTTTTTATGTGCATTAATCTTAAGAAATTCAAGTATTTTTATTACGTAGAATCCACAATCTTCCTACAGTAAAAGTGCAAGCAAAACATAAACGAAAATGTATAATGGATTACTTTGGATGAAACAGATACTACATATTTATGTAAAATTCTAAATTTGTCTCATTTGTTATTATCAATTATGCTTTTTATTAACAAATGTGCACAACAGATAAAAAAAAAATCATTTAAATATTCTTACTTATAAACTGGCAAAAATAAATGTAACTTTAGTAACAGTCTTTGAATGTCTTTCGATTATCCACCACATCGTCGGTCCTGTGAGGGACGGATAATCGAAAGTTTACTGTATCATAGAATAATATACAATATAGATAATGAAATGTATCAAAAATACACTTTTCATACATTTAATGTGGATAATTGTATTTAATTTCACAAAATCTTCTGTACTTTACAATATTTTAGATATTTATTTTTTGCATTCATGGTTACTTTCAGGATCGTCAAATGTATACATTCCCCAACAATCATATCAATTTTGCCTGTGATAATTAAAGTTAATACTACTTTTTTTCTCACGAAGAAATGTTTTAAAAACAAATCTAGAGTAAAAATATTATTATTTTATACAGAGAAAACATTATTTCGAATTGTATATAGAGACATGGAGCCCCCTAACAAGACTCCAGTTGGTGTGGGGCCTTGAACAGCTGCCCCATTTGTCTGATGGTTTCACTAGCCCTGATGGTAGCTTGATCTGACATTGTTTCAGTCACAGATAAATTTTAGTTTGCTGCAGACTAATACAGAAAATTATGCTTTGTGTTCATTTATATAAATGAATTAAATATTGTGTTTTTTGCCTCTTTTACATTTTTGTTAAACTGAAAATTAAATTCTTAGGGTTTTGCAAACATATTTTAAAGCAACATACATTCTTATTTTTAAATCCTAAGCTTAAATCTTCTGACTTCTCCCACACACTAAAGCTTGTATTGATACTTTTTCGCCCTTTTATAAATGCATGATGACATTCTCAGAAATTTTATATTTAATATAATAAGTTATTGTATATTACTTTATGAAAATTAAATGATAATTAAGCAGAATGCCATATCAGTTGCTAGAGAGCTATGAAATTAGCTGTATTTTAGTGTTATAGTTTTCATAGTGTATATATATATATATATTAATTCAGGTTATGTATATATATATATTAATTCAGGTCTATGTAGCCATGAAGAAACAAGAAGAATTTCTTCACAGAGATACAGAAGAAAATTACACATCAACTTTACTAGATCACGTACAGTCTTTTGTTGCAAGTTTGGGGTTAGTATAAATTTGTATATATGATTATGACAAACTTTACATGTTTATTTTAAAATAAGCTTTGAATTGGAATCTTAAAATTGAGTTTGAATTTCACTTTAAATAAAAGGCATTTTTATTTTGGCACTTCTTTATTATAGGGACCGTGTCACTTTTTAAAAATGCTTGGTTCAATTCAAGAAAATGAGATTTGTTGCAAAATGATATAAAGAGCTATAAACTATTATGCTTACTTATATATATATTTGAAAAAATTTCTTTTGATCACACACATTAGATAAATTACTTCTGTTTGTATATAATACAGTAGAAGATCCTTATAACACAAAGCTGAAAACACGAGGTTGTGTGTTATATAGAATTTTGCATTATATAGATCACATTTCACAAATCATTAAACTGAATTTGTAAACATGGCTAAATATGTTTGAACCATATCAATATACAATAGAGGATCTTTATATCACATTCATTTCAGCAAGATGTTCAAATTATGAATTTTTGCATAATATTGATCATTTTACACATTGTTACTGTACTGAACTTATCCAAATATGCCTGGACCAAATCATTTATTATATTACTCAATTTCAAAAACTTTTCTTGTAATAGTAGCAATTTTTTCATTAACCCTTTCACCGTCCGAGGGTTTTCCTGTATTTTTATAAGAATGCTTGTAAAATCGAGGATATATATATATATTTATCAATCGCAGTTTGATGCTATAATATCTTTAATATCACTTCATTCCATATATGGTACAAAATAAAATTCTGTTTAAAATATTTTTGTCTACAGCCATTTTAACATGATTTCTAGAAACAGAAAAATCCAGGCTAGTCGATTAACGGGTTAAAAAGCTCTGAATTAAGGAGATAAAGATGAAATAATGTATTAGATTTAGTCCTCTAGAGAGTAGCAATTTTTTACAATGTGGAATGCATGTTTGTTTTAACTTCAAAATTCATTGTTTACATCTGAGAAGTTGTGCATTATATAGAGAATTTCATTATAAAGATCTTCTACTGTAACATACTGCTTATTATGGCTCCAAAACTCTTAGAAAGAGAAGTTTGTCCATGTAAGTGTGGTTACCACATTTGACAGCTTTCTTACAAAAACAGTCTCAGTGGAAAGGAAAAAAAAGACTGTGGTGATTCTTGGATTGACCAATTGAATAGGAGGAAAGTGACAAGAAAAGAAAATGTCAGACTCCCCTAAATTGAAGTTGACTGATCAATTACCCTGGCAACAGAATTGAGCCAAGATTTTTTTCTCTTTTTTTTTCCCATGAGAGCTACACAGCAGAGATGAGTTTGGGCTCACTTTTTGTAGCCCAGGCTAGCTTGAGCCTGAAATATTTTTTGTCATAAGAACCTGAGCCCGATACCAAAAAGTATACCGAAAAAAAAGTACAATAAAAATTGCATAACATTTAAAAGTTGTTCTAAATGTAATATCTAATTTTTTTAACAGCTTCGTACATCAAAATAACTTTTAATCCCTAGCACATAATTAATTTTATTAAATTTACGCCTAATCTTATCAAAAGAGAAGTTTAGTATCAAATAAAAATATGCATCCCTAAAAAGATTCTCATATTTTTCTCCTGCAACAAGCAAATCCGACAGACACATTAACAAAGTGTGTTTTATGAATGAAATTTGCAGAAATTACAATTTATATGATGAAGAACGTTTTTCTATTTTTTATAAAAGGTGTACATCTTTTGTAATTCTCGTGTGCTTGAAAATCAGCTTAAATTAAAAATTAGACTTCATTACGTGAAAGTTGCAATGCTTTTATAGGAAAAGAGAAAACACTGTTCAATTGCTTTCTATCGAAAATAACAATATACATGTCAGTTTTATCTACTTACGAATGAAAATGACTTTGTGAATGTAAAGAGCAGAGCCACAGAATGAGTAGAACTATAAGAAGAAAAACGGGTAGAACCACTAATGTTATTTTCATATAAACTGTGATTAGCACTCGCAGATAATAGAAGACTAAAAATTTCCAAACCTTAAGTTAATACTGGTTGACTTAAAAGAAAACATTCGTTTTGCATTAGATTTCTAAAAAAAAGCAATAATAAATAAACATTCCAATTAAAAAATATCCTAATGGTGCCATATTCTGATTGGCACTACAACAAGCCGTTGCTAGTCATCAATGCCAAACATAAATCTGAAAATATCACAAATTTTCTTAAAATAGCTACAGAGTGCCCTAAAAGTTCCCATATTTATTATTCACAAAACAACAAACCTTAAAACGATTACTTTTATGCTGATGATAAAAAGCACATTTAACATTATGTAGGAAAAGGTATTGAACTTACATTTCTAATAAATGTTCAGAATATCCACCCCTTTCTAGGAGGCAAAGCTGAACTCGTTTGTGCATGTTTGTAGAAATGCATTTTAACATGCTGGGAGTGACTTCTTGTATCCTTTGAGTAATGGCAATTTTCAGATCATCTATTGTTTGAGGATTATTTGAATAAACTTTGTTCTTTAAATACCGTATATACTCGCGTATAAGTCGAGAAATTCTGACGATTTTCGCTAAGCAAAGTTGGGTGTCGACTTATACGCGAGTCAGTTAAAAAAGCAAAAACAAAAAATTCGAATACTGGAAAATGATGGCCTTTTTATGTGTATGAATAAAAAAATAAGGTACTTGTTAGTTATCACATGACCAATTTCGCCAAATTATGTAAATCACCAAACCACTCGCCAAATTATACAAATTGGCATAAGTTTCATTTTAAATAACGAAAGAACAAATAAATTATTATAACATTAATAAAAATACAAATAAAACGTCGAAATAAAAATCACTTGATGGTGTAAATACTTGTAACTCAAGTGAATGTGACATTTACGATCAACCATCATTGGCATTTAATCTTACAATTTTGCGACAGTAATTTGGTCCACGGGATCACTAACAAGTACTAAAAATAATATATAAAATGTACAAATAATAATAATTTATCATTTAAAAATTTCAATGATTTGTTTTTGTTTACTTACTACCTTTTCGCATTGGCAAGTGAAATCTTTGGTTTGATTTTGTGCAAAATTGAAGTAAAAAGTTAGGGGGTCGACTTATACGCGGGTTTTTGATTTTTTCCAGAATTTACATTCAAAAATTAAGGGGTCGACTTATACGCGAGTATATACGGTATGTCATGAACTTAAAAAATGTTTTTTTAATTTCAGTTTGATATGATGTTAACTTTTAGAAAATATATACATATTTATCCTGAAGTCTTAGAATTAAACAGTTTCTGTCGCTGCATTTTTTGCAGTTTGCATCTGGACCTGCATTAGAAAACCATAATGCTGAAGTACACTACAACATGCTTTCTATAAAATATAGAACATGCAATATTTATCATTCAATTACAGGTACACACAATTGAATATGGTTACATTATTGTCTATGAACAATAATTCCTGGAAGTGTGTTTTAAGCTGTATGCATTTCTAAGCTTAATTAAATTTCAATTTATTACATGGCATGTATAGATTCCATAAATCATATAGAGGGCTTCACAAAAGAGTTTTTAGAATTGGTACTGCCGATGAGGATGAATTATAATAGACAAATCCTTCCAGCTCAGTTGGAAGAATTTGTTGATTTTTTTTTTCTTTTTTAAGTAAAGTATTTTGGATGAGCAAGTTAATCAAATTCATTCGAAAGTATAATTTAAAATTCTAATAGCATTATAGGTTAAGCATGGGAAACAGGTTAGTTCATCATATGTTATAGCCTTCTGTCATCATGAGATGTCCAAAATACTGGACTGATTAGAACAAAATTGCGACAGTGGATTGATCTTCCTAATATCTTGGATGAGTTCATTAATTGAGAAGCTTCCTTTATATAGTCAAATGATTCACTTTTAAAATAAAATAAGCACAATAAACATAATAATTTTCTCTGTCTAGATAAAAGAATGATTTGCTTATTTTCTCATTCTACTTTAACAAATACCATGGGCTATAATATAACAACAAATTGGAGCTAATGGGGAATAAAAGAATGATCACATTTTCTCAACAGCTATTGTAAATGAATGTATAAGAGAGAGGGGAAAACACTTAGTGTAGAAATATTAAGCATAGCAAGAGCAGTATAAATTGAAAGAATGTTTCCCACTTTTAAATTCGTACTTGTATACAGCAAATAAAGAAATCAATTAAAGATGGAAAAGGCATTACCGTACACATTTGTAAATTTAAATTTATGTGATTACTGCAATTTTACAAAGTACAAGTGTTAAAGAGCTGCCATATTTCTTTGATTTGTTATTTAAGCTATTAAATAATGAAATAACTTATTTTTAGTTTTTATAATTACTAATTATAATTTAATTGAAGCATAAAAATGTAGATTATGCTACTTAATAACATCTAATTAGAGGTTTAACTGTTTCGGAATCCTACAAATCTTGATGGACATTCAATAACTAATAATTACTCATTACCTAATATAATCATTAGAAAATTGTTTTGACCATCAGAAAGTACATATAAACTGCCGAAGTAGTGCTTCTATAAAATGTCTATTTAAAATGCAAGTGTTTTAAAAAACCTTGCAAACTTTGAAATCTATACTTCTGGAAAATTTTCAAATATTAGGTAATGAGTAATCATCTAATTAATTTTTTTAATTTAGCTTTTCTAATTTTACATTTTTTAATGAAAATCTTATGGACATATTTTCACAATACCAGATACTTTCACAAAATGTGAAAGAAAGGAAAAAAAACAACAACAAAAAAAACTAATGTAGTTTAAATTTAACTGTAACACATGCTTTATTTTTATTTATTCTACTCTAGAAAGCCAATTTTTATATATTTTAAATGTTACATGATTTTATTTTTAGGGAGATTTCTTCCTTATTTAAAGAAGGAGAACAGCATGATGCCCATGAATTCTTACTTACTGTCGTATCTCATTTTGATATGGTTTCTATGAAAGTTAAACAAACTGCTGAACTTTATTGTAAAAATGCTCAAGATTTGATCAAGTCAAGTCCATCTTCACCCAAGGATAAAAGAAAACTAACTAAACGGGATAGATGTCGATTATTCTCAGCATTCATCGAATCAGGTTTACTTCAGAAAACATCCAGTTTGGATTTGGGCTTTGAGGGCAGCATGCAACATACTGTCAAATGCCTGGAATGTGAGAAACGATCAGAACGCCTTGAATCATTTACTAATTTAGAAGTTTCTATAGCAAAAGAATTCATTACTGAAGGTAAAATAAAAATAATTTAATTGTTAGCATTGCATTTATAATTTAATACTCTTTATGAAAGACCGCCTGTAGCAGAATTTTCTGTGTCAATCTGCAGCAAACGAAAATTAATTTGTGACCCAATAATGTTAGACCAAGCTTATTATCATAAAAAATGATAATAACTGCTAAAATAAGGAAAATTTGCATTTACAAAGAAAATATACATACAATAAATCTAGAAAAAGTAATTTTAGTAATTGTTTTTAATTCGGCATTTAAGTTGTTAGATTAATCTGCAGCGCCCACTGCTGTGCTACATTGTTTCTGCTACTTTTGGTAAAAAGTAAATTAATTAGAAATATTTTTCGTTTTTTTTTTTTTTTTTACTGTTTTATCTAATTGCACTTATGAGAGAAATTTCTTTTTTAAAAAAAAAGAGAGTTCTCTTAAAAATTTTGCTGTGTAAAATCCTAAACTGTGTCTTAGAATTAAAAAAAAAAAAGTTATAGAGAATCTAGATATTGCTTTAAGAGAATAATTAAATGTAGATCTAGAAAGATGTTCATTATTATACTAAACTTTTATTTTTGACACGATTCATAAATGGTGCAGGAAATGCATCATCTAATTAAAAAATAGATTATATTCGTTCTAATAAGGAAAAATCTAGTAATGATTATGACCCAATTAATGTATAAATTCATCTAATTTGTGCTGTGTGAACAATCATATATATTATTTCTGTTGTCAACATCCTGTTTTCCCAACTAATATATAGCATACAACAATGAATGAGGTGGTATCATTCGATAGAATTTTTTGCCCACATCTGACATTACATACTAAATTTTCGTTATACTTTTAGGTTAAGTATCATCATACATATTATTTCTTATGTCAATATCCATTTTTCTATGCTCATACAAAATGCATAATGATGAATAAAGTATTATATGAAAGGTTTTGACATAGTACACTCATATTTCATTAAAACAAGTTGTTTGATTAAAAAAATTGCAATTAATTATAAATTTATGAAAAACGTATCGAAAAAAAAGCTCAAAGATTGCATTTCGAAAAGCCTCACACGAGTCTACTGGTAGTTGTTTTATTTCCCAACCAGAAAGTAATTGCTGCTAACTTATTTTGTATTGCTTAATGCATAGTTGCCAACTTGTACGGATTGGCCGTACAATGTACAGATTTTGTTCTAAGTGTACGGATGAACAGTACGATTGTACGGTTTTGCGCGTGGAAAAAACGATCGCGGGGAAAATGCTAATTTCGTCAAGGTATTGTGAAAAGTACGCAAATTTCGTCAAAAATCGCGGAGATAAAACGCGAATTTGTTCAAAGGATCGTGAAATGAACGCGAATTTCATCAAAGTTCGCAGGAAAAAAACGCGAAAATCGCAAAAGATTGCGGGAAAAAACACGAATATCGCCAAATATCACGGGAAAAAACACTAATTTTATCAAAGATATTTGAAAAAAAGTAAATTTTGTCAAAGGATCGCGAAAAAAATGCGCATTATGTTAAAAATCGAGCAGAAAAACATTTTTTTATCGAAGAATCGTGAAAAGAACGCAAATTTTGTCAAAAATCGCAGGAAAAACACTAATTTCTGCAAAAAAATAGTGAAAAGAATGCGAATTTCGTCAAAGATCGCGGGGAAAGAACACTAATTTCGTCAAGGGATCGTGAAAAGAATGCGAATTTCGTCAGAAAACGCTAATTTCGTCTAAGGATCGCGAATATCGTCAAAGATCGTGGGAAATAACACGAATTTTGTCAAGGATTGCGTAAAAAACCACAAATTTTGTCAAAGATCGCGTAAAAAACGCGAATTTCGTCAAAAGATCGCGAGAAAATGCATATTTCGTCAAAGATCGCAGAAAAAAACGCTAATTTTCTCAAAAGATCGCGAAAAAACCGCGAATTTCGTTAAAAGATCGCGAAAAAACCGCGAATTTCGTTAAAAGATCGCGAAAAAAACTGAAAATTTCGTCAAAAGATCGCGAAAAAAACGCAAATTTCGTCTAAAGATCGCGGAAGAACAGTAATTTCGTATAAAGATCGCGGAAGAACAGTAATTTCGTCAAAGGATTGTGGAAAAAAAAATGCAAATTTTTCACAGGATCATGGAAAAATCGCGAATTTCGTCAAAGGGCCTCGAAAATCTCATAATTAGCACCGGCAGGGAATCTCCCCCCCTTTTTTTCCCTACCTAATCCTTTGACTGTAACCTTTCAGAAAATTTGCTGTGAATTTCAGAATTTTTTTTTTTACTTAGAATTTCCAATGCAAAAAAAAAAATTCTTATGAAATCTCACGACTATACATGAATATAGAATAGAAATTGTTATGAAATATTACTTTTTTCATTGCATGTGCATATGTTATGCATTTTTAAGCACGTAAGAATACATCATAAAAATTGTAAGGATTTCAAAATTGAAATGTTGGCAGGTATGCTTAATGGCTCATAATCCTAATTTTGTTTTATTTCTTAATTGTCCCAAATTAATTTTTATTATTTTAATATTAGATTTTTTTTGCTTTCTCATTACCCTCCCTCCCCCCTTAAAAATACACATAAATCCTGGGGGGCAGGGGTTGTATTGTGACCTCTAAAATTTTATAACATATATTTTTTTTTTTTAAGAGAGAATTTCTCTTAACAATTATGCTGATTTGTAAATTAAATTAAATTTATTAGGTTTTTCTTTTGAATTTTTTCTTAATATTTGAGACATTGTTACTTTGTTATTTATTTATTTATTTATTTTTTTTTTTTCAGAAACTGTTGATTTATGTCAGTGTTTATTCCAAAGAACAGTTCTATCGGGTGAAAACAAATACTTCTGTGAAGAATGCTTTCATTCAACTGAGGCACATTTATTTTCTGAAATAATATCATTACCTCCTCTTCTTGTTCTGCACTGCTCTTGGTTAAGACAGTCCAGGTAAGTTTAATTAAGGTGGTAAAAAAAAAAAAAAAAAGGCTTTCTCTATTAATAATGTTAAACTTTGACATATTCATGGAGTATTTTTTATATAGCAAAGCATGAAATTTGTAGGCATGTACGTCTATTGAATTGATATGGAATTAAATATTTTCTGTTTTTGATAAATAAACCCATATCTTTCAGAAACATGCAGGAAATTATTCAATCGTGTTGTAATTTTATATATAGGGTCATTCCATGGTAACTTATGTTACATTTAGAGCAATTTACTGCAGTAATTTTAGTATAACACCAAAAATTATTCAAATGTAAAGTTGACATAATTTGTTAAATAAACCTATCCAAAGCTCAATTTGAATGAAAATTACCTAGAAAATGAAAATGAAAATTACATTTTTTATGGTAACTTATGTTGCTTTTTCAGTAATGTCAGTTAAATAATAAATATAACTGCCAGAGTTCAATAAATACCACAAAAATAGATAAATTTCATCTAAATTGAGCTTTGAATAGGTTTAATTAACAAATTATGTCAACTTTATATTTTGAATTCTATTTTTGGTGTTATATTACTAAAATTACTGAAGTAAATTGTTCTAAATGTAATGTAAGTTACCATGGAATGACCCTATATTTTATTTATTCATACAATCATTTGAAATTAATACTATTTTATTTATCTTAGCTAAAAATTACATATTCCTTTCCCTTTCTTTTTTATACTGTTACTAGCAAACACCGCGGCTTTGCTCGTGTAATAGTTGAAATATGCCAAATGATATTTATATGTCTAATTTTTATTAAAATTAATTATACTTTTAAGAATACTTCAAAATTGCCTCTTCAGTACCACAGAAATTGCAGTTTAGAAAGTTTTTGCTCCTGCAACCCTCTAGGGCTTGTGGCACCGACATAAAATATAGCTTATGTTTGAGCAGGTTCTATCGCCATCAATTTGCAACCATTATGTTTGAAATCGTTTTCGTATTTCATACGATTGCATAAAAATTATAATTTAGAATGCTTATAAAACGCTTTTCACTCCCTTCATTCTTTTAAATTTGGAATTTTCTTTCGACAATTCTTAGAAAGCATTTGCATCTTTGAAGTAATTACCATTCCAAATTTAAAATGTTAGACACCTTCAGTAACACAAAAAACACAATTTAGAATATTTTTTGATCCTGTAAGCCCCAGGTGGTAGTGACAACAACGTAAAATATAGGCTATGCTGGAGCAGGGACTGTCACCACCAATTTGAAACCATTACTTCTGAAATCGGTTTATATTTCCTGAGATTGCGTAGAAATCGCAATTTAGGACATTTTTAGAATGCTTTTTGTTCATTTTCACCCCTTTTAAATTTCAAATTTTTAAGAAACTGTTCTCAGAAAACATTTACATCTCGTAAGTAATTGCCATGCCAAATTTCAAGTTGCTAGCCCCTTCAGTATCACAAAAATCACAATTTAGAACGTTTTTTAAAATGCAAACGCAAGGTGGTAGTGACGCCAACATGAAATAGATCCTATATTGGAGCAAGGGCTGTCATCATCAATTTCCAACCATTACTTTTGAAATAGGTTGGATACTTTCTGAGATTGCATAGAAATCACAATTTAGAACCTTTTTCATCCATTTTCACCCTTTTTAAATTTTGAATTATTTAGGAAATATTCTTAGAGATCATTTATATCTCTTATAAGTAACTACCATGCCTAGTTTCAAGTTGCTAGCCCCTGCAGTATTACAAAAAACGCAATTTAGATCGTTTTTTGCTCCTGCCCCCCCCCCCCCCCCCCCCTCCTTGGGGTAGTGGCACCACCATGAAATACAGCCTATGTTGGAGCGCAGGTTGATACCATTGTTTACACACCATTATTTTTTTAATCGGTTCAGCACTTCCTGAGATTGCGTAGAAATCGCAATTTAGAAAGTTTTTTAGAATGCTTTTCACTCATTTTCACCCTTTCGATTTTTTAGGAAATGTTCTTAGAGATCATTTGTATCTTATAAATAAGTGCCCTGCGTAATTTTAGGATTCTAGGCCCTTCAGTAACAGTAACACAAAAATCGCAATTTAGAACATTTTTTGCTTCTGCAACCCCTAGGTGGTAGTGACACCGACATGAAATAGAGCCTATGTTGGAGCAAGGGCCACCATCACCAATTTCTAACCATTACTTTTGAAATAGGTTGGGTACTTTCAGAAATTGTGTAGAACTCTTTTTCCGCATTTACACCCTTTTTTAAGAAGAGATCATTTATATAAGTAACTAACATTCCAAATTTCATGTTTCTAAGGCCCTTCAGTAACACAAAAATCGCATTTTCGAACTTCTCTTTTGCTTCTGCACCCTCTTTGGAGGTAGTGGCACCAACATAAAATATAGCCTATGTTGGAGCAAGGGTTGTCACCATCATTTTGACATCATTATTTTTTAAATTTGCTTGGTACTTCTTGAGATTGCATAAAAATTGCCATTTAGAACGTTTTTTAGAATGCTTTTCACGCATTTTCACCCCTTTTAAATTTCGAATTTCTTAAGAAATGTTCTTAGAGATCATTTATATCTAATATGTAACTACCATGCCAAATTCCATGTATCTGGGCCCTTTAGTAACACAAAAATCACAATTTCGAACGTTTTTTTGCTCCTGCATCCCCTTTAGGGGTAGTGGCATCAACATAAAATGTAGCCCATGTTGGAGCAAGGGTTGTCACCATCATTTTGACACCATTATTTTTTAAATCGGTTTGATACTTCTTGAAATTGCATAAAAATGGCCATTTAGAACATTTTTTAGATTGCTTTTCGCGCATTTGCAGCCCTTTTTAATTTCGATTTTCTTTAAGAAATATCCTTAGAGATCATTAGTATCTTATAAGTAACTACCATTCCAAATTTCATGTTTCTAGACCCTTCAGTAACACAAAAATCACATTTTTAGAACGTTTTTTGCTCCTGCACCCCCATTTGGCCAGTGGCATGGACATAAGATATAGTCTATGTTCTAAGTTGGTCAACATCATTTTGATACCATTACTTTTGGAATCAGTTCGGTAGTTCCAGAGCTTACCTCCTACAAATAAAAATTTTTTACTTCTTTATAACATTAGTATAGATTAAACACAATACACTTTTTCTGCTTCAGTAGTGCGCTTTTTAGTGACTAGCCCCTTTTCTTTCTAGAGTGAAGTACCAAATTAAAAAAAAAAAAATGTCTTCAACTAATTTTTCCTCCTTTTTTAGCAGTCTATGAGTATGCAGTGAAACTAATTTTTTTTATTTGTGTTTTCCAGTTCCCCCAGTCAAATGGAAAAAGACAGCACAAGAATTGACATTCCTCTGATCATTAAGACATCTGAAAATCTCGATATCTTCTTGAACGCTACAGATGAGACTTATTGCTTGTATGCGGTTGTGCTCCACATAGGAACATCAGCAGAAAATGGCCATTATGTGTCCTTCATAAAAGCAGTGCCCGAAAATTCTGAAATGTTAGATTATTCGTTATTTAAAAGTGTTAAACAGAACTGTGATGATACAAAAAATTGTTGTGCAAAAGAGAACATTTTCAATACAGAATCAAACTGTTCCACAAATAATTGGTTATTTTTTGATGATGAAGAAGTATTATGCCTGAGTTTAAGTGACACTTCTATTTTTCCATACTATAAATTTATGACTACATCTGCATCCCCTTGTATAATATTTTATTACAAAAAATAAATATTTTTATATTTGTTTTTACTATTTTTTGATTTTTTTTTTTTTTCATATTTTTAAACAAACAGAAATCGTTCATTTAAAACAGCTTTACAGTAAAACCTGTAAAAATGGAATTGCTAAGGATAAGGAAAAAAAAATTCCATTTTTTAGAATCTTGGTAGATATAGATAATATTCTGCCAAGACCATGTTTTTTTAAAAAAAAAAACAAAAAAAAAAAACAAGATTTTGTTATAAGCAGGTTCCATTTTCAGAGGTTGTACTGTATTTAAAATTTAAGTCAAGGTATTTTATATTTTCCAGAAATATATTGCAAATTTAAGGATTGAGGAAGAACACAATCTATGGGTTTTTTAAATTTTATTTAAATCTAACATAAACCTTTAAATTAAAAAAAAAGATTTAAACACTTTCTTATACATAAATATGTGCATCAATCTTTAGTTTTTGACTTATTAGTTTAATGAATGTTATTCAAAACAAATATACAGAACTTAGTCCACAGACTGGTAGAAAACACATATCGGCAAATTCTAAAAGTGACTACAGTGTGTCCGTAGTCATGGTACACTTTTGACTGGTCATAGGAAATCAACAAAACAAGATGGAAATGTGAAATCTTCACCAAATAAATTAAAGACTCCAAATTTCATACCTGTTCAATGCAGTTCGATGTGGCCTCTTATTTGTTGTCCTACACACAAACAAACGATATTCAAGTTCTTCCCACACACAGTTAAGGATGTCTGGTGTAACAGAGTGAATAACATCTGTAATTCTCTGTTTCAAATGGAGGCCGCATCGAACTGCACTAAGGTATAAAACTCTGATAGTTTTTAATTGGTGAAGATTTCACATTTTGATCTTGTTTCGTGGATTTCCTGTAACCGGTCAGAAGCACACCATGACTTTACGGACACACTGTATATGAAATAATGTGTGGGATAGCTGTATTAGCTTTTATAGAACAAATGTCTTTACTTTTGTCTTGCTGCAGCCAAAACATAGAAACTGACAAAATACCTAAGCTTATTTATTTGAACAGTAATATGTCGATTTACTTCAGCAATACGTTTCAAGACTAGCAACGTAAGTCAAGGTACAGTAGAGCGCCGATTATCCGAACAAGTTGGGACCGACCCTAGTTCGGATAAGCAAAAGTTTAAATAAATGGACAGACAATTTAAGGGATGTTCCTGATATACTAAAACCTTCACACTTTATCTAGGCTTAGGACTGGCAGCACCAGATCGTGGTAACTGACTGTTTAAAAACTGGTCTTTTTTTTAAATTTTTTATCAGTTAAAATTTTCTCTTTTTATCATTTTCTGAACTTCAGAGATTATATTTAAGTAAAAAGCTTTCAATTGTTGCTTCCTCCAAAGAAGGCATTCTTTCCAATGCTGCCATATCTTGAATTCTTCTTAAATATGTCAGTTGAATAGGATCAAAGTTCTTCTGCCATTCGAGCCTGTTTCCAAACACTCAATGATTTTCTTTAAGAAATGTCCTTAGAGATCATTAGTATCTTATAAGTAACTACCATTTCATGTTTCTAGACCCTGCAGTAACACAAAAATCAGATGGACCTGGGCCCTTTTTTAGAGCATTCGCTTTCATTTCTTCAACTTTTTCATCTTAAATATCATCTACATCTCATTATCATAAAAAAAAAAAAAAAAAATTGAGACAAATAGGCTATTCGGATAAATGGAAGTTCAGTTAATTGGAGTTCTGATAATTGGCACTCTACTGTACATTCAGATGAGCAAAAAAAGATCAGTAATAAAATTTCCCAAAATCTATTGTATTTAGGGATTATATTGCATACATTTAAAATTAGTAAAAAATGCGTTTGCAATACAAGAATTTGGAATAAATCAATAAGTTGTTAACTTACAATTTATTGTTTGTCTAGCTGCCCTGTTCGAGTCTTTGAGCATGTGAAAAAATCGTGCAATGAAGTTTCAACCGACAATTTTTTTCTTTTTTCTCTTAGCTCTTTCTTACAGTAGAGTGAGTTTTCTAAGCTTCTTCTAGTCATTGCTACACTTTGCTCATCTGAATCAATATTTACAAGAACTGCCATTCCAGCTTCAAATTAAGGTTTAGTCCTTCGGTTAATTTTGCAACTGTCATAATCTTCCCCCTTGGCTCAAAATATTTATCTATTTTTTCGACAGTACTTTGTTTCTGTAATTCGATAAATTTGTTGATGGTTAATTCTGGATCAGGGGAATTTATGAGTTCAATAGCATCTTCAGCATCCAATGTATAAGTTATATTCCCTTCCATTTTTGACGATTTAATCAAAAGAGAGACAAAATCACAATTTTCAGATATTTTCTTAGCCTCTGCAAAGAAAAAAGGGCACATTCTTTTCAAGCATCTCTCATTGTTTTTTGCTGAATTTCATTCCATGAATCCCCTATGACTGCATCTGAGAAGTTAAATTTCTTCCAAAAATCTTTTTAAAAGTTCTAAGTGCGTCTTAATCAAGGAAATTTTTTCTCCAGTCTAAACGACATAAATGCGAGGTGACATAAGTCTGGGTATTACTGTATAAGAATTAATATTTTATTTAAAGATTACTTTTTAATATTTTAATTGCTTTTACATTTTTTAAAAACAAATTAGTTACAACAAATAGTTCTGTCTTATAGTGCAGCTTAAGTGGTTCCCAAATTTCCTGCTCAACAAACACAAAGGCACAAAATTGGTAGACCAGACTATTGAAGTGATTTGGAATCTAATTGCATTTTCCATTTTTTTTTTTTTAATAAATTACTTATCAAGTTATAAAAAATTTTTGCTATGTAATGGTAGGTTTTTCTCCTTTCTCTCGTTGTCACATCCGGAAATTCGGCTCAAAATGCCAATTATGATAGTATTTTCTGAACGATCTTTTGCGTTTACAAAAAATGGAAAAGCGTGTTCCAATTTCTTAGTTTCTGAATAACAACACCTGCCAATTTCATAATAAAAAATGTGTCAGAAAATAGCCCCTTTGGATTTGAGAACAACCTTAAGGATAACTTGAACTGTAACTTTTAATGCACTATTATACCATTTAAAATAATACCGATTTTAATCATGTGCATATGCATTAAAATTAGGTTATATATATATATATTACAATAAAATGGTTTTGTGTCATAATGATAACTTGAAATATGCTTTTATATATTTTTAAAATATTTTAATTTTGACATTTCTGTCAGTGTTGAGTTTCTCCCAGGACAGTGGAAGAAACTGAAAAAACAGGAGAAATGGAAGAAACCAACAGAAAACACAAAGCAGACGTTCAAAATTAAAATATATTAACTATATAAAAGTAAACCCAAAGCATAATTATATAAAATCTAAATTGAAAAACTTATTTTTCAAAAAATAATATTTTTAAATATTATTTTTTAATAGAAAACTTAAGGTTTATGCAGGTATTTACAGATTATGGTTTTTACAACTTTAGGAGTTAGGGGGCTTTTTTCATTGTTTGACATTTCTTTAAAAAAAAATCTACCAATTCTTTCTTTCATATAAAAAAGCTTTATTTTTTAAAGACTATTATACAACACATTAAATAAACGAATTTGTCTTTGAATCTCAATTCCGTTGTTGTTTGTACTAGCATGTAGGGTGGACCGAAAAAAAAACTTTTTTTCTCTTTTGATTTGCTATACTGCAGAAAACTTGTGTCTAAGGTAGCTTAGTAAAATGCAATAACAAAATAAATAAATTTTTACGTTTGGCGGTAGCGCATCGGGCTTAAAATTTGAGAAAAAACACGATTTTGATAATTTTTCTAATAAAGGGAAATAAATCAAATAACTCTTGTAACAAGCAGCGATAAACATATTTTAGTAGAAAAGAGTATAGGTTGATAAATAAATACATTTCGCAACACACTGGCAGCGAATTATGTTTAAAAAAAAGGCATTTTTTTTTAAATGACAAATTTTTATTGAAATAAAAACTTCTTTTCTGATTGTACTATTATCTGATTTGATTACCTTTATCTGATTGTACCTGAGTGTAATTTCAGTTTGTAGTAAAATATAGTCCTTTACTTGTCTTTACTATCTTTTGGAAGTTTGAAATAAGATTTGCTTGAAAAACTAGGCACTTGAGAAAAGTGTCGTTCTTATAAAAACATCTCTGGACCTGCAGACTTTTTATGATGCCTAGGTTACCAGCTTCACACACCGTTCTACTGTTTGGGATTGACATAGGAATTGGTCCAATTTCCACTGGACCGCTATTTTACCTTATTCGACCATAGACCAAATCTCTTCATTGGTGGCTTTTCTCAGAAAAAGGTAGTGGTAAAAGTGTAGTAGAGTTCCAGTGAATCATTTCGATGTAGTCTGTAGCTAGAAAAATGATTTTAGATGTTTGAAAACACTTGATTGACTTTCTTTTAGAAGCTAAGTTTCTAGCCTTTACAATTCTTCTGAAACATAACTCTCGTATATGATCCCTTTTATCTACTATCATACTCAAAAGCAAATTTTCAGGATTGGCAAAAAATGCATTTCTCTAAATTACTAGTTTAATGACCTTCAGCAAGTTTTCAGAGAGGAATTTTGACGATTTTATAACTTTCAATACATGTTCCGGCCCATTTGTGAAATATTTACTTTTTTTTATACTTAACTATACAGGTACATAAGACTTTAGGAGAAAAGAAACTATAATTTTGTGTTTGTCTGTTGGATTTTCAATACTTAAATACAACTGGGGAATTCTGTTCTCCGTTGTTACCCACCTTTAGTGGAAAGTGTGCCAGGCTCAGAACAGATAAATCTTCAGCACAGCTACCTGCTTTTATAGTACAAATAATGTCCAGTAGGTACTGCTGATCTTTACTTAAATTTTGCCGGTCAGTTCTGGAAATTCACACTCAACACTGCTAAATTTACCACTGGCAGTTTCTCACATTTCCTGAGCTGCGTGCCAATCAGACTAGTGATTTTGGCCCAGTCGTTTCACCATCTAAAGTTTGAAACAAATGCCGGAATGGCAACTCATTGAAATGTAAGAGCATACACCACCACCTCTCCCCACTTTAGTGGTCTTTTAACTTCTTCTTCAACGTGAATAACACCGTTTTTCCACACCGTATTAGTAACAGTGGCATCACATCCAATCACATTTTTTTGTTTCCTTTACGTCCACATTTCCAATTTTACCAATACCATGCATTCTTTGAAAGTACAAGAATTTTAGTTCAATGATGGGTATATTTTTTGCTTTTTCACAGTTACAAATGATACAGACAGGACACTCACAAACCTCAGGGACCATTTTACAATTGCAGTCTAATATAATTTTCACTTACACGCAGAGACTTCAAACAGTAACAAAGATTTTTTTTTTAAATCTTCAACTCTCTTTCTCAACTTTAACTTTCCCTTATCCCACTTAAAGGACTCCATAAGATTACGATAACTGTCATGATATGTATTTGTTTACTGAACAATTTTGTAAGGGGTTACTGTCAGTATTGAAGCTTTATCAAACATAGATTTAACTTTTGGCATCACAATAATAGAAACGTGAGAAAAATTAACTGACCTGTTGTTTGATTTCAAGGCTAAGTTGTAATTTTCATGGAAGCAACACTTGAGAACGTCTTCATAAGTTGGAAGTTTATTCACCTGTAACGGACAGTTAAAATCACTGCGAGTAATTTCTTTGGAAACAGCCATAACACAGCGATCGAATCACTTATTAAGCGGCCATTAATTAAATCAGTCTTTAAGAAACGCGATTGAAACGCACAAGAAGAACACACTGCTAATCATTGCCGGCAAAATTCTAGTGATCAACTCACAAGAACCGTTGTGTCACAAAGCACATGCATGCGTATAGCACAGTGCATTGTGAAGCGTCAGTACAAGTAGTATTGACGGGCTCCAATTCGCAGCAGGGCTCGTTGCGCTGGACTGCTACCAGAGTAGAAGGACTCATAATACAGCTTGATGCGTCAATTTAAGGATATTTTAATTGCTTTGTGCTACCCTAAATGAAGCAATTTTTTTTATTTTTTTATTATAATGTGCTTTTTGATCTTTCTTTTAAAGCCTTTTCACCATAGCAGTTTTTTATCTTTTTCGTTTATAGCTTTAAAAAATCGAAAGAAAACTATTGCTTTTTCAATAAATTTCAAATATTCAAGTGCGATGCGCTACCGCCAAACATAAAAAATTATTTCATTTGTTTTTGTTAGATAAAAAATGAGACTGAACATGAAATAACAATAATCACATTCAATCACAAAATAAAGATAAGATAAAACTCCTTACCTTTTAGTTCTAGATCGTCCACGTCGAAACCGGTAAGTTTCTTCATCATATCCATTGAAGTGCTATAACTATATTCACTGATTATTTAAATATCTTTTAGAATAATCCTGTAAAAAAACTTGTGAAGGTATGTGTTATTAAAATGTATTTTTCTCATCATTTTTACTGCAGAAATTTGTATCACCTTTTGATTTTCAAATTAATTTATATATTGCTAAATGTATACACTCAGGAGCATTCATTTTTGCTCCTTCCTTATTACATTCCAAAATACACACTGGTAAAAATTATAACTTACAAAAAAAGATTATTGATATATGATTAAAAATAACATAAACAAAAAAGAATCTTGATTACTTATATGAATAAAACACTAAATACTTAAAGTCATAAATTATTAAAACAGTTCTTTCATATGTCAAAATAGCAGTCATTTAATCTGAATGTTTATTAGTATCTTAATCACATATTTCACAAACAAGGAAGTAATTTTGTAAAGTAATAATCAAGTCTTTATTTATGACAGTTAAAGTGTTTTTGAATGACAGGAAAAAACAGTTTATCTTGATTAATGATGTGTTTATATAATTCTAAAAGAGATTAGTTTTTCTAACATGCCCCCTTAATCTCTTCAGTTTGATGAGGCAAACAAGTTCATTGAATTTCTGTGATTCACTAATTCAGGTTTGGGACTGGTTTAGTTAGTGCATCAGCAATCATATATTTCAATGGACAGTACTTTAATTCAATTATTCCATCTTCTTTGAGTTGTTTTATAGCATGAAAATGAATGTCGATATGTTTACTTCTTTTTTAAAACTTCTCACTTTCAATCATTTTGATACAACTTTGGTTGTCTTCATATAAACAGATAGGTTTTGTCCTTCCAAAGTCCAAATCTTCTAGGAGTTTCAATAAATAAATAATTTCTTGCCCTGCACTTGCGGCTGAGACATATTCAGCCTCTGCTGATGAAAGGGCGATGCATGATTGTTTTTTTGGAATCCATTGAATTGGATTATTACCTAAGGTAAAAAGGTTGCCGCTGGTTGATTTTCTTGTACTAGTGTTACCTGCCCAGTCGGCATCCGCAAAAGCCTTTAAAATCGGTTCAGATTTCGTGTCAATGCGCAAGTTTAATTGTTTTGTACAGTTTAAATATCGTATTATTCTTTTAGCTGCCATCCAGTCCTTTTGACGTGGGGATTCATTTCTTCTACTCAATATATTAACTGCAGCAGAAATGTCAGGTCTACTAACAGATGCGATATAAAGCAATGAACCTATCGCCTGTCTGTATTTAATATTATTCGGCAGTAAATTGTCATCATCTTCTAATCTATTAAAATTAGGTTCCATCGGAGTACCGACTGGTTTAGCTTCCTCTAAATTAAACTTTTTTACTAGTTCTTCTATTTTACCCCTTTGATTTAATTCGTAACCTTCTGCTGTTTTCTCTATTTTGATTCCTAAATAATAACTTAGTTCTCCTAGATTTTTTAATTCATATTCTTGCTTAAGTTTTTCTATTATTTCTTTAATTTCGTCATCTTTTCCTGCTATCAAAATATCATCCACATAAACGATAATATACGTTTTGCTTGCTCCTTCATTTCGAATATATAAACATCTGTCTGAATTAGACTGTTTAAAATTTAAATCATTTAATGATTTTGTTATCTTAGTGTGCCATGCCCTGGCTGCTTGTTTCAAGCCGTAAATGGATTTATTTAAGCGGCATACTTTGTTTTCCTGATTTGGAATAATATAGCCTTCTGGCTGAGTTATGTAAATTTCCTCATCTATGTTACCGTACAGGAAAGCTGTCTTGCTATCAACATGATTAATTTTTAATTTGTGGTAAGCTGCTGCTGCTATAAAAGATCTGAGTGTTGTATATGAAACAACAGGGACAAAAGTTTCTTCGTAATCTACGCCATATTTTTGATAGTATCCCTTTGCCACTAATCTCGCTTTGTATTTCTGTATTCTTCCTTGATCATCATATTTGGTTTTAAAAATCCATCTGGATCCAATTATTTTTTTACCTTGTGGGGATCGACAAGTGTCCATGTTTTGTTTTTATTAAGAGAATTTATCTCTTCTTGTGTCGCATTTAACCATTGCTTTTTTCTTCTGGATTTTCAATATTCATTATGTCATGAAAATTTTCTGTTTCTTTTATATGTTCGTGTGTTGTCATGTAAATGAATCTGTCTGGAGAGATTCCTTTATTTGATCTATTTGACCGCCTTGGTTCTGGTGTTAATTGTTTTGACTCACTTGGTGTGTCTTCAGTGTTTGTCACTTCAATTTCTACGAAGTTTTTGTTCTGTGATTTGTCAATTTCATCGGATTGTTTTTCTCTCAAATTCAATTGTGTTTCTACCTTCTCATGTGTATTTTTGTTTTTTAAAAATTTCACTGTTCTTGCGATTATTATTTCTTTACCACTTGTGTAGATGCGGTACCCTTTGGAGTAATTGTCGTAGCCGACAAAAATGCCTTCAACTGCCTTATCTAATTTTTGTCGACATATGCAAAGGCTTTACAGCCGAACACTCTAAAGTAATGTAAGTTTGGTGGTAGTTCATTCCAAAGCTCATATGGGGACTTTTCATTAGTTTTTGTTGACAATTGGTTTTGCAGGTGATTCGCCGTACAGATAGCTTCACCCCAGAATTTTTGAGGCAAGTTTGCTTTGCTAAGCAAAGCTCTCGTCATTTCAATTAAAGTTCTATTTTTACGTTTAGCTATGCCATTTTGGCTCGGAGAGTACGAAACAGTGTGTTGGTGCTTAATGCCATTTTTTATGAGATAATTGTCCACAAAATCATTGTTAAATTCCCCTCCATTGTCTGTTCTTATATTTTTCGGCTTTTCGCCAAATTTATTACTAACTAAGGCAACAAATTCCTTAAATTTTTCATAAACTTCTGATTTCTTTGATAATAAATACAGAATTGTAAATCTAGAATAATCATCTACAAATGTTAAGAAATGTGTTTTTTCCCCAATAGTTGGTATTTGGAAAGGCCCACATACATCAGAGTGTATCAATGCTAATCGTTTAGTGGCTCTATAATCTGCTAATTTTGGGTAAGGTGCATCTGTTAGCTTTGTTTTGATACAAGTTTCACAAGTTGTGTCATGTTTACAATTATTTATTTGTATTTCTTTCGCTAGGTGTTTTTCTTTGATTTGTTTTATAGATGCAAAATTTTTATGGCCGAATCTTCTGTGCCATAATTCTATGCAATTATTATTGTTGCAATTGTAAGTTTTATTTACATAGTTTACGTTTGCACTTTCATTTGCTAATATAATTTCATATAAGTTATTTTTCTTTACCGCTTCTAGGCGGGTTATTCCATTATACATTAACTTACATTTATCATTTTTGAATAAAATCTCGCATCCATTTTCAGTAGCTTTACTAACGGAAAATAGGTTCGATTCAATATCTGGAACAAATAACACATCTTTTAGTGTTATGTTATGTGCTTCACCATGTGAAGTTAAAGTATTTATTAGTGTATTTCCTGATCCATAAGAAACTAATTTGTTTCCGTTTGCAATGACAACATTATTTTTTTCATTTGATTTAATTTCTGTAAATAAATGTTGATCATTTGTTATGTGACTGGAACTGCCACTGTCAACTATCCACGCTTTGTTATTGTGTGGTTTTATAATAAATGCACAATGTTTATTACCTTGTTGACTTTCATGTTCATTGCAATCTGCATTTTTATCCGAATTTGATACATAATCATTTCTGATAGTTTTATCATCCTTATGGAAAACAAGCAAAGAATTAAAATTTCTTTTGTAGTTTTGTTTATAGTTCGTATTATGTGAAGTATTGTTTTTATTTTTACAATTGTTATTATGCCAGCGATCTTTAGTGTTATGGTTTTTTAATTTACAATTTGAACAGTATTTTTGTTTCTTCTTGTATCCCGCATTATTGAATTTGTAACCCGCATTGTTAAATTTCTTTGTAGTTTTAAATGCTCTAGCGGTGTTTTCCGATGATTCCAAACTATCGCTTCTGCGATTATATTCATCTATCAATTTACTTTTAATAAAACTAGGTGTCAATTCTTCTTCATTACGGGATTCTAATGCCGTTATCAATGTATCGTATGAAGCTGGTAAGCTACATAGCAACAGCGCTGAAATATGATTGTCTTTTATAGATTCACCGATTGCCGATAATTTATCTATCAACTCAAGTATGTTTGTGATATGCTTTACCATATCACCACCTTCAGGTAATTTTGTGCTATACAACTTGCGTAAAAGGTATAGCTTGCTTGACAAATTACTGTGTTCATAAATTGCCTTTAAGGTGTTCCATGTATCTTTTGCATTTTGAATATTTTTTACGTGGACGATCTGGCTATCCTCAATGCTGAGGTTAATTATAGCTTTTGCCTTCCGGTTCTTTTTGGACCAATCGGTCATAATTGGGTTTGGTGGTTCATTAGTAATGATCTCAAAAAGATCTTTAATGAGAAGCATCTCGATTTTAAATTTCCAAACATTATAATTATTCGAGTTTAGCTTCTCTATTATCTGTGCATCTTTTGCAGTAGTCATTTTTGACTTGTATTACCACCTTTTAATTTTCAAATAAACCCTTTAATTAAATTATCATATACTAATATTTAATATTAAAGGAAGGCAGCGCGTCAGTCTCATAATCTGTGTTACATAAAAAATGAGACTGAACATGAAATAACAATAATCACATTCAATCACAAAATAAAGATAAGGTAAAACTTCTTACCTTTTAGTTCTAGATCGTCCACGTCGAAACCAGTAAGTTTCTTCATCATATCCATTGAAGTGCTATAACTATATTCACTAATTATTTAAATATCTTCTAGAATAATCCTGTAAAAAAACTTGTGAAGGTATGTGATATTAAATGTATTTTTCTCATCATTTTTACTGCAGAAATTTGTATCACCTTTTGATTTTCAAATTAATTTATATATTGCTAAATGTATACACTCAGGAGCATTCATTTTTGTTCCTTCCTTATTACATTCCAAAATACACACTGGTAAAAATTATAACTTACAAAAAAAGATTATTGATATATGATTAAAAATAACATAAACAAAAAAGAATCTTGATTACTTATATGAATAAAACACTAAATACTTAAAGTCATAAATTATTAAAATAGTTCTTTCATATGTCAAAATAGCAGTCATTTAATCTGAATGTTTATTAGTTTCTTAATCACATATTTCACAAACAAGGAAGTAATTTTGTAAAGTAATAATCAAGTCTTTATTTATGACAGCTAAAGTGTTTTTGAATGACAGGAAAAAACAGTTTATCTTGATTAATGATGTGTTTATATAATTCTGAAAGAGATTAGTTTTTCTAACAGTTTTTGCATTTTACTAAGCTACCCTAAAGCCAAGTTTTCCACGGTATAGCGAATCAAAAAACAAAAACAAAACTTTTTCGGCCCACCCTAATGTATATGTCAATGCTTATTTTAAAAGACTATTGTTCTAAACCTTTTGCATAGGTATTGTTGTACTACTATAGGTATTATTTATCATTATTACCCATTTCATTTGGACTTAACCATACCCACCTGCACAGATTTTTATCTCCTTATATTAGTCCCCTTAATAAAACAGATGTAAATTAAAAACACTGTGTAATCTTAAAATAATTTTCATCTTACAGTAGGTAAATGATTCACACTTAACCAGTTAAAAAAGTTTAAATAATAAAAAAATATGCTGGTTAAATTGAAATCAGAAACTGTTTATTTATATTTTTTGTATTTTGAATAAAATTTCTTTTCTTCAGGTATCCAATGATTGAAAAGATTTATTCAGGTGTGTGATCTTGCTTAAACATTGATGTACATTTTAATTTAGCATTTAATTAAATCTACTAAAGTTATCTATAAGAAAACTGCATTTATTGCCAGGGTATGCTGATTTAAATCAGCTTGATTTTAATCATTTGATTTTTTTATTAAATCATTGATTAAAATCATACAATTACATTTTTATAATTTTTTCTTTAATAATGTTTAACTGCACTCTAAAAAAAATAATTTTGAAAAAAAAAATACATTTTATTTAAATCAAAGAAAACAAAAAATAAAGGTGTATGCTCTCAATACACTCTGAGAATGTTCTTTCATTTTCAACAGCAATCGCCTGCTTACTTTTCTTTGCAGATACTCACTAGTGAGATAAGGGACTTTATTGAAGTGGTCTCCCAAAGTAACAGTCCAGACAATAGAGACCGTATAGGGGCTCTACCTAGCAAAATTAATGGAAGTTCTGGAAATTGGTTTACTTCATGTTTTTTGGGTCGCTGAATCCGAATTTGTAACTCCTCACCAAAATTTTCCCCGGCAACACCCCCCCCCCCCAATTTTGGTAAAATGCCCCAAAAAAGGTTTTTATTAAAAAAGTCAATTTTTTTACTGTTTTAGGGGAAAAGTATCTAGAAATTCAGAAAGTAGACAAAATTTGCAACAAATTAGATATATGACATTATGACTTAGTGATGTCCAGCATGACCCGTGAAGAGGCCCATAAACCTGTGATGTCCCGGTATATCGGGCTGGAGATATGGCCCTCAAAGCCGTAATGGCTCAGCATGAACGGGAATGCCGGACAGTCTGAAAAACAAACTAGCTAGCAGAGATTCCTATAATGCAGATTGGAAGCGTAGCGTTTGCTAAAATCCTAATAGTCCAAAAGGGTAAAAAGAGGTTAAAAGGCAATCCAAAAATATAAGATAAGAATAAGCTGAAAGAAAAACAGTATGTGCAACCAATGTGTGTAGAATTAACACAGACTAAAAGTTACTTAAAAACAATAACGTTTATTAAACAATAATAACATGTGTAAATAAAATGACTGAATGCTTCATATTTAAAGCAAAGACAATTTTAACAAAGGATTCATTTAATCCTGTATCAAATAAACAAGTTGTCTCAAGATGGAAAACGGGACACTAGAACCTGGAGGGTGCAAAATTTCTCAAATATATTTAAATAGTTAAAAAGCTCAAAACAATAACTTTAGAGAAAAACATTAAAAGGGTTAAATTGACATTGTGTACCCAACCACTAATTAAGATAAAACAAGGACTCCGAAAGGGTTCTATTTCTTAAACAACTCTCAATTATATGTGGGGGGAGGGGGACACAAATCAAACAAAGATAAACTTTATTATCTATTACGTTTAGTTGAAAAAGGAGCTTTTAACTGAGAAACAATTTACTATTAAATATGCATTTACTTCTAAAACATTTACTCTATATTTAACTTTAAGTAATAAATAGTAAGAAAAAGAAATGGAGTTTAATAATAGAATTAGCAAAGATTAATTTAAACTCACAACGTTAAATATAGTATAGTTAAACTTTATATAAAAGAAGTAAAGCAAAATAATTTACTTGAAAGAAAACCTCCAGTGCAATATTCGCCAAAACTTTAAATATTTGGAGAGATGCCATAAAGACCTTTAACCTGGCGAACCAACTAACTATCGGCAAAGTATGATAAATTCTCCAAAAATAGAATTGAGACGCAGTCAATATTTACATTCACTTTTAATCGTGCAGAGGAAAAATTATCTTTATCAAAAGTCACCACGGGAATTCATGCATTAAAATTAAACCTATAATATGAGGGTTAAACCACCTCTGAAACGAATATACAGTAGAAGATCTTTATAACACAATTCTCCATATAATGCACAACTTCTCAGATGTAAACAATGATTTTTGCAGTTAAAAAGCACCTGCACTTTCACATTGTAAAATATTGCTACTCTCTAGATGACTAAATTTGATACATTAGTTCAACTTTATCTTCTAATTTAAGACCTTTTTACTGAAAAAATGCTATTATTACAATGAACATTTTTGAAAATGTCTAATATAAGGGGTGGTTGTGGATCATGTTTATAAAGTAAATTTAACAATGTCTGACCTATATTATGCAAAAATTTATAATTTGATAACTCTTGGTAACAAGGAATGCAGTATAAAGATATTCTAATGTATTTTGATGTGTTTCAGACATATTTGGCCACGTTTACAAGGTGAATTTAATGATGTGATCCATATAACGCACAACCTTGCGTTTTTAGGTTTGCGTTATAAAGATCTTCTACCGTATATAAAAACAGAAACAAAGGGTGTTCGTGAATTCCAAAGTAATAGAATAATATTTCTGTATTCATGTGCCGTGTTGAGATTATTCAAATTAAAGTCCTGATGCCTTTTCTTCATTTTATTAACAGCAAACTTAAACACAACAATTAAAATATTTAACTCTTAAAAAAAAACTTATAATAAATTCCATGGGAGCATATCAAGCATGGCTCCATTTTCGAGATAAATTTATTCCATCTGAATGAAAAACAATAGTTTTCTCACCAGTTCAGGATTATGACGTAGTCAAAACTCCGCCCTGGGTCACGTGATCCAATAAATTCTCAACATCCTGCCCCACCATGAACAACATGGGTGTTCATCAAAATTTTTCAAGAAAGTATATCATACATAAATAACTTCAATACAAGTAACCTGGTTTTCATTTAACAATTAATACTTCATATTTCTCAGAAATTCAAATTCTTACATAAATTTTAAATTAATGTTAAGTTATTCAAGCACACAATTTAATATAATAGTATTCAAGATCAATATAGTATATTCCATGTACAAAATTAAATTAAATTATAAAGAAACAATAATATATCCAAGATAATAAATATTCAAGAGTGAAACCAAGTGAGTAAAGGAAACATTTTAAAACACTCAAATATTTTTCGATATTCTATCTAGATTAATCATGCTACTTGGATAACAATATTCTATATACTCAGTCCGAGAATGAATACAAACCTAATAGAATATTTAACCATCAAATTTAAATCAAAAAGACAAGAAATTGCAAATATAAAATTCAAGAAATAATGCAAATATAAATATATACATATACATTTCAGTGATACTTACTCAAGATATATTCCTGTAAATAATATTTTAAAAATACACATCATACTGCTTAAACATTAAATATATATATCATAATAATGTTCTAGAATGTTCTGTTATTGGAAAAAAATGTTTTACTTTCACTTCTGGAGTTCCAAATTGTACAATAATTGTACAGGTTGTTTAATAATTGATGATTCAGTTTTTAACTTGTAAGCCTTCACCTTGCCATCTCTTCCAGGAAATAACTCTAGAATTCTTCCTAATTTCCAAAAATTTCTAGGTAAATGATCATCTTTGATCAAAACTACATCGTTAACTTTAAAGGAGTGGGTGTTAGTATTAACCGAACTAGAATAAGCTGATCTCAAATTTAACAAATACTCATTTTTCCATCTAGACCAAAAGGATCTCATTAACTTTTCTCGATAATTAAAAGCCTTTATAAAAATTTTCCTAGAAGAGAAATTTGAATCAAGGTGAAGTCTTAGTGGAGGTAGTGAAGAGATTCTTTTTCCTAAAAGAAAATGTGCAGGAGTTAAAGCAGTTGGTTCTTCAGCATCACTTCCAATGTAAGTAATTGGGCAGGAATTTATCATTCCCTCAATTTCGAGAAGAACAGTATGCAACTGATCCACAGTCAGAGAGGACTTTCCTAAAGTTTTCCGGAGAGCAACCTTTACAGTACGAACCATACGTTCGTAAAATCCGCCCCACCAGGCGGCTCGTTCAACAATATACTTCCATTTGATTGAGTTTGAAGCACAGTAATTTTTTACATCTTGATGATTCACAATAGACCACAGTTGTTTTAATTCCAGATCGGCACGTTTAAAGGTACGCGCATTATCTGAAAACACCACAGAAGGCAAGCCACGTCGTGCAATGAAGCTTCAAAAAGCAAGAAGAAAGGTTTCTGTAGATAAATTGCTGACAAGTTCAAGATGAATACCTCTAGTCACTGCACATGTTATTAGAAGAATATAATGTTTGGTATCATCATATTTCACAAATAATGGTCCGGCAAAATCAGCTCCAATGACTGAAAACGGAGCTGCTTGTTCCACTCGATCAGCAGGTAGTGGAGCAATCATCTGTTTTCCTGGAGAAGAATTGAATTTTCTACAAATAACGCAATTTTTGAGAAGTGATTTTATAGTTTGTCTGGCTCTTATGATCCAATATTTTTCTCTTAACTGTACTAACGTGTGAGATAAACTTGAATGAAATACTTTTTCGTGAGAATCCCAGATTAATAATTTAGTCAATTCAGATTTAGAAGGGAGTATGACAGGATGCTTTTCATCTGCTGTCAATTGGGATTTTTGTAATCTTCCCGAAACTCGCAATATATTTTGGTCATCTAGAAAGGGATTTAAACATAGCAAATTGGAGTCGTTTGGGATAGGTTTGGCATTCTTTAAACATGCAATTTCATTAAAACAAAATGCATTTTGCTCAACTTTTATCCAAAACTGTTCAGCATTATTTAATTCGTCAGAAGTAAGAGTACCTTTGTAATCCTGTTTTCTTTTAAGTATATCTACAAAGCGTAGTACCCAAGCAGTGACCCTTAATAATTTTCCCAAGTTGTTAAATCTGCCAGGATCAATAATTTTTTCATAAGTTATTGCTGAGCTAACTATAACTTTAGACTTATACTCGGATTCAACATCTTTGTCAGTGGGATCAAATTCAAATGCTTTTACTGTAGGCCAAACGTTTTCTGGCTCAGTCAACCATTCAGGCCCATGCCACCATTTTTTTGAGTTTATTAAATCTTTACTAGATAACCCCCTGGTCAACAAATCTGCCGGATTGTGTTTGCCTATGCAATGTTTCCAGGAACTGGGATCTGTTATTTCCTGTATTTCGGTGACTCGATTGGAGACAAACTGCTTCCATTTGGACGGTGTGCCTCTTATCCAATGTAGCACTATAGTAGAATCACACCACAAAATAATCTTTCCAATCCACTTAAAAATTTCCTTCAAGTGTTTAACAAGTCTTGCAGCTATTACAGCACCCAATAATTCTAATCGAGGTAATGTTAACTTTTTAAGCGGTGCTACCCGTGACTTAGAAATTACAAAACTAGTGCTAAAAGTGTCATGTGACGTTTTATACCTAAAATACGCCACTGCTCCAAAAGCTTTTAATGAAGCGTCTGAGAATACATGTAACTGTATGTTATCTCTATCCACAAAATCAGGAAAGTAATATCTAGGAATGTTAATTTTTTGTAGTTCCTTAATTTCGCTACAACACATTAGCCACCTGTCCTTAATTTCTCCTGAAAACTCTTCATCCCATTCCAAACCTAGTTGCCACAATTCTTGCAGAAGACACTTTATTCGAATTAAAAAAGGAGAAACAAATCCAGAAGGATCAAATATTTTTGCAGCTACATGAAGAACATTTATTTTGGTACATTTAAATTCATTTAAATATTTTTAACACTGATATTAAATTCAGGCACAATGTGTCTTCCTCATTACACCAACTAAGACCTAACACTTTCAAAGATTTATCAGAATGTTCATTTATTTCAATTTTGGGATTGGAGTTTTTCACAAATTTTTTAACTCTTCAGAATTTGTGTCAAATTTTCTCATAGTCATGTTCGCGTCTTTCAAAATAGAAACAGCATCAGTAGATAATCTAAATGCTTCTTGAACAGTGGAACTTCCATAAAAAAGGTCGTCCATGTACAGCGATTTATTTAACATTTCATGTGCGAGAGGATGTGTAATTTTATATCCCTTAAGATGGGTTTTGATATCAGTTTTGATAGTCGCTGCCAAAACATAGGGCGAACTGGTGACGCCAAAACAATGTCTATTGAAATGATACATTACTAGGGGTTGAGATTTATCACAGTTTTTATAGTATAAAAAACACAAATAATTTCTGTCACATTCGGAAACTTGTATTTGTAAAAAAGCCCAGGCTATGTCACCACAAAAACCTATTTTATATTCTCGAAATTTCAAAATAACATCCACTAATTCTGCATTTAAATTTTCCCCCGAAAGAAGATATTCATTTAAACTGTAATTAGTTCCTTGTTTACTACTTGCATCAAAAACAACTCTAGCTTTAGAACTATGAGAATATTCCCTAAATACTTCTCTATGGGGCATCGTATATTTATTTTCACAATTCTTGTGACACATTTGAATTATTCCTTCTTTCAATTGCTCTTTCATTACCTCATTATATCTTTCAAATAATGATTCATCCCTATCAAATCTTTTTTTCTAAATACATAAAACTTGTCTTTACAATATTAAAATTATCCCTTAAATTATTTTGCATTTCTTTCGATTTCCACATTAAAGGTGACTCATATCTGCCATTTACAAATCGTAAATTGTTTTGGAAAACATTTAAATTATCAGAGGCTAGTTTTATTTCTTTATTACACAGAAATGATTCTGTTTCCCATAAACAAATCAAATCTTTTTCTTTAGATGAGCAATAGACATTTAAACACTGAACAGAATTGCTTATTTGATTATTTGGCACCTGTCCAACTAGCGTTTCGCCGAAAATTGATCTTTGAAAATATAATTGCTTGTTTATTTTTGTAAGCGATCCAGACAAAGTTTGATAAATATAAATGGCGCCTAAAAGAATTTGAATTGGATATTCTATTTCAAATGTATCAGCCCATTTATATCCTTTAGAGATAATATTTTTTATCTGTGGATTTACATTTTGACACAAATGAATACCGCATATTTCATTGGTAATTAAAGCTTCAACATTAATAGACTTGTAAGGAAAAAATCTACTTTTTAAAGTTATTTTTACACATTCAAATTCGGATTCAGTGGGATTTCTATTAGAAAATGTGTAAATGAAAAGTTTTTCCTTTCTTAAGATTTTTGCATTTAATGCTTTTGCTAAATCGCTCCGAATAAATGTCTTGGTGGAGGCCGAATCATATAATATTCTAGCGATTAGTTTCTTAGATCCACTTTCCACTTGAACACATGCAGTTTGCAGTAAAATGGTATAATTTTTCCTCAAATTTTCTGACTCGTGGATCGATGACATAACGGAGTCATTTTCCTGAACTCTATTAACTTCTTTTAATTCAGAATCTTGATTTTGGACTAGTTTTTTAGATTTTGTTTGGGGGCAAAACAGGTAGTTATGTTGAGAACTATCACATGTTTTACAGTTTTGAATTTTAACTTTACAAGCTGACTGTAAGTGTTTAAAAAAACACCGATAACACCTGCCCTCTTTCTTCAATTTGCATCTCTTTTGTTCGTTTGTTAGGGTTTTACATTCTAATCCAGTATGCGAATTAGAACTGCAAAAAATACAAGCATTTTTAACAATTGTATTCAATGCAGCCGCTGACGGAAAATTATTTTTTACTTTTAATTTGCTTTTAGGATATTCAACTTTTGAACGAAATGTTTCCTGACTTTTGACAAAGTCCTGAAATAGAATTTGCAGCTTCCCTAGATTCAATTTCAAATTTGATAAATTTCATTAATTCATTAATATCACCCGCTTTGTTGGGGTTCTTTTTCCTGTGGAATTCTACCACTAAATTATGTTGTAGTTGTTTCAACAATATTGGGATTAACAAATACCCAAATTTTTCCGAATCAATACCCATAGCTTGTAAATTTCTAATACTGACTTCACTTTCGTCATAAAGATTCCTAAGCCCTTTAATATTTGAAGAAAATTTAACAGGTTCAAGTTCTAAGAGTTTATTGACAAAACAACTAATTAATTGGTCTTGTTTTCCATATCTTTCTTTTAATAAGGTTAAACAAGACTTATAATTTTCTTTTTTCAAAACAAAGCCAGCAATTGTTTTATAAGCTTCACCAGTTAAGAAAGACTTCAAATATAAAAATTTATCAACAGTACTTAAAGATTCATTTGAATCAATAGCGCTTTCAAAACTGTTAAAAAATTATAAAAATTTACTTAGATCACCATTAAATGGGGTTATATTAAGTTTTGGCAAATTAACCGAAATTTGTGATTGTGAAGCAATATTAAAACTAGAAACATTATTATTTGGAACAGATTCAGCTTGCTCGACCTTGAATTGTTTCAATTTAATTCTGATAGTAGCTTTCGAATCAGATATTGAGTCGTCATATTCAAGTGATTTTTGAATTTCCGTTTCGAATTGTGTTGCATCGGAAATCAGTTCCTCAATTTTTTCATTTAGCATTTTTAGATCATCCTGTTTTTCTTGCAGATTTAATAAATATTCAGATAGTTTACATTTATCAACTGTACTTTGAGTATCAATAGTCGATATAAAAGTGTCAATAGTTGTGATTAATTTTGTACATGCCGATCGAACAAGCTTCCTCTTTGCTTTCAACTTATCAATCGATTCCATTTTACAATAATGATAATAATATTAAAAAAATGTACGGTACCTTTTATTTGAACTTACTGTTCTAAATTATCCTGCAGGATGAACCCGTCCATGCGTATTTAATTCATTATAACTAAATATTACCTTGAGTTCGCGGATTTCGGCACCATTGAAACGAATATATATAAAAACAGAAACAAAGGGTGTTCGTGAATTCCAAAGTAATAGAATAATATTTCTGTATTCATGTGCCGTGTTGAGATTATTCAAATTAAAGTCCTGATGCCTTTTCTTCATTTTATTAACAGCAAACTTAAACACAACAATTAAAATATTTAACTCTTAAAAAAAACTTATAATAAATTCCATGGGAGCATATCAAGCATGACTCCATTTTCGAGATAAATTTATTCCATCTGAATGAAAAACAATAGTTTTCTCACCAGTTCAGGATTATGACGTAGTCAAAACTCCGCCCTGGGTCACGTGATCCAATAAATTCTCAACATCAAGTCGCCACAGGAGTTCATGCATTAAAATTAAACCTATAATATGAGGGTTAAACCACCTCCATTATGCATGAAGTAGAAAAGACCGGCGATATATTTGAAACTGAGACTCCGACCCCTTTGACACTAATTATTCTCTTTCACCACCACTTTATACGTCTTTACTTGAAGAGCTTGACATATCCTTAAACTTGTTTAATAATCGAGCAGCATTCCTAAAATTTAGAAGAACCATTTAAAACAGATGACCATTGCTTGGCCATGCCTTTTACGGTAGACGATACGTCGTACCGGCTGCACGTGAATTATTCCATCTGAGACAACATAACTTCTACGAAATAATATGCGGCGAAACAAGATGCCGCCAAAAGAAACACGAAGCTGGATGAATCCCAAACGAAGCTAAGCTCTCTCCCTTTGACACCCCTAATATACCCATCTCGTGAAACACTCATTTGCACATGACCATAAAGGCCCTCTGGTGTTAAAAGATTACGATCTGCTGAAACCTTAAATGTTGAAATGCAACTGTCACTCGAAAGTTTCGTACGAAGTCGAAGTGACGTAATAAAAGCAGATAGACGTAATAGCGAGCGGGAAATCAGCTTGAAGCAGATGGACATGTACCGCCATCTCTTGGTATGATCCGGTACTACGGTAAAGAAATCTATGAATGGAAACGATTTTCCATGCGTACGGGGTGTAAAAGGATTGTGCGTGATGGAAAGGAAAAAAAGAGGTTGATTATAATTTAATAAGAGATGAAAGGGTACTAGCCCAGCTAAAAGAGGTAGGAATAATGGGTTTTAATTTAAAAAATAAAGTAAAGCAGTAAGAACAGTTTTGATCTAAATATGATAACACTTAGGATGAAGGGGAAGGGGGGATCTGCCTCGGAACATGCACCACGGTGCTGCGTGGACTAAGTTGCGCAATTCCACTTAACCACTCACATGTTTACATTCACCCTCCCATCTCCCCTCTGAACTTTCTCCATAAGGTTTACTTTAAGTTTTTTGGGTCACTGAATCCGAATTTTTAACTCCACCCCAAAATAGTTGCTTTTAACTTAAATTTCTTATTGTTTTAGGGGGAAAGCATTACGGAATTTAGAAACTAGACAAAATTTGCAACAAATAGGATATATGACATTATGACGTAGGACAAACGGGGAGAGAGGGGGCTGCCTCGGAACATTCCCTGTGCGCTTTTCTCAAAAACCAAATTTTTTCAAAAAATCAATTTTTGGGGGGTTGCCGGGTGAAATTTTGGTGGGAAGTTATAAATTCGGATTCAGCGACCCCAAAAACATAAACTGAATCGAAATCCTGAACTAGTATTAATTTTGCCAGGTAAAATCCCCTATTGCCTGACTTCATAACTTAGTGCATGTAGCGCCGCAGTGCATGTTCCGAGGCAGCCCCCTCTCTCCCCGTTCATCCTACGTCATAATGTCATGTATCTTATTTGTTGCAAATTTTGTCTAGTTTCTGAATTTTGTAATGCTTTTCCCCTAAAACAATAAAAATTTAAGTTAAAAACAACTATTTTATGGGGGTTTCAGGGGGTGGGGGTGGGGAAAGTTAAAAATTCGGATTCAGCGACCCAAAAAACTTAAAGTAAACCTTATAGAGAAAGTTCGGAGGGCGAATGTAAACGTGTGAGTGTTAGAAAATAAGATGCCTTGTCCTTGTGTCTTATCACCTTGCATATATTTTTTATATTTATAAGCATACTTGCCCATAAGTATATATGGCTTGTATTGTATGTATGCATAAATACTCCTGCCTCTAGTCTTTCCCTTGGTAACTAACTACTCTATTTATTTTTACTAAGTCTAAGTTATATTTTTATCTGTAAAGGAAGAATAAACTTACCTTTCATAATTTCTTTTTATAACGTTTCTTTTTATCCAAATATAAGGAAATAGTACTCTTACTTTTTAGTTTATTTTTCCTATTTACAATGAATGCTTACATCGATATTTCGCCGTAACTCTTGCATGTCCAACTCGATCATCTGTTTTCCCTAGCGGTTATTGTTATTGCTGATAGATAGCATTGAGGGATGAAGTAATCGTGGCTTGTTCCGTGATTTACTCCGCTCTGTCGATATTTGCATATGACGCTCTGGAAACAGGTAGAAAGTAGTTTGGTCATGCGTATTGACTGGTTTTCGGACATCGGTGGAGGATAAAAGGATTTACCTTTAGTCTCTGTAAACCATTGATGTCTTTGAGTGTCTCGAGAGATGCGAGTGGCTTGTTCGGCTACGTTTAACGATGTTAAGTTTCTTTTCCTGAGGTCATCTTTATTTAAGTATAATGTTTAACCTAAATTAAAGGAGCTTTTCGGTGGAATATATTTACAGCTATTAAGATAGTAATGAAGTTCTTTGAATAAAGTACTTAAAGTCGTGCTGTGTAAAGATGGATAATTGTCATCAAGTGTATTTTTGCTGGACTGGGTGTTTCATCTATACTTATTGCATCCCCCGTTTTTCATTTGAAGTTTTACCTGGGAGTCTCTCATGTAACTAAATCAACGTTTTTCTGTCTGATTGCGATATCAAGTAAAGTAGTCTTTTTATAAGGACTTGAATATCTTCTTGTATCCAGTTAAAGTTATATTTAAAAGTTCCAGACATTAAATACCTTTTCATGTGATGTGTTACAAAGAGAGATCGTGTCCATCACATCATGATTATCCTATAGTCAATCAGATAAATCTAATATTGTTTTCAATAGTACTTGAGTAATTTTATCGATATATCTCCATTTGTTTTTAAAAGTTTTTTTTTAAGTATATGTATATTGTTTGTTTTTATCTTTTAAGTGTTAATAAAATATGTTACGTTAATTTAACTATGTCATCTTTACTTTAACACCACCACATTTATTTATTTAAGTTATCTTTATTTCTAGCAATTTCTTTAATTAATATTTATATCTTATTTGGGGTTACAAATCAGCACTTAACGCTTTTACTGCATTAAATGCAGCTCTGCTTATTCATAACCCCTGGGAAATACTTTTGTGTTTCCCAATAGTGAGTGGTTAAGTGGAATTGCGCAACTTAGTCCACACAGAACCGCGGCGCATGTTCCGAGGCAGATCCCCCCTTCCCCTTCATCCTAAGTAATAAATATATCTAATTTGTTGCAAATTTTGTCTACTTTCTGAATTTCTAGATACTTTTTACCTAAAATAATAAAAAAAATTTATTTTTTTAATAAAAACCTTTTTTTGGGGGGGGGGGGGGGCATTTTACCAAAATTCGGATTCAGCGACAAAAAAAACATAAAATAAGCCAATTTCCAGAACTTCTATTAATTTTGCCAGGTAAAATCCCCTATTGCCTGGACTATAAACACATAACAAAGAAGAATTTCCTTCTTATGACCAGTAACCAATAGATATTAGTTACAGACTTGTTTTTCTAGCATACTTGAAGTAAAGAACTTAAATCTACTATTAAAAGCTCTTTGCTTGAAGTTACTATTTCCAGAGTTTCGCCTACACAGTTTCAAGGGGATGCTGTGCCCTTCCTTTCCTACCTTTTGATTTACAAAATAGCACCCTCCTTGTTCTTCATCCAAAAAATTAGCACCCTTCTTGCCTGTTATCCAGAAAATTAGCCCGTATTATTTTTTGTTAAAAAAAATTTGTTAGCAATAAAATTAGTAAATAACAGTCCCTTCTTTTTCTTCTGTATGTTTTTTTCCAGTTTGGAAGAAACTTGCTAACTCTGGTTTTTGTGCCCATTTAAAAAGCTGAATGCTGCATTTTCTTTACTTTTAAATGATTTAGTTATAAATAACAGACTAAGAACATACAGTATGTAACATATAAAAAAAAAAATACTTTCAAAATAAGCAAAAAATTTTATTCACATAAAATAATTTCTAAATTGTATATGATTAATATTTGTTTTTATAGACTCATTTTCTAAAATCATCATTTGCTGATGATTCTTTCTCATCTTTCAAACAAGTTTTAGGAACTGAAACACTTTTCCTGATCTGCAAATTTAGGAAATTTCCACCAATCCTTAATGTGATACTCTCTCTCGCTCAGTCTTCCAGTATATTATTATAAAAGTTACTTTGAATCTTTATAGTTAGTTGTGCAAGTAATAAAATAACTTCTTTTGACTGTACAGCATGACAATATAAATATGAGTGTCTAACAGAATCACAGATGTGTTTGAACAAATTGCACCATGTGCTTGTGCAGTTGTTGATGTTTACTACCTAAAAAAAAAAACAAAGAACACATTTCATAAATATGTTGAAAGTTTACACTATGATGTTACAAGTCACTTCACAGTTGTAAAATAAGGTACAACTTTGATATTCTAAGATTATTTTTATCTTATTAGTATCCCATTAAATTTGTTTCTACTCATTTGATAGAGTAAAGTCTCTTTTCACATTTTTATCCAATATGCAGTGTCCATTCTATTACAGGGTACCCATTGGCAATTTCTTTATAATCTTTTTTCATCTACCACTTTTTCTAAACAATAATCTTCATGGTAGATTTATACTAACAGGAAAACCTCGGATATCACGGAAAATCTTGAAAAGTCAAGGAATTTTGATTGAAACCTGGAATTTTCAATGCAATTTCAACATTGACCTCACTTTTCTTACAAATTTTATAAAATTTGTAAAAGAGGATGCTTAAAAAAAAAAAAAATGCTAATCAATGTTCAATGTCTCTAATCAATGTTGATATTTTTAAAAGTAAATAAAAGTATTTTTGTTAGCAACTTTATTTTCTTTTTACTTTAATAGAGTAAAATATAATTGTATAATGGGTCAATTTAGTTTTCTGAAAGTTAGTTTGTTTGTAAATAAAAAAAATAAAATTTTCACAAAAAATCGAGGAAAATTAAAAAGTTCAAATGCTGGTCACCCTGACTTATCTTCTAGCTAGATTACCATGTTAACTTGCTTAATTTGCACCCACTGTATATTTTGCGAGAACCATACTTTTGAAAGAAAATTTTGGTAAAAAACTAAGATTTGTATAATTTTTGCATTAAGATGAGATAATTTGAGATATTAAAACAGTATGTTTCCTCTAAGTGTTAAGCTTTGGTTATTTAAAATAAAATAATTTATTTTCTTTCCTGCAATTTTTTTTTTCAGCTGCAGCACAACTGTGTGCAGCATTATAATTGATAAAGCAAAACTGTGATACATAAGTCATTACTTGCCAACTTTTACACTTTTTGACCATTTTTTACACATAGGATACTTATTTTGACACTTTTTGTGCAAAGTTTCAACTTAGTTTCATTTTTCTTTTCTTAAATGATGAATTACTTTCTAATTGCTTTTAATAACAGTGAATCTGGAATGCAAGGGGGTTATAGTATTGTCAAAGGAATGAATTCAGGTTTTTTCATTATCAAAAATCACTAGAAAGAATCTTTTAATTTTCATTGTATGCAAAAAGTAATATTTTGAATACATTTGCTCAGACATTCTTTAAACTCTTCACGATGAGAGCTTTTAGCTTATTTTTAATCTTTTATCAGTGGTTTTTCAAAACAGAAAATTTTCTATAATAGAATCGCGAAAACGCTCTGATTAAATAAGGTAAACTTTAGAATTAAAGATAACTGTTGGGAATAATGAAGGATTCTGAGCACCGTAAGTGGCACATATACTGGTCGCTCATCCCCAAGGGGTTAAACAAAAATTTAAATAAAAGAAAATTATGTATATATACAGTAAACTTTGTCTAAGGTGGAATCGATCGGGACCGAGAAATTTTTCCATAGTAGACAATATTCCACCTTAGACAGATTTCCATCTTACACAGAGTCCGCCTTACAGAAAGTTTACTGTATATGTCTTTAAAATCAGTTTCTTAATGAGTGTAATAAAGTTTTTCATATTTTTCTCATCAAACTATCTTTGGCTACCACTATATTTTTTAACAATATGTATTTTTAAAAAGTTATTTATTTGTTACTTAAAAAATGGGTTACATGGGTCTTATGTTAATGTGAAAAAAAAAAAGAATCTGAAATACTCTTTGCGTGTTTTTTTACAGTTTATCATTTTCAAAACTTTTCAGGTATGCATAAGTGCTGTTTTGTGTACTTTGAAAATTCTTTTACCCAGGATAAAGTAGTTTTAGCAAAATAAAAAACAATAAAAGGGCAGATGGAGGATTATTCTGGATGCCTTTCCCTTTCTAATGGTGTCTTACAAAGAAAGAAAAAAATATTTATTATTTTAAAAAATGTATTTTCAGAAATTAGATTCTAATTGGTTTTTGTGTTTTCTGATTTCTTTTCAAATTTTCTGTTTTTTTTCTACACTGGAAACTGCATCTGCTTCATGGATAAAAATACAAAAAAGAAAATATACCCACTTATTTTACCAGTATTGTATTCATACTTTTCTGCTTCTGGTGGCATCATGGGTTTTGAAACACATAAATATTTACTATTTCAAAAAAAAAAAAAAAAATCTTGGTGGTCGATCCACTTTTTTGTTTTTTCTTCAGTTTTAATTTGCCATCTCCTTTTCCCCGAACAAAAATACAAAAGCAACCACTTATCGCTGGTACTTTTCCGGTTGTAATGATATCTCTGGTTTAATAAAATATTTTTTTGACTATTTCAAAAGAAATATTTTTTAAAGTTGTTTCATGGAAAGACAACATTTCCCGTTTAAAGAAAATTGTGGTCTGAAACATGTTTGAAGTGGTTTTCATTTCTGTGCATATCCTGGGAAATCTCTACATTTTCAACACAGATTGTCAACACTGGGCGGTATCATTTTGCATTTTAAAAGAGTGGGGATGTGTGCCCGTTTTATATTATTTAGGTTTTCTGAGGAACTTTTAGTCAAAATTGAAAGTTTAACACACATCTAAATGTCAGAAATTAATTCTGCAATCATTATAACAGGGGACATCTTCGTTTGTTTGAAAGATTGTCATTTAATAAATATAAAATCATACCGGAATGTGCATAACACGTCCAGTGTGTGCTCCCGAAGACAGTAGTAACTCTAAATTCGTTTGGATAGATTTTCTTCTAAAAATATAACATCATTCAACACTTATTTTAGGTATATTTAAGGTTATTATCACGGGCCTGGACAAGTAGTTTTAGCTAAGTAGTTTAACAGATTTTTACAAATCTTTCACAAAAACTTAAAAAACAGAAATGGAGTTGCATTAGTATTAAGCACATTATGTTGTATTATAGTTTGTTACAAATTATTAAATTAGAGCCAAAAGATATATAATACGACTAAGTTAATTTATTCAATTTACTATTTACTAGGAAATTTTTCACTTAATCAGATGATCAATACATTATGACCAGGGACTGACAAAAGTTGAAAATTCTTAGGCACCAGGAAAAATTCTTAGGAGCCAGCTTGAAGAGTCATTTCTCTGACATTAATGCATTCACTGCAAAATGGAACACTGGCTACTCATAATTGTATTCGGCTATTTTTGAGTGATCTATGTGTCATTTTGCAGTGAACAAGTTAACTATTCAACAAGAAAAGAAATCAAACTGAGAAATTTTTTAAAGATAATACCACTTTTATATTGTAAAAATTAAATAGAAACAAACTATGAAACTAAACATTAAAACAGTAGACAAATTAATATCCTTACCTTTAATTCCCAATAACAAATTATATACATAAATTAACAATGCCTTTGAGATTTTAATTTGAAATACCATTTGTCCATTCGTCGTTTTTGTAAGATATATCTGACAACTGCACATTTTGGTACATTCGACTTAATGAAACATCATTTAATTTTTTTTTTCTTTTTCTGCTGGAGTATTTTTAAGGTTTTCTAATCTAAGCAGCGATCTTTCAACATGCACTTTAGTTTGGCTTAGCAAAAACTCTGGTTTCTGAAAAATTAGGGACAATTGTTGTGCTGGTATGATGTATTTTCTTCCACTGCAAATAATCGTGCTATTAAAAATAAATATTTTCACACATGGAATTTTTTTAGTTAAAATAAAAAAAAATAAAAAAATTAATAAGTAGGTAAAAAAGTTAGTCGCCAAGAGGAATTTTTTAGTCGCCCTGGCACCTGGGGTTTGTCGGACCCTGATTATGACATAAATAAATGCAACACAATGAACAATTTCGCAACAATTTCATTTCAATAATTTAAAAATTAATGGCTTACCTTCGACCATTTTTCCATGCATATGTGTTGTATAATTCATCTTCAGATGTACTATCATCTCGATACTCTGAATTTGTCAAAAGACTTTTTGACTTCAACATCTCATCAGACGCATCCTCTTCATGGAAACACTGCTCTTGCTCTAACTTCTGGAATGCATAGCCTCTATGTCTTTTATAAACAGTAACACTATACACGCTTATTGATACAACGAGCAGGAAAAGCACGACTGAGCCTGAAATTTTAACAATTTCAAAACAAAATATAGTGAAGCATTACAATAAGCAAAATACAGTCTAGTTTAAAATTTCTTAGCTGAAAATTGTCAAGGTAAAATATTTTTTTTAATTTAAAATGCATAAAAATCTATATATATACAGGGTGGTCATAGAAAAAACTTCCCCAGTATATGTACCCCTAGTGACCTAACAGCTCAACCAAATGAAAGCAAATTTCAGATATAGTTATTTGAAGGTATGTGCTCGAGATCATGATGATTTAAAACAATAGCGCTCTCACGGTTACAGTGAAAAAATTTTGAAATTTTTGAATGGCAACACCTTTTTTTTTCTGCCGCAAATTCATCAACGGATTGAAAAACCATAAATGGTGTTGGAACAATACACATATGACTAAAACTGCTGGTGTAATATCATGGCACTCAATCCTAATCCGTTCCTATGTAACATAATATTTAGCACCCTAAAACAAATGATTACGTTTTTATTTTCACTATGTGTACACAAACACAACTCAAAAACACATTTTAAAACAAATCTTACAACATTACTCAGTTCACAAGTGAAAAAAAAAATCGGCTACTGAAAAACATGTCTTGTAGCCACTACTTCGTTCCTCGCACATCGAAAACGTGCTCCTTTGGTACGATAGTGAAGTCAGCTAGATGCAAGTTTAAAGGACTCCAATTCAGGATCAAGTAATGCTTTCATATCTCATGGTGTATCTAGAGTTTATTTGGGATTTCGCATCTTATAAAAAAAATCACACATTCCAAGTGATATTGAGGGTCGTTACACTGGAATAAAACATTTGCAAAAGAGAGCATTGTAAAGGACGAATGACAATTCAAAGATATTACGTATTTAAGAGGTGAACTGATGCACTTTGCATAATTCATAGGAATAGATAGTAGAAGCACTAATTACAGAACACCATACGCAAATCATTGCGTATTTAATTTTAATAAACACTGTAGAAAGTTTTTTTTTTCAATCAGTTGTTTGTACGTGCCAACAAGATGACACTTACAATAAAACAACAAGGTGAATTAATAGCTGTTTTATCTGAACAGGAAAAGTGCAGGTGAAGCAGTGTGAGTTTATTGCTTAAATCATATGTTAGAACGAGGCCCATGTTAAGTAAAAACTGTACGTGATTTGGTGAAAATATTTGAAGAAACTGGATGCACATGTGATCGACAACGACCCGGACGACCATCTGTTCCTGTTGAAGTTGTTGCGGAAGTGCATAACAGGAGTACTGCAGATACATTGCATATTGCAAGACGTGTTGTACATAGTTTGGATGTACAAAAAACAATAGTCCACTAGATTCTGTGGGTGTTTCCCTATCGATTCCAGTGCATCCAGATGTTGCAACTTGGAGATGAGCAACAGCGTTTCGACTTTGCAAATTATTTTCTCATTAGATATGATGAAGATAACAACTGGCCATTGCGAATATTATGGACGGATGAGGCACATTTCTCTTTAACTGGGAATGTAAACTCCAAGAACTACGTTCAATGGGCTGGTGAAAATCCTCATGATGCGACACTAATGCCTGTATTTTTACACGAAGCTAAAGTGACTGTGTGGTGTGGCATCGCAAACACATTTGTTCGCGGTCTGTACTTTTTCAATGAGGTAACTTCCACAGGTATGAAAACATGCTCCATCACAAGTGCTCGGTATGCAACAATGTTACAGAATTACGTAATTCCATAATTGCAGCAGTGAAATGTTGTTTATGATATTGTATGAATGCAAGATGGTGCTCCTGCACACATCGCCACATCTGTTCAACAAGAGCTGCAACAGCATTTTGATGATAGAATCATCTCTCATAACTTTGCAGTTTTGTAGCTACCATGATTCCCCGACGTCATTCCAATGGATTTCTGGCTCTGGGGTTATCTGAAATCAAAGGGCATGTTGAAAACTGCTAATTCAAATAAATGTTTTTTCTCTCGTGTTGTAGTTGGTCATTTACAATGGTATTTATTACACGTTTTATGCCGGCAATTTTCAGCGTACGTGTATCATTCCAATGCCATTTATGGTTTTTCAATGCACTGATAAATTTGCGAATGAAAAAAATGGGTGTTGCCATTCGAAAATTTCGAAATTTTTTTACTGTAACCTTGAGAGCTCCATTGTTTTAAATCATCACAATCTCGAGTGCATACCTTCAAATATGTATGTCTAAAATTTCTTTTCGATTGGTTGAGCGGTTAGGCTGCTAGGGGTTCATATACTGGGGAAGATTTTTTATGACCACCCTGTATATAATTAAAATGAATCCCTATGTGTGATACTTAATGGAAAAGATAATATAAAAACTAAACTATTAAATTGCAATCATAACTGTAAAAATAAAAGTGGATGATAATTTAAAAGATGAACACAGGATATTAGGTTGGTTGGTTGTACAAGGTTTTATGGCACAAAATATTTTAAGGGACATGCTGCATCAAAATAAGTAGACTAAAAACACCAAAAAGTGAGATAGAAACAATCAGAAAAGCAATCTGGATTGGGCTCCCATCCAAATACAGTCAGACAAGTGTAGAAAAATAAATTTTAAATGCTAAAAACAGTAGAATATAAAATTAGAAGTATTTCAATAAAGAGTGCAGCCTGGATGGGCCCCCATACAGATGTCAGTAAATTCCGAATTGTTAAACCAACAATAGAGATAACATTATATTTCAAAATAAAATCCTGCATGTTTAAAAAACAAGTAAGAAAAATCATGCGTTAAGCATAGATTATGAAAGACTTTCCAACACTTCTTGAATGCTTTAACAAAACTTCGTTATTTAGGGAAATAAGGTATATAAGAGAACTAAGTAAACATTTTAGAAAACACATAAAACATTTGAAAAACTGATTTCAGCAGTTACCGTCCATAGCAAATATGTATTCCAATTCTTTTGAACAGCCCTGTATTTGATCTGTAGGTTGATATATATACTATATAATGGAGAAATTTAGCTTAGCAAGTAAACACATAACAGGTTTAAATTTCTCTTTCAACCATTTACACTAATAGATGGAAACATACTTGTATACTTTTGTAAAACCCTGTAGTTAACCTACTACCTTTATTACACACCACTATTTAGCTAAAGTTTAATTCAAAGTAAAACACTCTTAAAACTACCGGAATCACATTTCCAGAAATTATCATTTATAGACGGCCATGTATCCAATTCTTTGCGTGACCCTGTATGTCATTTTATATATGTTTTACAAACATTTCTTAGTAAACTAAATGCAGTTCAGCGTAAAAATGCCTAACTGATTTAAAAATCGCCTTTAAGCAATTTGCAATCATACCCAATAACCATTACGAATTCTTTTGAGTAGCCCTGTATATCAATTACAGCATTTATACACACCATATACAATGCAAAAATATAGTGAAACATAAAAGCACATAACATAATTAAAAATGCATTTCCAGCAATCATCTCTACTTTACAGTACTTACAATACAATATAGTACGGGTACAATATAGTATCTGAAATCTTTTGTGTGTCCCTGTAAATGCTCTGCATTCCGTATTATCCATGAAATAAGTTATAGTAAACCTTAGCGACATATATCAATTTCATCATACATGTAATAGTTTAACATAATTAAAATACGCCAGAAAAAATTTCCTCCACCCCTATATCATTATGTAACGGAATTCTTTTGTGTGGCCCTGTAAATTAATAATAACTATTTTTTGGGCCGCATATTGTACAGAAAATGCATATTTTAGTGCACTTGATAAATGCATATCAATTTTATTATGTTTGAAAGCATGTAACAACATTAAAAATCATTTTAAACGTTTTTTCCCCATAGGTCATAATGTAACGAAAAACTTTTGACTGTCCTTGTAAATGAACTAAACATACTACAAACTTAATTTGCAATAGGGTTCGTGCTATGGCAGAGGTCACTAACATCCAAAAATTTCAGAATGATTTGAGTATATTTACGGGAGTTAGAGCGCGTACAGACGGACAGACAAACCGAAGTCATAAACACTTTTCAACTTTGTTGGAAAGTGTTAAAAATAAAGGGTGTCTTATGAGGTATTTCTCCAATGAGGTTTGTCAAGATTGGTGAAGATGAATAAAATAAATACTACTATTTTAAGAGTATTTTGAATCAAATACTGAAATAATGAACTATTGAAATTTTAAACATGTGCATGAGAAAATCACACTAACTGTGCACAAACTGAAAACACAAAAGTGTTGAATGACGACGAGAGATCACAACACGAAGGTTGTCCCATTTCAACCTATCACGGTGAGAGTCTAAAGTGCCATTCATGGGATATACATGACATAAATACATAAATAAATACACAAAAATCAATGAATGGTAATGGAAAAGGAAAAGAGCAGAATGTGAAGGATGCCCCTATTAACCTATCACACTGCCGGACTGAATCACCATTCAGCTATATACATATATATACAAACACATAAAATAAACAATGGATGTTAGTGTGAGCAAAGGAACATGCACTGACAGAAAAATTTTAAAATTGAAAGTAGAATTACCAAGGAATAAGAAAATAAAAGTTGAATTGCTGCATATTTGTATATCAATTGAAACAAACACCCTAAAATTTACTAAAACAGGCTGTATAAACCCTTAAAGTAATTAAGGTTGATAAAAAAAAATTTAAGTCTAAACAAAAATTTTAGAAACTCAGAGAATGTTTAAGACTTAAAAACAAACTGAAAATTTAAGCGCTTCAATACCAAAAGGTACTACATCACATATAAAAAGTTATTTATTTATATATTTTATAAAAAAACGTTAAAATGCTTCAATACTGCAAGAGTATTACATCACTTATTAGAGAGTATTAAGTTTTAGACACCTAATAAATTAGGTTACTGTGCAGAAAACCTAAGAACTTATAAACATATATTAACACTAGAAATTCTATAGTTTGATTAAGAAAGGTAAAACACAAAACAAACTTTAAAGAATATACCCTTATTTTATTTTCAGAAAAACACATGAATGCATATTAAAAACACTTTAAATAAGAAAACTTTAGGAGAAAACTATAGCATCAAGATCTGCTTTTTTCAACAAACTACATGTTACCAGGAAGAAAATATTTAAGCATGATCGACAACCATACTGTGAAGAAACACTATGCAAAAATTAGTAAAATTTAAAAATTTGTAAGTTCTGTCACACAAAACTTAAACATCATTTGTAAACTGGTAGAAACATTTGTTTTAAAGTTGCAAAAGTATAAATAAATTTAGCTGAAGGTACAAAACTTAACAGGTTACTGAAATTAAAAATGAGGTTGCAAAGCTTAAAAAATTGAAACATTAATCCATTTAAGAAAGCAAAGCTTTACAAAATGATTGCAATAGTACCATTAAAATGAATTGAGAGTGCAAAGTTTAACAAAAAATTCTAAAATCAAGTGATGTTTAGAACACTATTTAAAAAAAACACACACACACACACACACACACACACACTTTTTGTCATATCTCAATCCAACAATAGTTGAGATCTGCGTTAATAGATGGTAGCACTACACAATCTGTTTGTAAGGTATCACATGTTAACAGAGTATTCCATGCAGTTGTAAGATATGACTTGTTCTGAGAGCTGCGTTTAGCAGCCGTTTGTAAATATATAAAATAAACTATAAGTAATCTTATAGTTATGCCTTCTTCCTTAGTTAAGAGTAATTAGTTAAGAATAATAATAAGAGAGTGGCAAGATATAAAAGTGGCGACGAAAATAGGATTTAACCCCCATTGTTGTGAAAATTTTTTTTTTTTTTTTTCGAAAAAGAAAAAGAGAACGGAAAATGGCTGATAAAGAAATAATTTCTCTGGGACGCTTGGAAGAATATAATGCAAATGTTCCTTGGACTATTTAAGTCGAGAAAATTGAATTTTATTTCTCAGCGAATAGCATAAAAAATGATGAAATGAAGAAGAATATTTTACTAAGCTCTGTTGGAACAACAACTTTTGCTATTTTACGAGATATAACGTTGCTAACAAATTGTTCTCAGGTAAGCTGCCTTTAATTAAATCTAATATTAAGCTACAAACTTATACTAAAGACTCTTTAACTGTTTTGGGGGAATTAAAAATAAATGCTGTTGTTAATGATTATTGTATTCTGGATTTAAGAATGTTAGTTATTAAAGAGGAGGGTCCGAGTCTAATCAGAAAAACTTGGTTAAAAGCATCAAAATTATTTTGGCCTAATGTAAATATGATTAAAAGCATTTCGAAAAATGATTTAATTAGAAATTTTCCTAATGTTTTTGCTGACGGGATCAGGACAATCAAAGGTCTTCCCGTGTCAATAAAATTGAAAAAGATGCAAAACCAGTTTTTCTCAAGTCTCGACCTATTCCTTTTGCTTTAAGAAAAGCTACTGATATAGAATTGGAACGATTAACTAATGAGGGTATTTTGAAACCTGTTGATCATTCAGAATGGGCAAGTCCTATAGTAATTGTTCCTAAGCCTAATGGTTCTGTTAGAATATGTGGTGATTATAGAGCAACAGTTAATGCTAATACTGAAAATGATAATTATCCTCTTCCTAGAATAGAAGAATTTTTTTCTAAATTATCAGGTGGTAAATTTTTTACTGTTTTTGATTTAAAAGATGCTTATTTACAACAACCTGTAGATAACGAAAGTAGTAATATTTTGACTATAAATACACATAAAGGTTTATTCAATGTGTTACGATTAGCATTTGGGGTAAAATGTGCTCCTGAAATGTTCCAAAGAAAAATTGAACATATTTTTAAAAAAATTGAAATGTTGGTGTATTTTTAGATGATGTTATCATTAGTGCTAGTAATGAATCAGAACATTCTGAAAGAGTTGAAAATGTTCTGAAATGCTTTTCTGAGCATGGTATAATATTAAATAAGGAAAAATTAAAATTTATGGTTTCTGAAGTTTCTTATTTAGGTCATAAAATGTCTCAGGAAGGAATTAGACCTATTCCAGAAAAAGTTAATGCTATTTTGAATGCTCCTATTCCAAATAATGTGTAACAATTGCGTTCATTTTTAGGCTTAATTTCTTATTATAGAAACTTCCTGCCTAATATTTCAGATATTTTAGAACCTTTACATAGATTATTAGATAATAATGTAAACTGGACATGGTCAGAAAAGCATGAAAAAGCGTTTCAAAAAGTTAAACAATTATTATGTGCATCTCCTGTTTTAGAATTATATGATGTAAACAAAGATATTGTTTTAAACTGTGATGCTTCTGAATATGGTATAGGATCAGTTTTAAGCCACATTGTTGAGGGTAAAGAGAAACCTATTGCTTATGCTTCGAGAACTTTAAATAAAACTGAAAGAAATTATGCAATGATTGATAAAGAAGCTTTATCTGTAATGTTTGGTGTCACTAAATTTCACCAATATTTAGCTGGAAAACATTTAAAAATTATAACAGATCATAAACCTTTAATTAGATTGTTTGATCCTATTAAAAAGGTACCTGATACATTATCACCTAGAATGCTGAGATGGTCGTTAATGTTAGCTGGGTATGATTATACAATTGAGTATTGCGAAGGGAAAAATAATAAAAATGCTGACACATTAAGTAGATTACCTCTCCCAGAAACAGTAAATGTAGTAAGTAATCCTGCGGAAATAATGTTTGTTTCAAATAATGATAATTGGCCTGTTACTTCTAAAACTATTGCAAAGTGGACAACTGAAAATCCTGTAACTAAACAAATTTTAGAGTGGGTGTTACATGGGTGGGCGCGAAAGGTTAAACAAGAAGAATATCAACCATATTTTTGTAGAAGGGAGGAAATTTCCTGTTTAGAAAATTGTCTATTGTGGGGGCATAGAGTGATCGTACCAGAGGAAGGCCGTGAATATATATTAAAATTACTGCATTCCATTCATCAGGGTATATCGAGCATGAAAGCGAAAGCTAGGGGGGTAGTTTGGTGGCCAAATATGGATAAAGAAATTGAACAAATAGTAAATTCTTGTAATAGATGTCAGATGTTTGCGAGGGATTGTCCCAAAATTGAATCCTTGAAATGGAAATCTGAACTGCCCTGGGAAAGGATCCATATAGATCATGGCGGTCCTTTTGAAGGTAAAATGTTTTTAATAGTAGTCAATTCTTATACTAAATGGTTGGAGGTAGAGGTAGTACCCAGGTCTGATAGTAAAATTACAATTAAGGTATTAAGGAGAATTTTTGCCACATTTGGATTACCTGTTGAATTGGTCAATGATAATGGTCCCACGTTTACAAGTGATGAATTTGAGGAATGTCTTAAAAATAATGGAATTAAGCATACGCCTGTTCCACCTTATCATCCGTCTTCGAACAGACAAGCGGAAAGGTATGTGCAAACTGTGAAAAATTGTCTTAAAAAGCTAGATAAAAGTGACATAACATTGTCAATTTCACGATTTTTGTTAGAAAATCATTTCACTCCTCATTCGGTGACTGGTAAAACTCCTGCTGAATTAATGTTTGGAAGGCCAGTTCGAACAACCCTTCACTTGGTATTAACATCAAAACCTAAAATACAGCAACCCCTTCACAAATATAAGCTTCATGATTTAGTTTTTGTTAAAAATTTTGGAAAAGGGGAGAAATGGGTAAAAGGAAAAATTATGAAATTATTGGGGAGTAGATGGGTTTTAGTAAATAGATGTGACGGAATAATGTGTAAGCGTCACGCTGATCAGTTGAGACGAAATAAAGAGATAAGTGATGAAATACCAGAGAGAGTTATAGAGATGAATCGAAATGATAAACTAATGTCAGACAAAGTTGAAAATATGGAACATAGTGGTAAAAATTACAGTAATTATGATAGGTATGAAAGGGTTAACCAAAACCGTTTTTCTGGAATTAATGGAAAAATAAAAGAAGAGCTTAATAATGATGATACTATAGAACCAAGCCAATCTCAGCCTTCGCATGATATTGTGGCAGGTACAGTTGTGAGTAATAAAAATGATGTTACGACAAAGAAAACTGGGAAAGACAATTTGACTGAAACTTATGACGAGGACTGTAAGAACAGTGCTTCAGTTCGAAGAAGTCATAGAACAAGGTTGCCTGTAGTTCGTTTGAAGTATGAGGGGAGGGGTGTTATATCTCAATCCAACAATAGTTGAGATCTGCGTTAATAGATGGCAGCAGTACACAATCTGTTTGTAAGGTATCGCATGTTACCAGAGTATTCCCCGCAGTTGTAAGATATGACTTGTTCTGAGAGCTGCGTTTAGCAGCCGTTTGTAAATATATAAAATAAACTATAAGTAATCTTATAGTTATGCCTTCTTCCTCAGTTAAGAGTAATTAGTTAAGAATAATAATAAGAGAGTGGCGAGATATAAAAACTTTGATAATATTAAACTTGCTATGACTAAGCATTAAGACACTGAGAATTTTAAAACATTTGAGGTTTAAGACACTTAGAAATTTTCAGAACACTTTTGAGAATGTTAAGACTAAATGAAACACTATAACTTATTTTACATGTGAGTTAAACAAATAACAACCATTACTTAGCACTAGTAACCAAGAATGGGTGAAAGAACTTTTCCAAATAATTCCTCCTGGCAAGGGAGCAATCAAATGAAAAAGAAAAAAAAAACTCAACATAAGTGCATTAAGATAATTTGAATTACTAAACTTAAAAACTGTTATATGAATTAAAACATAAAATGAACTCTATGGAAAATACATAAGACATAAACATTAAACATTAGCACTTTACTTATTACTGACAAAATACCTAAAACTTGAATATATATATATATATATTTTTTTTTTGGAAAACATCTATTGAAATTGTAAGTGTGCACCACTGGAAGAGTTAACAAAGATTTCAGAAGTTCAACAAATCCTGCACTATTAAAAAAATTTAAGACCTACAGAGAAATATATCTGCACAAGAAAAACACAAAAATTACACAATAAAAGCAGGACATATTCTCTGTAATTTAAAAATATGAACTACACTATTGAACTAGTCAGTAATTAAATGCTATGTAACGAAAAAAAAAAAAAAAAAAATGACAGTGTAAAACTTGTGTACTATTTTTGTTCAGGAAAGTAGCTATCTGCTGAAAAAACTTAAATACACAAAAATAGAAGATAAGAACGGTCTTTCCTGATATAAAACAAAAATTAACTTTTGTATATAAGTAGATAATTTTAAAACAATATGAACTATTGTAACTAGAAAACATTTTGAGGTACACTTTGATATTAACAACATGAAAAGGTTTCTCTATTATTGCAAAAAAAAAAAAAAAAAAAAAAAAAAAAAAAATGCATACATTTACTGATGCTATTATAAACCTGAAAAAATACAGTAAAAACGTGGATTACATGAATGTTAACGATGTTGTTGAAGACTGGAATTTGCAAACTCAGAGTTCAATGTTGATAACTGGACAAGTCCATACTTTTAGGAAAAACTTAAAACATCGATCACTATATTGCTGAACTAAATGCTATTGTCTTGATTGACCGTTCTTTGCAGGGAGACTCCACTAGAATGATGATGTGCGATTTTCGCGATCCATACGTCAAACTATGCAGAAATTCTTGAGAAATAAATTTTATAACTTGTGAGAAATATATATATATATATTTTTTTTTATGAAAAACCACGAACTGGTCGATGAAGCACCAAATATCACACTACAAAAAGTCACTATTGAAAGAAAAGCCGTATAGTGGCGTAATTACTGAAAAACGTGCAAGGGCTAACCCTAAGTCCACATGCTTTGCGAAGTGTCCATAACACAGGGTTTTTCGCTGTTGTTTTCATCGTTAACTTGCACAATCATCTGAGTTAAAATTGGACCATAGAATATAATTAGACAGATCTTACCATTGCTTCGACGATAGCTTGGAACACGCTGTGGCTGTTGAGACAAAATAAAAGGAACAGGCATCTCTGGAAAAATGAGGACACCATGTAGTGAGGCAAAATAAGGTTTTTATTTTTATGACTCCGGAGTTCAACGTTGGGCAGGCTGGAGACAGCTGCATTCTTTATTTTAAGGTTTTGAAAGGTTCTCTCTGAAAAGATCGCAGAAACGGACGATAGAAAAATGCGGCCTACGGCGGGAAGCCATGCGGCATTCCCCCGTACCGGGGTAATCTCGTTCAAACTTATCCGCGATACGAAACGCTCTAAAGTCTCAGGCAATACTGACTGAAAATCTGCCTGGTGATCCTATAAGCCCAAATGCACATCAGATTGGCGAGTCGACCAGCGACCGTGGCCAAACAGCATACGCAGAACGCCAAAGAGCAAGTCAGCACAGAACCCCAAAAGAGCGATAAACGAGAAAAAGCGGAACGCTCCGGACGACACACTAGGGAGGAAGGAATGTTTCTCTCCCGTGGCGCGGCAGCAATGGTGCCTGATATGAATTGCAAGTAGAAGCGACTTGAAAATAAAATAAGATCGGCGATTTAGCGAACGGTAGATCGAAAATTGAAGGAATCGCCGTAGGATTAAAAGGGATGTGTTAAATTACAGGGAATAATAAATGCCGAATAATGGGAATGTTGAAACAATAAAAATATTAAAGGGAAATTATGAAAAAGGCAAAAATTAAATTTAAAAATGGGAGATATTGCCACGTGCAAATGCCGATTCTCGGATGCGACAAAATGGCACATTCACAACGTGACGGCAAATATTTTCACATAAAGACAAATTTCCCTGATTTTTGAGTATTTTTACAAAATTCCTTGACTTTTCCCAGATTGATAAACTTCCCTGATTCTCTGATTTCCAGATTTTGTTTTGTAGACACCCTGTCAAAATGATAATGTAGACACATGGGTGCATCCTTCCAAAGTAAAAGATGTTTATGAGTGATCCTTGAATGTCCAATTCTCAGACGAGTCAGAAGAACATTGGATCACAGGAAATCAAAAATGCAAAAATAAGCAACTATGAATAGCTTATGGAATCAGAGCACATAAACATAATTCATAGTAAAGATATGTTATTTCATCAAATATTGTCGGCATTAGGTCTAAAAATGACAATATTTAGCTACTTATAACATATAAAGAAATACAAAGAATAATGAAAATAATACGCCATCCAAAAAATAAATTATGATCCAGATGCAATATATAAAGATTTTGACGGGATTAGATTTAAATAGGTATTAGTTTTAGCAGAGTGAGTTAAAATGCCCAATGGAAACTTAAGCTGATAACCCCAAACCTGTGTATATTAAATAGTCAAGGGAGAATAAAAGATATGGTGGCAAAATAATTACAAGATAAATGTAAAAAACAATCTAACGTTTATTGAGCAAAAGATAAAAACAATATATAAGTTAACTTTATATGCATTCAGTAATTCATAAATATATTTAACAGTAACAAGATTAAAAGTGATTTAACAGACCTCATAACATTCAAGAAATGAACTGCATCAAAAAGTGACTGCTAATATGTAAAATCCCATATACTGCTTTAAATCATGCTGAATCTAATGCTTCCATAAATACGATTAAATTGATGAGAAACTTCTTTATAACTGATGACACTTTCCATGAAGAATATAGCGATAAACATTGCACAAAAACACAACTTATTACGATATCAGCTTATAACGATGTGCAGAACTTTCAGTTTCAAGTGAAATGCCATTTCGACAATCAAGGGGCGACCAGCTGTTAGTGACTGAGAATCGGAGAAGAGACAAGGTCGAGGACGAGGCAGAGAAAAAGCCAAGGAAACATTCATATTTATACAAACTGGGAGAAAGAATAATAACTCATCACGCAATTCAACGGGCAGCTAATGATGTATCCAGAGTGATGACATCGTGACGAAGTGTCGTACATCCGATGTGCCGTAGGCTCGAACGAAAGACGCCATCTAGTGGCGACCGTGAAACGATACGTCAAATGAAAAAGCTACGTGCCGTTGAAAGCATGGGAGAAACAGATGGAAAACGGAAAGTACGATAAATGTAAACAGGGTGGATAAATTAAAGGGATGATGGCAGAAGTTAATTTAAGGTAAGTAGAATGATATTTAAATTAGATATTATATCTGAAAGAAATAAAATGTATTATTTAATAAAAGTGAATATAGAGGAGATAGATATATTGTTATGTAAAAGGATAATGTAGAGGGAAATTCCCGGACAGTGGCAAGACAGAAGAGGGTAATTTACATATATCAAATGCCCCCCCTCTTGACACTGGAACGGAAAAACAGAAGGGCAAATGCTCACAGAACCACTATATACATGACCCAACAACATACGAGACATGCAGTGTCCACCAGAGCTAACAATACGCCCCCCCAAAAAACCCAACTACTTAAAAACAGTAAGGCTTAACCTTACACAATATATACTTGAAAACACAATCCCCCCTGGGATTACAGAACAAATACATAAACATAAAATAGGAAGCTAGAGCAGCCAACATCATTTGAAAAAGCAGTTCAAGGAATTTAAAATAACAGGCAATGAAGTTATTATAAATCTAGATATAAAAAGATATAAGGATTAAATATGGATAATAAGGTAATAAATAATAGGTAATATAAGGAAATAAGAAGTTAATAGTTTTTAATTTAAAATATAAAAGTAAAAAGATGATGAATGCAAATAATATAATTAAAAATATAGAATAGATAATGTATAAATGACTATGTAGAAGATAAATTTAATATTGAAAAAGTTTAATGCAAAATATTTTTTTGTTCTTCCTAGACTGATTTATTGTTCTGATTCTTGAACAAAGTACAAGCTTTGGCTAACCCTTGAAAAAAGATATTTGTAGCTCTAGTGTGGATCCGAGCAGAATTCTACCCAGTAGTATTGCATTAAAATAATAATAATAATATTTTAAATTAAAAAAAAAAAACAATTAGCCATTCTTTGACATTTCAGTATTATACTAACAATATATAGGTTACAAAAAAATTTATTTATTTAAAAGGAAAAAATGCTGATTAAAGAAAATATCTTGTTAAAACTTATTAAAAAAAAAAAAAAAAAAAAAAAAAAGGGGGGGGAAATTTATTTTAATAAGATTCACAAGCAGCTTATCTAAACATCAAAAGAAAATGTTTGAAGGAATTTATGTCTGATTCATAAACACATTAATACAACACAACATAATGATCTTTAATTCTGTATTTAAGCAGTTTTTAGAAAATTTTATAATGAATTAAGTATTATTATTTGTGAGAATTATCTTTGTAATTTTTAGCATTTTAAAGCATATTTTAAGCACACCAAAGCTCACATGGACATACAGAAAGAGACAACTCATCATGAGACCCTAAGAAAATACATGAAATCTTAAGGAATTATAGCAGGCAACTTAAAGCATATCCTTTAAAATCAATTAGTACAGCGTTTCTTAAACTGTGGTCTGCGCACCCTTGGGGGTCCGCGAGCTCACAGTCGGGGGTCCTCAGACACAGTGTTGAATTTAGACCTATTTTTCGGTACAATTCGGCCTGGGAAATTGCGATACAATTTCCCAGGATATTGTTGAAAATTTCGTTGTACACCTGAAGAACTTGAATAAAGTTTTCCGACTTTATTTTCCTCCTTCAAAGTCAGAAAATAAGTAGATGAGGAAACCATTTCATTTCCATGACATTAGCGAAATGGAATCTTTAACATTTTTAGAGCAGGAACAACTTGCGGAATTATCATGCGATAACCCCATGATGATTGCTTTCCAAGTGAAAAAATAGCCTTCCAAACTTTTGGTTGTGTGTAAGAAATACCTATGCAAAACCATAGACGCCAACATTGTAAAGACTGTATCAGGAGTAAACCAGTTAAATTTCAGGAGTTTTGGACACTCTTCAGGAGTAAAATGTTCACGTTTCAGGAGTCATTTCAGGAGTGGCACATAGTTTTTTACGAGCTATATTTTTTACAAATATTCTCAGTCCTCTTGGAGCTTTTGCATTTATCAACACAAACATAATTTAAATAAAGGTTACTTAATTTACTTTTACTTTTAATGCATTAATAAATTTTTATAATAAATTTATAAAAATGGAATATTTTTTTTTTATCCCCACAGAGCAAAAAATCCGCGATTGATATAACTGTGTGAAATTACATGACTATTTTTTCCCCTACAAAAAAAATAAAGTGACTTTAGCCGCGACCAATTTACAAAATTCGCGATTTTTCGCCGAGATTCACTAACGAAAATCGCGATTTTTCGCTGCGATTGGCGGACGAAAATCGCGATGTTTTGCCGCGACTGACAGACGAAAACCGCTGTTTTGCCGCGACTGACTGACGAAAATCGTTATGTTTTGCCGCGACTGACGGACAAAAATCGCTATGTTTTGCCGCGACTGACGGACAAAAATCGCTATGTTTTGCCACGACTGACGGACAAAAATCGCGATGTTTTGCCGCGACTGACAGACGAAAATCGCGATGTTTTGCCGCGACTGACAGACGAAAATCACAATGTTTTGTCGCGACTGACAGACGAAAATCGCGATGTTTTGCCGCGACTGACAGACGAAAACCGCTATGTTTTGCCACGACTGACGGGCGAAAATCACGATGCTTTGCCGCGACTGACGGGCGAAAATCACGATGTTTTGCCGCGACTCACTGACGGAAATCGCGATTCTTTGCCGCAACTCACTGACGGAAATCGCCATTTTTTGCCACGACTCACTGACAGAAATCGCGATTTTTTGCCGCAACTCACTGACCAGGGGTGATTCTGAGTAAAAAAAGAAATTATGAAATTCACAGCAAATTTTCTGAAAGGTTACAGCAGAGGGGTGAATCCACTCCCGACACTAACTATATGTTGGCAAAATTAGTGTTCTTTCGCGATCCTTTGACAAAATTTGCGTTATTCGTTTGCGGGTTTTTTGCGATCTTATGACGAAATTTGCGGGGATTTTTTTCGCGATCATTTGACAAAATTCTCGTTTTCCCCACGATACTTCAGCGAAATTGCCGAATTTTTTTTCGAACGATTGACAAAATTAATTATTTTGACGGAATTGATTATTGTCGAAATTTGTGCTATTTTTTATGTCTGAATTTTCGGATTGATGACAGATTTTTTTAATTTTCGGAGCCGAATGCCTTATATTTTCGAAACAGCGATTTTTTGCCACGACTGACTGACGAAAAGCGCGCTTTGTTGCCGCGACTTATTGACGAAAACAGTCATTTTTTGCCGCAAATAACCAACGGAATTCGTGATATTTTTGCAGTGCAGCGAGTGATTGACAAAATTCGCGATTTTTATCATTGGCCGATTACCGGATTTCAGGATATTTTTTCTTCAACTGATTAACGCAATTCGCGATATTTTGCCGCGGCTGACAGCCGAAATTAGAGTTGTTTCCAGAATGAAAAATTTGCGATTTTTATCAACGACCTATTGATGAATTTCACGATTATTTGCAGCGACTGATTGACAAAAATTGCAACTTTTTTCAATGATCAGTTGGCGAAATTTGCGATTTTCTGCCGCGAGCGATTGTAGAAATTCGCGGTTTTATCGACTAATAGACAATTTTCGCGATTACTTCAACGACCGATTGACGAAATTCGTGATTTTTTGCCGCAATCGATCAAAGAAATTTGCGATTTTTTTGCCTCAAATTTCCGTATTTTCTACCTTATTACCGTACTTCCGTATTTTATCCTTCATTTCCGGAGAAACTCCGGAATTTCCGGAGATATTGGCATCTATGCAAAACTAGCAGATAAAGCATTTACTTCACTTCTGTACAACATATTTATGTCAAAATACTTTCTCCAGCCTTGTGCGTATGAAAAACAAATATAGAAATCGATTGAATGCTGAACCAAACTTGCGAATATGTTTCGAATGTTACACGTAGAAAAGCAAAACAGAAGCATCCTTCTCATGAGAAATAGTGGTATGTATATATTAACTGTCTTAAAATGAGTGCCAGTTTTTTATTAATGAAACTGATTTTTTAAACAACCAAACACGGAATATCTGTAATGAAAAATAAATAGGGTCTATAGCATTAAAATATTTTTTTTATCTTACATTTAAAAAAATTGTGGGGGTCCCGAAATGCATATCATATCAAAGGGGATCCGCGAGATCCCAAAGTTTAAGAAACGCTGAATTAGTGCATGTAACGCTATTCTGCGAGTAATGATAGTTGGCCCCACCCGCTGCCTTTTTCTGGTGAGATCTTTCATAAATGGGTCTACTGCTATTTCGGACAGTCTATGGACCTGCGATTCCCCTTGTTCCATTAGTAGTGACACAATGTGAGCAAATTGCAAATGTATCAGTATATACACACTTTTGCATTGATAGAGATACCAAACATTGGTTTTCTCATCTCCTCCTATTTCCTATTTATCATAATTTCATACCACAATCATCATTTTTTATTTACAAATTCATATTTTATTTTTCATTTATTACTTCATTATAATATCTCATAATATCAGTAATAAATGTTTCCAAAACTTAACTTACATTTTTACTTCATTTCCGGACTTTATTTATCAGTTTTTACATAATGTATTAGTCCTGTAACGTCAATAGCTATCTCTATCTTTTTCCGTTCACGGACTCCATTTTCTTTACAACCTACATCGGCAAAACCACTCCGTAACGATATTTTTCCCGCCAGATGGCAACTGACAATATCGTATCTATTATCGAATCCATCATCGAATCTAGCTTTTGCATCGATTCGATGCCGTTCCGTGATTGGCCCCTTTCGTGGTCTCTGCTCCGAAACGTTGATTTCAATCCTAGCCATTTCATATAAATAAATGATCCGGACATCGTTAGTTTGCATTTTTATCTTCCTTTAAATGGAAGTAACTTTTCTAGATACTGAATGTTGGCTGGTCCAACATTCTGGAAGTATTAATTAACATACTTGTTATTTTGTTTTACCTATGAGTTTATTTTTAAATAGTTTTAAATCTTAAAGTAATGTCTGTAAAGTGTATCTTCAAGCCACCTACAAACCGCCATTGTTATGGTGTGTTTTTATATGTACAAGAACAACTGCTGTGATAAATCTTCATATTGATTACTTGCTGTATCATCACCTTGTGTCGTCAAAGTAAAATAAACTCTTTTCGTTAATTCTACTATTATGCATTTTGTTTTATTATCCTAGTTAAGAGATCGTTTTTCATATATGCTCATTTAAATATTGCACTTCCAATACGTCCTATTTACCAGCATTTACCTCCACTGGGTTTTTCTGCATGTTTAAATTGACTCTGTTACGTATATAAACCACAAAGGTTATATTACGTCTAAGAATATGGGTTATGGGCGCACATAACCTAGGAGGTGTATGAGCTAATCGATCTCTTAAGATAAAATTAAATATTATTTGCAATAACCCTGAACTTTTCCTGAGTTATCAAATCAAAATCTTTACGTTGAATGCTGTTTATTGATTTTTATTTCAACGAACTTTTATTAGTTACAGGATTCTTGCATATTTCAACAAACTCTTATTAGTTACAGAACTGTTGCATATTTTAACGAAATTTTTTTTATTAGTTATAGAATTTTTGCATATATTAACAAACTTTATTCCTGATTTGATGATTTTTCTACAATAGACTGGTTTACTTTGCTGTTTGATGATGAATTTTTCGTTTAAATAGATTACTTTTCTTCAACTTAAAAATTTTTTTAAAGAAGTTAAAGGCACAGGTGAAGATAACGGACGAAAAGCTCGAAGGGGGGGGGGGGGGTAGCACTTCTGGTACTTAAAATTTTTTTTTGGCTGTGTTTAAAATTTTTTCCATGATGACCACAAATATGATAGATAAACTTAGTTCAAGGAACTATGCTACTTGGTATAGTGATATGAAGTATTTGTTGTTAGAAAAAGGCCTGTGGGAGATAATAAGTTTAAAACAGATGGTACCTGAAGTTAGAACGAGTGTTCCTGCCGATATGGTTAGTCAATTTACCTCCCGTGCAAACAAGGCTCTTTCCTTGATTTACCTTAACATAGAGCCAGAATTTAAGCGATTAATTGATGATTGTCAAGAACCAGTTGCAGCTTGGAATAAATTGCACAAAAATTTTCATCCAGATTCACGTACTCATCATATGTCTTTGTTTAACGAGCTTATGGAAGAAAGGATAAGATATGGTGAATCTATAAATCTTTTTGCGACAAGGCTGAAGAAAATTTACCAAGAAATTAAGTCCATAGATAAAAATTTTGCTGAATGTTACCTAAGTTACCAATTCCTGCGCTTTCTACCGTCAAATTACGACACTTTAGTACAACAGATATTGGCTAAACCTGCGTATGTATTTAAGTTTGATTTGGTGGTTGATGAACTGGTGGCAGAAGAGACCAGACAAAGGTTGCGTGATCGAGATAGTGCTAAACAAGTGAACATCTCCAATACAGTGAAATTGCAGAAATCTTTTAAAGGAAAACCTCATTTTCGAAAGTCACAAAGAAAAAGATGTTGGAAATGTGGCAAATTGTGTCATTTACAGACCAATTGCTTTTCAAAGTCTCCAAACAACCAATTTCGTCACAGAGATGTTTCTCCCTCTTCATATTCTATACATGGTTACTCTTCAAGCCGATCCAGTTCCCGTAATCGCTACTCCAAACAGTCTCCCGAGAGGTACCGCAGTGATTCGTCTTATTCTAACCTGCCAGATGATGACTCCAACTCCATTACTAGTTCCTACGACTTGTCTCCTAGAGGTCTCAGAGGTTCCAGAGAACAAAGCAAGAATCCCAGGCACAAGCATACCAGACGTTCTTCTCCATATGTTTCTAATGACAGAGGTGGTGGCTCTCGCTCGAAGTTATCAAAAAGTACATGTAAGTCAAATCTTTTTATCTCGCATTCTAGTTTAAGTAATGTTGTAAATGATTGTGACTGGATTTTTGATACAGGAGCGAGCCATCATTTCTGTAATAATAAAAATTTGTTTTCTAATTTTCAGGAACTAAATGATGAAATGTCAGTTGCCATTAAAAATGTTCTATTTCCCATAAAGGGTAAAGGGGAAGTTAAACTTCGTCTTGGTCAAAAGGTTTTTACCATATGTAACGTAATGTATTCTGATCAGTTACGTAGAAACCTTATTTCTGGTCCTCAATTAGATTTAAATGGTTTGACCTTTCAGGGTCATAATGGTGAGGTGAAAGTCCGTCGGGGGGCCGAGTACTTGTTTAGCGCATATTTAAAAGATAGTATTTATAGGCTGTATCCAAAAATCCCAATCTCTGTTCATAAATCTTTTAAATTTGAAACTTTTGCCGTTAAACAGAATGAGAAAATGTTACATTGGCATCGCAAGTATGGTCACATAAGTCCTTCTTTAATTGCACATACAAGCCGTAAGCAAGGCGTACGTGGCTTACCAGGGCCAAAAGAGACCAATTTATTTTGCGAATCATGTAAATTTGGCAAGCTAAAGAATATTTCCCATAAATTTAACAAGAATATCCGCTCTAATCATCCACTTGAGCTTCTGTATGCAGATTTGTGGGGTCCATGCCGTATTGAAGGAAGAGGTGGCGAACGTTACTTTTTGTCAATTATTGATGACTTTTCCCGCCGTGTATCAGTTGACCCATTAAAATTGAAATCCGACACTTTTGAAGTCGTGAGAAAGCATATCATACGGGCAGAAACGTACCTGAATAGAAAAGTCAAGAGTTTTCGGACTGATAACGGTGGGGAGTTTGACAACATTTCTTTTAAGCGTTTTTTTGATGAAAAGGGTATTCGCCACGAGTTCACAAATTCATACACGCCACAGCAAAACGGCGTTGCGGAACGTTTCATGGCTACGGCAGCAGATGGGATTAGAACATTACTAATTGACAGTAATTTAGACCTGAAATTCTGGCCAGAGGCCTTAAAATACTTTGTATACAGCTGGAATAGAATCTGTCCAAAACTTCTGGGGAAAACGCCTTTCGAACTTTATGGTAATAGAAAGCCATCTGTCCGGCATTTAAAGCCGTTTGGTATGGAAGCATATATTAAAGTTCCAAAGCAAAGGTCGTGGAAACTAGAAGCACATGCCAAAAATGGATTTTTGGTAGGGTACGCATTTCGTACCACGGGGTTATAGAATTTGGATCCAGAAATGGATGATTTTGTTGAATCTTCAAATGTGTATTTTAATGAATGTACGACTGGGGTAAGACGCAGTGTAGCTGTACTGGGCACCGATGATTATGCCTTCTTTCCCCCCAAAGCTGAGGTTAATCGAGATGTTGCCATTGAAGATGAACCTGAGGCTATCCCAGGTCCTTCCGGCAGTTCTCAAGATTACCCGCTTGGGAGGGGAGAGGACGTCCAGTGACACTATTCAGCCAACTATTCTTAGAGATGTTCGTTGGCTTAGAAAACCTGTCATGCGTAGAAAAAAAGATCGTATAGACATCTATTACTATGAATTGGGTAAAGACGACAGGTTGCGTTCTTTAAACGAAGTAAAGAAATACTGTGAAGAAAACAATATTCTATTTAAGCCTGAAATCTTTGATTTTAAACAGTCCCATCCTTATTCTGGTATAGTCCCCATTCCTGAAGAATCCTCTCCTTCTGATAGTGAAGATGACAATTCTAGCGAGTCTAGTTTTTCACATATATCCGCATGACTAGCTAACAATAGTGAAACTCCTAGAACATTTAAGCAGGCATGCAGATCGGAACAGAGCTCGATCTGGTGGGAAGCAATGAAGCTCGAAATGAAGGTTATGAGAGACCGTGGAGTTTGGCATTTGGAAGAATTACCGGTACATGTCACTCCAGTAGGTTGCTGGTGGGTTTACACGATGAAAGGGGATGAATTTGGACGGATCGCCAGGCACAAGGCTAGACTTGTTGCCCAAGGGTTCAAACAAATAAAGGGAGAATCCTACGAAGAGACTTTTAGCCCTGTTGTAAACTTTGGCGTTATCCGATTCTTTTTCTCCCTTCTTGTTTCGTGTAGCGGGTGGTCACATACTCAGTGTGATGTGACCTGCGCCTACCTGTATGCACCACTGAGTGAGGACCTGTATATGCACCAACCTCCCGGATTCTCAGAGCCTGGAAAAGAGCATTTATATTGCAAACTAGATCGCGCTTTGTATTGTTTGCATCAAAGTGGGAGAGAGTGGTTCATGGAAATTCATAAAGCTCTACTAGAGATTGGTTTTAAGAAATTTTCATCATGCAATTGTGTTTATATTTTTAATTCTAATATTTTATTACTATTGTATGTGGATGACATAGTGATCTTTGGAAAAACTCAAAAGCTTATAGATAACACCTTAAAGAAATTAAAAGCAAGATTTGACATAAAGGAACTGGGTAGAACTAGAAAGCTATTAGGTGTTGAATTTGAAGATACTCAATCTGGAGTTATCATACACCAGCAAAACTACATTCAAGATGTATGTAATAGATTTAGTTCTTTTAAAATTCCAGTGTCATCATTGCCTATAAGTAAAGGTATTATTTTTTCAAGATCCAGTTGTCCAGTTTCCGATCATGACATTCAGGAAATGTCCCGTTTTCCTTACCGTAATTTATTGGGTTGTCTCTCTTTTGTTGCGAACCGTACTCGACCCGATATTTGCTATGCCGTGAAATTACTGAGCCAGTTTCAGGCGAACCCAGGTATAGTCCATTGGGATGGGTTGCTACGATTGCTAGGATATTTAAAGCCTACTATGCTTCAACATTTGCTTATATGTCAGGAACAAATGAAGTCTGGTTGTTTTTAAGGAATATGCTCATCAAACCAATTTGTGGTCTTTTGGCATAAGAAATGGACCACTACTCAAAAAAGGCACACTGCATGGAGAAAAACAAATGGTGATATGGAAGATCAACATCTGGCAAATATAGTGGTGAAGGCAACTCTTTATGAAGTATATGTAGAGCTTAAATGAATGACTTTGCAAGTTGTGTGTGACTATTGTCACATTGGAAAACAACCTTGTCTTGTCTTTCAACTTTATTCTGGACCTATTTATTTCAATTTGATTATTTGTTGCTTATGACATTTATCATTGATTGTCAGAATTAATTGAAATTGCTCGTACTAGACTATGTTCATTTAGTCCACCAAATGCATAACATAAACTTATTGCCATGAATGTCCTGTTTCAGCACTGATGGACTTTGTTCACCTAGCAGCACCCATATGTACAGGTTATTTGGGATTGTCATAATGAATCCATTATTTATCTTCTATAAGAATTCAATACAGAAAGTTTTTTCTTAAATTGTCTTTAAAGAGCATTTAATAAGTTTTTTCCGCATTCATATGGGACCCAATTTCTTTGATTTTGAAACATGCCTGTTGCATGTAGACACTGCAAAATGCATGGCAGGACAATAGACAAGCATTTAGTAGCATTTTAATGCAGTTACCTATTCAGATTAGTGATGGTCGATTCTTGAAAAATCAACAATCGATAAAGATTCCCAAATTTTACTGTCAAGATGTTCTACGATCAACTGTCACACTGATAAGCTAAAAACACTAATTGCAAAACTGAGTGATCAATAAGTTGAGTCTAGTTTCACATCACCTCTTCAAAGATTGAAAATCTTGTTTAAAGTTCCATTAATAGCTGAGGGTAACCAAAATGCTCAAGGGAAGCTTCATCCCCCAAAAACACATTGAAAATAGGAACTAAACCCAATACAGAAATTTGCACCCCCTCTCCCAACAGAGAGAACAGAACCAAAATGGCAGTAGTGGAAATGGGACAAACAGTACAAGTTGTGTGAGGATCAGAAACATAGAGTCTGAGATATCGAATAAAAATTATGCAGCAGTGTCCTGTGTGGGAGAGAACAGAACTATAATGGTGGTGGTTGAGAGGGAAGGGGAAAGGAGGGAGGGAACATACCAAGACGAATGGTCCAAGTTATGTGAGGATGGAACCCATAAAGCCTTACATACTGGATAAACAAGAAATGTACACTATGCAGCAGTGCCACGTAGGACAAAATGCTCAAAAAGCATTTAGAATGATCTGATCTTCACTAAAATGATATAGAAGTTAAAGAAACTTAAAAGAAGTACTGAGAATGCACCAGAGATAAGAATTTAGATTAGTTAATATATTACAACATACCTAATATTATGAAGAAAGAATGATGTGAAATTCCGGCAAATAGTGGATCTTCTTGTAGCTTGAAATCAACAATGGAAGCTTCTCCAGGATATACATGAACTACCTAAAAAATATAGCATATAGATAAGTAATGAGCTAAAAATCAGCAATATGTACAATACATATGCAACAATAGTATACAGTGGGAATTAAATATACAAGACATTTAAAACCTTTAAAAGATGTTAGAACTTCCCAGCAGTTTCAACCAAACCACTTGGCCATCATTAAGGGATTTCCAGTTCGAACAGGCAAAAGCTCCAATTCCAATCAGAGAAAAATGGAGGGAATATCACTCTCAAAGTTTTTAGATACAAGCATAAATAAATATGCAAATTTAAGGAAAAGGTGGCAGAGTTACCACAACTGGCCTTATAGTTAAAAGAAATACACTCTCTTAGTTAATGCATATAAGTTGATACCAACGCATCACACAATCACATTTTTTACCTTTCAGTATTTCTACAGAGTATTTCTAATCTAATAAAAAAACTTTCAGGAGTAATAGTACTACTCAGATTTTGATATTAACCTTCTCGCTGTGCAAAACATGATTTCCACGGGCAATGAAAAAGTAGCAAATTTTGCACAACCCATGATTTCTGCAATCTTTTTCTTTCATGATCAAATTCTATATTAAAAAAAGAACTCTTTTTAACCAAAAATGTTTACATATTTTAACTCTAAAATATATGTAGATTTGAAATACGTAATAAAATAAATGCACAATTTTTGAACCTATTTTGATTTCTTAAAAAATTACGCAGCGAGAGGGTTAATAAACAAGAAAAGAAGACTTGATTAGTTAAATGAACTGGAGTGTAATTCCAAATGTTTTATGGGGGATTCAGATAAACAGACAAGGCACTATCACATCACTTAGCTCCACATTTGTTCATTATTTTTCCTTTATGTTTGTACTTATGTTCGTTTAATACTACTTTTTGCATTTCCATGCTACATATTTCATGAAGATTTCTTTGAAAAGAAGGGGATGCACATGATACATCAAATAGGGGAAAGTGGTAATGAATGGGCCATGGGGATGAATGGGCCATTAACAAAATAAAAAAAAAGTATTTGCATAAAATTATTTTAGATGCCACCAATAGATGAAGTTATTTGTTCTACTAAACTCATCTGATTTTCCATTGTTTCCGACAAGCTATTTTCCCACTAGAGTAGGATGGTCAAGAATCTGATTGAAAAGTAAATTTTTTCACTTTTCAGTAAAATAAATAAGCTGAAAAGTATCTATTATTTCATTGCAGATATGTGTATTAGCAAGTCTTTGCACATTTGTAAACTAGTTTTAAGATGTATTTAGATGTTATTTGAATTTAATGTACTAAAAAAATCTGAAAATATTCCAGAAGTATAGGTGGGGCTGAATGGGCCACTACATCACCACCTTTGGATCATGAAAATATGGTTTTTCTTCCTTTTTTCTGATCATTTCTTTAATATGAAACATAACTGGCTGTCATGGATTTAGATTAAATTACTGTCTAGTTAGAACAGGTTTATAGTGATATCTAAAAAATAATTTGTACATTTTCACCCAAAGAAATATTAGTTATTAATCAGAAGCATAAGTTAAATTATATAAATGATTAAGGTGAACTGTCTAGTTGTTGACTTGACCTACCAGTATTTTCTCATTTGATATAAAACTAGAATAATTGTTTATATTCTGAATCTGATGGGTAGAATAAATAATACCAGAAATTTACACTAAATAGTCAATTAATAGGCAGTTCAACCCTGTTACAACCATGTCATTTAATATTAATTTTGAAAAATATAAATTTCGTTAAATCATAATGTGTATTATCTATTATTTTGATGCATATTTTATGTTCTTCTTTCTTATAATCTCATTATTTTGTCATTTTTCTGCTACAATAATGTGATTTAATAATATCACTTTTGATGTAGTTTATAAATTTTGATAAGCATTGTGTATTATACTTACTATTTCAGTATGCTTTTGATTATGTCATGTGCCATTTATTTTGTCATATTTGGTAAATAAAAGATTAATTCCACATTTTTTCATTGAATTCATTTAGTGGTCCATTCATTCCCATGGGTGGGGATGAATGGGCCAAATTTTTATATATTTATTTTCTATTATCATTCATTATAAACATTTTCTAATCCAATTTTTATGACTTTTTTATATAGCCAAATACATAAAGCAACTGAAAAGCCAATTCTGAGCCTAGAAAAAATTAAAAAAATTAAAAACCAAAAATTGGCCCATTTATTGCCACTCTCCCCTATACCTAAAAACAGAAAAATATAGTTTCAAATCGTAGGTGCGCATTATACACTAGAAATATTTACTAGGGTAAAAACTCCAATAATCAGCCTTGAAACAATTCATGATAAACAGCTGATTACGAATTCTATAACAATATTTATGATTCTTTGCTGATGACTTCTGAAAGGTGACTGAACACTGGGAACTTATATTTCATTTTTAATAAAAAATAAACTTTTTATAAAGTGTTTTATATCATCGTGACTGGCTTTTGGGGTATTGACTGAATACTTACTACATATATCTATATTATAAAGCAAAAATATGTCCGTGAGAAACTCTGATGTCATTTGGAGGGTGGCAATGACTGAAAAATCAATTTAGTTTTTAATACTACACAATTTTTTAAGCTTCTAAAGATTGTAGAATTTAAATTTTTACACCACCAAACAGGAAAAAAAAGTACTTTCAAATGTAATTTGTTTGAAAATTGTATAGCAATTTACTGCTTTTTTATGAGTTTTAAATGATTTTAAAACATAACTTTTTTTAAAAATTCATCTCTATCAGATGCAGCTCGTTTACAGAAAATTAACCTGTATTGCAATAATATATCTATCCAATAATATGTCTAATAATATATCTAAAACAATATAAATAGTTTAGCATTTATTTCTGGTTAATATTCCATAACAAAATTAAAACTTCACCAATAAATAAATAAATAAATAAAATAAGATAAATAAAACACAAATTTAACAGATTTGTAATCAAACTATACATTTAAACACTGAAATAATCAGAATCATAAAGGTAAGTAGCTAAATCTTTGACAATTTGTTTGGCTATTAACCCCTGGCATGTGTGGCTAATATGAAAATATTGCTTTTAATCAATTTCGTAACTTTACTTGAATGCTTTTTAGTGCTGTTAATGGGCAATATAAAAAATCTATTAGAGTTTTCAATTAAAATAAATGGTTTTCACCTATGTGTTGTGTACTGAACAGTTTGTTCCCTGGAAGACTGAATTTGGTTTTATTAGAATAAAATACTTTTTCTAAATTACAATGATAGTATACAATATTTTGGCAAGGTAATTTTTTTACCAAATAAGTAAAGCATACTAACTTATTACGTTCTATTTACTGATTTTTGAAATTTGATAATACATAAAAATAACAAACCTTTGTTAGAGGCTGATAACCATCTCTTGATGCCATGATAACGTATTCTCCAGGGTAAAGTATTATATGATAAAAACCTTTAGAATCACTTTCAAAACATCGAGTAAATCCCTCAATTGAAATTCGAGCATTTTGGACAGGTTTGTTGTTAGTTGATACAATGAAACCGGTGATGCCTCTGTGAGCCTACAAATTAAATAAAGAAAAACAATAAGGAATGCAAAAAGCTTAAAAGATTTCACACAAAAACTCAAGTTGACTGTTACAGAAAAGAAAGTGTAATAGTCTTAAGTGCTCATATATCAGTACTTTTACCATGTAATTGAGCAAATATGTTACAATATTTGAAGCCAAAAACAAAATGTAATTAGAGAAAAACAAAACAAATAATGTTTAAATACACATACTCACTTGAGAAATAAAATTAAGAAGTGGCAACTTATTTTCAGTCCAAGCATCAGCCACCTTTTCAGGTCTCAAATTAGAACAACATGATGTATAAACAGCGACATCATAACTATGAGTCATTTTGAAGCCAAAATCCTATAAGTAATCATTCATTTTCAATGCAAAAGTTATAAAATATCATTATTTACAAGTGCAGATGCTTAATAAAAGACATTGACCTACTTTATTTAACATTCTAATATGCCCTCAATGCACTTAAGTAATTTCTTTACTTATTCTGTTGCAGCAAAGCATTTTAAGTTTATTTGGTAATTAAGTGAAAGTATTAAAAAAAATAAATAATAAAAGATAAAGTTAAACAGTTCATACAATTAGTCATTATGACAGTTAGCATATCCTTAAACAAAGTTATTGGTATTCTTCCTTAATTCCCATTTCCAATAAAGCTATTGAACTTAATTATCAGGTTTATGTAATCAACTACATTAAACATAACAAGTATATGCATTACATATCTCTCTACAAAATCCTAGAAATATTATGAACTACTACTTAAACACTGTAAGTATAAAATGTTACACAGGGTCTCAAAAACTTTGAGGATGCTACATATGTATTATAGATATTTTTTTGGCAGGGGCAATAAATTCAGTTGTGTGCACCTTTCATTAAAGGAAGCATGAAAAGTGTTAAGCGAATCTAACTGATATTCTATTTGATACAATGATTGAATTTCTTACAGTTGACATTCTATTATTTGGAAATATTTAAATGAAGAATTGCCAAACAGATGAAATGGTACAATTTCACAGTTTCTAAGCTCCAGATATGACACATCTTGATTTTGTTTTCTTTGCAGAATTTATCAAAGTTTATTTATGAAAAGTGTTAAATGTTAAAGAAAAAAATGCATAATTGCTGCAATTGTGCATGCTTGGAGGTCATTTCAGGAAGTACATGACACAGAATCAAATATTAAGAGTCTTTTGTACAATGAAAAGAGACATAATGAAATTTATTGACTTTATAAAAGACACTTTAATCAAGCATGAGAGAAGTGAATGGACAAAAAGTCTGAAAACAACATGCAGAACTCTAATTTGACAAAAAAGTGAGAAACCTTATTTTGCACACACAAAAAAAAAAAAAAAAAAAAAAAAAAAAGGAAAAAAATATAAAACTAATTATTAAAATACAAGACAAAGCAGATTTTTAGAATAACAAAAGAAAGTGTTTGTATGTGTGTGTGACCACAAGGACAATCTATTGCGCATAAAGTCTGTAATTTTTATTTATTGTTTTTTTAATTTTAAAGACACAGACTGTGCACACCTTGAAGTATATAAATTAATATATATATATACATTAGCAATGTAGCAAAGATAAAAAAAAGCAAACCAATTTCAGTACTTTTTTTCAATAAACTTTATTAAAAAGGGCATAGAGTTAATTTTCACTTTTTTTCCCCCATGGTGTATTTTATGAGTAAAAATAAAGTTCTTACATATATATATTTTATATATATATATATATATATATAAGAAACGTCAAAAATTTTAAAAAGTAATTTCATAATTAAACAAAAGCCTAAAATTTTCTCAAAAACTTAAGAAAGGTTTAAAAATTAGAAACTGTCTAAAGAATCCCATTCCTATTTAATATATTATTAGCTAATCAATCTGTGAATTTCAAGTTTCTATGTTACACAAGTATAAATGCCCGTCCTAAGACGGTGGGTAAAAACTGTGGTTTTCACTTAAAATTTGAAAAACTGATAAAAATAATAGACAATATGGAAACACTTCAATGAGCAAAGTTCGGCTAGTTTATGCTCTAATAAACACACTATTAGCATTTACAATACTTCTGGGTAAACCAGGCTTTATGGCTAATATACCATAAAAAATTAAGATTTCTTAATAAAACAAAAATTTAACAAATATGCAATAAAAATGCATTAAAAAAGTCTGCTGCAACTATTGAAATACTAATATTTAATACTATTTTTTTTTTTTTTTTTTTTTTTTTTTTTTATAACAGTTTGAAATTGTATTTTCATTGTTTACTCCCCCCCCCCCCCCCCAAAAAAAAAAAAGAAAGTATATTGATTAATAAATAGGGTAAATTTTAAAGAAATAAAACAATCTCAGTGTGTTTTAAATCTGTCAAAAAAACTTGTAAGCAAAAGACGAAACCTATTTATATTCAAGGATAAGTCTTATAAATGCCTTTTAGTGTTTCATAACCTTAATTATTTTATATATCTATGTAGTTTTTAAATTATTGTAATACAAAGAAGAATTAAACATAGTTAATGCCCCTTTTTAATAGCTGTGCAAAACTTTTGTACTTAATGTTTTAATGAGTAAGTAAGTAAGTAAGCACCCACCCTGGGAACCCGCTTTTGGCTTATGGTTAGGTGTAACCCCCAAGCCCAGGGCAGGGAAAAGTTTTACTACCTGCAAAACTCCTTGAATTTTTTTTTTTTTTTTTTTTTTTTTTTTTTTTTTCACAGTTTAGGAGAAATAACAATGTTAGATATATGACAATTATTGACAGTGTTTGCAATAAATATTTACAGATGACCCCTATAATTACATTTGAGAGAAATATTCATTATTATAACTTATAAATATGCATAGTTTTTAGAATTTGATATTAAACTTTTTTTTTTTTTTTTTTTTTTTTTAACACAATTACCTACATATTTGCAACACTTTTATATTATTTTCAGGATTCACACATAATTTAAATCATAACATCAATTTAAACCATGTACAGATGTGATATTTGCAACACTTAAAGCTATTTTCAAGATATATGATGCAAAATTATTTTTAACTCTATACTAAAAATAAGTATTAAGGTACCAGATGCGAACAATAATTAATATTATGCACTATTATGAAAGTATAAGTAATTGTAGATAATAATTACCTACAAATTTACAGTACAATGATACTGTGTTTGAGATATTATGTAAGATACATGATGCAAAAATTATTTTTAAATCTACACTGAAAATTTAGTATTAAGGTACAATATGCGATCAAATCATTTATCCTTTCTTTCACAAACGATGCTAACTTTGTTAACGAACAATGAACGCTGTTTGAACTTTAAAAACGACTGCCAAAGAATCTTTTGTAACCCCGGTGGACATTGTCCATTCACGATGTGGGGGTGCGAAAAGTGACATTTCCCCAGCATGCTTGCTTCTCTGTATGATCTTTGCGTCACTTTCAGCACAAACGAATTAATGGAAGTGTCTCGGCAGAAAGAACCCCCTCAAAGACTTTTTATTGAACAAAGGGGAAGCATTGTTAAAATGTTCTTCATGCATATTGATGTTTTTCTTCTGTTTACCCGCGGCTGGCATCACATGAGTAAGCAGGATGTAGGACAGCTTCAAGTGACATCATTTATGTCGTCTCCTTTAATCTTCATAGCTCCATGGTTTAATTTTTTTCAATGAATCACAAAAATGAATGATTCGCTACCACTCTTCTTGTTTACACTTTACGCTACGTTTGTTTTCAACCTGATTTCTGAAATGGTTATTCAACTACACAAATCATTGAAATTTTGTTAGTTTTGAATCTTTTATAGATAATTATGTTGAACAGAAGGGATTTCAGAAAAGATTTGTATTTAGGACGATAAGTTTTCTTATACACATCTCAAATCGAAATTAAGCCTAATGTGGCTCCATCTTATCGATGACTGGTAAGATTAATGGGTTTGTCCCAGATTCGTTACACTCTGTTTTATTATATAAAGATACTTATTTTTATATAATTTCTAAAATAAATTGACATTTTTGAAACAAACAGTATCATTCACATAAGGATTGATTATTTGTAAAAGTTACACAGTGGCAATTTATAAAATCATGAAAATGGGTATGGGTAAAAAAAGCATTATAAAGAAGATTAATTTCTCATTTTACCCACTTCAATGGCAGCCCGAGATAAGTCGAGGGTAACAACATTGTTTCCTTAACACTGCTGCTAGTGAAGTGGTTAACTGGTCAAGTCACAGTTAAAAAGCAAAACATTATAAAAAAAATTTTTAGCTATACAAACTGATATTTCTGAATATGTTTTGAAGAATATATGCAAAAATTATATATCATCAACATTACTAATTATGGGAAATGGATTTCAGGAAAGAGCACGCAAGACTCACAGACCAAATTAATTGATCTAACTATGAAAAATGAATTATCGGCATTTTGGAAATTCAGTTAGGGACTGTGCATATATAACGTTATCATTTTAGGGGGGAGGGGGGGTCTTTCACATGATATCGTAAGATATCTCTAGGGGGAGGGGGATATGTCTTTTGATATCGTTATCATTTTCGATCCAACCAAAATTTTCTCTTTTTATTTGTAATTAGTTCTTTGCACCAAAATTGTCTGTTATCTTTTTTAATCTGTTATTTATTTTTATGAAAAAGCAAAGTTAGTATTAAAATCTTTAAATGATTATAAAATTATTTAATTCCAAAATATGGAATACCGCAAAATTTGGCATTGTTCTTCTTCTGTCATATATGTATGAATATAATAATCCGCTATTCGAGAAACTAGGTCTTAAGTATGTTTGAAATGTTGTGTATACTAGTAAAGAAAAGAGAAAGAATTCTGTCCATCTGCTTAGCTAAAACAATTCTGCTTCCATGTGGGGGCAAGTGCGATAAGACATTATCGTTGTTGAATGCATTATGTAACAAAAAGCTATTATTAAATACGTTTAAATATTAGTTGTTTCTTTTAAGTGTTATTTTATACAAAATCATTTTATATACATTAATAATGTTATTTTACTGACTTATCTTCATTTGAATCAACAAAGTTTACGAATAATAAATGTATAACCATATCTGTTTCTGTATGTCACTGCAAACAAAATAAAAATTTGCAAAAATAAAAATATTTTTTTTGACATTGATAACGATATCATAAGGGGGGGGGGGTCAAGGAATGATAACGTATGATATCGTAAGGGGGGGAGGGGGTCCAAAATTTCCAAAAAGTTGATAACGTTATATATGCACAGCCCCTTAATAAAGAAATTCCAACCATTTCTTGAAAACATTAAAAATAAATATAGCATATTGAGCAAAGTGCTGGCATTGAAACAACTGCCTAGAAGCTTTAAATTAAAAAAAATTAACATGTTTTGTTCATGAGATATATTTACTTAAACTACATAAAGTAAATGCAATAAATTCCTCATAATGATAACTAAATCAATATGATCTCCAATTTGCAAGAAAATGTCAACTTTCACTTATCAATTAAATACCAAGACAAACAAAAAATTTAATATATGATTTTCTAGCAATTAGGTAGTTTTGGTATAAAAGAAAATGCTTTTCTTTTGGAATTGGCAAATGAATAAAGCATGCACAATTTATTTATCAAATATTAAAATATTTCAAAACTGCCTTACTATATAGCTTCCTTTATGTTCATGAAGTAATGAACCTTCTGAGATTCCATTAGTAAAACTATCTAAATTGAAATTGTAAATAAATAAATAATAAAAATAAATCATTTCATAAATTTGCAACAATTATGCTTTTATAAATGAATTAATCATAAAATAACATTTTAAAGAGAATTTATGAAATACATAATCAGCTCTTACAGTTGTGGGAGTTACACAAGAAATTTCCCTTCTTCATTCGTTGGTGGGCTCCACTATATATTTTTGAAAGTTGAATAAAAATAATTTTCTCTGCCTCTGATACATGGATACCTAAAGTAAGAAATAGCAAGAATAAGTAATGCTTAAAAATTTTTATATTGAAACTTTCTTAAAAACAATAGCTAAAAAATGAAAATTTAATGCATGATAGAAAAGAAAAAAAATATATGTACCTTCTTTCTCATCCATTATAGCTATTTCGAATGGATTATTTGTAAGTCAAAGAAGCATTTCGAGTACCAATACATACAAGAAATTGGTAACTCTTTATACATTAAGAAATTTTTGAATTTTTTTCAAGGATTCTGAACAAATTCTTTAGAGATATAATCTTTTATGATGTATATATTTGAAGAATATATTGTTGCGGGAATAAAATACCTGGAAATAATTGAGAAGTGTCTAATAGGAATGAAGGCTACGATCCAATCCCAGCATGTCTTTCCAATACAATGATGTGAAAGAGTTTCACAATTGTTGATAAATGTGTATAATACGATGAAGCATTAAGTCAGTTTCTTGAAGTAAATCTCAACGATCTCTTTTTGTAAGCTTGTGAATAACATCATCTAAACACACTGGGACTGTCAACACAGTGTTCTTTGAACATTCTCTTGATGCTCTTCAAATGCTTCCTGTAACTAGCTTTTTTCTTTTTTTAATGCATTTTAAAAAATGTTTTAAAACAATTTATCTTTGCATGTTTTTTATTTGCAGAGGCATAACACTTTTTGCTTCCTTCCCCTGCAAATATTTTGAGATAGGCAAAAATAAGGCTAAATTTATACTATAACCTAGGAACTTTATGAAGACATACATGTATCACGTAGATGTATTGCTATTTTTTAATGTAACACTGATCATTTAAATCTTTTACTGATAATCATATATGAAAATTTGTTTGATGGCTTGAAGGGAGACTCTTCACTAAAACATTTTGGGTGCCCCCTCCATAAATCATAGAAATCTCTTCCAGAAAAGAAGTTAGAATTCAGCACTAACTAACTACAGTAACACTAGCACCGACTACATTAACACTATGTTTCTAATTATGGGAATAATGGTGCTCTTCACTGTTTACCAGCAAATTAAGTATGCCCTTGCTTGCTGAAAGATTGGACAGGCCTGGATATATAGCATGGGTATACATACCAATTTTACATATAGTCACTTCTCAGAAGAATTCACACATATGACTTTTTAAAATGTTTAGTTTAAGGATATATGATATTTCCTGTCATTTTTTTCAATGCTGAAGTGAATTCCAATTCCTTTATTATATTTAGTCACCGAAATTTTTATCACATCAAGCTGCTGTGTTTTATTTCTTTTGTTTGTTGTATATGAAATTCAAATTTTATAGCTAAATTAAAAGCCTTTTATGCTACATCACACATCGTAATCTTTATAGCAAGTCATATAGATATGTGAGGAGAACATTTAGAATAAATACATTTTTGGGTGATATAAAAATTTAAAGATTAAAATCTCAAAAAATGGTATAAAAAATATAGGGCGATGAAAAATAATGGAAAGTTCATTGCATTGTATGAATATAAAGTAGAGAGCAAATATCCTGATGGAAAATGTACAAAATTTAAATGTACTTACTAGAGCTGTTTAGGCTCAAACTGAAAATTTTATTTATTCACAAATTGAAAGAAGGAAAAAAAATAAAAAATACCAGATGCTGTTTGAGAAATGATAATGCAGTCAAAGTTTCTTAAAGTGCTTTACAATCCTCTAAAAATTTGTTTGAAAGGGAACTGTTATTGATGGGATATACACAGAAATACTCTATCTGATTCTGAAGCTTTGCAAGGTCAGTGTTAGAAGCATAATGAGGTCGTGGAAAATCCCTTTTCTATCCTTTCTTTCTGTTTAAAGAACTTTTTCAGAATTACTGGGAAATAGAACTCTTGTTTTTCTGCAGAGTTGTACATTACTTCTTTTAAAAAATAAGAATTATGACTTTTATAGATTTCTGCCAGTGGTTAGGTATGACCACGGTAAGTAGAACACACGGTAGGGTTCAAACGCAGGTTTCGTTTTCTCCCATGACGTCACTGGAACCCATCTCCAATCTTGGAGTAACAAACTTTTCGCTTTGTATAAAGTTTTCCGCTCATAAAAAATTATTATATATTTATTTAATATCGTGTGTGGGATATTACTGGGATGAATGACATTTGGAATATCTACTAACTGAACATTTTCAAATTAGAGTTGATATATTTATATGTTTTATCATTTAGAATTTTTTAAAGGATCAATCTTCTGTTTCCATTTAGTTTCTGGAAATATTAACTTTCGATACAGTTATTAATATTTTATTAAAAGACGTCTGAGGAAAAAACAAAGATTCTTTCTACTTTTTCGGTTCTATTTCATTATTTTAGATAAAATCTTTTCAATATAATATTTTACAATTTATATATATATATATATATATATATATTATACATTCATAAAGCATAAAGTAATATATATTATAAAATTTTATATGCTTATAAATTTACAAATTCGTGATTTAACATTTAAGAAACACAGAACTGATATGATAATGTTTTCCAAAGTTATAACTTTTCAAAACACCATAGTACTATACATTTTAAAATACACGATTTTAAAAATACTATAGTATTTTCAGAGCAACTTTGGATAAGTGTAACAAAAGGTTTTTTGACTTGGATTTTTTGGAATTCATAAATATTTTTTAAAAATATGTAATGGGTAACAATTTTTTATACAATAGCTCCAAACTTTAGATACCCTGGGAAGCCGGGTCAATAGAAAATTAAGCTGGCCTACCGGGCCGGCCGATAAAAAAAATTAAACGGGACTCCCAGTCAATTAAAAAAAAATTATTTTTTTTTATTAAATTAATATAAAAATTCAAACGAAACCGATAAAATAAGAGCCATTTTCAATGGATATGACTTTCGCGAGAATAAGTATAAATGTGCTGCACGAGCCGATGCGAGTTCGGCAACATCAATACAGAAATGTAACTTTTTCAAGGTAGGGATCGGCATCGGGAAGTTACATCGCATCCAATCCCGGGCTTAATTTTATCAGCAGACTCATACCGAGTCAAGATATATATATATATTTTACATAATCGAGCCATGCCAGAACTGAGCTTAATTGTTCTCATGTTGTGTCGGTTAGACAATATGTTTTGTAAAAATATTAATAGAGATATGAAATTCTGTTAGCGGAATCTTTGGAAATATAAAGTGATTCTCAAATTCCATGCTGAACAATGCAAAAGTTTCTGACTCATTTTTAACTGTAAAGGCTAAAATTGACAAGCCTGACTTTTGAAGCGATTTAGAATCGAATAGTGTTTTCCATTTTTTTGATAAATAAATCACTTATCAAGTTATAAGAGATTCTTGTCACGTGAACGCCTCTTTTTCTCCTTTTCCATGCTATAGCTTCCGGAAATTTGATTCAAAACACTAACTTTGACACTATTTTCTCAACGATCTTTTGCTTTTATGAAAAAATGAATAATGCTATTTGATTATATATTTCTGAATAAGAAACCTGCCAATCTTATGCGTTTCCTAAAAGAAATGAATTCAGAAATGTGTCAGAAAGTAGCTCTTTTGGATTTGAGAATAATCTTAATAAATGATAGAGAAATATTTTCAGAAATCTACTTTAGCTTGAACTTTAGCATCTTTCTTTAGATTTTCAGCTTTTCAGCTTCAAAAGTTATGATGTTTTTAACCTTCTTTTTTTCTTTTATTTTTAACTACAATAATTTTCTATTTAATTCTTATTTGAACGTTGAAAAATCTGAGAACCTAAGTAATCATTACTGTTACTATTGTGTATTTTCTGACTGGCGAACGCGTAGTAATTTTATAATATACTGTAAAATTATATTATAAACATGTATACAGTATTTTTTTAAAGAATTTTAATTGTATGCTAAGAAAAATCTGAATTTTTTTGTAGAAATGGAGTCTGGCCGGATTGGGCTTGATTGAATTGATTTTTGCCTGTTCCCACAGGCCTGTTTCCACTGATTTTTGTATGGACCGGGCCGTGGATACATTTTTACAGGGGCCCAGGCTTCAAAATTGAGGCCCGTTCAGACTTCTATCTTATAGCCATTGTTTTCGCACTGCGTCATTTATTAGGAATCGAAGAAATGAAATTCCATAGACTTCGGAATTTTTGGTATGATTAGTACAACCAGAAATGGCACAGCAAGACATCTCTAACTATTTAAATTAATTAAACACTGCTTGCAAAAAATAGGAAATAGCATAAGGCATAAAATGATTATACTAACATAAAAAATAATACTCGTTATCATGAAAACAGATAAGAGAGGAATAAAAATGGATGTCCAGGTGCAGGAAGTGCTTGACGGAGGGTGCCAGTGACGTCACAAACAACTGCGCATCTTTTCGTGAACCCTACCGTGTGTTCTACTTACCGTGGGTATGAGTAACAAGTCAGAACCCCCTGATAAACAGATTTTTAGTGACATGAAAATCATGAAACATAATCATGGGGGAGTATTTATGATTAATAGTTATTTCTATGTAAGAAGAGATTTTTAAATGAGAAAATTAATCTTGAAACAATTTTAAAAGTGTTATCAACAATTTTCTACTGTGCTCGGTATTGTGCTCTGGATCTGATGGCACAAAACTTTTCATTCAAGATTTTTTAGCTTGGATTTTGAATCATTGGGATTGGGCAAAAAAAAAAAAAAAAAACTTTGAAGTACTTTGTAGCCATCATTATAAAATTACCTTGCATCAGTGCTGATCATTTTAATATTTTATCGATTAATCATGTAGGAAAATTTGTATAAGAAAATTAATACAAAAACATAATATCATAATACAAATTTTTCATTTTTCGGATCATCATTGAGGGGTAATTAATTTGCATCATAAAGTTTCTACGTTTCAGGAGAAGATACAAATACTGTCAAAATTAAGTCTTATGTATATGGAATTACACATAATAAATATTTCAAGAATAATTTGGTGATTAGAAAGGATAACTTTATGCATCCATTTCAGCAAACAATCTATGGCTGAATCATTTATATAGCAAGGTTTATAACACTGTTTGTTTATCAACATGAATAATCCTCTGTAAGAAATGTTGATTCTACTAAAATAAAAGTCCCTTTTATATTGCAAAATACACATTAAATAGAGCGATTGTAAACAATGTAATAGCAACTGTCTCATGGACATTGCAGCTCACAAAGTCACCGAATCCTAAAATAAAAATATCATTATTCTTGGTTTTTCGTTCAGGACTTCACACTTGCAACCTCCAAGATGAAATCATTGATAACAAAAGTGGTAGATTGACTATAAGAAATTATTAGTTACGCAGAATCATTATTGTGACAGATAGCAGGAGGATCCTTGTATATGTTATTCAACTTGTTTCTTTATAAATACAAGGAGTTCCAACCCGGGCTTCCCGGGTCACAGAATACAGCTAAAATCCAATGTTTTTTTAATTGAAAACTCTGATAGATTTTTTTTTACATTTCATATATAGATTTTTAATTAACAATAAGAAGAATCATTTTTATATATTAGCAATTTTGTATTCAAAAAATATTTTTTAATTTATTAAAAGTGATACTTTCATATTGGCCTCGAGCCAGGAATTAAAGCATATTTATCTTTTGTAATCATCTGGCTGCAATTGACAGAAACAAACTTAACAAATCATGCCTGAAAATGATTTTAAAAACAATAAAAATTGTGTAAATTGTGGTACAGTTTTCAAACAAATTGCGATATAGTTTTCAAATAAATTGCAATTGAAAGTAAATTTTTTTTCTCTATTTGACGGAGTAAAAAGTGAAAATGTGCGATATTTAGAAATTTAAAAAATAGCAATAAAAGTAAATAAAAGTTAAATTTGGTCGTTTGCTATTGCCATTCGCAAAATGATGTCAGCGTTATGCACAGATACATTTGCCCTTTATAATACAGATATATATATATATATATATGTTAAATACAAAAACAAATTCCTTCATAGGGAGGATTCACAGATATTTATTGCTGGCAAATCTGAGCAGAATCAATTGTAGGTTGGTATAACTATACAGCCTGGCAGCTGACCTCGCATAATGTAATTTTAATATCCTTCTCACTTGCTACTGCCCTTAGAATCACTTAATGAGACATGACCCTAGCATATGTTTATTTTAAGCAGAAAAAGTTCCCTGGCCAATCAAAATCACCAGTGCTCCTATGCCACTGAATTAAGATGAAACATTTTGAATTTGAGACCATAATTTAACTGCATAAGTCACCAAAAATTTCAATTGGATTGCATGTTTGGTTACAGAAAGCAAATTAATTTATAAAATACTACAGTGAAACTTGGATAATTCGAACTTGTTTAATTCGAAATTCTGGCTAATTCGAATTTTTTGCTTGGTCCCTAGAATTCGGTATTAAAATAATGTTAAAAAAATGTGGATATTTCGAATTTTAGTTTGGATAATTCGAATTTTTCGTAGGATTGCCTTTCGAATTTTGCGGTAAATATTAATCCTGAGACTTTTTTCAGCTAAGGTTCAAAATAGTAAAACAGTTTATTTTAATTGTCTTTCTATTTGGCAGAATTCCAAGGCTTAGCCGCACCCTTTCGTCTGGGGAATCTATTTCACTGCGCATTGAAAGGATCGCAGCTTAAGTGTTGCAATCACAGATATTCGCCAACCCTTCCCCTCCCCCCCTTTTTTTTCTCCAGAAGCGCAGCTACATTTCTTTCTATCTTAGAGTCACGTGAGTGAATGATTTAACGCGGTTGTAAGTTTTTGTGTGTGTGCTTTAAGTATTGTTTTTATGTTCTCTTACTATGGCGTTGTCAAAAGCTAAAACTCCTTATAAGTCATTAACATTAGTTCAAAAGGTAGCGGTGATTAATGAAGTGGAAAAAGGCCTTAAAAAGAAATCGGAAATTGCCAAGGAATTTGGAATTCCACCCAACACATTATCAACATATTTGAAGAACAAATATAAAATTTTGAATAGCAAAAATGACACAGGAAAAAATAGGAAAAGGACGAGAGGACCTGATAACCCAGTTGTGGACGATTGTGTTCTTAAATGGTTTAAACAAGCGCGAGATAAGAACATTCCAATTAGTGGCCCTATTATGAGAGCCAAAGCTGAACAGTTTGCCGCTGCATTAGGCATTCAAGATTTCAAAGCCAGCACAGGTTGGCTGAATGGTTTCAAAGATAGAAACGATATTTCTTTCAAAGCAGTGTGTGGTGAAAGTGGTGCAGTGGATATTCAAGCAGCTGATGAGTGGAAAAACATTTAAGAGAAATTATTCAGAATAAGGAACCAAAAAATATTTTTAACGTCGACGAGACTGGACTTTTTTATAAGTGTACTCCAAATAAAACTCTTGCTTTCAAAGGAGAAACATGCAGTGGTGGAAAACTAAGTAAAGAGCGAGTAACGTTGCTTGTTGGAGCAAATATGGACGGGTCCGAAAAGTTGTCACTATTAATGATTGGCAAATCGGCTAATCCACGTTGCTTTAAAAATGTTAAGTCTATGCCTGTCTCCTACGATTCAAATACAAAGGCATGGATGACGTCCGAAATTTTTCAAAAATGGCTTTTAAATATAAACAAGAAATTTGAAAAACAAAAACGACATATTGTCCTTTTTATTGACAATTGTTCGGCTCACAACAGCATTCCCAAAATGAAAAATGTGGAAGTCATTTTTTTGCCCGCCAACATGACATCTGTGGTTCAGCCAATGGACCAAGGAATCATTAAAAACCTTAAACATTTCTACAGGCGTCTGTTGGTTGAAAGAATCCTCATCGGAGATTTTGACATTAAGAATCTCAACGATCTTCATGCTTCAAGAATGTGTAGGCAGGCATGGGACAAGGTCAGTGAGATAACGATTATGAAATGCTTTCATAAGGCGGGATTTGTAAAGAAAGAAACAGAAGGAGTAAATGTAGTGGAAAACTTTGACGAAATTGATCCTGAATTTACTGTCGATAATTGGGAAGATGTAAAATCGGATCCATCAATCTTGTATGAAGACTACATCAACGTGGACCAAAATGTGGCTGTGTGTGGCGAGGTAACTGATGCTGACATTGTTGCTCAACTGGCGGAAAACAACCAAGCCGAGGACGGACTATCTGAAGATGAACAGAACAATGAAATACAAGAGAAGCCTTACCTAGTTGCTTAGAAGCTATTATGCATATACAAGAACTTCGACGCTTTTTTGAAGGTCAGGTCAATGTAAAAGATTCTATTTTTGTGTCAATTGATAAGTTGGAATCATATGCTATGACTCAAAGATTGCATTCGAAAAAGCAATAAAAAATATCTGATTTTTTTCTTAAAAGTAATGAATAATTAAGCTAAATGTTTGATTTAATGAAAAAAAATGTAGCAGTATCCTTAGATAAAGTTTATGTGTTAAATATTTCATTGTGGAGTTAACCTTTTTTTATTTATCTCTTCTTTTTGAGCGAATATATTTAATTCGAATTTTTGGATATCTCGAACTTTTCTTTTGGTCCCTTGAACTTCGAATTATCCAAGTTCGACTGTATTGCCTTTTGGGCAATAAAGTATTAAATTTTTGAAAATAAGTTTGGTAAATAAAAAGGATTCTGTTATATCACTGGTCATCAAAAGATGCAGCTGTTCATTTCAAAATAGTCATAGAAAAACAATAAGATTTAAATATAAAAGAAATAAAAATTATGGGAAATTGAATAAAAAAATAATCTATTTAAATAGAAAGTTAGTTTTGGTAAAATTAAAGATTTGAAAATAGAAAAAGATAATTACAGAAATATTTATACGATTTTAAATTTCAAATGAGATTGTTAAAATAATTAATTGTAACTTTAATTAACATGATTTAAAATTTAATTACTAAAAATTAAAAAAATTCATAACAATGTGTAATAGGATCATAAAAATTAAAGTAATGACTTTGACGATTTTCACTTATCTAGTTCTGTTCTAGACTTCCCCTCTTTTAGTCCCTGAGCCAGGTATAAATTTCGTCAGTTATTTCCTCTCAGCCGATAATTTGTAAAATGCTTCAAAGAGTTGTATCATGAAGCTCCGCGAACGTCAACTGCGGTTCCGTGGGTGGGTTGAGCAGCGGTAGCCTCCTACGCACGTAAAAAAAAAATAGTCATTTCCTCCCGATTGAAAATTTGTTAAATTATAGCTAACCCAATATCTTGAAGAAAAAAAAAAGTCAGCTAATTATAAAGTGGTGGTTAATACGTCAGCTGGTCACACGAACATGAAAAAAAATTACAGGGTGCAAAGGAAAGCACCTTTAACCTGAAAATACTTGCAAACAGAGAGAGCTAGGGCTATGCAAGTGAGGTAATGGTATAGTAAAGCGACTACGCCTGACCTAATGCATATGATGGCAGCATACCTAGTGGCAAAATTTGGAAGATAGCTATTGAAAATTGTAAACGAAAAGAGATAGAGCAAATTTCCAATTAGAAAGTTTTAGAGCATCAATTAATTAGTACAAAACGACATTTGGTTCACACTGATAATATAAATCATTGCCTGTTTACCCAAAAATGTCCGACATCGATGAGTGACGATTCTACTTTGCATATTCATATTCCGTAAATGTAGCAGTGCACAATTTCAGATTGTGACGTTGTACTGTGATGTAATGTCTATAAAAATTTAATTTCCAATGCATTTAAAATTTTAGATTAATCCTTTCAGGGGCAGAAGGGGGCTGTTCATAAACTGATGAAATAATTGACTGACACCAGAATATTCAAACGAATTTCTTAAAAAATAAACCTGCTAATTTTCACTTTCATTACAAAAGCAAAATTTATTAAAATATTCTTGCTGCCATCTGTCACTTTTGGAATTAAAATTAGGTGGCTAGACCATCTAGCCACCGCCCTTGAAAGGGTTAAATCTATGTCGTCATATTGAAGAGACTTGCAATAGACGTTCCATGCTGACAAATGTGAATGTAGAATCACTCTCATGAATACAAACGTGTATCATGAGCAATGGTGAACAATTTCGAACATACTGAATATTAACTTTTTATCACTGTGAGACAGTTTGTTTTTTTGTGTGATGTTATCAAAATGTATTGAGATAAGCACATATTTATACCATAAATTGTGCATATTTCTTCATACTTCTGGCTATTTCATTCAAACGTTTACACAAAATAGAGTGCATCGATTTCGGACATTTTTGGGTATACAAGCGAAGATTTATCTTATCCATGTAAACCAAATGTCGTTTCGAACTAATTAATTGATGCTCTAAAACTTTCTAACTGGAAATTTCGCTCTATCTCTTTTCGTTTCCATTTGCAATGGCTATCTTCCAAATTTTGCCACTAGGGGCGCTGCCGTTGTTTGCAATAAATCGGGCGTAGTTACTTTATTATACCGATAACTCAGTTCCATAGCTGTAGCTCTCTCCATTCGCAAGTATTTTCAAGTTAAAGGGACTTTCCTTTGCACCCTATATATATTTTTTCATGTTCATGCGACCACCTGACGTATTAACCACCACTTTATAATCAGCTGGCTTTTTTTTCCTTCAAGATATTGGGTTAGCTATAATTTGACAAATTTTCAATTGGGAGGAAATGAATATATATATATATATATATATATATTTTACGTGTGTGGGAGGCTACCGCTGCTCAACCCACCCATGGAACCGCAGCTGACGTTCACGGAGCTTCATGATACAACTCTCTGAAGCATTTTACAAAGTATCGGCCGAGAGGAACTTGATCATCAAAATCTGTTGCTGGCTCGCAGACTATTTTATTACATTATTTTCATTATGAAGGAATGAACAGAATATATTCCTTATTGCAAGAAAGAACATATACTAATTTTAGTTTTGTGATTATAAATAACTTTTAATTGAAATATGGATAATTACACTACAATAAGAACAAACAGGATTTAATAAAGCTAATTTGAGAGTGATCATCACACAATTTCACAAAAAAATATGAAGCTTTACCAGATGATAAACTTTGGGGAGGATAAGCTACTACTTCAGCACCACTAAACAGAGCAGCAGATAGTACTACAGGCTTTGTTAGGATCCATTTCTTGATGAAATTTGTTTCTGCAGCCGTCATTTTGGGAGATCCTAGAAGAAAAAAATTGCAAACTTTAGAATCACGAAATAACAAAGAGAAAAAAAATTATTGATTTTTCACAATTAAATTTAGAAGTAAAAGAAAAAAGAAAGATTGAAAACAATAGCAAGGGATTCATTAATCAAAAAGGAAAAAAAAGGGGGGAGAGGAGAAAGGAGAGATATCGAATTAAATTAAAAAAAAAAAAAATCATAAATTTACATTGCAGAAATTCTATTTATAAGAATGATGTATAGTATGAAGGTGGTCAAAGTTGTAGGAATTTAGAAATTTCAATTTTGTATGTTTACCAAAATATGCTATATTTCACAAAATATAAACTTTTATAAATGAAATAAAACAACATATTACACTGAACAGAACTCCGTTATCACATTTATTTGCATAATTTTCGTCCACACATATTGAATAAATGTTCAGAAAAGTAAAAAAATGCATAATCTGGAAATAGGAATGCATAATTCAGATTAAAGGAAGGTAATTCTACATAAATCCAACCACATGTAGCCAATGGAATTTCATTTTAAAATCAAGTTTGAATTTTGTTCTGGAAATAAACAAAAACAATTTCTCTATTTTCTCTCTCCTTCCTGCCCCCTTTTTTTCAATACAAACAGAATTACAACAGAGTTACAGAATGGGATGTGTAGTTAGTACTGTAACTGATAATACTACAGCCTCAATTGTATAATCTATTAATAGTGAATTTCCTTTCTTGTGAATTAATCAACCTAAAAAAGATTTTCCTATATTTGCTTCATTCTTCTGCTAAAAATTAAATTAATTCACAATGAGTAAGAAAAATAATAATTTGACTCGGCTTAAAATGCCCATATGTTGAAACTGTACTACATTCTATCTAATATAAATAAATTATTTATTAAAATATGAAATTTAACTTAAAAATATCCTTTCTTTAACTATTCAAACTTTTTGTTGTAAGTAAATAAATAAAAACAAATATTCCTTCAAAAAGTTTCACACTTTTTGGGTCTTTTAGTTTTTGCATCAAAGAAAATTAAAAAAGGTGAAAAATATGCAAATAAATACATTACATATAATACAAAATTGCGTAACTCTGTTTATTTGAAGAAAATAAATACAATTAAAACTAATAACAATTGTCACCATTCTAATCAATCACAATGTATGTTCTGGAAGCAAATTAACGAAATCACAAAAACCAATATCATATCTTAAGTTGAGTTCTTTTAGTGGATTTTTTCTGTTAAGGAGGACAATTAGTATTTATGTAACTGCTGATAATACAAGATGTTTACATTTAAAAGAGATTCTATATAATAATTAAAATGTTTTGGAATTCTTTTCATAAAATGAGATATGCAGAAATTTGTAAGTTTAAATAAGCTTAGAAAAATAAAAAATAAATAAGGGAAATCATGAGAATACAGTAACAATAATAAATACAGCAACATTAGTGAAAATAAACTATAGCCTTCTAGTCACTGAAAATATAACAGTGGTGAAAATACTTTAAGACTTTCAAGCATTTGTACTTTTTACCATAAAAAATAATAAGTGGTATCTCAACATTTATGCAACTGAAATTATTTCAGAAGATATTACATAAAATAAAATAAACATGCAATCAGATGCTTAAAAACTTTAAAGTTAATGAGAATGAATGTAAGGAATTACAGCTAATTTGCATGCTCTTATACAAAAAAGAAAACTCCCAGTTTTATATATATATATATATATATATATATATATATATATATATATATATATAAGGTGAAATTCATCCATACTTTTTCAATCTAACAACAAACATTTTCACACTATAAATTATGTGTCCTATGGCAGAAAATTTTTCTATGTGAAGCTTTGAAAACACCAAGTGTTAAAACAAAGATAAAAACAATTTAGTCAATTAGAGAAATCGATATATCATGATTAGGTGAAACCCCATCTAGTATAACAGGCAAAAAAGTATTTAAAAATACGTTAAATAATACATTTTTCCCATTGAATTTGCTGAAAAATGGCTTTGAAAATATTATACATACATAATCTAAAGATAGATGACAAAAAAACATCCTTAGTTCATACATTTGATTCAAATATACTAGAAACATTTCATTAAATTATGGGGCAGATCTTCCATAATCGACATTCAAACCCAGGATTGACAAGAATATAGTTTGAATAAAAGAAACAAAAATCACATGAAAGCAATATAAAGTTAATGTTCCACCAAAATAGCAAAATGTATCAATTTGATGTAAACCACAGCTATGGAATCTTTCTAATTTTTTATATTCCCCTTCCCTCCCTTATAATATGCTTTATTATTTCCTTTCTAGTTAGATTTCCAATATTTACATTTAGTTCAAAACAAAAAGGGTAAAGCAAATGCTGCTTCAGAAAGTGCTATTAATCAGAAAATATCCAAAATTGTTTTTTTTAATTAACTGTAAAATAAAGTTACATTAAGTGATACTTCTTAATAAAAGCAATTATAAATCTGTTTTATTTTATTTATCCTTTTATTGCTTCTTTCAATCAATAATTTAACTGTAAATGTAAAAGACAAAGTTTATTCAAATTTAAACCGTAGAAAATAATAATAACAATAGGGATTAAGACACCTCAATAAAATACCAAAGAATTGCCCCATCCCTGCCCTTTTACTTCTCATTTTTTCAAGTGCTACAAGAAATTCAGTTGGTATTTTAGGATTTTATTATAAGAATTTTAACCATATTATCTAAAAATTATAAATTACAGTATTTTCACATCACCAGAAACTAACAGAAAAGATATATCAAATTTATCTGTTGTTAATAAATGCAACTGAAAAAAAAAAACCTTTATGGGAAAAAAAAAGAAAAGAAAGAAAAGGTAAATCATACCATCAAAATTTGTATTTAAATCCATATGGTTTGGATTCCTTTCAAGTCCACAAAAATATTGTTCATCACTTTGACTGACACTTAGATATGGAGCAATATAAATCTTTGTTTTCTCAATCAGCTATTTAAAGTAAATTGTAAATACATTTTCAGATAAATTCTATACATAATCGAATTATTAATTCAATACAAAATAGAAGAAAAGAGTTTACAGAAGGAAAAAAAAACATTATTATTTAATAATTCACATAATAATAGCATTACTATTTAAATAAGCAATAATGAGAGCAAAAAATTATAATGAGACCATATAGTGCAAACACTAGTTTACTAAACTGACATGTTAGACACAACTCAGCCAAGTCAAAAATTATGTTTTAAGAAATGCCAGAAGAAGTGCTACCCCCCCCCCCCCCCAACTTAGGTGATAAATTATACAAATATTATTTTAGATATATTACATATATGGGAAGTTTGCCACATTGGCCACTTAGTGAGAAATTTAGCTTATTTTTGGCAACACACATATATGATCAAATATATGAATGGATAAAGATTAACCCTTATTTAAAACATAAACCTGTTTTAAATTTAAAATTAAAAGTTCAAAAGTTAAAATTCCCAATTTTTATCTAACTTTAAAAAGCCGTAGTTTAAATTTGATTTGCCCTGTTAACTTTATTTTTCAGCCTAACATTTATCACTTTCATATTTCAAAATTGTTCAATCTTTAAGAGTAAAAATGCTGACTTGATGTAATTCTCAGTACTTGTGATTAGAGTTAAAAGCCCAGATTTGCAAAAACCATAAAACGTCATGGTGCCTGGATATTTTCCAGCCTATTAAATGAGATCACTTTCCATTTCTTTAGTGTCATACTCTAGCAGAAATAATCAATATTTAAGACGAAACAACGAAAAATCCATGACGATGGCATGCTAAAATAACCAGCACCATTCGTTTGAGCATTTTCGGGAATTGATGCGCGACGAACACTCAACCCATCTGGGCCTGGTTTCAGAAAAAGAACATCATGTAAAAAAGAATAATAAACCAGGTCCTAATGAACTTTCTATCATCTTATTTGACTCCTACCCAAAGTCAACATGTCACATTAACCTGAAAAGCAATTCCAGATCAACAAACCAAGAAGGGTTGCACAATCCCGCTATGATAGAGAACTCTGTCACCTTCATTTCCTTACATATATATATATATATACTATTTTTTATTTACACAAGTAAAATGGTTCAGAAATATTCCTTAATAACTTCCATAATTAGCACTCTTTACTGATTTATTTCGCCAATAGATACAACGAGAGGCATTAAGAAATTAGGTAAGAGGCAAATGAACTAATAGACAAATGCTTAGAGATTACGAGGTAAATAAATAAATAAATATATATATATATATATTTTACAAAGAAAATATATTGGTATAAAATTAAAAACAAAGAAAAAAAATACACCATACAAAGAGGCAAGTGAAAGCACAATCCATTTCAAAACCCTTTTATCTTTCTTCTTCAGTCACAACAAAAATGTACAATCATTTGGAGAACAGAAGCAAGACAGACTTTTCTGTCTTTAAAAAAAAAAAGTTTCAAAAAATTTGTTAAGTAGAATAGTCTTTTTTTCTTAAGCAGAAAATTTTAATTTTTAGAATATTGGACATTTTTTGGATTACATTAAATTTAAGAAGAAAGCAATGTGAAATTAACATTAAAAATAAAACTAGTCGGATGTGGCAGTCCCAAAACTTTCTTCAATCTTATACATGTTAATACTTCAAAATTTGCTAACACAGCACCAAAATTAAATAGCAATCTATGCTTATCATGAGAATCCTAAAGTTATCAAATTCCATGCATTAGTTCTTGAGATATGACTGTTTCTAAAGTCATGTAAATCTTGCAAAATGCAGCACAACAGCGCCACCTATTGGGCAATTAACACCAAAACCTAATCACCAAAAACTTGTGTCAACATCTAACTGAACCCTAAGTTAGATGAAAAATGCATTATTTCTTGAGATATAGCTACTGTGGAAATAGTGAAAAATGCAGCATAGCAGCGCTACCTGTTGGGCATTTACACCACAACATAATCAGCACCAATAATTATCAAGATATAACTGAATCTGAAGTTTGATGAAAATTCATGCTTTAGTTCTTGAGACAGAGCTATTGCGGTAATCGTGAAAAATTCAGCATAGCAGTGCCACCTGCAGGTCAATGTACACCAAAATGTAAACAGCACCAAGTCATATCAAGGACTAACTGAATCTGAAGTTTAATGAAAATCCGTGCATTAGCTTTGTAGATTGAGCTATTGCAGAAATCGTGAAAAATGCTCCATAGCAGTGACATCTGTTGAGCGATTTACACCAAAAACTAATCAGTACCAATTTATATTAGGGACTAACTGAATATAAATTTTTATCAAATCCGTGCATCAGTTCTTGAGATAAAGCATCCACAAAATTTGTGTGACATACAGACAGAGTCAACAGACTCACAGACATTTTGTAAAAATGTTTATTGGCATTTCTGACCCCTAAAACATGTAAATCTGTCGAAAACCAGAAGTCGAAAATTTTCACGAATCCAACACTTTCTTCTTGTAAAGAAAGGAGACAGTAAAAATTGGCGGTTCAATAGCAAAAAGAATAGTAACATAGGTAAAGAGTTTTTGATCAGATAAGGGTCACCATCACCATGTAAAAAATTTACTTTTACTTCAATTTATGATTTATTTCAATCCATGGTATTTTCATTTCAAAACTTATGAAACAAAGTTGGAACAAATCAGAAAAATGAACAATGATTATTCAATTAACAAGAAGTGGCGAATTCTTTTTGCAGCATGGGCACTGTTAAGGGAGGGCCATTGTTCCTCATTGGTATTGGATATTAAAATTTAATTAACTAAATTTTCCCTCCCCCCCTCCATTTAAAAAAATAGTTAATTTTATTCTTCTCAAATAACTTAAAATAATTAAATATTAAGAAAAAAAAAAGAACAAAGAGTTTTTGATCATACGAAGGTTTGAGCTCTACTCCCCCTGAATCCCCATGACAGACAATTTTTATTTATTTATTTTTCATTTTATGTGTTTAAAAATCATCTTAAGCAAGTGGTTCAGTAAAACAAAGTCCTCTTGAAAAAAAAAAAAAAAAAAAAAAAAAAAGAATTTTCTATTTTGAGAAAAGCGAATAGAGACTTATTTTTTTGGATTTTTAATCTTTCTTTTTTGTTGCATTTCTCCACTGATTTTTATGTTGACATGTTTTAAAATTGTGCTGCACATGGAATTTCGACAAAACATACTTAATTTAGCCTATTTTATATTTATCTTCTCCATTATGAAAAATGTAGGTTTACGAAAGTTTTGAAAATGATTGCTATTTTCATAAAATGTTTCAGTGTATATTAAAATTGGTGATTAATATCAGAAATAGCATTTTGATTCAATTTAAAAAAGGTCGCTAAGCCTAAGCTGCTGATCTTATCTGTTCAAAAATTTTCGTGAGTACCTTCAAATGTTATTTTTTTCAGAACCTATTCAATCAAGTAAAAGTGTATGTGTGTTTGGTGACCATAAAGACCTTATTTCGTCACTATAAATTAAAAAATAGGTTCCATGTTCTAAAGGTAAAATCAGTGTTAAATCGATTTATTACTAAATCATGATATTAGATGGATGATAAATCAATTTAAGTTCTCAAATCCAAAGGAGCTACTTTCTGACACATTTTTAAATTCATTTTTCTCTGGAAATGCATAAAATTAGCAGGAGTTCAGAAACTATGTAATCAAAAGACATTTTCCATTTTTTGGTAAATGCAAAAGATCTTTCAGAAAACACTATCAAAGTGGGCGTTTTGAACAAAATTTCCACGACACTGCGAGACGGGAGAAAAACAGGTGGAGACATGAACACAATCACTTATAACTGAATAATTTATTTATCAAAAAATGGAAAACTCATTACACTTCCAAATCGCTTCAATTGTCAGGCCTGTCAATTTTATGCCTTTACATTTAAAAATAAGTCAAAAATATGTCAAAGTTTCACGTTGTTGAGCAGAGGATTTGAGAACCGCCTTAAGAAATTTCTATATTGCTCAATCCTAGCCATCATATAAAATTACAAAATAAAATTGATATGTTCAAAATATTGTGAGGTTTTATTAATTTTTGTTTATAAGATATTTTATGAAGTAACTATTACATGGGTACTGATATTTATGCTGTGAATGGAGAAAGATTAAACACAGCAAATTATCTAATGCCAACTGAAGTGAATTGTTGACAAAAGTTAAACATCTTTAACAACAACAAAAAATTGGGAGAAATGTACTGTAGAAACGTATGGAGGCCAAGCCAAAGTTCATTCATTTTCTGCCCAAATTTAAACAATTGGCAACTTTGCAATACATTCAAACTGAAAATAATACTTTTTTTAAATGGAAGTTTTTATAAATTTTTAAAAGAATAGAAGATTTGAAAAATTGGGAGAATGGGTAAAAAAGCAAAAACAAAAAGAAAAAAAGGACAGCTTTTGGATGGATGAAAAATCTGTTTTCAACAAAAATAGTAGTCAGTATATGAAAAAAAAGTCTCTTTTTTTCTGGTTGTTATACAAAATAGCCACTTTTGACGGATTTTGGGCTAAAATAGCAGCCATGGTTGTTTGATGATGAAAATAGTCATTTTAGTAGTCTTTTACTCATAGTTGCAAATGGCAGCCCTAGTCTGAAGAAAAAATTACATATAAATGAAATTATGCATTCAATAAATGAAATACTTTTCCACTGAAACTATTTTACAATAGTAAATTTGGCAACTGGTCTCAATTGGTTATCATAGATACGCAAGTACAGTTTTGACTTGACTATTACAACTGTTTACTCTCATTTACTAAGAAATAATTTTATCTTACTAAATATTTCAAATAAAGTAATGTCCCATTAACAAAATTTTCAAAATAATAATTTTTTTTTCTAATAAACTAAAATAAGATATAGTATAGTTAAGGCACTAATACACTAAATCTAGAAAATATGACAGAAAGATATCTCAACCAAGGTTGAATACTCTTCTCATAGCTTATCTCAAGTGATACTGTTTATTACTTATATATTTTACAACAAACTATTAAAACCTTTTTTTAATATATTGTGAAATCTTGAATAATCTCTTTAAAAAAAACACCTTTTTTAGATTAAAAATGAGTTGACTGAAAATGTTTTTGTAAGTATTTATTTTTCGTTTGTTTTATGTTGTGATGAAGAAATATTATGCAAAATGAAAATGGTTTATATTCTTAAAATTACCATAATAATGAAATAATTTTTTTTGTTTGCAACTAAAACTATTACTTTTAATGAGAAGAAGAAAAAAAAAAAATCAAGGACTGAAAAACTTCATACAGTATATACATGCTGTAATACAAATACTATTTTCATATTATAATCAAAAGTTTTAATTATTTCTATGGAGAATGAACTTTTAGTACTTAGTACAATGAACACTTTGTTTGGGTAGAATAGAGTGCATATTAAATATTTAAAAAATGGTTCACTAAATCAATCTTTCAAAAAAAGTTTGATAAACTAAAACACTTACTTTTGTTATGGTTGTATCTTTTCCATAATGCATCACCAGATACTCAGCTAACTGGATTAAAATTTCTGTATTGACAGCATCAAAACTACTTAGACCAGCTAATAATCTAACAGCTGGAATGAAATTATCTTGTTCGCCATATTGAACGCCAATTTCAACAACCCAAAGATCATGGCCTTCAGCATTTTTACCAATGCTAATAAAATGAAAGCAATATTAATAATAATAAACGGTCAAAATATATGAATATGCTCACATACAATAAAGGAGAAACAGAAAGATGCAAATAAGTAAGGTAACACTGGATTATTATATGCAACTTATACAAAAGTTATGTAATTTATTTTTTATTATAGTTCTTCATAAGTTTATACTCTGATGTTATATTTTAACAAAATTCAAAATTTCTTAATAAAATAATAACAATATCAGATGTATAATGAACTGTTTTACTTAACAATTACATTTGCCAATCTGGAATTCAATACAACAATTTATATAACCAAAATTAATAATTTCCTAAATAACAAGAAATATAAAAATTTCTAAGAAATTCTTAATTTCTGTTTTATGTACTAAAAAATGTGACTCAAGAAGACAGATAATGATATGGTCTAAGCAATATTCAGCAGTAATCAAGTGAAAAAGATCATCAAAAGATACTGTAGGGACCTAGATAAATTATTGTTATAGACAGGTTATCATCATTATAGACAGTTTGAATATATAAAATCATATTTTTCAAACTTTAAATTATTTAAACTTTTTATAAAAACTCCAAAAAGAAAATTTTACTAGCTTATAAGTAAACATTATAAAAATATACATAAAAAAGATGCAGAAATTTTTTCTATTTAGAAAAAAAAAAAATTGTTAATTTTGTTTGCTTACTTTTTGATACAAATGACATTTGCATGCACATATATTTCAGACCATCTAAAGAGTTCAGATGCACATTGGAAACATTTGGTACTGTTGCAACAAAATCCTGAAGAGTGTTGTTAATTGAGAAATTTGAGTTTTGTTTTGAGAACAGTTGGTAGCCTCTTCCTCATCACTCTCATGACCTTGTAATTAATTCTGCTAAAATATCTTCATTGCTTGTGCCGCTAAACACTTTCACATCATTGTTTAAGTTTAAAAAATCTTCAGTGTTCAATGGTAAAAGATAGGTTTGATGAGCTTTGGAAAGCACTAACAGCAGTGGATAAAGTGTCTACATATTCTTCATCTTGTTTAGCGATTTCAGTAAGGTCAATATTCATGTTTTTGTCACTTTTTTCTTCAAAGAATGAAGCTTTTCCCCAACAATTTTAGATTGTGGATGCTGTTACAGAATTCCAACTTCAAAAGACCCCAATCACACGAATTTTTTCATCAACTGCATATGGATTTGAAAGCTTGTTTTCCAAATTATAAACAACATTATGAAGTAATCTTTTCCGATAGCATCCCTTGAAGCACTTGATCACGCCTAAATCTAATGGCTGCAGGGTCGATGTGTTGTTTGGTAGTAAGTAAAACACTTTTAGGTTTTTCAAATCTGGGGGAGTTTTGTGAGGTGTGCAACTGTCAAATATGAGAGAAACATTCTTCTTTTTCTTCTTCATCTCTTTATCAACATCAAGCAGCCAGTTGTTGAACATTTCCTACATCCAAGCTTTATTTGCCTTGTAGTCCACTGCTATGCAACTTTTGACATTTTTAAAGCACCCTGGATCGTGTACTTTTCAGTGACTAATAGCTTTAATTTATCGGTTCAATTACTGTTTGAACACAGTAGAACTGACAGCGTCTGCTTCGATTTCTCCCTACCTTTACCGTTTTCTCCTTTAAAGGACATTGTTTTGTCTAGCATCAGCTAATAGAACAAAACAGTTTCATCTGCCTTGTACACATCACCAGGAATTTTTTTTTTTTTAATCTTCTCTTTTACTCGCTGTTTCCAGGATAAGGCATCCTTAACTGGAGCTGATTTTTCTTAACTTGCGATGGTTTTTAAATAATCCCATGACATCCACAAAAGGAGGTAAGTCTTCCATTGCTGTCTTTAAAATCATTGTTGCCTGGTAAAGACACAAATTTTCTTCATTTTTCAGTAATCATTGGTCCCCTAATGGGCACATTTTGCTTTCTCATCTTGCGCAACCATCTTAGGACAGCTTTGCCAACATCTTCATTTATGGCACAATGACACCTTTAAAACTGTTTCGTTTGCTATCCACTTTGCTTTTGTCCACAGTATCTTCAATACATTTTCTTTTTTTCAAAAAATTAGAAATCTCATACTTTAGCAGCATCAACTTGTTTCAGTCAGTGATCAATTTCTGAAATGATTTTTAACTTTTCTTCAAATGACCATGCTTTACACAGGGCCACCACTTAAACATGTATAAAATGAATTGCAAGGAAAACATGGTGGTCAGTACGAAATGAGTGGTGCCTAACCTATGAATGAAAAGGTTCAAAAGTGACCACTCAGAGAAAGAGGAAACACCACAATAGAGCCAACACGTGTCTCTCTTAGGGCTAAGGCCAGACACGCATCGTACACTATACGATTCAACATTTAAATGATATATTAAAATAATCACGGCTAGTGAAGACGAGCGTTGCGATAGTGATTCTTCGAATAATGGAGCCCAGAAGTTCTTGCAAGGGCTCAACAATGTGCAGTAGTTCAGAATTTGCCAAAGACAGAATAACTATTGCTGTCTGTCTCAAGATTGATATTATCACCCAAATATCATCTTTTAAACCATTGTACGTATAACCTGTAAACTGAAAACATTATATGTTCTGTTGGTCAAAAAAGAAACTATTCTAATATTATCTTTTGATTTGACAGGGAAAAAAAAAAAAAAAAAAAAAACAGGATTTCTTTCTTTTTTTTTCTTTTTAAATGGTATTTTTTTATCCATTAGCTTTTGAATTGCTGGTTTTTTTAATTTTATAGTAACTATTGGAGTACTTGATACTAGAATAGAACAAACTATGAATGAGTATAATTTAATATTTAACAGAAGTGCATAAAGTTTTTAAATATTTACAATAAGATTAGAATTTACTGCAGCATTATTTTATAGAAACGAAAATTTGATTTAAGATTTTTGTGAATAATACAAATAGGATTATAACTTCCTAGCTTTGAATTAATTTTTATCAGGAATAAAGTCATTTTCTCTCTAAACAAATAGCAAAATTTTGCAACAATAAGAAATAAATTACCTATAAAGTGATGTTATAGCAGGATAATGGGTAACCAAATGCTTCAAGGTTGTAACCATAGAGGAATAATCATGAGTACGGATGTTTTTAATCAATGGATCCAAGACAATATCTACATTTGAAAAGTAACCTTTTTCCACTATGGCTGTTTGCATCACACTTTCATGTTCATGACACGAGACTAAAAAGATTAAAATAACAAATGATAATGAAGTACTATAAAATTTAAAACTATTTCATTTCTTGTTCTCTTAATTAATCAATGCTAATAATGGTAATTATAATAAAAACTAATAACAGCAATACGTTTCTACCAAAAAAAAAAAAAAAAAAAAAAAAGGATTTAAAAAAATTAAAAAATAAATAAATAGTACAAAGAAAAATTTCAATGATTATTAAAGACACCAAAAGTACTTTTCATTAATTTAATATATTTTTAAAAGATAAATTTTAATTTTAAATAGAATTTATAATGGAAAAGCATAAAAAACTCTAAATCGATATTATTTGGAAAATGAAGCACGGATACTTTATCAAAAATTTTCAATAACACATTTTTAAATTTATAAATACAGGATTGTACAAACAAGGGTCGATCCAGACAAAATTTGGGTCCTATTTTAAGCCCCTTCACAAAAGTCTATTTAATAAAACAGACCCTTTCACAAAATTCCTCTTAATGAAATAGGCCCATTCACAAAATTCTATTTCATGAAAACAAATGCTTCAATAATTATTTTTGTTTTATTAGACTTTAAAATGTGCAATCTTATACACAAAAGAAGTTCACCAGAAAGGGAAACTTCAGCAGAAGCATTTAAAGAAGTTATTAATAATAAATGTTTTATTCAAATAAGAGTAACTGGATTTCATCTTCCATTACAAAATTTTATTTTCACAAAAATAACTTTTACTTTTCACAAAATGTGCTCCAAGAAAAAAAACCTGTATTGACCCCTGACAAACCTACCTACCAAGATTAAATGTAATTTTTTCCACTAGTACTAAGTGTAGCTGTTTAATGTGATATGCTTGCATTATCAAGGCACATGTTTAAAAGGCTTTTTGTATTATTTTGCAAGATTTTAAAAAATAGCCAGTTAAATAACAAAAACAAATAAATAAACAGCCAGCCTGTAATAGGTTTTCATCACTCAAAAATACCCCCCAGGCACCCAAAAGTCCAGAATAAATGAGACAAGGATTCCAAGTGAAGTTTGGAATTAAAGTTGACCCTGAGAGACAACACACAATAATGAACCAACATGCAAAATCTTCCTGGCAATGTAGACAAAGTGTTCTCAAGGCTATATGCTGCTGATCATACAGATCAGAATCTGTTTTCTTGAATTTGTTTACTAGATTAATTATATTAGATATTATGTGTCTATGAGCTAATTTTGACTTCAAAGTTCATTTAAAATGTGTGTCTAATTTATACTGGACTTTGCTGGTATGGATATATACTTTATGAAAACCATCTGCTTGGTGGCATAGGAAACAGTTAAAAAAAAAAAAAAAATCTTGAGAAATGATTAAAAAAAAAATTAAACAAAATGCTTTAATGATACAAATATATTAGAATACTGTACCCCTCTTTTGTGGTTATTATGGTTTTTATGCAACAATCTTTTGGCAAGGGTAAAAACTCAGCACTTGAGATAATTGACCACTATTCTCCCTAATGTTTCATCACTGTATATACTTTCTATAATTAATCTAATATTTATATTTTAACAATAATAAAGTTACTTTACGTAGCTTCTAAGAAATGGAGTTTAGGTATCAACAAAAACAATTTTTCTTCATTTGATTCACCAATCGAGTTTATGTTCTTAACTTACATTAGTTGGTGAAATAAATAACAAACATAATAAATTCTCCTAATAAAAGATTTCATTTCTTTTTCTGTGCTGACATTGAGATAGTTAAAAGAATAATAATAAAAAAAAAGAAATGGGGGGAGGTGGCAGGAAATAAGCAATATTGAAAGTTGTAGAATTTATATAAATTAAAATTCTACAAGCATGAAAACTTCAATAAAATATAATTATACAATATAGTGTCAGTAGTTTATAAAGACAGAAAGAAAAGGAAAAACTAACTTAAAATAGAAAACAATGTAAAAAGATAATGAGTAATTTATATTTCCAATCTTACAAACTTTTTTGCCGTAAATGAATAAGTTATCTATAATAAAAATGCACAAAAATCATATTTACATGAAAAAATGTAAGAGCCTGGAGCCAAATTGACGGCAAAAAATCCAGTTTTGGCATCAACCGGTATAATTCTTGTAGTATGTAGCAATTTCACAGTGGCATTTGCCATAGGCTTTCCAAATGCATCTACAACATGTCCAGTAACACCTGGAAAATTGAAAAAATTAAAAAAGAACAGTTAAATGCCTTTTAAGAATTTTAACTTCAACATTTTAAGCATCCTCACAAGCTTTTTCCGTAATGTAATTTTTTAATTCACAGGTTGATTTAACAAAAATTTCATATAAATGTTAATTTTTTTCCCGTGCATATGATAAATAAATATGCAAGGTAATAAAATACAAATCCTCGGCAGATTCCCAAAACAGCCGAGACACCCCATTTGGCGACTTTTCTGACAAGCGCCAAGTACCCCACATACGCCAATCTAAAATGCGGCAACCTGAAAACTAACGTGATTGGTCCACTTTCCTGAATGCTTCCAGACTGTTTTTTACTTTGTCATCACCCTGGAATCATGGGAAATACAACATTTATAAATAACGACATATTAGAAAACACAGGAAAAGTGATTTTTATGAGATTCAAAATAAAACAAACTATTTCAACATAAGTTTATTGAAAATGTGAAATTTTTAAAGTACCTTTCCAAATCAGAGTAACAATATAATGATTAAAATTTTCATTTCTCACCAATTTTCAGAAAAAATCATGGGGTCATTTAATATTGTAAGTACGTTCCTATATTATAGTAAACATTGAACAATTCATTTCTAATTTAAAGAAGTATGAACGCTTCGCGTTCATAAAAAAAATAATATATATCACTGAATACAGCAACCTAGTTCTGCAGCAATCTGAAAAACACAGGAAACTCGTTAAAGTGGCAATCAGCGTACATGTTGAACGCTTCGTGTTCATTAACCGAAAAAAAACATCACTGTCACCAGCAGTTCTCGGTGTGTAGCAATCTCAAAATTCAGCAGTTCTCGCTACCTAGCAATCTCAAAATTTAGCAGTTCTTGCTGCATAGCAATATCAAAATTCAGCAGTTCTCAATGCGTAGCAATATCAAAATTCAGCAGTTCACGTTGCGTAGCAATATCAAAATGTACAAAACTCCTAAGGTCAGCATACATGAGAAATATACAATAAACGGCTAATATGAAACACTATAATAAAAAATACATAAAATTATTAACATACCTTAACAAACATCTCCTTTCTTGAAAACCAACTCTATAAAATATTGAAATGCCATAATTTTGTAAATTTCTAGTCGTTGATAAACTTCATTTAACTTTCCAGCAAAAAAAATGAACAAATACTCACAATTTCAAACTAAATTACACAGGTACTTTAACTTTCAAATTTTACAACTAAAAACAGCAAAATATATTAACAATAACAAACTCTAGCCTTACCGTCATTTAATTTTACAATTACAAAACGTCTTTCTTCTACACCTCGTTGTACACAAATTACAAAACATGCGGAGTTGAGTTGTCAAAGATAGGCGTAGCCATCCAATACACAAGAAATCAACCAATCCCATTCAACCAATCCAAATTCAAGATCACACAACTGAAGGCATGGAAAGAATTTACGAAACGAAGTGGTAACAACAAAGATCCATTTATCGCCTCGCCAAATTGAATGATGCCAAGTGTCTCGGCTGTTTTGGGATTTAGCCAAATCCTCATACCAATGCTTTTCACAGATATTTTTTTTAAAAATCATTAAACATACATGAAAAATATAAAACCTTAGTAAAATTCAAAATTTAAAGTTAAAATTCTCAATTTTGTTTTCCTTGTTAAAAACAACTTGTTAAAACATATAAAAAAAATCTTTTGTTTTAAAAATAAACTTCTCTTGGTACTTCTTTGTTATAGGGAGCTTGGCATAAGAGAGAAATGGGTGAGGTTGAATTTCGCGAGAAAAGCAAAAATTTCAAAAGCACTTTCTGGCAATGTTTATTTACATTTTTAAAACATCATCAGATTGTCACACTGAGAAGCTATTTGTTTAATTTATCCATGAAAAAGTCATATAATAATATAATGCAAAATATATTACATAAATAAGCAATATAAGATTAGAAATGTTTTCATTGGTCGCCATTTCCCTTTCCTGATTGTTTCTAATATTTGGTGTGAAAACGAACCTTCTTAAAAATGAGTTATGCCACAGACCGTATACCAAAGAAGTGCCCTTTTCTTTTTAGCTTCTTCAAACTGCAGACCATGCAATCACCTTTGTAGAGATAAAAAATTCATGTGCAGAATTTTGAAGCAAAACAAAATTGGACAATAATAAAAACGTCATGACACCCCCCCCCCACCCCCCACCCCCCTACATACACACTTCTTGTTCTTCAGTTTAATCATAAATTAAACTACTTGAATGAAAATAATAAAAATCTTGGCTTTTGGTCAATCTGCACTGATAGTATATTTATCTAATATTTTGAAAAACAGGTGAAGCATAAAATAAAAACATAAATGGAAGTCATTTCAATCACAGCAACTGGCAAAATTGTTTTACTTATTGATAAAAGCAGAATGCAGAAACTTTTTCAGGCTGTTTTTATAATGTGAAACAAAAACAATAATCATTAATAAAAAAAAATAGCCATAATGAGTCTTCATGTATGGAAAATACATAAAATAGACCAATTAACAAAATTGTTTACAAAAAATGCAATTTTTAAAAACAAAATATTAAAAAAACAAAAATTACCTTGAGATGAGGCATATAAAAACTGCATCAGTGGCTTCAAATTAGTTACCCATAAAGAAGGCAATTCACTAGGTTCTGGATGACTGCAACAGCTAACATGAGCTGCAATCTAATGAGACATTTAAAAAAAGTAAATAAAATAAAATCAGATTTATTAATAGAAATAATTATTAATATTCCCTTCACATAAAAAGTTAATATTCTCTTCGTATTATTCTAGTCAATAAACAGACAAAGTTGAATTATTTATAATCAAGGTTTGTCGGAATTCTCCTAAATCTAGGAGCCAGTTTTAAATTTAGGATATTTCACATTTTCATGTTTTTGTAGTAGAAGTATGTTACTAATAACTTTGGTTTGAGGAAATTATTTCTGCTGTATAAGTCAAATTATTTATTAAAGGTGCTTGTTAAAAAAAAAAATAATGTTACAGTAATATAAAGCTATAAAATGGTAACACTCATATAAATACATTTAATCTTTAATCTGATTACAAAATGAAAATACCACATGCAAATAATGTACTGACTTATAACATACTGTAAAATGATCAAATCTAAAGCACTTTCAAATTACTGTTCTGTGACCACTTAAAATTATTGTTGATTTTATCTGTGGTCTGCAATGATCATGTACATATCTTCAATTTTACTATGCATGCATCAATGTTTTTCTTTGCGAAAATAGAAATATCTAACTTTTTGTTTGATTATATCAAAAAATATATAATAAAATAAAAATTTTGTAGACATTTTTAAACTACAGTTAAATTGCAATGAAAGTTTAATTTTGTTTTAATAAATGATTCTAGCCTCATTATTTATAAAGGATCAGTTTGGCATTTATTTATTAAGCCCACTATCATGACAGGGACATCTACGATATTTTTCTAATTTTACAGTTACAATTCTCATGAACAGTGATAAAAAAAACTACTTTCTTTTGTAGCAAACTGCAATTACGACAACTTTATTGGAAACATAATTAACTATAACTACTTGTTTTAAAAAGTAGAAACTACAAACTACTCAGCGTTTGAAATCCTTGTTGGTCTGCAGGACCAGTAACTTTCCCCCTTCTCTGAGAGGTAAACGTAAACTTTCGCGTCTCTGAGAAAACTGCAATCAAACACAAATCGTATAATTTTATTTAAAAAAAAAAAAAAAAAAATTGCATTAAACATTAGTCAGCTGAAATAGATAATCTGAAATGCAATATTTAATTAATAATTTCATAGTTTTTCTTTATGTATGGTTTAATTTTTAGCAAATTATAATTTTACATTTTTTTATGATGAAAATTTTGGATAACTGCAAAGGAAGTTTGATTTATATTCTAGGAGTATGTGTGTGTGTGGGGGGGGGGGGGGGGGAGTTCACTCAAAGGATTAAAGGGACTTAATAGAATTGTATGTAGCAGGCCAGTGATGATTATTGAGGACCAGTAAATTCTTATGCTTACTGGCCCTTGGGACCAGTGACTTTTTTATACGAATTCTACCGCTGCTACTTTTCAAAAGTAGTCACTACTTCATTTTTTTCAGATTTTGTCAAAGGATCTAATCTACAGTTGAACTTAGGGACACAAATTAAAGATACAGTGGCCCCCCTCATTATATTGCATCTATGGAAATACAATCAAATAAGTGTGACATAACTGAGGACATTAGAAAATTAATAAAGGTAACATAATAGAAAATGTTTTGTGTTTGTCTCCAAAATGTTAGTTTATACACATATTACAATTTTCCTAATGGAATTAGAAATATACACATAATACAATCAATATTTCAATATAGAATAAACTCTGTCTAAGGCAGAATCGATCGGGACCGAGAAAATTTTCCGTAGTAGACAATATTCTGCCTTAGACAAATTTTACTCTATGTCTATGGATTCACAGGAACTTGAAAAGCTTTCCCAGTTAGACAGATTTCCGTCTTATACAAAACCTGCCTTACAGAGAGTTTACTGTAGCTATATAATAAGAAATACAGTTAAATTACAGCTTATTTTTTTGAGAGGCGTAAAAACAAAGCTATATATCTAAGTGATATAACTAAAAGCTATTATTGTATATAACATATTTACTGCACAAATTAAAGTTCATTTATTATTCTTGTGGTATTATAATGGGGGCATCAAATTATAGCTGACACATGAATTTAACTCTCCAACACACTCTTAATGTGTTAGTTGAAATGAGTTTTGTGAATTATATTGAGTTGTTTAATTATATAATCTAAAATAATTACAGAATAACAACTGTAAAAGCAAACAATAAATAAAAAATAAGCACTTGGTTTTACAAACAAGTGTCAAGGAAAAATCTGTGACTTAATGTGATGTGTTGTTAAACATTGCAGTTGAGATTTGTGGCTGAGATTCATAAATTGTTATGAAAAACATATTTTGTACAAATAAAAGCAAGTTACGATTATGCAATTTTAAGAATGGCACCCTCCCCCCCCCCCCCCCCCAATTCTGAAGTAGCATTAAATGTAGAGTCAGTGCTTGTGACAAACTACTGTTTTTTTGTATTGTTGTGAAAAAAATATCACAGTTTATTTATTTTACCTCCTTTTCCAATTTGTTCTCAGTGCCATTACCAATTAGGCCTACTTCACCACTGGCGTTTTGTGACCTCCAGCATACTTCGTTAGCTGAATTTAGGCTCAGCCTTCTCCAAAGTCACAGATATCTCGCAGCCATTTTAAATGTGCATGCGCCAGTCAGCTCTCTCCATTTGTTGCAATTTCTCCTCTGGTGGAGAAACTTTGCGTATCGCCTGTGCCTCTTAAAGAGGCATGTGTTTTGCTCTCACTTTGTATATCAAAATTGCCCATTTCATTACTGTTTTTCTCATTTATTTTCTTTGGATTTTGTCATTATTTAAGTTATCTAATCAATGTAAATTTTAAAGTGTTATTATTTTTCTTGCCCAGTAGCTTTTGTATTTATATTGAAGTCATTAAAAATCTAATCAGAAATAAGTTTAATGAATATGCTATTGGAATGCGAATAGCGCAAAGATTCGAAGGCCCGAGCCTGAGTGCCTGCCTTCAAAGTTCTGAACCGAAAGTTTTAAAAGATGTCTCAAGTCGCTATTTATTTTCTAAAGGTGATGTGGTCAACTTTTTGATGTCCTTTTTTTTTTTACAATTATTACTTTAAGTGCTGCTCAATCACTTGCCTTTTAAGGAAACATCTGATTTTTTAAGAATTTAGTTTAAAGAAATTTTCGTATTTGAACATGCATTGACCATTGGTGGATACCTTCAAACTTCCTTCCTACTATTAGATTTTAAATAAACAAGAATTTTTACCACTAACCTTTTTTTATTTTGCCTTCAAGATTTAAACATCTTCAAGTAAGATAAATTACTATTATTTTATGTTCTCTCCATTATCGAATTCTTGACCTCAAAGAATCATAGTTCATTATATAGGTTATTATTCACAATGCATTTTCTCAAGATCAAAATATAACGTGCTACATTACAAACTATTAAATAGATAGCTGCCATAGTTATCTCATTTAATTCAAAAACAATTTAAAGCTTATTAATACAATAGATTGTCAGCTCTAGCCAAACTGTGTGAGTGTAAACATATGCTGTACAGTCCATGCTTTAAGTAGAAAAGTTATAATATATGACATTTTCTCTTAAATAAATCTACAGTATAAGTTCAGGGAAAAACTTGTACTTGTGAAATATCTCAGAATATTTAATAGTTCTTAAGCTAAAAAAGATGACAAAATGTGTTGAAGATAAAATCCAGTTCAGTTATTAAAAGCTTCAAACAATAAAATAAACAAAATCATCTTTAAAAAGATTAAACAGACAGTTTCTTGAGATATATATCAGAGAAGATTTTAGGCTGATTGATAACAGAAAATATTGCACTTTACTAGTATAAGTTCTTTGATTATTGTACTTTAATGGTCATTTAAAGAAAATATTATTGTGTCATAACAATGAGGGAAAAAAAACAGTTCACCAATTTAAATATTAATATTCATAGCTACTAAATATTCAAAATAAAAGACTATTATATTCATCCAACTGGAAAAGAAAAAGTGTTCCTATTACATGAGATATTTAAAGAAATTATCCTTTAACAAGCAAGCTAATAACGAACTTCAGTCTACTCATAGCTGGAGAGAGTACACATGCTTTGTGATCTGTTTATAATAGTCATACATAAGCATTGTTATGATGATAATTATGCAATATGACAGGGACGGCGAACCTATGGCACGCTGCAGAATATTTTTGGCGCGGCATAAATTCAGTTTCTACATAAAAATATTGTACAACTTCACAAAATGCATTAATTAATCTATATCTTGCCTATGTTTATCTGAAATAAATTAGTTCGGTTGGTTGTCATTGCCATACTGATTGAAGAAACTGAAATATATCTCAATGTATCCCAATCTAGCTCAATATTGGCTCCCAAAATTTTAAGAATGAGAGAGAATTAGGAGATTATCACAAAAGGATTAAAAGGCATTATAATAAAAAATGTCAATGGTAAAATTATAACATCTAGGAATTCAATTCCAGACACTAAAAGCTGTAGATTCTGGTGCTTGCTATTTAGACATATATTCCTGCGAGACATTCTTTTCGGAAATAAATAATGTGAAAAATTCAAGTAAAAACATCTTATCAAAGAAGTTCAATTCAACTTGCATTCTCTTAACTAAGTACGAAACTGATATAAATTATTTGGCATGTAAGATGAGACAACAGAAATAATATTTTAAAAATAAATTTCTATCGTATCATATCAAATATTAACCATATTTTTTTAATTCTAAAAACAAAATTTTAAGTAATTTTGATTTATTATTATTTGATCTATTATTTTTTTTTTATTGTTGGCACATCAAGATCATGTAAAATGTATTTTCGGAAAAATTTGGCACACGGATGTGAAAAGGTTCGCTGTCCCAGCAAAATGACCTGCATTGTGATATGCACTAATGTCAAGCATACATACAGTGCATTAGAATCATTTACAAATTGCTATGTCACAATGATATTTGAAAGTATGAAACTAACGGCAAATGCTAAAAGTAATGAAAATTCAGTAGAACAGCTGTCTAAATGGAAACAGAGTTTCATCAGTTAAAAAGGTAAATGATGTATTAATAGTATTTAAATGAAGTTAAAATAAAAAAAATCCCTGCCGGCTCGGGTCTACAGGCGGAGGTAGATTTCGATGTTAAGTACTAAATTCTCGACCAAAACTTAAATCAAGATTAGAGATAAAACTCAGTTTCTTTACAAAGAGTGAGCTGTAAGGAGCTAAACTTTTTGTGAAAATTATAATATACACGAATACACACACACGAGTATATGGAATAGGTTTAAAAAATGGCTACAAAAAATTCAGATAACCTTAAAGTGTTAAAATATGTTAATATTTCTATATTCGGGTTTTTATCATGTTTTAATACGTTTCTTCAAACTTACATGGCGTTACATATTCACCTGCTGAGGTCCATTATATTTCCAATATGACGCAATATACATATTTTTTTAATTCGTCAAACTATTTATTTTATTTTGAGTTTTCATGCTGAAATCTTGCTCTAGAAAACTTATGACGTAATATTCAATTTGTTTTCAATTTGTCAAACTATTTAATTTTACACGTGAAAATTTTGCAAAAGAAAAGTAATTGTTGTGGTGAGAATTTTATTGTTTTTTTTTTTTTAATTGTTGGCAACTGCTATAACGAAAAACTTTTATTTTTTTCCTGCCATTGTTGTGTAAGAGCTGGTTTTATCAGAATCATGTTAAGACAGTATTCAAAATTTTGAACTCTCCCCATTTCCACCCTCTTTGGCCGATTTCACCAATTTTCTATCCCTGCCGAGATATTAGCTATATCAAAGTTGTTGGCGAGTTTGAGGACAATCTGTGCATAATTGCGACTTTTATCGTGCGGACAAAATTTAGTACATACATACATACATACATACATATACATATATATATATATATATATAAACTTTTTAGGTGGGGGTGGTTTTGGATTCCTGGGGTCCTATAATGAAAAGTTATGAAGGAATTTTTCAAAAGTCGCACCATGGTAATGACTGCAATAGGTAGTATTTCTTACGAAATCTACCTAAATGAAAGTGATGATGTGTAATTGGAATTCTAGCATGGTGTTTCTAACACAAACTAATAGAAAAATAGTTAGTATTATAGCTTTGCTACTAGTAGCACACTAATTCACTGATCACAACAAAAACATTTATTCTATAAATTATGATATATATTGCTAAAATTTCTAATTGCCACCCCTATTTCTTTATCAACATGACGACATTGCATTTAGGATTTGTTGAGTTTTGTTTATATTTGTCAATTATACTACAAAAAGGGTGTAAAAAAAAAAAAAGAGTTATACAAAAGATAAGAGGATGAACTAAATTACTACATACTGCAATGGTTCCAAAATGATCAAAGGCATAGTCAAGGAGAGAATGGCCATTTGATGCTTCAGTTTCATTAATTTCTGCACACATGGTTGCTTTTGACAAGAGAGGGTGGGCAGATACAAACATTCTTGAAGTGTATCTAAAAGTCTTTGTAGTTTCACTATTCTCATCCTCTACAAAATTTTCAGGTAAACTAAACAAAATATACATTCATTTTTAAATACTGATGCCGGTAGCAAAGAACTGTACTATTGACACTTATAAACTATTTAATGATTTAAATACATAACAACAGCTTTAGCACTTTTTTTATTAAAGTGAAACAACTAACAGCATCTGACTTTTGAGATTTTAATACTAAATCATAAGAATACTTCCCAACTATCAGTAAACACATGTTTAATATCTTTAAAATGGTCAAATTAGAGAGTTATATATAATTTTTCAGATGAGGTATAATATAATTCCACTGCATATAAATTTTGAGATAATTGGTAAGTAACTAGGCTCAAATAGGAATAAATAAATAACTTTTAATTATAGATATAAAAGTTGTATTAACTCTTGTTCCAGTAAGAGAACATAAATAGGAACAATTTGCTTTAATTACACAAAAGGAACAACTTGCTTTAATTACATAAAAGGAATAATCTGCTTTATGGAAACATTTTCACCTTTTCTGGAAAACCTCATTTGTTGAGTTACGCCGTTTTATTAATAAGTGACAATATATTAAAATGCAAGTATCCCAAGCAATTTATATATTACACACACTTTTGTAAATTTTTTAATTATCTATTTAAAAAATAATAATAATAAAGAGAGGATCAGATGTTGCAAAATATTAGTCAGACTTTTAAAAACAATGATTGGTAATGGTGAACATAGACAACCAAATTTAAAGATCAGTATAAACAAAATTTTAAGCAAAATTCAAGTTCAAACAAGCAGAAAAGTGAAGGGAAAAAAAAAAGAAAAAAACAACAATCATCATTTTTCCTTTTCAAAAAGAAGGTTGATATACGAAAAACATTGGAATTTCTATTTAAGGCATGCTTTTAAAACTATTTTCAAACTAAATGGGGGGGGGGAAAGAAGTGAAATAAACATATTTTCATTTAATTTTACTTAATAAATGAAATCAAATAAGTACAAATAGGAACAAGGCACATTTAATTATATTAATAAATTTTCTAGTTCAAAACATGCTTACTTGACTAGAAAAAAAAAACACATAAAAGTTGACAGCTGCGTGTAATCAAAGTACAAACATTTATTAATGATATTTTTTATTAATTTGGGCAAGTTTTAAATACTTAATTTTTAATTAAAAAAATTATTTACAAATCCTTGCTCTCTTTCCCTCTCTTTTTTGTCTGAATGGGTTTAACAAATTATTTAAAATGACATGTATAGTGTTAAGAAAAAAAGGAAAGGACTCAATTTTACTATTTTACTAAAACACTTTATTGCATGCAACATAAATAAATATATATATATATATATATATAAATTAAATTTCATTACAATTTAAGTATAAATTATTTACAATTAGTATTCTCGTCAAACATAATTGGCAGGGCTATAAAGTCTCATTAAAAAGGGAAAAACACAAAGTGATTCTTAATAATGAAATTTTTTTTATTAAAAGACAGATTCAGTGAACATAATTAGTACTATCGTATTAGCTGTATGCCAATGATTAATCTCCAAAGAAATCACCAAGGATTCAACCATTTGTATCAACTCTTTTGATTCTGAATATTTCAGTATACAAGGGCATAGTACAATTACATATCTGATAAACTCGTGATTCAATTATTTTGGTGCACTTTTAATTTCATTATGGAATATTAGCCAAAACAAATACTGAACTACTTACACTGTTAAATATAAACAAGTTAAACTTCCATAAGTTTAAGAATAAATTATTTAAATAGAAATATATTTTACACACCAGAATTCAAATTTTCCAAAACAGTAATTTTGATAAGTGTTTAACAAATATTTCTGTACAAAGCAGTTAGCATTTCTATCTAATTAAATATTTTTTCAGAAAATGGATATTAATTTTTAACAAATAAAATATTTTTTGGGGAAAATGGGTATTAAAAGTACTGAATTTTGAAATGGATAGAACTAGAGAAACAAAATTGCTATCTTTAGAGGAATATGTAAAAAAAAAAAAAAAAAAAAAAAATCTCTTCCAGCTCGGCCTACAGGCGCAGGTAGATTTCGAAGTTAAGTACCAATTTCACCAACAAAAACCAAATCAGGATTAGAGATAAATTCGCTTTAACAATTTTATCTGGCCGCTTTTGATGAGTTTTTAATTTCATTTTTTTGTAAGAGCTGATTTTATCAGGATCATGTTAAGGCAGTATTAAAAAAATATTTTTCCATGCTCAAATACTCGAAATTTTCTGACACATTTTCAGATTTATATTTAAAAGGAAAAACATGAAACTTGCTGACGTGATTTTTTAAGACATTTATAAGCGACCTATGCTTTTATTTTTCGTTCAATTAAATAACAATTATTTTCTCAGTAAGACCATATTTTTCGAAGTTCCAACACAATCGCTTTGAAAAATTCGGTTCAAAATGCCCTCTTTGACATCATTTTAAAAAAATATATTCTGCCTCTATCAAAAAAATCAACCATTACGGTACATTATATAGTTTCTGAATAAGAGAACCTACCAATTGGATGCATTTGAAAGCAAAAATGAATTTAAAACTGAGTCAGAAAATAAGCAGTTTGGATTTGAGTACATCCTTAATACATTATTTTTTTCTTCAACCTCTATGTATTTTTAATTTGTTTTTGCTATAAGAATTGGTCCTATCAAAAACTTGTCAATGCAAAAGTTGTAGATAATATTAAGAAGATATATAATAAATTCATGCGGATTTGATATCTTGTGAATTGACGAAGTTATGGATTTTTTTCTTTTTCAACACCCCCCCCCCCCCTTTTTTTTTAAATTAAAAAAAAAAATCTTTTGCGGTCACCATCGGTCCTGTCAAAAACTTGTCACTAAAAAAGTCGTAGGTAATATTAAGACAATTTATAATGAATTTAATTGGATTTGATATCTTGAGAATTGACGAAGTTATGAATTTTTTTCTCCTCAAAACCCTATTTTTTTTGTCCCTTGAGCTCATTTTTAGTTTTATCAAAAATCTTGTCATACATAAATTTTTGGCCCATTTTTTAGAAGTAATAATAACTTTAAACTGAGTTGATATGTATTATAATTAAGAAATTATGGGGTTGTTCTTCTGTTTTTCACAAAACCCCTCCCTATTTTCATCCTCTTGGTCCGTTTTGCCCATTAACAAACTTGACCGAGATTTTATGCCGCTTGATTTTATGTATCAGTTTGGAAAAGATTTATGCAAAATTATGGAAATTAACGTGTCCATAAAAAAATTATATAGATAGATAGCTATATAAAATTTTTTACTGGGGGTGGTTTTGGGTTCTAAGGGTCATGATCGGTGTAGATCTGCAAATTTTTTTTCGAAATTCCAACATAGGGGAGATCCCAAGAGGTAGTATTTCATATGAAATCTACCTAAAAAAGAAAAGAGAGAGAGATGGGTCCTTTTAAAGACGCTTAGCAAAATTTCCCCCACAAAACAGGACCCTTTACACAAAATTTTTTGTTTTCAGAAGAGATCTTTCACAAAATAACTGAAGTTGGAAAAGAACCTATTACCTAGCTTTTTATTTTTTTAATCATAAATGATCTTGTTAAAAATAGATAAACAGGAGCTTGAATATAACAATAGTTCCGAATTCATAAAATTATGAATGAATTTTTCACAAACACAAAAAACTGCACAATTTCATAAAAACAGGACTATGTGAGGAAAGTCTGGACCCCTGCTTTATTAATACCAATATAAATGTTTTGTAAGAAACGTACAACAGGACAAAATAAAAAAAAAAGTAATAAGTTTAGCAAAACTTGTTATTTATACAACCAGAGGAAAACTGCTAGCAGGAATCACAGAAAATTACCTAATTTTGAGTCCATCACCCTCTAAACTGATTAATGATGAATAACGATAATTCTTCAAGTTGTTTTTCAGGCCTTCAACAGGACCAAACATATCATTATAATCTTCACCAAATTTATCTCCATAGTCTAAATTATTATCAGAATTTTCCTTCCGGTCATCAACAGAAGGTATAATGTGCACAGCAATTCTATCCAGAAGTTGAGTGATATTTTTATCACCAGCTTTATATCCTAAAAAATCAAAAAAAAATAAGAATACATCAAGTAGAAAATAGTTCTTCAACAACAACAAAAAGAAGTCAAATTACTTATATTACTAAAATATTTCACACATAATATACGTTGGAAAGTAAGTCATGGCAATACTGTCATACATTACACATATTTTTTTTTAGACAAAAACATGGCACAAACTTCTACATTCCTTTGATGTAATTATCCCCAGTAGCAGAAACAGCGCAGCATGCAAGCAGGGGCTGCAGATTTATTTTATAGACTGCAGATCAATCTAACAGTATTAAAAATATCTGGACAAAAAAAAATTGCTAAAATTCAATTTTTTATCTAGATTTATTGTATTTTCTTTGTATATATATTTTTTTGCAAATGCAAAATTTGTTTATTTTATGGGCTACTATACTTTCTTATAGTAAACTTTGTCCAGCATTGGGCTGCAGATAAATTTTAGTTTGCTGCCGATTAACACAGAAAATTCTGCTACTGAGATCACTAACTCATATTTTTGCATTGGTACAACACTTCTGATAGACACCGGATGCCAGTAGCAGTCCTATTTTTAACATTTTTCATGAATGAGTTGCAGCTTATAACATATAAGAAAGTTTCTAGTATGAAAGCACTCTTCATGTAGGAGTTTCTCGAGTTTGCAGAAGAGGTCAAAATAACACACTAGAGAAACATAAGGCATGTAAAACAATCTCACATTTTAAATACCATTATTTATTTCTTATTTGAAACAATGTTATAAATTGGAATCTTACAGCAAAAGGATGGAACACTAAACAGATTCTACTCTTACCTCAAAACGAATAAAATATAGTTATATCATTTAGTACAAACCAACTGAAATTATATTTAAAAAAAACATTAATTTTGTATGATTATAAATAAAAACAATGTACAGTAAAACCTCTGAATAGCGACCACCACTGGAAGCACGATAAAGTGACCATACTTTGGAGGTTGCCGTTATTCAGAGGTTCAACACTTTAAAAGCTCAAAATTGCTTACATTAAAATAAAAATAACTGAATAAAATTATTTTATCCTTACAGTTAAAGAATACATAGTATTATACATACTATTAAACACTAAAGAAATCACTTATTCACAGTTTTTTTTAAGCATATCTCTTTCTCTAAATGCATAATTTTCGCAGATTTATTGTACAATTCGTTATCATTTTGAGTGAACGCAAAATTTTTAATTTCCCAGTTTCTCTACAACTTCTGGGACACTTTCCTACGACATTGGCCCAGAAATTGGGAGATTTTTCTCTTGACAGTTAGAAAGCCATTCCAAAAGGAACTTATCAATCTCATCATAATCAGTTCTTAGACGCTTAGTTTAAGATTCCAAATTTACACCTTGAAACGTCTTTTTTTTAATTACAGTATGGAACCATTTATCCGGAAACCAGTTAACCGGAAAACCAGTTATCCGGAATGATATTTCTGAAAGACTGATTTCAGAATCTTTGCAGAAAAAGGTATCACACACTGCCAGTTTGACATAGGCTTTGCTTAAACAATTGTATAATGTGATGACCACATCTAGTATTTGAAATGAAAACATATTTATTGTATTTTAAATGTTTTAATTTTCATGCAGAGGAAACAGAAGAATTTTTGTTCCTAAGGGATTCCCATAAATTACCTTCTTTTAAATTCTGGTTAACCTTTGATCTTTCTTGCATTGATATCCAAGTATAATTTAATATCAGAAATAACGCCACAACCACATATATTCCACAAAACTTATCAAATGGATGCTGCTTTCATACACAACCAGTTAACCGTAAAAACCAGTTATCCTGAATACATCTGACCCCAAGCATTCCGGATAAAGGGTTCTGTACTGTATTATTATTTTTAAGTAACTTTTTTTCAGAATGTCATCTTTCTTTGTCCTTCCGCAATTGTACATTTCAGCTAATTTTCATGCACTTACACCTTTTTTGATGTCCTGAATAACCTTCAACTTATCACTTAAAGTTAAAAATTTTCGCTTTGAACTCATTCTTTTAGTGAAAAACACTGCAATACATAGACAAGAAAAATCATCACACTATTCACTAAGAGTACAAATGACTACTGCTTGCCCAAACTTAAATTTCATCTCCGGCACATCTATTTAGGAATGGGGTTTGTTAAGCAACTGCTAGAGATTAGTAGAGAATTTGTAAGGACATCAAATAAGAAAATCCACCTCCACAATCTTCACAATATCAGTTGTAGTTAAAACATAACATTAAAAAAAAAATAATAAATGCTGTGGGGTGGCCATTGTTCGGAGGTTTAGTGTAATGTTACTTCTATGGAAGAGATTCAGTAACACTAAAACATAACCGGTATTCAGAGGTTACCATTGTTGGAGGTTTCACCATATTTGAGAAACATAAAATTTTAATTTTAATTGAAAACAAAAAAAGTCATTTGTGTGATATTGATGTAAATATGAAGAAAATATAATTATCTTGCTACTATGTGAATTTAATATTTCTTCAACAAATCTTTCAGACTAATTATTTTAAAACCTGTCTGATTTTGTTAAGAAGTTAAAATTATTGAACCTTCAACAAGATGTCTTGCCAGTCTCAGACATAACTCAGTTCCAGCAGGCTGATTCAGATGAAGCTTACCAAGAACAGCTACTTGAGGTTTCTTATGACTTTCCTTGACCTGCAATATAGACATCCATTAATAAAATTTCTAAATAACAAAATATGTTTACAATTTTAATTTTTAAAACTGAAAGAAAGAAAAAATATATTTATTGGCATTTGAACTAATAAATGTTGATAAAATTTAGTTTCTTCAGGAGTTAAATTTAAAATTAATAAATACATACAAACTAGAGCAAGGATAAAACATTCAGTAGTTTCATCAACTATCAATATTCTATTTTAAAAAATATATAATAATAATAATAATTGTTTAAAAAATTTTTGATGTATTTCAAACATTCTATAATAAAAAAAATAAAATTTTGATAAAAATAAAATAAAATGAACAACCAAATGAAAAAGAAGAGCAATTACAGTTTTAAGTTATGCATTAATGAAAACACGTAGTGGTTGGAGAAACATATTGAACAATTTTATATGAGGTTGGCAATCATGTAATTTTGTTTTAAATATATTTAGAAGTATTAAATTACTCTTGCATTACATTTCTTTTTTATATCTTAGTTTTCATACAAATATTGGTGTTTAGTAGTCACACTAAAGGATAAAAAAAAGTAAACAAAACAGGGATCTGTAGATCAATCTGATAAATTTTCGAATCTGCAAAATATTTCATCTCAAACTGTGCAGATGTTTTTTGCATTTACAAGTTATTAAATAAAACCATATGTGAACTTTTTTAAAACTCAAAATTTAAAATTAAGATTCCCAGCTTCTTTTTCTAACTTCTAAATCTAATTCTTAAATCTAACTTTCTCCTGTTAACTTTATTTCACAGTCTAACATTTATTACTTTCCTACTTCAAAATTGAACAATCTTTAAAAGTAAAAATTATGATTAAGCACAACTTTGCCTTCTTAGTGGTTAGTGCAAATCTCAGATATAGTCAAACACAGTAAGACATCATGACTCTGTATAACTTCTGGCCAATTAAAAATAAACCTCCTCCTTTTTTGATAGATGTGTCCTCTGCTACAAATAATTAAAATTACCCATTTATATAGCAAGTAGGCTAAAAATTGTGGCATTTTCCTGATAATGAATTGATAACAAAGTTGCTGTCGCTTGGGGGAGTGTTCTTTGCTTATAATGGCACCTAAACATCGTGAAGCTCTCATCACAACTACACTTAATTTTAATAAAAAGATCATTAATAACAAGCAATAATAATAAATCAGGTGCCAAAAGAATGTGCATCAGAATTATTGTGTAACATGACTACACACTCAATACGATAAGAAAAGTATGAAAGTGCCCAAATTATATATATATATAAGGCATTAAAATATTAAAATCCCATCTTAACTCTCAAATTTAAATTAATTTCCAATTAAATATTTTTAAACTTTAACTATTTTTTAATGTCGAAATCTGAATCTGCCCTTTTAAAGCTGTTTTCTTAGCAAAACAATGTTGCTTTCAGATATTAAATTGTAACCAACTGCAAGATTCAAAATGCAAGCTAAGCTCAACTTGCAAGAGTCTGTGGTTTATAATGCAAATGTTGCTTTCGGATATTAGATTGTAACCAACTGCAAGATTCAAAGTGCAAGCTAAGCTCAACTTGCAAGAGTCTGTGGTTTATAAATGCAGCTGGCTTTGCTCATGTCACAGACCCGGGCATTTATAAAAAGCTATTAAATCAATAATCACTTTTAGTTAAAAGTTTCTTCCTAATTTGATATCTTTGTACCCAGCTGAACTTATTACAAGTGCTGATCAAAAAACAAGAGCCCCCGTAAAAAAGATTGATTTTGTAGTAGAGATTTTTCAGTGAACTTACGACGTTGCAGTAATTTAATATTTAATGCTCCTGGGGGCTTCTCCGAACATGATTGATTATGATTGTTTCTTAGAATTCTTAATAAAATAGTTCGATCAACAAAAGCGGTCCCAAATCATTTCTACCAGCTTAGTTGTGTCTCATTACCTTAAATAATATATAATCATATTCTTGACATATATGCAATATCAAAATGCATGTATCATTTAAATGTTATTAGTCTGTTGCCAAATATTCAGTCAAGTCTCTCTAATATGTATAGTTTGGAACAAAAGGTTGTGCAGATTAGAGAAATTTCCAGATTATAGGTCATTGTTTGTGTACATTTTTCTTTTGCAAATACAAAATGAGTTATCTTTGTTAATGCAGGAATGAATCTCAGAAAGGAAAAATAATGATTTCCAAATAAGTTTTGCAATCAAATTTCTCTTCAACATTAAAAAAGCTTATGAACTGCACAAAAGTAAATATTGTAAGCATATTCGAAAAATACACTGCAATAAATTAACCATATAAATTTCAAATGTATAAATCCAAATGCACATTCATTACTGATTAGTTTTAAATTTCTGAAACAGTAATGTAACTAACTGTTTCCATACTTTGCTCATATATATGTTTCTAAATTAAATCTTGCAAGTTATGCAAAAATTTAATATACTGTCAAGAAATGACAATATTTTGATATATTTTTTAAATTTTAAATTTTATTAGTTTTGAATTTATGATTAAGAGAAGGGAGAGTTAAATTGAAATTCAATTATTAAATTATCGAAAAAAAGTAACTTTCTATAAAAAAATAAAAAAAAGTTGCTACTGAATTTCTTCAAAATTTTAACTACAAATTTCATTGTTTACATTCGAATATGTATTGCAGATTAAAGGAGTTTCTAGATTACAGATCTACAGGTTAAATGGGGTGACTGTATTAATAATCTCCTATCCTCGAAAACAGAAATTTATCAATAAAATATTAAAAGTTACCTTAGATGAAATTATAATGAAAGTCAGTGCTTTGCGACCTCCAGTACCAAAATTAGCCATAGGCATAACAATATCTGAATTTTCAGTGGCCAGCTGATGTAACTGATCATGGAGTTCAAAGCTGTCAAAATATCTTTCTTCCAGATTTTCTAAAATTCCAAGATCTTCTGACTCAGACCAAGCAAAGAATGCATTATCAAGTGTAAAGTTGACTTGAATGCCACCTGCTTCCGGAACTATAACTTCTTTTGTGCTATGAGAATACCTGTTATCAAATAATAAAAAGAAATGAAAATTTTGAAAAGAATGAGTGATTTCACAATTCCAACCCATTTTAATTAATTAATTTATTTGTTAGCAATGTAGAACCAAATTTAAATCAGTTTTTTTTTCCTTTCTTAAATAAAAGCCTTCTTTGCAAGGCAATGGAAAATCTATAAACAATACAACATAAACTTCTCTAAAAAAAAATTTGAATACATTTAAAGAAAGATAATATTTTGAAAATAATTTAAAGAATTGAAAATTAGTTTGTTTTTGTTTGCTTCTTCTTACTGATATTGGAAAGATAATATTTTGGCTCTGGGGAAATACATACTCTGAAAATTAAAATCTGCATTTTAATTATTCTTAAACATAAGATAAAAAATTAAAGCCTCTTTTTCAGAAGGCATTATATTATCTTTTACATGCAATAATTTTAAACAAAACAAATTATGTAAAACAAATTATGCAAGTGATAAACAGAATATAAGATAACAAAATTTACTTTAAAATGTTTGTGAAATTTATTGAAAAGCACTTTTTTACTTTTCATCTCCTCAAAAATTAAATGGTAAATACGTGTGAATTTTTATTTAATTTCATTATTTGTTCTTTATAATTTAAAAGTATATATTTTTATATACACTGCAATAAATTATAAATGATTTATATTCTCTATCTTCCTATACCATATTTCCCAAGCCGAGTGTTATGAGAATGTGCATGTGATGCAATTGAAGGTAGAATGTGGCCTACATGCAACAGGGATGGACAACCTAAGGGTTGCACATCCGAGGTGGCACATGTAACAATTTGTGTGGCACGTTAAATCTTTAAATTTAATATTAGGATTGGATTATTTATCTGTCAAATATTGACATAATATTGTAATAATGATATCCAAGCTCTGACTCTATCAATACAACAATACACAATAACAACAATAGTGTCAATCCAGTAATAGTAACAATCAGATCAGCTGAAATGGGTCTTAAGAATTCAGTTTTGCATTTTAAATATATAGATTATTGCTTCTCTATCGCTACAAAATCACTATTGAACTGCATTAATTTTTTTTTTTTCACTATCAATTTGAACAATGTTTTAAACTTTAAAACCAATGATAAGTCACATAAGTAAATTGAAAGCATGCCACTTATTGGAAAAAAAAAAAGAAAAGAAAGTTAGGAAGCACTCAACTATACAGATACTACTACTGATTAAAAAAATATTTAGAAAAAAGTAAAAGATAAATAAATAAATTGCTTATGTGGAAACTTTTAAATTTATCTTGAAAATAATTTAAAATATACCTGTGAATATAGGATATCAAACATAAAAAAAGATAATAAAAAAGCAAAATTAAAATATACACAACAAAATCTTTATTATCTTTAAAGATATAAATTATTATAAGATATTAAGCATAAACAATTCAATAATTCTCTAGATTTTTAAAAATAATCATAAACACGTGTGAAATTACTTAATACTACAATAGGAGCAACATCTTACATGAGACAAAAACATTATTTACTATTACAATTAAGCTATATAATGAAAACTTACCCAGCTACACTAACAGTCACCATATATTTTCCAGGATTAAGAAGTCGCCAGTAATCTCCATCCTGAGCAGAAATGACATCATGCTCTATTCCCATCACATGAACAGTAGCATTTGATAAACCACGTCCATGCTTATCTACAACAAAGCCATGAACTCCAGTATGCACCTGAAAGAGTATTAAAGATGGCAATCAATAAGAAGGAGTTTGAAAAGTTTCTGACTTAAAATACCAAGTTGCAAATCATTTTGAACATTTTACATCCAATAGAGCAATAGGTGTTCAATAGGAAAAATTCTATCAGAAAGTTTCTAAAAATAAAGCATTAAAACAAAAGTTCACCAAAAGTATATAATGAAGCTACATTATTAGCTTTAAGAAATCAAAGATAGATGTTTTGGTAATTTTAAATTACTCACAAAAATTTGTAAAAAGTATAAATAATGCCAACTCAATTAGTAATGAAAAAACATGTATTCCTATTACACATATTGAAAATTTTGTAAATGCCTCTTTATGAACATTGTAATTTCTGCAGTAACTCAGGCATAGTTATTTCAGTACAATGATGTAAAAGGTTTTTTTTTTCTTTTGTATTTTAACAGATGAATCTTAGAAATCATCATTGAAGCTTATAAAATTAGCAACAGCATAAAACAGTTAATTTTCAAAAATTAATTCCACAGAATTTGTTTCCAACCTAGAACAATATTAATACATGGAAATTATTCCAGCGAGAAACATTTGCCTTGCATACAATATTTCAAATGAAAATCTAATTTCAAAGTAATTGCTTAAGAGGCGCAAAGGCCAACACAGTGAAAAAGATTCCATGCCGGGACTCGAACCCGGGCCATCAGCATAGCGCACTGACGTTCTACCGACTAAACCACATGGAACGATACCCAGCCTGGAAAATTTCTCACTATTATATGTTGGCAAGGTTACAAACGCAGCACAAGATGGAATATTTATCGTGAGCCACTGACATAGGGCAAACACGAAACATAATTAAATCCAGCATCGATAGAAACTATATTAATACATGGAAATTATTCCAGCAAGAAACATTCGCCTTGCATACAATATTTCAAATGAAAATCTAATTTCAAAGTAATTGCTTAAGAGGCGCAAAGGCCAACACAGTGAAATAGATTCCATGCCGGGACTCGAACCTGGGCCATCAGCATAGCGCACTCCCGGCATGGAATCTTTTTCACTGTGTTGGCCTTTGCGCCTCTTAAGCAATTACTTTGAAATTAGATTTTCATTTGAAAAACTATAAAAATATGTTTTAAATACTGAAAACACGCGAATCTGTTTCCCTTGTACCTACTGCTATACATCACCAAAATATATGCCTATACCTCGCATTATAAAAGAAATATTAAAGATTTTAAAAAACAAAATGAAAAAAGCATAAAAGCCAAATCAAAAACTATTATAAAATATATAAAATTTGAATTGCAGTTTAATTTCCTCTTTTCTCTACATTAAATTAAATTTTGTTTCAAACTTAACACTAACTTCAACTTTTATGGAACTGATTATTTACAGTTATAGAAAGAACTGGATGATTTTATCAAAAAAATACCACTGAATGAACATAATTTATGTTCCGATAATATTAACAATAACTGCTTTATTTAATGTAGAGCATTAAAAATATCATTATTAGAACCAGGGGTCGGAAAAACTACATTTTTATTGTAGCAAACTACAACTACTTTATCAAAAATGCAGTTAACTACAACTACTTGTTTTAAAAAGTAGTGACTATAAACTACTTTTCAAAAGTAATCACTACATTGCTACTTTCAGATTTTGAAAAAGGATTCAATTTACACTTGAAATGGAAGACACTGATTAAATAATACACTGACTCCTCATTATATAGAGTCTGCCTTGATATAATTAAATATGTGTGATATAACTGAGGACAATAAAAAACAAAGAAAGATAACATGCAAGAAAATATTTTGTATTTGTCTCTAAAATATCAGTTTATACACATAATACAAATTTCTCAGCAAAATTAAGAGATATACACAATACAGTCAATATTTAAATACAGTTATTACAGTTAGTAAAAAAAATCTGGAGCAATTGCATTCGACTTTTTGTACACTTTATAGAATACTATGGGTTCAAATAAACTAGCAATATACCAATAAATAAAAACTTAAATCCTAATTTTAGAAAGGGAACCTGAAAACATGAGGAAACGGTAATCTACACACACATATGGAATCACTGTAAAAATAGCCAAAACAGATCTAGAGCACGTCAAAATATAAAAATATAGTGAAATTTTCATCATCGGGTTTTTATTAATGATTATAATACTTTCCTTACATTGTATGTGTACAGTAAAAAAAGTAAAACTGCGATTTAAATACAGCTTTTTCTTTTTGAGATGCATGAAAGCAGATCTATATTTACGAATGAGCGATATCAAGAGTACAGAATTTGTGCGCTATCCAGAAGTAAAAATGTACAAATATATAGGTGTGGGGATCGAAAAAATGTCCACTAAATTGAAGTACCCACTATCTGGGAGCCTCATTATTTACAAACAGATTTGCTCACTTAACTCTCTAATACACTCTCAATATGTTAAGTGAATTGAGTTCTGTTGAGAGTTAATCACACTGAGTTGTCTAATTTAATAATCTAGAAAATTACAGAAAAGTAACTCTAAATGCCGACAAACCAGGGTAAATCTGATTCATTAAAGAGTTCCAAATGAGGATATGCTATTACTATTATTTATTATTATTATTATTAAACATATTTTTACAAGAAGATAATTCATGAAAACATTCATTAATAATAATTTTAAAAAACCCTTCTTCTCCTTACTTCTACCACCTCTTTTGAGATTTTAACTGTTAATACAGTAAATCCTATAAAAAGCAGAACATATCAAAGACTGAATCCTATCTTAAATGGACAAATTTAATGGTCCTGACTACAGTCCTGCATAGGTCAGGTTGTACATCACTCGAACCTAAAAATTCAATTTGAAGTCAACCCGCAACACAACATAAAAATTTCCTCAACCTGCAACTCAACCTGACAAAATAATTTTCAGTGACCTGAACATGACATGATTCAATACACACCCGACCTGATTCCAAAGTAACCTGCAACCCAAAATGAAAGGAAAGTAAATCATGCTTTAACGAAATTTATGAAAAGCAACCTATAATTACACCTCTAACACCAATTTACCGTTTAGATAGAAAAATGGACAAATCTATATTCATTAATATTCAAATACAGTAAAACCTCTGGGACACATTAAGATTGTTGCGTATAGTCCTGCATCGGGTCAAGTTGTCCCTAATTTTCTTTTTTCTGGTTGGGTTCACACTAGAATAATTCCTACTGGTCATACATATAGGTATTTTGCAAGTCAGGTTGTTAGGATTTTATTTTCATAAAAAGTTTGATCAGAACTATGCTTCATATGAAAATAAATACATATTTGAATATGAATGAGTAATATATTCAATTTACTGCATGAGAAATAAAATGTATATTAAGAAATACAATCACAGATTATTCTTTCTTTACGATACAGTTAAGAACCATTTTTCTTCTCTTGGAATATGATAAATAATACCAACATTTCGTTTACGATTACACACAAAAACACATGCATCATATCTATGATAGTTTACGCACACATACACATGTTACGTATGTGTAAATTGGGAGGTGCCCTATTCAGAGGTATAACCATACAAATAGAGTTGTTAGGACTTGAAAAGGTGTTTGCTAAATAGAGGTGTCCGTTTTTCAGAAGTTTAATTTATTAAGGCTTTATTGTATATAGATCATCAAACCTGAAATTTCCTTTTTGTTTTTTTCTTTTGTAAAATCAGACGAACCTGAACTCGACCAGCAAGAGTCAAAACCTAACCTGAAAAAAGTAGAAGTCAACCTGACCCATAATGAAAAAATATATCGCCAAATCGACCTGTGAGTTAGGTCAAATGCAGGTAAAAGAGGTAACACCCAAGCCAATTACACTTGCTAAGGCAAAAAAAAAAAAACCCTATAAAATGGAAAAAAAATTCTAGACCCTTGCAATTCTGTTCCCACAGGATTTTATAGTATTAACATTTTTTAATTAAAACATTTTCTGACCGTGATATGCAAATCTCTTACCTGTTCTATAAAAGAAATAAGTGCTTCACTATTTTCATCCCAATATTTAGGTAAATCTTTAGCAGGGGGATACTTATAGCATCCCATTTCTATAGTTATTTCGAAACAATTACTGTGCAAGTAATTCCAATCTTGCATGCCACCTACGTAGAAAAATAAATAATATATTAATAAACTGGAAATATAAATTAATATACAAATACGCAATTTTCCTTAATTAAGGTGTAATTTATTTAAAAATAACCTATATGCACATTTAGTAAGATGAAAGATATGCACTAGTGTAAAAAAAAGAAAGGAAGAAAATACTTTTATTTATAAAATAACAGTTAATATTGTCTGATTATTTATCTTTCACCACATAAAATTATTACTATTAAGAAAGTGCACATTTTCCAAGTATAACAAAATTTGGGATGTACCAAATGCAATAAAAAAGTAAATATTTTTTTCCTTCTGCAATTTAAGTCACTTAATTGTAAGAATTTTAACATACTATAATGACTTTTAAAAATATAGCAATCAGTATGATTTTTTAAAAATTATTTATTTTAAAACTTAAAATCACATTAACAAAATATTTACAAAATTTTTTTTTCTAAAGTATGCACAATATTGAATCCGTAAGTTTTGGCAACCCAATATTTAATACACTGTATCAAGAATATTACAGTAGCCTCCCGCTTAACCGGCCTACGCGGGACTGAGGGGTAGCCAATTAAGAGAAAAAATGGTTAAAGTGGAGAAGTAAAAAATAAATAAATAAGTATCTGCTTAATTTAATTAATTAAACCCATTCGATGCTTTTAGTTTTTCAATTTGTGTAGTTTTAGAAAAGTACATATTTTCTTTATTTTGTGAAATGGATACTAGTTATAATTTAACTGAATTGAACGAAAAATTATCACTGATAGCAAATAATGAAAAATATTTAACACAAATTAAATTGTTGAAAATCATGTCACACACTTTTATAAGAAGTTGAAATTGTTCTACATTATGTATATTTAAGTTAATGTACCATAAATAAATCAGTGACCTTCTTCTGTTGAAGGCAGGATGTCCGACATTTTGCAGCATAATCTCTCCATCTCTTTAACATCATAAGTTTAAACGAGGAAGATGTTGGTCGCTGTTCAACATAGCGTATAGCGCCAACTTTAATGCTTTTACCCCTTCCGTATGAGGAATTTTAACAGTGTTTTTAGCAGTGTCAACTTTAACTGGATCATCATCAGGATCATCTTCGTATTGAACATCATCAGTTACAGTCCTAATTATATCCTCGTCAAATAATGTTTAATGCTTGAGATCTTCATCGGACTCAAACAACTCTTATACATATTCTATGGTGATCTATTTGTATCCCTCAAGCTTTTTAAATGTTTGTACGAACAGTTGTGTACTGTTTGTACAAAACAGTTTAATGTAGAAGAAGCATTAAAAAAAAACCCTTCTAGAAACATTTAAAAAGGATACTGAATAAAAACTAATGACTTTTAACTGTGGTTGGATGAATTATTGTAATTTTTGTATGCTGTCTTTTGTGGTAGTCTGAGGGTTAATCCATGGAACGTAACAAATAAATCAGTTATTAAATTAAAAAAAAATTAACAATAGTATTCAACTTAGTATTCCCTTTAATGCATTAAATATATATCTTTTACTTTTAAAAATATTTCATTCACAACTGTTTTGCTTTTTCTTTAAATCTAGATTGTGTTACATGAATTTTTTTTTTTCAATTCTTTCAAAATATTATATAAGCATTCATCTATGTGAAATGCCAGCTGAAATACAACAATTCTGCAAACAACTTATTGAATTTTCATTCATCCAATAGATAATTAGATAAAAACATAAAATATCTAAAATTCACTAAAACTATTTAATAGAGGAAAACATATCACATAACATAGAAATAAATCCAGATCATTAGCATTTATCATTAAATTGATTAAATTCTGAAATCAGATATTGTTAAATCAATATTACAGTGTAATAATATCTCACATTTTTTTTTTTTTTTTTTTTTTTTTTTTTTTTCCATAGAGTATTTAACATTTTTTAATCATGAGTACCTGATACACTATACCACATGGCACCATTGGTGATTCCTCCAGGAAAAGTTTCATTCATCTTTCCACGACCACAAGGTTTAGCTTCATGCATTGTAAGATGTTTCTAGAGAGAAAGATATGGTTAATTAAAGGGAATATTATCCAAAAAATCATAAGGAAACTAAGCAAATACCATAGAAATTTTATTTCATTTTATAAATAAAATATACAAAGAAAAAAAAAATGATTATTTCAATTTTCGTACCTTCAAAAAATCCTTTTTGCTAGCATTAAAAAAAAAAAGTAAATATTAAAATTTTTGTCTATACATACAAACAAATTGAAAAATGAGCAAATGTTTTTTCAAACAATTTGCAAATTCAAAATTTTAATTTTAAAGCATTATTATGTCAATTGAAACTGGAGTTTTAAAAAAAGTAAGAAAGGCAATGTTAATAATAATCTATTTATAAAATCTAAGTCTCTGTGTATCCCTCACAATTCTGGTTCGACTGCCTCATTGTCCACGGCCATCATTCCAATGCCATAAATAAGGCAATTGTTCAATTTACAGAAATAATCTACATTGTATCACATCCATTCTTCTTCATTTTCTCTAAAACATTGAAAAGCTATACAATTATAATGTTTTAAGGTCTAAATTAAAAATAACCAGATACCAACAACAGATTACCAATATAAACAAACGAACATTTCCAAAATTGTGATTAATTTTACAAATGTAAACAAAGTGTAGTGAGTCATTCAGTTTTGAAAATTCATTGAAATTTTTTTTTAAACATTCACACATTGAATATTTTAACTCCTGTAGCATTAATATGCCTTTGACATCTTTCACCTAAATAGAGGAGTATTCTAAGACTTTGCTTTTAAATTAAAAAAATATTTTCATTGGTTCATACTAATGAAAATATTTTTTAATTTAAAAGCAAAGTCTTAGACTACTCCTCTATTTTCAGTACTTTTATGTTACCTGGGGGAAAATCTCGTCATTAACAGGAGTTTTTTTTTCATCAAAGTAGTTATTTTTTTGCGTGTGTGATTTAGAAAAATGCTCTGAAGTTGAAATAAAATGCTATGGTATTTATTATTATTATTATTGTTAACGTATTTTAAAGAAAATGAGTGAAAGGTGTGTAGTTTAATTGTATGCAATATGTGTATTTTGAATATTTGTATTTTAAATAAAAGTTATGCTTTTTAATCCCTTGGGGACGAGCGTCTTTTACAGAATTTTTAATCTTTTACCACCGGCTTTTCATAACAGAAATTTTGGCCTAAGTGAATTGAGAAAATGCCCTGATTAAATAAGGCAAAATTTACAATAAAAAATAATCGGTGGGAATAATCAAGGATTCTGAACACCTTTTGCATCATGTTTACTGGTCGCTCGTCCCCAAAAGGGTTAAATGAAATGAGTTAAAGGTTTATATTTTAAGTGAAATTAATGCAATATGAATAATGTCAATGGGAACAATATATGGTGATTTATCACATCACCAAGCTAACATAAAATTACTGTATTTTCTGAGTATTAATGTAATAAACATAGTCTTGAGTTTGTTTGTTTCAGGTTGGTATGTTTAATTTAGGTACTTGCGTATTATCCGGGTCATGTCAGATACAACTGCACCAAGCATGGTGCCAATTATACTAATTACAGTAACCCTTATTTTTTAACAATTTTATAGTGTATCATATACCGGGTGTCCCAAAAAGGACTGACTGATTTTAAAATTCAATAACTTGCAAATGGTGACAGATATTTAAAAAATTCTTGCAGGAGGGTTATGGATAAGGTCAAAAGTTTTATTACAGTGATTTTCGATTTTAGTTCGAATTACAAACAACAGATGGCGCTGTAAGCAATAGTCGCTAAATACAGGCTCGATTTCTCGTCCTTTCTCTTGTTCCATGCTGAAAAAGGAGATGGAAATGTATTATCCGGGCCACGAAGTACCAAAAATCGAGCCTGAATTCAGCGTCTATTGATCGCAGCGCCATCTATTGTTTGTAATTCGAACTAAAATTGAAAATCACTATAAAAAAACTTTTGACCTTATGCATAACCCTCCTGCAAGAATTTTTTAAATATCTGTCACCGTTTGCAAGTTATTGAATTTTAAAATCAGTCAGTCCTTTTTGGGACACCCGGTATCTACCCTATATATATAAATCCTAATGAAATGAACTTATGAAATGACTGAATTGAAACGAATTTATGAAACGATTTTATGAAACGACTGATTAAACAACTGATTATGTTTTACGGTGATTTCTCCTAAAATATGGAATACTATGTGTTAACATTAACACCAAAACTCCGTATTGATCCGCAGATTTCAAAACTGGTATTAGAATTTTAAAATTCAAATTAGTTTGGGATATTAATTTTTTTTTTAATTTTAAATATTTTTCTCTAATGATGGCAACTCAAATTTTCATCATAACAGATATTTTTTTCATATTTTAGAAAATGTTATTACTTTAAACTAATTTGGCGACCAGTTTGGCCTCCCTTAAATGTATGCTAAGAAATGTATCATGTTACTTTTATTTATAATTCAATTTACTTGAACAATCTTTCGTCAAATCGAAAGATTCTGATAGAGAAATCAAGAACTCGGTATTTTTATGTTAGCAGGACGCAAGTGATAAATCGTCAAACATTTTTCCCGGTGCATTTTTTTTGTATTTCATTAATTTCATTTAAAATATAATCCTTTCATTCATTTTATTTAAAATACAAAAACTTTCATTTAAAACTGAAACCTTTAAAATTGATGGCTTTCACTTCTTTCTTTTTTAAAAAAAAAACAAAACTAAAAGAAAACTATTAGGCACAGATGTCATATACGCACCGGGGTACCTAATTGGTACCAAAATGGCATTATTTTGATTGACATGGTAACCTGGCTATTCTTGTTTATTTAATAATAAATGTTTATTTACTTTTATTTTCTTTTTTAAAATTATGTAAATTGTTTTGTTCTATAGTTATTAATTTTTTGTTGTTGTTATTTCCTTTTAAAAATAATAGAAAATAATTTAAAAATATGGTACTACTTAGTTATTCCATCGACCAATTTTGCCAAACCACTTGCCAAATTATACAAATTGACATAATTTTTATTTTAAATAACGAAAGAACAAATAAATTAGTATAACATTAATAAATATACAAATAAAACGTTGAAATAAAAATCACTTGATGACATAAACACGTGTAACTTGCTTAAAGTCAAGTGAATGTGATATTTATGATCAAACATTATTGGCATTTAATCTTATAGTTTGGCGATAGATTTTTGATCGACGGGATAACTAAGTAGAACCAAAAATACATATGTAACTGGTATTTGAAAACGAGGTTTTCGCCAAATTTTTGTTTAAAAAAAAATCATGCCAAACCCGCTGCGCATATGACATCTGGCCAAATATTAAATAATGAAACAAACCATGACATTTAATTTCAACTTCAAAGCTACTAATTTACCACTTGAAAAATAAAAAAAATGCTAACTGGCGAGTTGAAAAAAAGCTATTGGCGAGATTTGCACCCAGTTAACGTAACAGTACCAAGAATTCTTTGTGACCATGGCAACTTTTATGTAGTTTTATTCGAAAAAATTTTTTTGGTTTTTTTAATAAAAATCGAAAACTTTCGGCACAGATATCATATACGGCCCCATATTGACGCAATTTTTTTCTGACACCAATTGTTGAATACTACTTACGTAGTATCCAAGGGGTTAAAGAGTAACAGAGCTGCTTAAGGCAGATAGAAGTGAATAGCTGATTTTATTACCCCTAAAAGAAAAATATTTAAATATGATATTCTGTATTAAACTGGTTCTATTAACCCCATGGGGACGAGCGACACGTATACATGCCGCATGAAGCTCTCAGAATCCTTGTTTTTCCTCACCAGTAAAATTTGCCCTATTTAATCAGCGCATTTTCTCGATTCATGAAGACACAAATTTCTGTTTTTTTAAAAAGGGTGACAAAAGATTAAAAATTTCGTAAAAGGCTCCCGTCCCGAAGGGGTTAAAAACCTAAAAAAACTTAATCAAAAGAATATAAAACATAACATTGATTAAAATCAACGATAACATTTATTAGTTCATTAACATAAAAACAGAAAAATATATTGGTAAAGTAAAAATGAAAGCCATTAGAAACAGAATGTATTTTAAACTTAAACATCACAATAATTCTATTAAACAAGATTTAAATTAAAGTAAACGTAACTGCTTTGATCACATATAAAATAAACCACTATTGTGACAATGAAGATGCACCAGAGCTTATTAGTAATCTGTAAAAGGCATTTTAGAGATTCAATCAGCTGAGAAAAGTACCGGAGTCCATCGTGATCAATAGTCCACCAGAAAAGCATTATGGCTTATCGTAAATGTTCTTTACATAATTCCATACACTCACAATCTATGACGCAATGTTCTTTACCGAACCACGTCCATAAACAAAGTGAAATGCTACAGCATCAGGGAGAATCAACAGCACCTTCTCAAACCGAGCAGATGAAACGGAGTACCGAAGGTCATTAGAGTAAATCACCACGCCATCACCCTTTCCACATGAATTATGATGGAACCAATCCTTATCTTTCACTGGAAACATGTTAAGCTGAACGAACAGTCTCTTATAGTAATGAAACGTTCTTTAAACGGCAACAACGTAATTCCATAAAAACAGATACCCTCATGAACATCGTTTACGGGAGTTCGGCGACTGACAACTGATATTTACAGATGATAAACAACTTGAAAATAAAACGCTATTTCATATTCGTTAGATGTTTGAAGAGACAAACTGAAACTTTAATATATCCGATTAGAAACCGATTTTAAATGAGCGAAAAACATCTTCCAAAAATATCATTACAATCCGTAACAGATAAACAAAAGCAAATTAAACAAACGAAACTACGAAGCCACTGCTACACGATGAAACTCTGGTATATAAATGATTCACTGGATTGAAAAGCCTCCTATCACACCCCGTGAAACACACCCACCAATTCCAGCAATATAATTGGTCAGTAAGTCATCACGTCGATTCACGTAAGTGAACATGTCACTCACACAAGTCGATCACGCCACCTGATGGCCATTGGGATAACCAAATTACGTCATACATCAGAGTGTTTCTGACAAGGGTGTGTAGTGGAAATGAAAAACAGGTGCCGGGAAATATAAAGGTTTATGAAAAATAAATAAAGAAGAAAATTAACTATGAGTGATAACAAGTAATGAAAAAGGTCTATTTAAGAGGTAAGTAATCTATTGTTCTAATAAAGAAAGTGCTTTTAATAAAAGTAAAATGTTATATTTGCTATCGTATGAAATGTAAATAAAACAGAACGATCTTTTAATGAAACGTAATTATTGAAATGAATGAAGATGAATGAAAGAATGAAGTTTATGAAATATAATGGAATGTAAATGAAATTAATAAATATATATAGCTGTGAATAGGCTAGGTTTAAAGGGTGTAAACATGCTTGACATGTGCACTAGCAGGCACACTAATTACACAAAGTAAATGTTGGCAAAGATGTGTACAGAAACAAGAACTAACAGTATACCTATCACCAATGTCATATACACAATGGGTACTTAACTGGTGTCAAAGTATCGTTATTTTGTTTGATATGGTAAGTCGGATGTTGTTGTTTATGCTGTGGATATTTTCCCCAAATTGGCGTCAGAAAAAAATCGCACCAATATGGGGCATATATGACATCTGTGCCAAACTTTCATATGAAAGGCAAAGGGATCAGACCGTATTTGTTTATGGCACTTACATGACTTGAACTATTATAATATAGATGAAATGATGGCGATAAAATAATATTTGACAACTTATCACCTGTGCCTGGCTAACATTAAAGTACCAAAATGGCACCTGGAATATAAAAAGCGAAGTGGTCCGCCCGGAACTGTTGATGATAGTCATGACTGATTGTTTTAAAATACCGGGAGACAAAAACTCTGTATACTTAATTCATTTTATTTTAGCTTCTTTTCAAATGTTTAACTGATCCTCTTTAATCAAAAACAACCATTGGATGTCTTAACAGCAACTGATTCGCCCTTAAATTTTTGCAATCAAAGGGAATTGAATGGAAACCCGTTTACAGGGAGATCTGCACAGCTTTTTTCAGTATAATCCAATCTTCTCTAATATTTTAAAAACCCATCAGATTAGCGTGTTTTTAGATTCTGCGGTGTCTGAATGGGGGTTGGCGAGTGTAGCTTGCAGGGGGCAGAGCCTCCTAGTAATAATAAAGATGAAATCACAAATATATGAACAAATGGTAAAATTCCAAAGATGAACAAGATATGAACATAGGAAACCAGTATGTAAAATAAGAATCTATGAATAACCCACAGAATCATCAGAGGTGCTTGTTAGTTAATTCATAGTGAAGATGCATTATTTCATCCAATTTTGTCAGCATTAAGCCTAAAATGACAAAATTTAGCACCTAATAACGCATCAAAAAAGAAAATAAATGATAAAAAATCAAGAGATCTAAAGAAAGATACAACTCACACAGGATATTAAAAATTATTAGAGCACAATACCACAATCTAGAGCCTCAGTTTAGAGATTACCTCAAATTAGAGCACAATACCTCTAGCTTGCAGGGGGCAGAGCCCCTTAGTAAGAGATATAATATAATAATACATAATATAGTTTATTTATTTATTACAGTTTATTTTTTATTATACTTTACGGTTTTTATTATTTATGTATTATAGTTCATTTATTATATTTTATTTATTTATTTGACATTATTTATCATTTTTAACAATGTTAAGTATTAAATAATGTTAAATTACTGTTTTGAACATGATTAGCAACAATAAATAAGATGACAATTGGCAACCATTTTTGGCGATCTATCTCATGGCTCGGATAATACACAAGTGCCTTAATTTATTTTGGAAAAATTGATGAATCATTATTGCATTTTCCTTTTTTTTTTTTTTTCATACTTGATTACTTCTCAACATCGCATTCTTTAAAATTTTACACCGATGAATAGAGAGAAGGTACTTTCAAATGTAAAATGTTTGAAAACTGTATTTCGATTTACTCGACTTTTTATGATTTTTAAGCCAAATAGCTTGATCATGGAATTATAGTATATGGGTATTTTTATCAAGTATTTCAAATTTGAAAGGAAAACCATGATTTCTACCCACTCTCCTAGGAGAGACGTTTGCTCTAGTATGAAATAAAATCTAAACTGTAAACATGAGGCTTTTTTTTTTTTTTTATGAATAATGAAGAATTGCATTTTTTTCTGTAAAACAAAAGTATTGTAGTTCAGTTCAGATGACAGTAAATGTATTGCAACTTCTGAAGCAATATTTTCCTCTCTTAAAATGCACAAGGCACAAATTTTAATCCTTTAACTTTCAAAATAAGAGAAGAAAACCAATTAAAAAGCCATATACTAACTAAAATTATATTATAATAATAGAAAATTAGTTAATTTAACAGAACTTACATTTGAATATACTGATGCTAATCTACGAAACAAGGCATCGTCAGGACTTTTGCTATAAATCCCATCTGTGTTTTCTGCATTATCATCATAAGGATAATTTGCAACTAATGATCCACCATGAAGATTGGCCGATAATACAAATGGTTCAGATAGAATCCATTTCATAACAGCACTTGTCTCAGGCTGTTGAATTTCATTGTCTTTAGTAACACGATACTGATCAGGAAAATTTCTATTTAGATCAATGCCATTAGCGTTCTCACGACCTTCAGTGCTATCATAATCTCCTAAAAATATAATTATGAAAATAATAAATTTCAGAAAACTAAATACATTTAAAAAATAATAAATTTAAAGATTATTTATTAAATTAAAGCACATAAGTTAACGTCTGAATTCCATTTTTAATCATTAAAGGTACACATATATTAAGACAGACTTTAAATACAATTAAATACAATAAACCCAACTGGAGTGAAAAATTAGCCGGGGCCAGGTTCGATTCCTGGCCCCGGCTAATTTTTCACTCCAGTTGGGTTTATTGTATTTAATTGTATTTAAAGTCTGTCTTAATATATGTGTACCTTTAATAATTATTTATTAAAGTTCAGAATACCTTAAATATCTTTATTCTGCAGTTAATTTATATGAATCACTAAGCAGACTATTATTATTAGAAGACAATTCTCATTATTAGATTTTATTTAAAACTCACTAGGAGTAGAATAAACAATTGTCACATGCATGAAAATATTAGTGTCAAATGTTCAAAGTCAGGGTAAAAATAAAACTTTATCTATTGTTTTGATATTTTTTTAGGTAGATAAAGATTAAAAATACAACTAGCTTTATATGCAGGCTGATTTGAAATTCTGTGCACAAATTTTAAGGGGAAATAGAAAACACTGCAATAAACAATTTTTTATAAGAATTATGGTCACAATACCCTTATTCAGTCAAAAATACGGGGTTTCTCATTCCAAAATAAACCCAGATTTTTATTCATAACTATTGTTGTTTGGAGCAGACTTATCTTTCTTTGGGTGAATGATATCATGAGAAATGGCAGACTTCAAGCATTGGATTTGCAAATGTGTGACAGAAAAATGCACCACAGAATTGGATTGACTGATTAATATTTTGGGTGCAATTAGTTGAGTATAACATGGACGCATTTGTAAGAAAAAAGATACAATTATGAAATATTTCTACAATTCAAATAGCCCCAAAACAAATGAAACTGATATAGATGGAAATTCAGAATCTAAAACTTTACGACATTTGATTGAAAAAAGCTGGACTGATTAACATATTTTCTGAAAGTTATTTTAAAAATGAGAATGTGATGACAGAAGATCAAATTATCAAATATTTTCAAAACATTTTTTTAGTAGAATCAACGGAAGAAGATGATGCAGAAAAAAATAGTCAATAAAGAGTGTTGGCGCCACTGTATGTTGTTATGACGTCACAGTATTTACCCTCCCACAGATGTTTCATAATTCCTTCAGTAGTAGTTTGTACGCCGCCAAGGCAGTCGCAGCTCAAAGAGCACGCATTTATAATCTAAATAAACAGTCCATTATATTAAAGTTAAAGCTATCGACTTTTAATTTATGTTTATGCTCGCAGTCGCAACATTGGTTAAGTCAAGCCTCAGGTATTTATTAAAAAAAAAAAAAAAAAAAAAAGAATTTAGTCTGAAATAGTGAAAAAACATCGCAGTTGAAAGGAAAAGTTCCCCTTCTTTCATTTGAAGTTTCAACATAGAGTTTTATACTTGCAGTTTTAGAACGGTGATTGCGCAACCTTCCATAATGGATTAAAGCGAAAACGAAATCGTCTGCGTGAAACAAGGTAGGAAATAATTGATTATTCTTTTTTGATTATTGCATGATAAGTTTTTTATAAAATGGAACCGCTTGAGAAATTAAAAAAGAAACGTGCAGCTTTAAGAACATCCGTTACCAAATTGATCACTAAATTTGAAATGTTAATAAATGATGACAATAAAGAAACCGATGACTATTTAGAAATTCTGGAACAATTAAATGATAAGGAAGAGTTGCTAAAAAACTTAAATAGCGAAATAGAAGCTGCCATAAGCATTCCTAAGGATTATGAAAATGATATTAACACTAGTGAAGAATACAGTGAAAATATTATATATACTAAATTCAAAATAAAGAAACAAATTAAGCATTTAGAAGTGGGTAAGGTTCTCAATGAAAATCAATTAAAACCTACTCTTACAAACAATGCGCTAAACATTAAGTTACCGGAAATACCACTTCCTAAATTTTCCGGAAAGCCTGAAGAATGGAGCACATTTAAACTACAGTTTGATAATATTATAACATCAAACGAGCAGTTGTCAGAGCGCAAAAACTGCATTATCTATCAGCTGCATTAGTAAGTGACGCAAGAGCTTTGCAAACAACCGAAGATACTTTTTCTTCTTTATTTCAAGCGTTAAAAGACAGGTACGAAAATGAAAGAGTTATAGTACAAATACACATAAACTCACTTTTAGATGCAGATAAAATTACACAGCCTTCCGCAAAAGATCTAAGAAATCTAGTAGACAGCGTTAAAAAAAGCATTCGCGCATTAAAGGTTTTAGATTACAACAGAAACAATCTCTCTGACGTTTTAATGTTAAATATCATTCTTGAAAAGTTGGATAAAGATACACGGAAAGACGGAAAAATTATGAAATGACAATAAGTTCAAATGAAGTTCCAAAGTTAGATGATTTAATTTTATTTTTAGAAAAACGTTCTCAAATTTTGGAAAACATAAGTAAAACCATTGCAGTAAAACCCAAATCAATTCAAGATCGTAATTTTAAGCAAAAATCTCTCTTTGTTAAGTCAACAAATTCCATTAATTTCTGTGCAATGTGTAAGCAAAATCATGCAATATATAAATGTGACGCATTTTTGAAATTAAATGCTTTTCAGAGAAAAGATGTAGCAATGAAAAATAAGCTTTGTTTCAACTGCTTAAGTAGTCAACACGCGATTGCTAATTGCAAGTCTAAAAGTTCCTGCAACATTTGTCAGGCAAGACACAACACATTACTCCATAGAAATATAAACAATTCTTTTCCGAGCAAAGTTGATGAAGTTAACCCCACCGCGCAAGGTCATAAATTGAATCTGAACGCAGATGAGTTTTACGGACAAACAGAAACTAAATCACCTGTATCATCTTCTTTATCTTGCGTTAATAACAAAAATAAATCTGTCATTCTCTCCACTGCTTTAGTTTGGGTCTTTAACCCTTGTTCTGGAAGTTATTTACAAGCACGTGTAATAATGGACTCTGGAAGTATGTCCAATATTGTGGCTTCAGAATTCGCTAATCGATTGGGAATTCCACTAAAGCGATTGAACATCGCCATCTCAGGCTTAGGTGGAAAGGAAATGAACGTTAAACACAAAATTCATGCTAAAATTATAAACGGAAATGGATCCTTTGAAACGTCTTTGGATTTTCTTGTTGTCTCAAAAATAACGGACTCACTCCCAGTTACAAACTTAAACATTGATAACTTAAAAATTCCTCATCAGTTAGCAGATCCGAAATTTAGCATTCCTGGCAAAATTGATATGCTTCTCGGCGCTGAATCGTTCTTTCATATAATAAAAGATGGAGAAATTCGCATTCCAAACAGTAATTTAGTGTTTCGCAATTCAGTATTCGGATACATCGCAACAGGAAGCATAGAATCTGTCAGCCAAATGCAATATTGTGGTTTTGTTTCGCAGTCGCAAAGCATTGATGAATGTTTAGAAAGGTTTTGGAAGTTAGAAACCATTGATGAAACTTCGAAAAACCTTAGTAAAGAAGAAGAATACTGTGAAGAGCATTACAAAACTACGCATAAACGAAATGACGCAGGTAGATACATCGTACAGATGCCAACCAAGGATTTGGAAAATTTAGGTGATTCTAAAGAGCTTGCAAAAAAATGTCTGAATCAGTTATGGAAAAGATTAGATAAGGATAAAACTATGAAAGCATTGTATCAGCAGTTTATGCAAGAATACTTAGAATTAGGTCACATGGAGAAGGTTGCAGACCCTCATTCCGAACATCCAGAAAATCACTCATGTTACTATTTGCCGCATCATGGTGTTCTCAGGCCAGACAAAACCACAACTAAATTACGTGTGGTGTTCAATGCATCAGCTGCCACTACAGCTGGCTTCAGTCTCAATGATTGTCTGTTGAAAGGAGAAGTAAAAGAAGACATATTTGAAATTATGACAAGATTTCGTGTTTATAGGTATGCCTTTACGACGGACGTTCAAAAAATGTTCAGACAAATTTTAATAGATCCATCTCAACGCGACCTTCTGAGAATTTTGTGGAAGATCGACGAGAATGAAGAAACTGTTATTTACAGATTGAATACTGTCACATATGGTACATCTAGCGCACCATTTCTCGCAATAAGGACTCTGAAACAGTTAGCCATAGATGAAGCATCGCAATTCCCTTTAGCTGCGGAAGTAATAAAGGAAGATGTGTATATGGATGACATAGTGACAGGCGCACATGATCTAGATACAGCTATAGAACTCCAACATCAGTTATGCAACATGTTAGAAACATGCGGTATGTCCCTCCATAAATGGAATTCCAATTCAAGGGAATTAATGAACAGTAAGCCATTGGAAGTTCAAGATTATAACTTTTCCATAAATGAAGAATCAACAAGTAAAACTCTAGGGGTTATCTAGAAACCCGTTGAAGATCAGTTTATGTTCAAGATTTCAATAACGGAGAAATCATCATACACGAAACGAGATGTGCTAAGCACCATTGCAAGGCTATATGACCCTTTAGGTCTTCTAGGTCCAATTATTACACGAGCAAAGATATTTCTTCAGAAATTGTGGCTCATGAAATTAGGTTGGGAAGATGAAATCCCAAATCCAGTTGCAAGTGAATGGATAAATTTTGTGTCGTCCCTGAAACAAATCGAAGAGATCAGAATCGACAGATACATTCTAACCAATTCTTTTCAGGAATTAGTGTTGCTAGGATTTGCAGACGCTTCGGAATTAGCTTATGGAGCTGTAGTTTATATGCATTGCACAAGTGAAACAAGTACTGTATCAACTAAACTGATCGCTAGTAAATCGTGTGTAGCTCCTTTAAAGACAATTTCCATTCCCCGCCTCGAACTGTCAGCTTGCCTTCTTCTCTCTCAACTTATAGAAAAAGCTCGTCTATCTCTAAAAATGATAGTGAGTGATATCTATTTGCACACCGATTCAAAAATAGCAATTGCTTGGATCAATACATCGCCAAACAAACTAAAAACCTTCATTGCCAACAGAGTATCCAAGATACAAACTTTGACTGAGAACTATCATTGGAAGCATGTCCCATCACATTTAAATCCAGCAGATATTATATCACGCGGATTAGGTCCTCAAGAACTTTCCAAAATGAATCTTTGGTGGGATGGCCCCCTGAACTTTCATAAACTTTCTGATGAACCTAGTGACAATACTGACATTTTATCGCACGAACTTTATGCGCAAGAACTTAAAAAAATGGACAATATCAATTTAATTTCCATGTCTGAAAATTCCTTTGTGGATGATTTTCTTAATTTAAGTAACAATTATTTAAAATTAATTCGTATTCTAAGTTTTATTTTCAGATTCCTATTTAATGCCAAAAATGCCATTCGACGTCGCGGCCCAATCACAACAGAGGAACTTCGAACCGCAAAGACTTTATTAGTCAAAATGGTACAGGTAAAAGCATTCGATTATGAGATAAAAACCCTTGAACAGGGAGAAATTCCCAAAAAGGGACAGGTGAGTTGTTTACACCCCTTTCTTGATAAACAAAATTTGTTAAGGGTAGGCGGTAGATTAAATAACGCTGATTTATCTTTTGATAAGAAATTTCCAATATTGCTCCCTAAAGATCACAAATTGACTTTATTGATAATGACATATTTTCATCTTAAATACTTGCACGTTGGAGCCCAAACTTTACTTTATCTTGTAAGGCAAGAATTTTGGCCATTGGGTGGTAGAAATACTGCTAGAAAAATTGTTCATGATTGCATAGTTTGTTTCAAAAACAAGCCTAAATGTACTGAGCAGATTATGGGAAATCTTCCTTCTGCGAGAATTACTCCTAGTTCGCCATTCACTAATGTAGGGATTGATTTTTGTGGCCCGTTTTATATAAAATATAAGGGTCAAAGGAAGGGTATTTACCATAAATGTTATGTTGCCATTTTTATTTGTTTCGTAACAAAAGCGATTCATTTAGAAGTGGTCACCGACTTAACTTCAGAAGCAATGATAGCAACCTTAAAAAGATTTTTCAGTAGGAGAGGTAAAAGTTTTTCTATTTGTACTGACAATGCCAAAAATTTTGTTGGAGCCAGTGCAGAGTTAAAACGTTTGGCGAACATGATTAGAAACCCCCCAGATGTTTTGGCTCATTATTTAACAAGTGAGGAAATCGCCTGGAATTTCATTCCACCCAGGTCACCCAATTTCGGTGGTTTGTGGGAAGCTGGGGTGAAGTCGTTTAAGTACCACCTAAAAAGAACTGTAGGAAATTCGCAATTAACTCTTGAGCAATTTTTAACAGTTACCACGCAAATTGAAGGCATTTTAAACAGTCGGCCTCTCACACCCATGTCTTCTGACCCCAATGATTTTGAAATTCTAACTCCAGGCCATTTTCTCATAGGCAGACCTCTGAACAGTGTGTCTGAACCGGACCTGACTGGCGAACGTGATAATCATTTGTCCCAATGGCAAAGATTAAATAAAATGGTCCAATTTATTTGGCGAAAGTGGAAATTGGACAATCTTAACAACTTACAAGCCAGACATAAATGGCAATTTGAGAAGGATAATATTATTCCAAATTCAATGGTCCTTTTAAAGGAGGATAATCTTCCACCCTGCAGATGGACAATGGGTAGAGTTCTGGAAGTAGTTAAAGGACCAGATGGTAAGGTTAGAGTGGTTCTTGTGAAAACGCCTCATGGTATTTTCAAGAGAGGCATATCGAAATTATGCTTGTTGCCTTGTCAGTAAACTTACATATTATCATTAAATTTGACACTGTATAACCATTCAATTGTAAACTTTATGTAAACAAATGTTTGAAGCATATTTAATTATTCATTGTTATATTCATTATTATTCTATTCTGCATTTCATTGTATTGTTTGTTATTCATTGTAAATTTAGATATTATATATTGAATATTGAAATGTTATTTCAACGTGGGGCGGTATGTTGGCGCCACTGTATGTTGTTATGACGTCACAGTATTTACCCTCCACAGATGTTTCATAATTCCTTCAGTAGTAGTTTGTACGCCGCCAAGGCAGTCGCAGCTCAAAGAGCACGCATTTATAATCTAAATAAACAGTCCATTATATTAAAGTTAAAGCTATCGACTTTTAATTTATGTTTATGCTCGCAGTCGCAACAAAGAGCAAAGAATCAATGTCACAAATTACTATGATATTTTTTTAACACAAGAGAAAATAAGTGTATTTTTCAGCACGAATAACAATGACACAGTTTTATGTCCCCACAGTTAAAAATATTTCTGAAAAATTAATGCTATTGTGAAAAACACATTAAACTTATTAATTAATATTTTTACAAGATAAACACCACTAATTTTGATTAACACTCTGCTTTACAATTTTATTATATATATATTTCTAAAAATAACATAGGTTCAGAACTCCTTTTATTAAAATTAGACTTATAATCAAAAGGAAAGTGTCATAATTTATGATACCTTAACAGCATTATGAGAAACAATTATTTATGCAGTTTTTCCAGAGTAACTGAACAGGTTTCCCAGACTTTGGAGAAAATTATAGATTTTTTCCTGAACTTCCCCCATCTTTTAAGATCAAAACATTTTTTCTGAGTTTTCCCTGATTTTCAGGTTTCTCTAAGGAGTATGAACCTTGTGTTGTTACCTCTATTTATTTAATCAAAAAAATATATATATATTCAGTGTAGAATCACCATATTGAGATTCTACACTGTAACTGCAGATATTACATATATAAATGATCTATCTCACCTTCTTTCGATTTCTCATATCCATCTGGATTCATAGATGGCATAATATGAATTCTTGTACCATGAATCAAGTTTCTAATTCTCTCATCAAAACCATACATTTCACAGAAATACTGAACCAAAAGTAAGAGCATTTCTCTTCCAACTACTTCATTACCGTGCATATTAGCAATATATTTAAACTCAGGTTCACCTAAAAAACACAAAAATATTACATTACATGATACTCTTATGGTTTGTCATTTAAAAATTCATAAATTTGTATTAAAAATAATTATGTACAAAATAAGAATTTGAATTGTTTTTTACAATAATATTTACACAACAAAGTTGAATATGTGTGTTTATTTGCTAAATGCCAGCATATCTTATAAAATGCATAGAACATAAAAATAAGAAAGAAAAAACACTTCAGACATTAAGTAAAAGAAAAAACTGGAAAACTTTATTAGTATCCAGTGGACAATAATAGCAATTTCATTAGCGGCTACTATTTTAAACTACCAGCCATTTTTTTTTTTTTTTTAAGGGTGAACAATTAACTTCTATTAGTATTAATTTAAAATCAAACACATCAAATAAATATGTTAATATTAACATATTGCAAACAGCAAGACTGAAGCCATTGATGACATATAGAAAATTTTTATGCAGTATCAAGGTAAAAATCAGAAAAGACCATAGTAATTTTTGGGTATAGCTTTTGACTATTTAAAGGACAGAAGGTATAGGTCAAAATTGGGAAATTTCATTAGTGCCACTGGCTGGTAGGACTAATTTTTTAAGTGACCACTTCCTTTAAACTAGCAGCCACTTTTTTATTTCAAAATGCTAAACAGTAAAATTTCCATAAGTATTAATCTAAAACTGAATAGCCCAAATAAATATGTTTATATAAATATACTGAAACCAAAAAAAGTAGAATCCTTGATGAAATGCAAAAAAATTTATTATCTCCTTGTAAAAAAGTGGCCGCTGATAGACAATTTTTCACTAGCCACTTTTTTTCATTTACTGGCCCTGTGGCCGGTGGCTAGTGCTAATTTTGACCTTTAACAGAAGGATGAATTGCTTGCAAATTAAGTGAGAAACAATAGGACAATGAATAGAAATGCAGTAATACCTCGACTTATGTCAGCAATTCGTCCCAAGATTAGCAACGTAAGTCGAGGTACAATTAGATAAGCTAAAAAGGATAAGTAATAAAAATTTGGTACTTTTCGGTTAGCCAGACACCAGTGTTATAGATACATATATATAAATGCATATATACATACATATATATAAATGCATATATATGTATATATATACACACATATAGATTCATATATACATATCTATATATACATGTATCTATTTATATAAAATCCAAGTCTCTGTGTGTCCCTCACGATTCCGGTAGAACCGCCTCATTGTAATGACGTAATGAGTAATTGTTGAAAAATACTAATGCGGGGTTACCACAGTAGCGACAAAGGTTGACCAACTTGGCGAAATATTGCCAAATTTGAAAAAATGTCGCCAAATTTGGCGACAAAAATAAGTTGTCATATATGAAGCCAACTTGGCGATAGTTGGCTTTTTTGGCGAAATTCCCATTTAAAACCATTAATCTTTCATAATCGAGGTCATCGCAATATAATTTTAACTCCGTACTTTTAAGGGTTTTTTTTTTTTCAGAATCTATGAATGAGAATTTAAATGTGTAATATACAAAAATGTACATCTTTACATCTTCATCCCGATGTTACTAATAACATAACCGCCAATAGACGGCGCTGTACTGTCCGAGCTCCTAACTGCCCGATTTTAATGTGCTTTAGGTACTTTTCCAGTATAGGACCTTGGCAAGATAGAGAAAATGAGTGCTTTTCCGTTATACGGACACCATACCAAAATGTATGCTAATGCGCCAATTATTTCAACCCTGATCATGAAAAGGATTTTTATTGTAAACCATGCGGAACATTGTGATATGCTATTTATGAAACGTGAATTGCATGAATTATTATTATTTAATCTTAAAAGCTATTTAATTTACTATTCGAATTGAAAATATTTTTTTTATGAAGTTATAATTTACTTTTGCTGCTGAGGCTGAGATGGATTTTACCATTTGGCAATTACCAGAATATGAGAAAGTTGCGATAAAACTGTTTCAGGAATTTGGAATCCTGCCTAATAAAAGGTTGTGTTCAAAAAACCAGGAAAGGAAATTATGGATGAGTTCTGGAAATCCGAAATGGAGATGTAGCTTACGATCATGCCGAGAAAGCGTAGGAATACGACAGAAAACATGGTTTGAAAATCCGAAATGGAGATGTAGCTTACGATTATGCCGAGAAAGCGTAGGAATACAACAAAAAACATGGTTTAAAGGATCGCAGTTGTCTTTTCTTAATGCTTTAAGGTTTATATATTTAGGGTGCCAAGAGTTGACATCGATTGAGTTTTGTGGGCTGCAACTTGATATGAACCACAACACAACAGCTGACAGGAATAGTTATTTGAGAAAAGTTTGTGCAAATGCTTTGTGTTCACGGCCAAACAGAAAAATCGGTGGATCTAATAAAATTATAGAAGTAGATGAAAGTCTTTTTACCAGAAAAAAAGCAACGTTGGACGTTTTCTTCCTCCTCAGTGGGTGTTAGGTGGTTTATGTCGTGAAACACGGGGTTGTTTTCTTACTCCTATTCCCGATCGTACAGCTAAAACTTTAATGGCGGCAATGGAAAACAAGGCTTAGATGCTGGGCACAGATGTCATATACGCCCCTTAGCGCGACTTTTTACCGATGCCATTTTGGCGAAAACCTCTTTACTATATCATCTATATCCGGGTTACCATATCAAGCAAAATAACGACACTTTGGTGCAAGTTAAGTACACGGTGCGCACACGACATTAGCGTCAGAAAAAAATCGCACCAATATGATATGACATCTGTGCCAGATGCTGTATATTCCCGCGGCCGCCATCTTCGATATTTTGAGATTACTTGGCGATGTTTTACATTTTATTTTCATTAATCCTAACAAACGCATAAATCGCTGCATGACGACATTTACTACTTGGCGAAAAAGGGGTTTTCACGGCAAGAAAAAATCCAAGATGGTGGCCACGGGAATATATGACATCTGTTCCGTTTAGTATGAGTTTTAATTTATGGCACAGATGTCATATTCACCCCATATTGGCGCGATTTTTTTCTGATACCAATATCATATAGGCAATGGGTACTTAACTTGCGCCAAAGTGTCGTTATTTTGCTTGATGTGGTAACCCGGATTATGTTGTTTATGCTGTTGATGTATTCGCCAAATTGGCAACCGAAAAAAATTGCGCCAGTATGGGGCGAATATGACATCTGTGCCTAATTTATTACTCTATTGTATAACAGTTATTTGTTCACTTATTTTAAGTATATATTTGGGCACTTCTTAGTTATCCCGTCGACCAATTTCGTCAAATTATATAAATCGCCAAACCACTCGCCAAATTATACACATTGACATAATTTTTATTTTAAATTACGAAAGAACAAATAAATTAGTAAAACATTAATAAAATACAAATAAAACGTCGAATTAATGGTTTTACTGGTCATTCTTGGCATTTAATCTTACAATTAATTAATTAATGGCAATCATTATTGGCAATTACTCTTACAATTTGGCGACAGTAATTTAGTCGACAGGATAACTAAGAAGTACCTATTTTTTAAATGCTCACTTTATCTTCATGTTTTTTCTTTTATTTTTCAAATGTTTCAATTCACATGATTTTCGTTTTGCACCAACTATTACGCTTGGCGGCAATGGTGCCCGTATAACAGAAAAGTACCAGAAAATGAAATTTGGCAACATATTTTCTAGCAACTTATTCACTGTTTCATGTACTCACAAGTAATTTTTCAATATTTACACAATTTATTTAATACACAGAAGCAACTATATTAACTATTTTTGTATACAAACAGAAGTAAATTGTATATAAAAAAACAACAATAATATAGATATAAGTAAAATATTTGGCACAAATATCATTTTTTTTACGTCAATTTGGTGAAAACATCAACAGCATGAAAAACCAACAACCGGGTTACCATATCAAGCAAAATAACGACACATTGGCGCCAGTTAAGTACCCGTTGCGTATATGACATTGGCGTGACATCTGTACCAAATATTTATAGAATATATAAATAAACTTAAAAGTTTGTTTATTTGATTTTCATAGCTGTTTATATGATTTGATCACAAATCTCACTTTCTGATGCCCGAATTACAACAAGCTTTTTAAAAAAACGCCAAGACCCCAATAGTGGAAAAGCACCAAAATGTGTATTATTTTGCACTATCTGCGCTATAGTTTGTACAAAAAAATTAAGAATAAAATAAGGCACAGATGTCATATACGCTCCATATTGGCGCAATTTTTTTCTGGCGCCAATATCATATACGCACCGGGTACTTAACTGGCGCCAAAGTGTCGTTATTTTGCTTGATATGGTTACCCGGATATAGATGATGTAGTAAAGAGGTTTTCGCCAAACTGGCGTCAGAAAAAAATCGCGCCAGTGTATGACATCTATGCCTAAAATAAATGTAAAATAAGACTAAAAAAGAGTTTTTTGACTAAAATATTAAAAACAAAATATATGTATTTTTCTAAATTTTTATTTATTTATTTATTTATTTATTTTGAAAGACATGCTTTTATTAAAATTCTTCAAAAATGTATAAGAAAAAATATATATATATTTTTTTAAATACACTAAAAAGTAGCAAATAATATTTGGGCTTGAAAATAAATTGTTTTATTTTCCCATGCCCAAGGGAAAAAAAATGAAAGCGCGGGCGCCAACTTTATATACATATATATATACATAGGTAACGTACATAATATAATATCATATCATAAAAAAACACAAAAGTTAAATTCTATTGGCGCCTAAGCTTTCATTTTTTTTTTCTTGGACATGAGAAAATAAAACAATTTTATTTCTATCCCAAAAATTTCCCACTTTTTAGAGCATTAAAAAAATACGTTTTTGTGAATATTAATGAAAGTACAGTCGAACCCGGTTAAGACGCGTTTCAAGGGAGTGGACCAAAGTCGCGTATTAAGCGGGATCGCGTATTAAACGTGATTTGTATAATGTTGCAGGAAATGAACTTACTTACACGTATAATCGTCTAAATGAACTTTAGAGCTTTCATTTATGGTCAAAAATTGTGTCTTTTACGTATATTTAGATTTAAATTTAATTGTATTCAATTTTACTCAATGTATATTTTTATAGGACCGACTGGGAATAATAACTGAAAATAAATATGGATTCAAATATGGCTTTATCGTCGTTAATACGTTACAACCAAAGATAAAACAACAAAAATAATTTTTCTGCTATACTAATTTTTTTTGTAACTGAAAGAATAAAATATTAAATTTTTGAAGCATAATCCAGTTGTTAAAATCATATTTAGTACTTGTTATAATGAGTACCAATGTAATCTGTCTATCTCTTTAATGTGAAAAAAAAACTACCCTTATTAATTTCTCTCTATTCTAAAAAAAAGTAACTACCGCTGTCACCGCCGCCGCCGCCGCCGCCGCCGCCGCCGCCGCCGCCGCCGCCGCCGCCGGTTTTGATTTTTTTGTGACCGGAGGCCTTTCTTCGTTAATATTAACAAAAATAATGCATACAAAAATATGAAAATCGGTGGTTTTATACAAAAATGTTTGATAAACACGCTGATGCAGACAGTTTTCAAATCGAAGGATTATTTTAAGAGTTATTTAATGCTAAAGTTGGACAAAATCGTTCCACTAAAAAAGTTTTATAGCAGCAAAAACTATACATGGCAGTGTAATCATTTTTAGATCATTTTATGCGTTAGAATTTGCCGGAGTGCAGATTGCATTAATTTTTTTATTTTGACTCATTTTTTCAGGTTTTATTTCTATTTTAAATTCAAATTTTCAGCATTTCTAGAGATATTTTTTACAGATTTCAGAAAATTGTACTAATTTAAACTGTTGCCAACTGTATAAAAAGCGTAAGCAATAATGTTTGCTTCAAATTAAAAATTTATTTACACGTGACTATTATAAACAGGAAAAAAACTTTCAAATTAGAATTAAATAATTACGTATAAAAAGCAGGAACTTATTAAAAATTACGTCATAAAAAGTATACACGTGAATTTTAAAAGAGAAAGGATATTGTAAAATAATAAATTCATTAACATGCGTTAAAAGTCTTAGGAGAAATTACGTCATATTTACGTCACATTATAGTTATTACATAAAATGAACACAAAATAATATTGCAAAAAAGTTTAAATTTAGAAAATGCGCTAGACATTTATTTGATATTTTGAGAATTAATTTAAAATGTCTCATTTAAAAGAACTTTCTTTTCGCTTTGTTAAAAAATACCAGGAGATAAAGACTCTCTTTACTTAATTCCTTTTATATTAGCTTATTTTGAAATGTTGTTACACGTGTCTACGTTATCAAGTTATTTTTATTTCGACGTTTTATTTGTGTTTTTATTAATGTTGTACGAATTTATTTGTACTTTCGTTATTTAAAATAAAAATTATATCAATTTGTATAATTTGGCGAGTGGTTTGGCGATTTATATAATTTGGCGAAATGGGTCGACAGGATAATCAAGTAGTACCGCAGCGGATTTGGCGTTAAAATTCCCCAATCAAAGAGAAATGAATAGAAATTCGTTTATAGGGAGATCGCCACTGTTTTTTAAATTATAATTCAATCTTTCAAAATCTTTTTAAAGCCGATCAAATTAGAGTGCATTTAGAGTCTGCGGTGTCTGGACGGGGGTTGGCGAGCGTAGCTCGTAGGGGGCCGAGCCCCCTAGTTTGTGTAAAAAATATTGTTAGCGTAGCAAAAAGTAACGAAAACATAAAAGAATTATACAACCCCAGTCGTATTTGCTTAATCTTTGCGCGTTTTTTTTTTTTTGTTGTTTTTTTTTGTTTCGTATATAACATGCATTATACAACATAGTAGTGATATAATGTAGATTTAAAAAAACTCACTAACAACAGGTATAATCATAATAATTTTATGACGTATCTCAGCATCCCGAATTCCTCTATGTATCTCTCTCTACTACAATAAAAATAATACATCAAGCGAGATACAAAGGATGTTAGGACACGGGATCAAAGGACAATTGCAGCATTGCTAATTTAGAAGGGTTTTATTTTATTCAAATATCTACCACTGTTTTCTATTAGTATCTGTTATTAAATAAAGTAAATATTAGTATACAGAAACAGTGTTTTTTGTATGAATAAAAAAATCCGCAAAATTGGAAACACTGGAGAAGAGAGAAGGAATTCCCATTTTCATCAATAAATTCGCGTCTTAAACGTGATTTTTTGCCACAAAGGACCGAAAATCTATCGTGTATTAAGCGGGATCGCGTAATAACCATTCGCGTCTTAAACGTGATATTTTCCCATTAGTCTTATGGGCGATGTTCAAAGGGTCGGAAAAAATCCGCGTATTAAGCGGGATCGCGTATTAACCGTGAGCATCTTAACCGGGTTCCACTGTATGTCTTTCAATTTTTTTTACATTTATTTCTTCTATCTTGAATCATGTCTGTTCAGCACATTTTTCTATAAAAACAGCATATGTTCAGCATATTTTTCTATTAGAAAAGTTTAATGTGTTGTGCTATCGTTAAACCATTTCAGAAACCGTGTTTAATTTTCCTAATGTAAAGAAGCACAGAGCTGTTATGGTGAGTCATTCACATTTTAGAATCGTTCACATAAAAAATCTCGCCTATTGAGTTACTATTTCGCCTCTCTTTTAATACAATGTGAATAACGTCACCGCCGGTCGCAGCACCATGAAAAAGTCTACATGAGAAAAGGGAATCGATGTTGGCATTCATCCAACATTGAATTACCTCTATGGTTTCTATAGTGTTTATTTTTTTTTCTCATGCAGACAATAATGGCAACTCAAAGTGGCAACGTTTTTTTTTTTTTTTTTTTTTTGTTAGGTTTGTTCTGTTCTTTGATTGGAAAATTAATAATGAAGTAGAGATATAATATAGAATATGTTTTTTAACAAAGAAATACCTTTTTTAAATAATTTATAGTATTTTTCATTTTAAATGAATGCGTAATGAATGAAATGAATTGATATGAATAAAATTTTCATTTATACTGTCATTTACAAATATGATAAATAAGTTAAAAACATTTTCTACAGTCGGACTGTATTTAAAAGAACTGGTTTTTTCTCATGGACAACTATATGTAATTATTTCAAGATGCAAAGAGGAAAGACATTTAAAAATATATGTCGAAGATACTGAAAAGCAAGGTCAGCTTTTAAATAATAAAAAAGTTTTTATAAAAAAACGTATATCCTGAAGTTTTCCGACCAAATGTTAATTTACACTTAAATTGCATTTTTTATGTCTTCATTATACATAGATTTTCATAAATGTGTTTCTTTTTTAAAATGTGTTATTTTCATCTATCACTGCGGAACAAGCGAGAAAAACTCATATTCTTGCAGATGTGTTGTATATAACATATCTATATATTATATTCCGTCATTTTTGACGGGCTATCTTTCTAGTGTATATATAACATTGGTGCCCGGCTAACCAAAAAGTAACAAAAATTTTCTAAAATCTAATGAACATACTCTATTATATTTAAAGATTATGTTGTAAACATTTAACATTAGACAAAATAATGCATTTGCAATACAAGAATTTGCATTGGAATAAATCAATAATCTGTTAACTTACAATTTATTGTTCTATTAGCCATATGCGTAACTTGGGCTCCAAGACTAGGTGGGCAAAAGTCTTGAAGGCCTATGTGCAAGTGTATACCCCTCTTTTACCCATTACACACACTTAAATTAAATTCATAAAAAATTTATTGTTTAAACAAATTTTAAATGTTCAACAAAAACATAGAGTAGCATCATAAATTACACATTTCATGTATTTAAAGGAATAAATGTTTTTAATTTTACACTTTTTCAAAGTGGACTACCCTTAAAGACCTAAATAATAATATTCAGTTTTATTTTACACTAACTAACACAGCCGGCCTTGCCCGGGCTCTAAAAATCATAAAAAATCATGGCACAAATTCCAAATAACATCTACTGAAAAGAGAACAAAATGTACTATATTGCGCAAGAAGATTGAAACCAGATTAATCTTACTGATGTGATAGATTGCAGCAAATTATGAAAAAAATGCTGAAATTTCAAAAATTGTAGAGGAAAAAAATGTACCATATTGAGTTAAAAGGTTAAAATAGAATTTCTTTTACAAATTTCAAAAAATCTCTGTGGAACACGAAATATCTGTAAAAATAGCATAAAAAATTTCAAAAATTGCTATACGAATTCTGAACAAACATTACTGAAAAGAGGACAGAATTCATTATAGTGGACTAAAAGATAAAATCTGGATTTATTTTACTAATGTGTAAAAATAGTCGCGAATTATAAAGAACACCCCAAAATAATTGCATAAAAAATCACCAGAAATTCAAAAATTGCAAAGAGCAAAATTTCTACAGTAGGCTAAAACATTGTAAATCGAAATTCGTTCACGAATGCCGTGAAACGCAAAAGAGCACTGAAAAACATAATAAAAATCACGGAGGACAAAATTTACTAAATAAGGATAAAAGTTTGAAACCAAATTCCGTTTTCAAATGTAAAAAAAAAATGCCGCAAAACACAAAAAAGTGCTATAAATCACATTAAAAATTGCTAAATATTCAAAAAGTGCGAAGGACAAAATTTACTATATTAGATTAAAAGCTGGAAACCAAATTCTTTTTAAGAATGCCAAACATTGTTACAGAATGCAAAAAAAAAAATGCTAAAAAATTCAAAATCACACAGGACAAAATTTACTATATTAGGATAAAAGTTTAAAACAGAATTTCTTTAATGAATTTTTAAAAATCACTGCGTGTCACCAAAAACAACCCACTAAAAATCGCATTGAAAATTGCACTGAAAATCGATAAAAATTCAAAAATCCTGGAGGGCAAAACAAACTTTATAAAGCTAAAAGTTTAAAACCAAATTTCTTTTCTGAATGTCAAAAAATCACCGTGGAGCACAAACAAATGCTAAAAATGGAAAAGAAAAGAGCATTAAAAATCACAGTGGGTAACATTTACTATATTAGGCAGGAATTTAAAAACAGAATTCCTTTTCCGAATGTCAAATAATGGCTGCAGAACACGAACAAATGCTAAAGATCTCATTGGAAATTACTAAAAAAACAAAAAAAAAAAAACATGGAGGATAAAACATCCATTATAAGGCTAAAAGCTTAAAACAAAACTCCTTTCCAAAAGTAAAAAAATCACTGCATAACGCAAACAAATGTTAAAAATCGGATTGAAAACTGCATGAAAGATCGCTAAAATTCAAAAATCATGGAAGATAAAATTTACTGTACTAGATTAGCAGTTTAAAACAGGAATTATTTTTGACTGTTAAAACATCACCGCAGAACGTGAACAAATGCAAAAAAAGTGGCATTTGAAAATGGCATTAAAAATTGCTAAAATTCAAAAATGGGGACAAAAGGATTTTGCAGAGGACTAAAATTACTATAGTGGGCCAGAATTTGCTCATGAATGTTAAAAAATCACTGCAGAATTAAAAAAATTGCTAACATTCGAAGTTGCGTAGAGCAAAATTCACTATATTGTGCAAAATGTTTGAAACCGCATTCCTTTTGCCAATGTCAAAAAATCCCGAGAAATGCGAAAAAACTCTAAAAATCACTAAAAGAACTCATGAACAATTGAAAAATCATACAATTTCAGAATTAATTTTATTGAACACAGGACAAACTTTACTATATTGGGCTAAAAGATTGAAACCGGATTCTTTTTATTAATGTAGAAAAATTGCCTTGAGATGTGAAAAAACACGAAAAATCATGTTGAACATCGCATTAAAAAAAAGACAAAAATTATTATATTATGCTACAAGTTTGAAACCGAATTCCTTTTGCTATAAAACAGTCGAGAAATGTGAAAAAAACTCTACAAATCACTAAAAAAATAGCGAGACATTTAAAAATCCCTGTACGAATTCCAAATTCATTTTATTAAACAGAAGACAAAGTCAGTTAAAATTCTGAAACTGGATTTTTTTCTTTCAATGTAGAAACATCACCTCGAAACATGAAAGAACGCTAAAAATAGCATTAAAAATAATAATAATAATAATAATAATAACAAGTAGCTCTAATTGTAGCGGTCTCTTCAAAACACAGCCGACAGAGACTCTCTTACCTCCATTTCTCTCTTTCACACACACACACACTTCCGTCTTTATTATTATAGATTGCTTTTACTTTTAAAATATTACATGCAAATTTTTATATAATTTACCGTATTTTAATGATAGAATAAAGTAAAAAATGTCGTTATTGGTGCTTCTGTCTAAATTTCTCAAAAGCATATTTCCTTTTTTCCATATTCTTCAATTGTACTTAAGTTAAAATGAAAAACATACTTATAAATATGTTTTTATGTATACGAATTTCGAAATAACACAAACACAAGTGAATACTGAAACACTGAATAAGAAGGTAGATTTTTCTACCATTTGAAACTAGCTGCCGTATGGTTATCTCATTACAATTTTTCTGCTCAATACATAAAAAAACTAGTTAAACAATTATTTGTTTTATAAGTGAAACGTATGATTTATATTACTGTTTTCGATGAATTCCTACAGTGAATTTTAGGCACCGTCTAATGTTTGTCTGGTACCATGAAATAGGGGTCAATGCCCAGGGAGTTTATATTCATATTATCCCAAGGTTACTTTATCCTACAGAAAGATAATGACAATGGTCGAAGTCATAAGACAGTTTATCAAGAGATTTATCCCACATGTGTTTATAAACAGCTCTATGCTCTATAATGGGAAAGAAAAAAATGGGTTCTGCTCTTCTAAAAAAAAAAAAAAAAAAAAAAAAAAAAAAGCAAGGAAAATATTTTAACCATTAAAAATCTCGCAGACGTAAGACAAAAATTACCAGTATAAAAGTGAAGACTGTGTAATTTTGAATTATCCAATAATTCACACTCAAAATAGCACCTAAATAATTTTTATGAAGAAGGAGAAGAAGACAAAATTAAAATATAAAACTGGGCCTTAGCTATTTACAAAAAACTGGAGTGGCAAAACATAAGTCTTGCCCTGCTCCTGGAAAACTGTAGGGCATATGTCCCCCTTGTCCCTGCCAGATTATGTCCATGATATTAGCTGCCTCATTCGAGCTTTGAGGATGCGAAAAAATCTTGTAATGAAGTTTGAACCGGCAGTTTTCTTTTTTACTTTTTGAAGTTCTTTGTGACAGCAGAGTGAGTTTAATAAGCTTTTTCTGGTGACTTTTCTTTATTTGTATATGAATATCACTTGACTGTCACAGGAAAGTTTTTCTTCATAGAACCAAAAATCTTCAAAAAATTTCAAAGTGCAACTTAATTAAGGAAATTTTTTTCCAGGCTAATGCATTTTTGAGAAATTTTTTGGGTAAAAGTGGCCTTTGGCAGAAAAACTTTTACTAGCCACTTTTTTCATTTAGTGGCCCAACCACTGGCCACAAGCTTGGGCTTGCCACTACCTTTTAATATTAGGTTAAAGTTTTTCCTATTTGGAATCAACATAGAACAAGGGTGGGGAATCTCATAAAGCTACTCATCACTAGCAACTAGATTTTATGAGAAGGCAAGTGAAATTTTAGGCAGTTTTTTTAAATGTTGCAGGCTATGAAAAAATACCAGAAACTTTAATATATTTTTATTTATTGGTCATATTTCATACTTATCTCGATTGCTGCATGTAAACATGACACTAAGTGCTATCCTACACTAAACTTTCCTCTATTGCATATCTTTCTAATTTTATACAAATGTTAATACAATAATGCATTGTAGCAATGAATTACTTTTGCAGTCACATAAATTTTGCCAAAACAATTTTCAATTATATATTGTATCTTGCTGGCTGGTATGGTTTTATGCAAATTTCCCACCTGTGGTGTAGAATAGTAAAGATTTATTTACAATTTAAAACATAATTAGTTGGCAGGAATATTTCAGAAAATTAATCATAGGTAATAAATATTAGTACTAAATTATGATAAATTTCTTGAATGTTACTCAATATTACAGTGTGCGAAATAATTATGGCCTCTCAGAATTTTAGCTGATGTATTGCAATGACAAAAAACAAAACAGAACAAAAAAAATTGTACTATTTCCTCTGTTGTAACATGCAAAGTAAGCACACATTCATCGGTGGCTGTAGAAGTACTTGTGCTGTGATTGCTTATCAGTGAAATCTGCATTTCAGAAGTGAAGAAATTATGGCCTTACTCAATCAAAAGTTCATCTGTATATGTGTCGTTTACCAGAAAAAAATATTTTTTTTTTTATTTGCGACAACAGTTTAAATATAAAATTGGTTAAAGTTGCAAAACTTTTTTAAAGTGTTAGATTGAAAAAATAATTGTAGGCCATCTGGCTCATGACTTTCTGACAGCGTATGGGATAAAATAGACGTTTTAAGAGCACAAACAATGAATACTACAGATATTGCCCAAGCTATTGACAGAAGTTCAAAAGTCAACCAAAATTACCTTAAAGGTGTATCAAGGTATGGAAAGAGCACAGATAGACCACCCTCACTTATGAATAAGGAAGCCCGTCTTCTGAGGCACAAAGCATCAAATAAAATTATAACAGCTCTACAATTACGAGATGAATTAAATTTGGCAGTTACTGTTTTTTAAACACAACAGTTGCTGAATAAATTTGGACTTAGCTTGAGGAAACTCCAAAAAACAAAACAATGCTGTCTGTAATTCCTAAGGCTAATTGGAAAGAATTGGCTTGCAGCCATATGAGTTGGAGCACTGAATGGCAAGAAGTTATTTTTTTCTGATGAGAAAAAGTTTAATCTGGATGGTCCAGATGGTATGCACAGTTATTGGAAGGATAGTAAAAAAAATTTTTAGTGTTTTCCACTAAACAACAAGGAGGGGGTTCAATAATGATATGGCACACAGTAGGATAGAAAAAGAAAAGCAATATGGAATTCCTACATGGAAAAATTAATAGTTCAGTTCTGATTACCAGAACATGCTAAGCAAGCAGTTTCCTCGAAAAGGATTTCAAATGGCCGGGAGTAATTAGTTGTTTCAGCAGGACAACTGCAAAATTCATGTGTCAAAGGTGTCCAAAGATTGGTTCAAGTAAAAAGAAATGAAACTGCTGGAACCTTGGTCAGCCAAATTGCCTGATTTGAATATATTAGAGAATGTTTGGTACAGAGTAGACTCCCTCAAATCCACATAGCTCAGGACCAGAAGTTGTCCAGATTTTTGAAGATTTCTGTTCCTGGTCACTGCTTTGTTTACATTTTTAAAACAGTAATTTGAAAGTAATAATGTATCCAAATTTATAATGAATGCCTACAATATAGCTAAATATTAAGTAAAGTATTAAAGTAAAATAATTAAAATAATAAAAATTAAGAAAATTAAAAAAATGCTTAAAATATTATAAGCAAAGGTCGCATAAATAATAAATAATGTATAACTAAATATGCATAATAATGACGAGATAATTTTTTCTTGAATTATTCAATGAAACTCGTCTCATAAAAGTATGCTAATAATTTACAGTAAAACTGCAAAATAATGAAGTTTTATTTCGTATTTAGCCAGACTTAATAACCAAAACAGCTTGATTAATCCATAAGTGTATTTGGAAAAAAAGATTGCGAACACCACCAATATCAGCAGTATCTTGAATAAATTTTCAGAAAATAAATTTATACTTCCTTCACAAGAAAGCATGAATTCAGTCATATTAACCAGAATTACGTTTTGAAATGTGTATGAAATGATATATAAAAAAAAAAAAAACTTGAATTTTTCCCCCTTCATTTTAACTGAAAGTTCCACTGTTTACATCTGCAATGATGTGCAGATTTTAGGTGTTTGCGGATTTTAGGGTTGCAGATTTGATGGAATCTACTGTATAATGGCAAGAAAAGTTTATACAAATGGCCAACATTTTATATAGAGTATAATCTTTATATTCTTTTATATGTCTTTATTAAATTGTAACTATATTTTTAGTGTTTAACTTCAAATTAGCAAAAGGGCTATAATTATTTTGTGCACTGTAGATCAATTATTTGTAACATACAAGCATTATGGTATAAAATAATAAAAAGAAAACAACTGCAAAAACAGAACCTGTCTATAATAGAATTCTGACTTATATGGAAAACTTTCTTACTCCTAGAGGAAATGGAATGCATTTATAATTTTCCATCTTAAAAATTACAAATATATTTTTTCAAATGGGAAAAAAAATTGCTGATATATTTTCTAAGACAGAAACTTGTCTACAGTAGAATTTTTCCTGGTGCTTTGATATTCTGTTTTAGCAGGTGTTGCTGTATTAAGAATTTACAAGATTTGATGAAATCTTCTCAAAATTATACAGATCGCCTAAAATATAAATACTACATCTTCAATACTGCTTCAAAAATATAAATAGATAATATCAATGAATGAGCAATAAAAACCTACAAGTTTGATAAAAGATCAATTTAAATTGCCAGGTAAGAGAATCATACATACCGGGTTCATGCAATCCAGGATTATCGCTCATTTCTAAAACATATAAGTCCCTTTTTAAAACAGATTTTCCTATACTGTACAAACGTGAAATATTTGGACATTTTTCAACAACACTCTTCAAGACAGCAACCATTTCTTCATAGTGATGATGTTTAAATTCTAATGTCGAAGGTTTACTGGAAGTTGACACTGTTGTCAAATGCTCATTTGAAGGAGTAGACTTTACAGTGGTGGTTTTAACTGTTGTTGGAATGACGGTTTCAGAGAATACAGAAGATTTCATGGGCTCTACTGTAGATGACAAAACATCAACATGTAGTTTGCTTGGCTTTTGGTGAACCATGGGAATTCGATGAAGCTCAAAATTTAATTCCTCAACAATTCCTTTCTTCAAAACAACAAGTTTTTTATCTGACTGATACCTATAAAATGAAAATGCACAATATGATTTAAAAAAAACACTATCATCAAACTGCATTTTCTGCAAATTAAAAATATTGTAAAGGCAGAGTTCATTCTAGGATCAAGGGCAGGCAGGGTGCACTTTGCCATAAAAGGGCACTTTGAAGAAAAAAAGGGCACATTAATGTAATGCTAAATAACTAATAACTCTTCCACCCTGACACCACCCCCTAAAAAGTCTTTGCTACTAACCCTTTACCTATAGGTCAAAACTGGGAAATTTCATTAGTGGCCACTGGCCAGTAGAACTAGTTTTTTAAGTGGTCACTTTTTTTAAACTAGTGGCCACTTTTTTATTTAAAAATACTAAACAGTAAAATTTCTATAAGTATTCATATAAAAGTGAATAGTAGAAATAAATATGTTAATATAAATATATTGGAACTAAAAAAAGTAGAATCCTTGATGAAATGCAAGAAAATTTTATTCTCTCCTTGTAAAAAAAGTGGCCGGAAGGTGGCCGCTGATAGACAATTTTTCACTAGCCACTTTTTCTCATTTACTAGCCCAGTGGCCGGTGGCTAGTGCTAAGACCTTTACCCATTCATGACACTTTGCAGTGCAGGGATGATTCTTTTCAGAAAAATTAAGGCAGTCATTTCTGAAAATTAAAAAAAAATCGGTCATAAATCCGAAAATTTGGACATAAACTATATCGCAAATTTTGAGAAATGTTTGCCGAAAAAAAAAAAAAAAAACAATTTCGTCAGAGAATCGCGAAAAAAAACACCAATTTCATCAAAGGACCTTTCCTTTATTTTCCTTCTTATTTCATCTGAGTTTTCACAGTAGCTGAGAAACGGGATATAGAGACAGAAAGAGAGAGATTTATGACTGTGTCGGTGCTGGAATTTTACTGAAAATAATTGGTGTCTGTATGAGGATGTGGAGCGGGGGAGGGGGGTGAAAAGGAATAGATTAGGAGCAAAATGGGGCTAGGACGTTATATAATGTTTACAAATAGTTTAGAGTTTGCTTGAAATTAACTTGAAGGGTGCTATTTTTCCCTCGGTCGATTTCCTGAGTGATAGGGTTTGCGGGGCGGGGCTTTCGGACAGTGGGGGCATCGGGGCGTCAAATTTTGTAAAGAAGGGCAGGCAGGGCGGCCCACCCCGCGAAAAATGCCTAGAATGAACTCTGGTAAAGGATTCAAAGTAACAATCTGAAAGCAATAATAACACAATGATAGCAGACAAGTAATACCTGTGATTTTTAAAATAAGAACAACTAATAAGAAATATCAAGCAATAAAAAATCTATTTTAGTCCAAAAGTAAAATCTTTATCAATAATTGATGAACTTTTTATTTTTAAAGACAACACATGCACTTTTCTTCATATGATATATGTAAAGTTTGCTATACACACACACACACACAAACATATGTATATATACAGAGTATGTCTTTTTATCATTCAACCAATAGCTTTCTCTAAACTGTTAGTTTTAGATGTATAGTTCCAGTTGTAAATATATTTCAAATGTTGTTCTTCATATTATAAAAATAGTTTAAATTTTGAAATCTAAAGCATTGTACCAGCCTTGGCTATTATAAGTTATATTTAGAAAAAAAATCTTGTTATAATACTTTGAATTTTATGAATTTTCAACATTTTTTTGGCATTAAAAACGTATTAAACGCCAAAAATTACATTTTGTATGACCAAAGCTGATTGAATTATGATATTTTTAATTTTATGAACTTTCAGTACTTTTTTTGCACTAAAATTGCATTTTTTCATTTTTAGTGCCAGAAAACAATGAAAATTAATAAAATTCAAAGTATCATAAATGGGTAAGTTTTTGTCGTACAAAAATGGAATTTTTTTTTTTTTTTTTTTTTTTTTTTTTTTGTCGTCAAGAAAATTTTTCTAGCTATAACTTATAGGATCCAGGGACAGTACAAAATTAAAAATTTTGTAACTTAAAAAAACAACTATTTTGACATAAATGGATTTTCAAATGATGAAAAAAATTTTTTTGAAATATTTGTTCAAGTAAAAATACACCTTTAAAACAAATGGTTTAAGAATTAGCTACTAATTAATGATAAGAAGGAACATATTTTTATTGCAAAGTAACAAATAGAGAAAAAAAAAATTTTTTAATAACAGTTTTCAGAATTTAAAGCAGATTTGGCAATAGAGATTCAGATTAAAACAGTTTAAAAAATATATTCCATCAAAATGATGAAGATTCGCAACCGGATTTCATCAATACCATTCTGCAGAGTGGTCCCTGCACTGTTGCACAGATCCCCCCCCCCCTTAACCCAAAATTATGTATCCTAAATCCCTAAATGAAAAATCTTTCTGCAAGAAATTTGTAGCATTTTGCAACACTGTCGCTGTGTTGCCACAATTTTGCCACTGAGCCAATTATATATTTCAAATTTCTTACTTTTAAAGATAAAATAAATATCAATATGATTGCAAAGATCAGCTTCATACTATTATAGAAAAGTATATTTAAAAAATAAAAATGATTTTTCCAAGTACAAATGATATTTTTTTACTCAATATTAAACTTCGGAAAGAGTTGAACAATTGGCAAAATAAACAGCAGTATTTATTGCAACAATAATAATAATTAGCAAAGTGAAACGCACTTTCTGAAGATTTCACAAAACATTAAAATTAAATATTCAATGTGTTAAAGATTTTTTTTATTTTAAAATATATTATTTTTATAAAAATGAATGAATCTCAATGATAAATCGCTCAATAAATTGCTTTCCATTAGGGGTGGATCAAGGCACGGAGATAGAGATATTGTATTAGAACTCTGTGGGATTACTCATCTATGGAGCTTTACGCTTACATTTCGTAAACAAAGAAACTTTTTGTTAAAATTGTAGTTTTTTTTCAATAGAAAATATGCAGGATACATTGATTTAATTCAAGATAATATTTTAAAAGCTTCAGCTATATAACTTTAAAATTTCATTTGGTATACATAAAACCAAAAGTTACCAATTATAATTATTATTTTTTTTTTTTGTAAAATTTTAATTTAATTTTATCAAATTTCAGGAAATTAGCTTATATCCATTTGCAGAATTTCCCCCAGGTTTAAAAAAGGGCAGGGTGCTGCTTGTGGGAAAAGGGCACTTTTGGATTCTGAAGGGCATGTTTTGGATTCTTAAGGGCATTTCTTGAAATTTTTAAAGGCACTTTTTTGATTTTTAAACTACTTTTTAATATTTAATAGACAGAACACTATTTTAAAGACAGCAATGAGTCAGTTTTTACTTTACAAGTAAATTTTTTAATAAACAAAGGAGTAAAAGCACTTTTTTCAGTTTGGGGCAACAAGGGAGCTAATTTTTTTAATGAGGGGCAAGAGGGGTGCTATTTTGTAAATCTAAGGACAGGCAGGGTGCAGCACCCTCCTGAAACTGCCTGGGGGAAACTCTGCCATTTGAAATTAGCTTGCATTGTAAATAAAATTTATATTTCATATCAAATGTAATTAATAGTACGTAAAGAATAATACAATACCATATTATGTACTACATATATTAATTATATCAATGCATATAAACTTTCGAATTTTTACATAACATTTGAACATAACTTTGGGGTGAAAACAAAAAAATTTAATTTAATAAGTAAAAAAATAATTTTTGGCCATACTAATGCAATCATGATAACATTGATTTTATATTTCAATTACTTCTAGGGGAACAAAAATAACTCAATTTTAATGTAAACAAAATTTTAAAAATTACGTGGATAAATGTTAAGCTCTTTAAAATTAATAAAACTACATTAAAATTCTATCAAAAAAAAAAATAATAATAATATTATTATTATTATTATTTATGTTATTTATATTGAATGAAATTTTGAAATTATATAAACGAATCTTTTAAAAATTGATCTTGAATTACATTATTAAATCCTGCATTTTTTTAAAAATAAGAAACTCAAATTTCAGTCAAAAAATCTTTCATTTACATTGATTGCCGATGGATGGCACCAAAACAATGTTTAAAAATAGACGGAATTTTCTGTAAAGCTCAGGTCGAGAGTGCTAGTATAGCGAATACAGCTTGTACTTCTGGTTAATTAACTCCATTTTTCACAAAATCATGAATTGGTATGAAAAAGTGAAAAACGCATTTCAAAACATTTAAAGGCTTTTAATATGCTTTTACAAACATTTTAATCACAGAATCAGATATTAACCTGTATTTTTTTTATGAAATGCTGTAAGAGTTATTCATTTGCTTCTCTTTCTAAATTTAGAATTTGTAGATCTAAATAGCAACAGTCTTCGTTTGTTTACATCAGGTTATCTGTTGCTTATAATAGCTGGTTATCCGTTATTTTTAATTTAAAACATTATAATTGGATAGTTTTTGAAGGTTTTGGAGAAAATAAAGAAGAATTGATATGATACAAAGCAGATTATGTGTACATTTTCATTAGTTGAACAATCGGCAAATTTATAGCTTATTGAATACTAATGCCTAACATGGCCATGATGAACTGTTTTTCTCGAGTATGAGTCGGAGTGGTCAGAGCCAGAATCATCACTTTAGCGTATCATGTAAATAGAAGATTTAAGAATTAATAGAAAATGCACTTAATCTTGTAAAACAAAATTAAAACTTGATAACTTTCTAGCAAATCAGAAACAACATTTTATCCAATGTTGCTAATTCAAATAAATTTGTAAAAAAAAAAAAAAAAAAAAAAAACATATAATGAAATCAAAAGATGCTGTTATTTTTTTTTGTGTGTGTGCGTTAACCATTAAAATAATAGTTAATAAATGTTAACAACAACAACAAAAAAAGTTAGGCATCAAATTCTACGATCGAGAAGAACTTTGCGGTCGTCAAATGCAATAATTTAGTTGCATTTGACGACTAACAACCGCTACTTTCGATCACTGCTCTCAATGCTATGAAACTTGTTACGTTGTAAAAGCATTACATAACATTCCCCATTTAAAATTTTACATAAATTTAAATTTTTATACTTTATTTATTAAAATAAACAACTTCAAATTCGATCTATCATATTGACAGCAAAATTTACTAAGTTTTAAATATAAAAAATCTAAAATCTTATTTCTTAAATATTTTTATTTGAAATCATATTTATTGAATTCTAATATTTTTTCTCATGCCTTTGGTAAAATTTCAGCATAATTGCTTTTATACTTTACCAGATAAACAAGAAAATAATTTCTAATCTTTTCTGTATTTATAATGGCTTTGACTTCGTGTTTTTACATTCACGCATTGCCATTATGCCTCAAAAGAGCAAATAGAAACCTTATCGTGGAATGCGAGCGGAAATTTGAATATCACGTGATCAGGCCACTGGAGTCATAAGCGTCTGTTGTTTGTCCCGCCCGATCGACTATTGCCATTCACCAGGGGCGAATTTATTAAGTGAGGGGCCCCTCTCACTGGAACTTTTTTGGGGCCCTTCCATCTCGAAAAATTGGGTATATTTATAATATAATACTAAAAAAAGACAATTTCGCTCTGTGTTTGTATATTCGCGATGGCAAGCAAAATCTACCGCATGTACAAAGTGGAAAATTTTTGTGAGGGTAGTCCAAGTCCTCTCCTGATATATCTGAGACTCAGAATTCTAAAATATCTACTTATAAGCTGAGTTAATCATTAACAATCGCAACGCACTCTCATTAAAAACTCATCTTGTTCAACCAGAGGGAAAAAGCAAGCCTTATTTACGCATCATGAGAAACTGAACATCGAAAAGAAGGAATTCCAGGGGGGCGGGAGGGGTTATATTTTGTCATATTAACTTACATCCGCCAAACCGCTTACTAAAATAAAAAACTGAACACATATTCTAAAAGATCGTACCCTTATGTCTCAAATCCCGTAATCAATTAAAAAATATATATCGCGGTTAACTCTTTGAAAAAGAAAATTCAAAAACTTGTTTTTCACAAAAAAAAAAAAAAAGCTTCAAACCAAAAATATGTTCTTAAAGATATAATCTTCTTCTAATCGAAGGTTCAATCGGTTTTTAAAAATATGAATTTTAAGCCTTTCAAATAACCGGCGAATTCGGGTCACTTTGCGCCTCACGGAGACGATATTTTTTGTATGCTAAAAGTAACTAGTATTTTAACACAGTCTTTTTAGAGAATCTCAATGGATTAGATTTAGATCACCTACAAAAATTATGAAACGTTCGGATGGGTAGAAATATTTTTTACAAAATAAAATGATGTGAAAATTTTGCCGAAATCTGTTGAAACTTTAGTGTTTCGTCGAGGTTTCGCCCCTTCAGGGCGCAATTTTAGAAGTACCAACGAAGCAAAAATATGTTCTTAAAGCTGAAACCTTCTTCTAATTGGTAATGTAATCGGTAAAAATAAAATGTGTAAAAATTTCGACGAAATCAGTAAAAACCTGAGTGTTTCGTCACAGTTTCGCTCGCTTTTGATAAGCATAGACTCCAAAAAATCTAATTACGCAGAAAATAAAATGTCAAATAGCATGTACTTTTAATTCAATATTTTTTCATTTAAAAATACAAATTCAGACAAAATGGAGTTAAAGATATAAAGTCATACAAATTTGAGGTTAATTTAAGAGTCATTCATCACGGGTCCGGGCAATGCGGGGGGGGGGGGGGGGTCAGCTAGTTTAAAAATAATAGCTATTCAAAACTTAATTACAATAATTACTAACAAATAAATTAAAATGTATTCAAATCGTTAACGATTAATTATACGAAATTCATTTTATATTCAAATTACATCAGATTATTTTACACGAACTTAGATACTGTGATGGATAAATGTGCTAAAATTGTGTATCTTGTTTTCCTTTCAATTTTTTAAGAACATAAAATGATAATTCCAACCAAAATTAATCAGAATCTAAGGAAACAATATTTTAGCATCTGCTGAGCCTTAACTCAAAACCTCTTTTCGCTGCTTTTCGTTTTTGGCTCATTTATTTCACGAAATAAGATATAAATGTATGGGGTTTTAATGCTTGGAGCTGCAGCGGTCTGCACTGCATGACATTATCTTGCTTGCAGTTTTAATTTCATGTTTTAATAAAACAATTTTAGAAATCAAATAAATTCATCAACTATAACCAAATTAAATTATATTTTTCTTCTTTTCGTTATACAGCTGGGCTCAAAGAATGTCAAATGCTTTATGGATATAAAAAGGATTCGATGCTCCACGAGTTGTTTTATAACCATGTGCACTGCATTTTTATATAAATACTAGGGACTCTGCCCCTGCAAACGTGTAATAGTCACGTGTAAATAACTTTTTAATTGAAATGAAATATTGTTCTTTGCGTTGTTTTTAAAATTGGCAACAATATAAAATAGTAACCTTTTCTAAAATATGAAAAAATATATCTTGAAATGAGAAAAATTTGATTAAAATAAATAGAAAAATATTATTTATTTATTTCATTTTCATATTATTCAAGGATTTCATATTTTAGAAATAATAGCTGTGAAATACAATCAGTCGTTTCATAAAATGGTTTCATAAATTCGTTTCATTAGGATTTTATATATATATGATAGATATTTTTTAAACAACAATTTAATTAACTAATCTGCATATAAGTTTGTATGTGTGTGCCATAATAGCGAATGACATAAAAAATGGTCCCAAAAATGTGAAAGTGCCACTTTCATAACTGCGATTAGCAAAACATCTGCTAAAATGGAAAAAAAAAAATCATATGGGGGAAAACTATGGGGGACATTGTTTTTGACAGTCATGATATATTTTATTGTCGTGCCTCATTTTTGAGCTGGATGTGGAGAATTTTATGAGAGGGAAAAGTATGAATACTTGCGATGCAATAATAAACTTCTGCAATAATAAAATATTGATTACTTGCTGACCCGTCCGGCGTTGACCGGGCTCGTTATAATAACCTTAAACAAAATTCAAGTTTGTATGATTTTATATCTTCGGAAAATCGGTGCCCCAATGCATTCTGCATCATACAGTTTTTCAAATGAACTTAAATTTTCCGCTGCCTCAATGGCTTCGGCAGCGTCGAGTGTGTTCCCAACAAATCTCTTTCCATTGGCATAGCCAGGGTGGGTGTCCAAATGCTCTGGATAGCAGAGTTCAATTCGCCTTATCTAATTGGAGAATTTTCTGTTATTAATCAAGACGAAGAAAACTTTACCCGAAGTGCTCCGTACCGCCGAAGACAATCGAAAATCAAGTCGCATGACCCAAACCCCGTAGTTATCAGGCCCATAGAACCCGAGATTAGAATGCTTCCCCCTAGCGGTAGAATATGGAACTAAAATCTGTATAACAATCTTAAGCTAAATTGAATGAACCAATTTTCAATGAAATCGAGTCATAGAAACTGAGAAAAGAATGTGCCGTTAACGTTCGAAAATGGTGGTAACAAAAGTTCAAGATAAACTTTCATAATGCAGAAAGTAGCTTAATTATAATCTCAATTGAATGAACCAATTGCCATTGAAATCGGGCCGATAAAACCCGAAGAAAGAATGTGGAAGGTGTCCCATCCATCTATAAATTTATCAAAGTCCCTTTAACATTAACTCAATATTTAATTTACGGGTGAAGTACCCCCACCTCTCTAAAGTTAATCACTTACCTTTAACAGTAGCGTTATTTTTAATTTACGACTGTAGTGAGTAAACGTAAGTTGATGCCAAAAAGAAGGTTAATATTCGAAAAAGTTGGTAGAAAGGGCATAAGGGAATTTTTTAGTAGTTTATAAAGTGGCAGGAGGACCCTAGAACTATATTAAAGAAAATTGCAAGAGAATTGGATCAAGGGCCTCAAGAAGGCGATTAATATTCAAAATTGGTGGTAGCTGAAGTCTGAGAAATTTTTTTGTCGTTCATGGAGTAGCTGAAAAACCTAACAAGTTGTTAGAAAAGAAAAAGCTAGTGAATCGGACTATTTTTAAGGGAGTTATAGTAGGGGGATCAAAAGATGCCAAGGTGATAGTTAAGAGCAGGGTCATAATATGAAAACATGTTAAAAGGTCCTAGTATTTAGCTCTTTAGATCTCCAATTAGTCGAAATTAAACACAACGTACAAATTAATCATTAGAATAAAATTTTAAATAAATGCACTAAAAATAAAAGGAAATACTTAAAAAGGGCCCTAAGGCCCCAATAAAAATATGAGGGGTAGGTAGAAATCCTAAAATGTTGTTAGAAAAAAAGCTAATGAAACAGACCATTTTTAAGGCCGTGATAATAGGGGGCCGAAAATGGGCCAACTGATAGCTGAAAGCAGGGCCCTGAGATAAAAACATGGGTTCTAGTAGTCGCTTTAGATCTTTAATTAGTCGAAATTACGCATAGGGTATAAATTGATCATTTGAATAAAAATTTAAAGAAATGCGCAAAAATGGGGGGGGGGATGCTTAAAAAAGGACCCTAGTACTCCAATAAAAATATGAGGGTGTTGACTCGGGGACAGGAGTCAAAGACTCAATTTTAAATTTATGCATTGAGAGTGACAGAATTGGAAGTGAAAATGCGTGGCGCACAAAAAGTTCAAGGGACTCCGGACCGAGCCCCAGGGAACCAGGGCCTTAACTGGAATGTAGAAAATGGCGGAATAACTAAATGGAAAAGTTTCTTTTAACAAAGATCGGATTAAAAGGGGGCAATTATTGACAATTTAGGGCACAAAAACTTCAAGGTACCCTATACCACGTCCCAGGGGACCACAATCTTAACTAGAATGCAGTTGAGTATAAGGAAATTTTTTAGTAGTTTATAAAGTAGTCAGAGGAGCCAAAAACTATGCAAAAGAGAATTGCAAGGGAATTGGATTATTTTTAAAGAAGGGCCCCAATAAAGCCATTAATATTCAAAATGGGTGGTAGCTGAAGTCTGAGAAAAGTTTTCTAGTTCATGTAGTAGTTGGAGGACCTAAGAAATTGTTAGAAAAAAAGCTAGTGAACAGGACCATTTTTAAGCAAGCTATAATAGGAGATGCAAAAGAGGCCAATTGATAGTTATATAGATAGTTATATAGATATAGAGCCGGGCTCTTAAATGAAAGCATGTTAAAAGGTTACTTTGGGCTTTAGATCTTCAATTAGACGAAATTAAGCATAGGGTATGAATAAAAGTGTATAGAAATACGCAAAAAATGGGGGAGATGCATTAAAAAGGGCCTTAGGGCTCTAATAAAAATATGAGTGTTGTCCCGGTGACAGGAATTCAAGAATCAACTTTAAAGTTATACATTGAGAGGGCAACACAATTAGCGAGTGAAAAATGCATGGCAGACAAAAAGGTCAAGGGCCTGTAGACCGGGTCCTAGGGGGCCATGTCTTAACTGGAATGTAGAACCTAGGGAATAGCTAAATTGAAAAAGGGCACCAAAAACAAGTATTGGATTAAAAAGGGAGAGTTATTAACAATTTAGGGCATAGAAACTTCCAGGACTCTGTATCGGTTTCCAGGGAGCCAGGATCTTAACTGAAACGTAGAAAGGGGGGTAACTAAATGTCAAAAAGCCCCCAAAAACGAAGAAAATCGGATAAAAAAGAGGCAAGCTATTAAAAATTTAGGGCATAAAAACTTGAAAAGCTCTAGGGTCCCGGGTCTTAAAATATTAAAAATCTGACCCTCAGGTACATCAGGAACTGGCTTAGACTATCCTCATCGAAATGTTCAGACTTCTATGTGCGGTAGATTTTGAGAGCCATCGCACACAGACACACAGAGCAAAACTTTCTTTTATTAGTATAGACTAGTAGACCCGCCCGGCGTTGCCGGTGTCCGTAAATAATACCCTTAAACAAAACTGAAGTTTGTATGATTTTATATCTTTTGAAATTCTTTTAAATGAACCTAATTTTGGAGGCCCCCATTGCCTTCCGCAGCGTCTAGTGGGTTCCCAACAAACTTCTTTCCGAACGAACCTATAATCTGGGTCCCCGTTATCCAAGACAACATGTAACGGAAGTGCTCCGCATGTGCCGGAGACAATCAAAAACCAAGTTGATGGAGCCAAACCTGGTAGTAATTAAGCCCAAAGAATCCAAAAAAAGAATGCATCATTAATGTTAGAAAATGTTGGTACCTGAAGTCTAAGGTAAAATTTCATAATACAGAAAGCAGCCGAATTATAATCTAAGTTGAATGAACCAAATCCCGTTGAAATTGGGTCCTTAGAATCCGAGGAAAGAATGCGACCCCAAGCGGTGGAAAATGCCCCTTCCCGTTGTAAATTTCACGAATTACTTTTAACATTAACACAGTATTTAATAAACGGATGAAATGCCTTATCTAAATTTACTTTTAAAGTAACGCGATTTTTAATTTACAGCTGTAGTTTGTAAACGTAAGTTGATGCTGAAAAAGGAGATTAATGTTTGAAAAAAGTGGTTACTGAGGTATAAAAAAAGACCGGGCCCTGGGGACCAGTGTCTTAACTGGAATGTAGTTGGGAATAAGAAATTATTTTAGTAGTTTTAAAGTAGCTGGAGGACGCTAAAACTATGTTAAAAATTTTGTAATAGAATCAGATAGTTTTTAAATAAGCTTAATATTCAAAATTGGTGGTAGTTGAAGTCAAGGAAATGTTTTTGTCATTCATGTAATAGCGGGAGGACTTAAGAATTTGTTTTAAAAAAGAAGCTAGTGAATCGGACCGTTTTTAAGGGACCTATAATAAAGGGCCCCAAAAGGGCCAACTTATTATTAAAGAGCAGGGCCCTAACATGAAAACGTGTTAAAAGATCTAAGTTCTTAGCACTTTAGAACTTCAATTAGTCACAATTAAGCATAGAATAATATTTTAAAGAAATGCACAAAAAATTGAGTAAATGTTTAAAAAAGAGCACTAGGGCCCCAATAAAAATATGAGGGTGTTCATCCAGGAAGAAGAGTCCAAGACTCAACTTTAAAATTATGTACTGAGAAGGTGAGAAAATCAGGGGGTGAAAAATTCTTGGCGCACAAAAAGTTCAAGGGGCCCTGGACCGGATCCTACGGCAGCCTAGGGGCCCCAGGATCTAAACTGGAATGTAGAAATGTGCAACTAACTAAATGGAAAAAGGATATCAAAAATGAAGATTGGATTAAAAGGAAGCAATTTATTAACCTTTTATTTGCACAAAAACTTGAAGGGGCCCTGTATCGAGCCACAAGGTGTGAGGGTCTTATCTGGAGAGTAGAAAGGCGAGAATAACTAAATGGAGAAAGGTCCCCCAAAACGAAGAAGATTGGATAAAAAGGGGGCAAGTTATTAACAATTTAGTGCATAAAAACTTAAATGGGCCCAGGAGCCCCGGCCCTTAAAAATTAAAAATCTGAGCCACAGGTGCATTAGGAACTGTCTTGGACTATCCTCACCTAAATTTTCAGACTTCTATGTGCGGTAGATTTTGCTAGCCATTCGCACACAGACAGACAGAGTGAAACTTTGCTTTATTAGTATAGATAATCAGTAACAAAGTAAAAATTCACTTAAAATATCAGAACTACGAAAACTGCATACCAAATGTGGGGCCCCCAAAATCAGGGGCCTCAGGTTGACAGCCCATGATTTAATTAGTCCCTCAATCTGTATAATTAAATCATCATAGAATGTCTCTAACAGTGCTCCTTTCGGCTCAGACCCAAGTTTCCTTTGAATCTCACCCTATTCGTCCACAAACGATCATAGTCCTGATAATTCATAAAGGAAAAAAAAAGATGAGGGAAAACTAAAACATTTCTGGTAGTAGCAAATTATAAAAAAAATTATATTTATTACATGAAAGTTTTATTGTAATAATAACTGAAAAATTAAAAAAAGAACACTAAGAAAATCCTTTTATCAAAACGTCACATTTCCCTTTGAACTCAAAAGAAGATTTGGGGGCCCCTTGGGATATGGGGCCCCTCGCGATTGCGACCATCGCGACCCCTTAAATCCGCCCCTGCAGTTGTAATTCTGGCGCAAAAACATTTTTCGTCGGCTGTACGTCTGACAAGCACTTGGTGAAGGTCTCTCATTGGCTCGTTTCGCCGAGAATGGGATTCCAGACTTTTGCCAATCTTTTTGAATGAGTTCAGTTGAAGAAAATTTCGGTACGAGAAAGTCGCAAGATTCTTTAGGGGATTTCTCCCTGCTAGGCCATAGGGCCTACCTGGTGCGTATAAGTATTCAACGAAAAGGAATCTCTTCTTAAAATATGTTCAACATTACAAGCTTTAATGAAGATCCTGCTTATTTATATTCTAAGTAAAAATCTACGTACGGATGAGAAACCTTTTTATCTTCATCACTCTATAAATGGAACATAGATTGTACCTCTCACCATTTTTCTCGGTAACTCTACGAGTGAATAACAGATGTGTCCTAAATTTTTGATTTCCTGCAGATTTTGTATGCTATCAACAGATTTATTCATATCAATTATGACTGGTACACCTCCAATGCAAAATGTGTCCTTCCTGAATTTTATAATGATTGTGTTCACAAAGTTTGACTCACCTCTTTAGTGCAACAGCATTTATGTTTCTTTGTAATAATACAATATAATTACGAAGATCTCTTCATTGATATTTCAGTGTGTGGAATACTCAGAAACTGTAAATCTAAAAACTTTGTTGGCTTTATTCGAAATAATGACTATTAATATAATAGAGAAAAGTGTTCCATAAACAATATTAATAGTATACCAATAAACTGTACCAGATTGTGAGGTGCAAGATGTTAGAGTTCATCAAGTGCTGTTACAATATATATTTATATTTCAGAATCAACATTTTATGTAATTATTTTCTACTGGATCCAGTGTTAATAATTTAAAAATGTTTTGGTAAATAAAATCTCTTCAATATTTAACCATCTTGGATCATTTATGTTACATTTGTACATGTTTCATGGGGTGAGTATAACTTCTTGTTTGTATTTTCAGATTCATAATTTTAATATTGAGATTGGCCAGTTATATAAATTGAATATGTTTATTGTTAGGCCAATATTTCTGAAAGATATTTTATAAATTAATTGAGTTTCAATGTAAATGTATTTGACCACTTTATGAGGACCGGCTGTAAAGTGATTCTGGGTTTGTGAATTGGAATTATTTTAGTTCAGTTTGAATGTTTCAATTGAATTTTCACTCCAATTTGCATAACCCAGAGTCACACTACAAAACTGTTTAACTAAAGAGCAATCCATGTCTCTTCATTACAAGGCAAGAAAGTTTCAGTAGTTCCATTGAAACAACACTCACCCAAAGGCATTTTTGGTTTTTGTAAATTTTGAATTTTATACAAGTGGTGTTTTTGATCTAAAGCTATATACATAAAATTTTATTTCTTTATTAAAAAATTCATTTTTATATATTAAAAGAGAGGATGTACATTTACACCAATTGTTCACAAAAAAAGATGCTCATGACAGAAGACAATTTTTAAATGAATAAAATAAAAAAAAAAAAACAGAATTATGAATTTTAAGAGTTTAATAATTAGGAGCAAATTATTGCATAAATACAAAAACATTCTCCTTATTGTAAAATTCTCAATAGATTATTACAATAAATATACAAAATTATACATTTTTTTTTTCTTTTTTTTAACGCTTGATTTTTGTGGCTGCGATTTTCTTTCATCAAAATTTCCAGTGGTCAAACATTTCATATTACAGATAAAATTGCGAGTCACTGTTTTTGATGTTCTTTCCCATATCAATTCTCAAAGATACCATTTCAAAAACTGGTTTGCAGTACCCCAGGGGCTACTTAATACTTGTATTTTATCAGAAGCTGCAGAGTTTTACCACTTTACAAAGAAAAACAATCATTTTTGGAAAGAAGAGAGTAGTTTGCACAAAAACTGAGAAAATATAATGTCAATAAATGAAATAATAATGTCACCTTGAATAATAGAAAAAAAAAAAACAGTAACCCTATCATGATGCAATAACAAAATATCTAGTACATTATTGGTGATTGTCCTTTTTAATATCTAAATACCAAAATATTTAATAAAATTTATAAATATGTAAGCTATACTGATGGAGTAATGTATCTTACCCATAAGAAGAAACTTCGATAGTATAAACACCAGGTAATAATAATCTCCAATAATTTCCATTTTTGGATGTTGTTACATTATGTTCAATTCCACTCACATGTATGTAAGCCAAATCAACTCCTTGGTGAGTTACAGCATCTTTCACTGTACCCTTAATACCCATATGTATCTGAAAAGTAAAAAAATACAGTTATTTTTAAAAGTTCTATTTTAAATGTAAAGGGGAGGGGGGATAGAGAATGCAGGGATCAATGCAGACAAATACTGGGGCCTCTTTAGAAGCCCTTCATAAAATTCAATTTAATATAAGTCCCTTCACAGAATTCCTTTTAATAAAAGAGAACCCTTCACAAAATTCTATTCCATACAGGAAAACTCGTCACACACACACATTAGATTTCCTCAAATCCACATAGCTTGGGACCAGGGGTTATGTAGATTTTAGAATTTTGCAGAATTCTGATCACTGTTTTGTTTACATTCTTTAAATAGTAATTTGAATGTAATAATGCATTTGAAATCATAATGAATGTTTACAAAGTAAAATATTAAAATAATTAAATAAAGTAATAAAATAATAATAAAAAAACTTTAAAAAATGTTTAAAATATCCAAAGTAAAGTAAAAAATAATGTATAACTAAATATGCATATGCATAATAACGATGAAATAATTTTCCCATCAATTATTCAATAAAACTTGTCTTCATAAAAGGCACATTAATAAATTACATCAAAATCATAAAATGATGAAGTTTTATTTCATGTTTAGCCATTCTCATTAATCAAAGAAGCTTGATTGATACTAGGGATTGACCGAAGCAGCAATTTTGCCGAATAACGAAGCTTCGGTCAAAGTGTATACTAAAGCTTCAGTATTCGGCAACCGAATACTTGAAACTTTTTAATACACATTTTTGCATATCTTAGCTTTTTTAATAAGCTTTAATTGAAATTAAATTCTCAATAATTTAATTCAGTTACATTTTTATTCTTAAATTTAATTACACAAAAATACTTAATTACGTCTTTCCACTCACAAATTCATTAACCCATCTCTTATTTTTTATTATTTTATCACTAGTCAATACCCAAAAATAACCTATGAAATTATTAAACTATACAGGGTATTATTAAGGATAAGGATTGTCAGAAAAACAAAAGTTCATTCAAATAAAAAGAAACAATGTTGTCATTAAGCTGATTTACTGATTGTCTAAGTCTAATTATAAACATATTGAATAGGAATGTTCTCAAAATACAAAAGGTATCATATCAATTTGTACATTTAACTATTTTCTGTCAAATTATTGATAAAATATTTATATTTTGATTAATATTTTAACATTGTGATGTGGTGATGAAGATAAGAAATTTGAGCGATTTTGATATAATGGCTATAAAAGCTATAGGATAGGCATAGGGGTATATTTAGTTGATGTGTGTATTTTCTTTAATATACACCTTAGATATACAGATATGAACTCTGATATACTTATTTGATGTGTATATCAAATAAAATACACATTAAATAAATTTAAATTTTAAAAAAAAAACTAATGTAGAAGTAAATAAAATTAAATGATCAGGGAAAGATGCGCATCTTCCTTACTTTTTTTTTCTCTGTTGTAGACAGTTGTTTTGATTTCACACTGTGTAGACTATTCTAGGAAGGAAAGAGTTTTTTTTAAATTAAAAATGGCCTTTGACTTGTTTTTTGTAGTGCAGCTGAACTCTGAACTCATGCGCATAATATTGAAACTCATTGTTTAGCCTATTCTACTGCTAAGTAAAAGAGAATTCTTCTACTTCTAAGAAAATACTTATCTGTGATTATTCAGCCGAATTCTTTTAAGCATTCGGCCGAAGCCAAATATTTGGTTTACATGACGAATCAACTATTCAGTATTCGGTCAATCCCTAATTAATACATAAATGAATTTGGTAAAAAGATCACAATCGCTATTCATATATGTGCTATGTTGAATTTTTTTCAGAAGTAAATTGATACTTCTCTCATGAAAAAGCATGAGTTCAACCATATTAACAACAATTACACATTAAAGGTGTATTAAATGATATGAAAATTAAAAAACTCTTGAATTTTTTTCTTGCATCTCAATTGTAAGTTTCACTGTTTACATCTGCAATCATATGCAGATTTTAGGCGTTTGCGAATTTTAGGGTTACAGATTTGAGAGAGTCTACTGTATGTGTTTCCTGTTAAGATTTGAAATGTATGATTTGTAAAGAAAACAAGCTCATCACAAAAGAAACCTTTGCAGGACGACTAATTAACTGATCTGATCGTTCATTTATGTTTTACAAAAACATAATTTCCCCCCCCCACAAAATGAGCATTCAAGAATATAACTTGCATCAAGCCCCGGAATGTTCAAGGTATGGCACGATTAAAAATCATCTAATAAATAATAAAAAGAAATCTTAAAACATGTGTTTCATTAACTGATAATTAAATTATGCTGTGGAACTTTTGCAGTTTAGCACTCAGTTTAGTGTCATCAGTGCAAAAAGCAATTTTCTATGCTGATCATGGTGTGTTGAACGCTACTGAAACCGGTATCCAATATTTAGTGAATCTTTTGATATTCTAAATGCTGTTTTATATATTTATGCTGCATAATAGCACTATCTTATTTTTCAAAGCAAAAGTTTTATTTTTTTCCACAAAAACTCAATTACCAATATAATTTACTTAATTTTCTGCATTTTAATTTATTTTTGCTCTTAGTTTACACTATTGTAAAAAATATCCCTTTTCCCTTATGTAAAAGGTCAGCTATCTTTTTAAAAGTTGCATAAGTAAATTTTATGAAACGTCAAGAATTATTAAGAAAATTTGTAGCATGCTAAATAATAAACAAAATAGTAAAATTTTTAATTTTTCATAGTAAACACAGCTTGTTTTAATAGTATAAGGTACATTTTTCTTTTAAGAAGGGAAGATCATCTTAAACCATCTTCAATTACATAAAAAAACATTAATAGGAAATTAAAGTTCTTTAACGAAATTTAAAAATCGCATTGAGGCATCGGAGGTTTGTCATTTTCGTTGCATCAGGGCTAGAAAAATTTGAAAAATCTTACATGCCTGGCCAGGCATGTGACAGAAAAAAATAGATGCCCGAATAAAAAATTTAAATGCCTGACTAAAAAGTCCTTTAAAGTGAAAGCACTTCTAATTGCGTGGATGTAATTTTAAAGTTGATAAATATAACATAATCTATAAAATAACAATGGATACACCGAATATTTTTCATTGAAGGGAATATGAAACTCTTATGATTAATTTAAAAAAAAAAATGATTATCATTTAATAAATAAAAATCACATCACAAAATTAATTAAATATTGTTTTATTATGAATTACATCCTCTGCATTGCTAGTGTAGAGAACAGGGAAAGAAAAATTTGAGAACTTGTACATGCCCAGTCGGGCAAATGATAGAAAAAAATAGATGCCCAAATAAAAAATTCACATGCCCGACTTTTTGCACTTTTAAATTTCATGGCTGTAATTTTAATGCTGGTAAATATAACATAACCCATAAAACAATAAAGGATACACCGAATATTTTTTATTCAAGAGAATATGTAACTCCTATGATTCAATATTTTTTAAATAAAGGATATTTAATAAATATTTTAATAAATAAAAATTACATCACAAAACTAATTAAACATTGTTTTATTATATTACAAGCTACATTCTCTACATTCAATTGTTAGTGTAGAGAATGTCCACTAATGTGTCGTGTACCTTTGCCAATCGATTGCCAGAGTTCGATAGCCAGTGAGGGGTCATAATCATAAGTACGAGTGTCAGGTCAGGGCCAGCAATGCTTATTCGCTTTAAGTCATTCATAGTTTACGTCAAGAGGTTAGAGCGAAGAATTTTACATCACCCGGGCATGTCAGGCAATAGATTTTTCGAGCCCTGGTAGCAAATGTCCACTAATATGTTGTGTACCTTTGGCAGTCGATTGCCAGTGTTTGATAGCCAGTGAAGAGTCACAGGTACAAGTGTCAGGACCAGCAATGCTTATTTGCAATAAGTCATTCATAGCTTCCGTCAAGAAGCTAGAATGAAGTGGAGGTTTTAACTCGATACATACGGCTAAAGCTTCTTTCACATGCAGATGTACTAGGCGAAAAACAAAACATTATTTCAACCAATAAAAGTATGTTAGTGATATCTTTTGGCTGCATTTTAAGAAGATATGTATACAGAACAAACAGACACGTTATCAGCGAATGGCCACTATTGATTTTAATGTTTTTGATCAGTTCATTTATTAGATTTTATTATATATAAATGGATATAGATATAATCAAAATATAGTAAGAATTTTATTTTGCTGAAGATGAAATTGTTTTAAATTTTGCAAATAAATGTATGAAATATAAAATTGAGGTGGAGAAGATGGGAGAAACTCTACGGTTGATATTACTGCAAAATATTTTAGCCCTGGTACTTTTTTTAAAAATTAGAAATTAAGCCCTGAAAAAACTTACAAATAAATTGCATAACTTCATTTGTTTGAAGTCAGTGAATGAATGATGAGATGAACAAAAAGAACATTTTAATCAAATAATTTAATTTCATAAAAATAACAAAATAAAAATTGTCAGGTTTAGTATGGAATTTAAAAATCCAGTTACATTGGGATAATTTTTAAATAATCATCTACTTCACTAATAACTGATGTTCAATTAATTCACTCATTTTATTAATAAACATCTTATTAATATATTTTTTAAATAATTACTTGTTCCATGTACGATAACAGAGATTCCTTATTATTTTCCCATTCCTGGGGTAAAGTTGAAGCATTGGGATATTTACAACATGATAGTTCCAAAGTGATTTCAAAGCAGTTGCTGTACACATAATTAAAATCTTGCATGCCTCCTGTAAGAGAATAACAGAATTACACATAATCTCATCATTTTATGGTTCCAGAAAAATATATATAATTGACAATACAAATCAATGTTAAATATCAGTGCAGTATAATAAATATGGTATATGCACTAAAATATGTACAGTAAGTATTGCATATTCAACATAAAATTCGACTTTTAAAATATTTTAAAAGTAAGCTATATAATTTCTTAGGTTCTTCATGCTAAAATTCTGAAAATTAAACAAAATCAGAAAAAGGTGTTTTTTCCCAAGTATGGGCTGATAAAAACCATAAGTTGTTTTAACCATGCCAGTTTCTTCTTAGTTTAGCAATGGTAGATTTGACATAAAAAAGTCACTGCTCCCAAGGACCAGTAAGCATAAGAATTTACGTCTGCAGTCATCATCACTGGCCGCTACATAAAAATCTATTAAGTCCCTTTAACCCTTTGAGTGCACCCCCCCCCCCCTTCCTAGAATATAAACCAAACTTTGTTTGCAGTTATCCAAAATTTTCAGCATAATGAAATGTAAAATTATAATTTTCTAAAAATTAAACAGTATATAAAGAAAAACTGTAAAATTATTTATTAATTACCGTAAAATACCGATTGTAAGCAGACTGCTTTTTCAAAAGAAAAAGCAGTCTTACTCTTTTGACGAAATTTGCAAAATTTTTCCTTGATCGTTTATCAAAACTCTGTCTTTTTTTCCGCAACCTATGACAAAATTCACGATTTTTCTCAGCGAATGATAGATATTTGATTTTTCTCTCCCTTTAATTGATTATTGAAATCAGCAACTTTTTACAGCGATCAGTTGAAAAAACAATCTCTAATTATTTCTTAGATATGTGACAAAATTCACAATATTTTTCCATGATTGCTTGAAGAAATTCTCTAAAAATATATTCTCAGAAGAATCGTGCAATTTTACATGTTATCTCAAAGAACACCTATCCACTCCCCTTCATGAAACTCTAGAAATGGCACTAAACCTTCACAGATGATAAAGAATTAGTGATGTAACTACACGATTTCACTCATATTTAACATCCATTAAGAGGATTTTATGTTAAGAAGTTTGTTTTCGTTTCCAGATTTTCTTTTTCTGAGGATTTTTTTTATGTTTGATTTTTCGGACTGATGGCTGATATTTCTTTAATTTTCAGAACCAAATGACTTAAATTTTCAGAAAATTTGGAATAAAATCACTTCTGTGTTATCTATTGTGTACTATATTTTAATTTATTGTGTTTATGTATATTTTATTTCAGCATAAGTGTTATGTTTTAGTATATCATTTCTATTTTATAGTAATTCAGCAATTCAATCATGTTTATTTGTACTAGGGGGAAAAAATGCATTTTGTATGTTATATTGCCATGAAAAATATTTTTTAACAGACCTCCAAAATAAAGAAAATTCGAAAATCTGGAATCGCCCCTGTCCTGCCTATTCTGAATTTTCAAGGTTCAACTGTAAGAAATAGGGCAGGATTTTTTACAAACTAAATTTAAGGATTTTAAACTTTGAAGGGTTGATGTCAGAGGAGAAATGAGAACTTTTTGAGAAAGGGGTGTAATTTAAATAATCAATTATTTACTTGTTGTTAGCAAGCAACAAATTAAATAGAACAATAGAATTAAGATTTCTACGATTTTAAACTTTTTGTGCTGAGGAGGGGGAAGGAGAGCAGAGAAAGAAAGTGGACATTTCATGCAGAGGGGTGGGTGGGGTTCATTATTATTACATGAGAACATGTAGAAATCCGCCAAAACAGTCAAAATATTCCATTAGATTTAATAAAATTTTTCCCACAAAAAATTTTGTGAAAGGAAGGGGGAGGGGGCTTATATTTGAGAATGTAATATAAAATAAAAATTGCTTAAAAGTGAGAGGGGGGCTTACAATAAGGATTTTACGGTAAATATTTTATTTCAGATTAATTATTTCAACTGACTATGGTTTAATGGAATTTTTTGTAATTAATTTTCTTAAATAAAATAACATGATTTATGTTTGTTTACGGTTTTCTCAGGGACAGGAAAGTTTACGTTTACCTGTCAGAGAGAGGGGAAAAGTTACTGGTCCTGCAGATAACTAAATTTTTCAAATTAGTGTTCGATTGAATTTTTGGTGGTCTCGGACCAGCGGACCACCAAGGATTTCGAACGCTGTAGTGTGTTTATTCTTCAATCACTTATAGTAGATAGATTAAAAAATTACATAAACTATTTTAAGAAATCCTCAGAAATCTATAAATTAAATTACAATTAAAACTTCATTTAAAAAAAAATGCCTACAAATTATTTTAAGAAATCATCAAAAATCAGTATTAAATTAAATTACAGTTTTCAAATTAACTTTAATTAATACTTCTTGTTATAGCTGCCACTACAATTATGATTATATCAAGGTTGCAGTTACAATTCTGCTAAGGCCATCAGCAAACTTATACAAGCTTCAAATATATGCCATATACCTGGTGTTCTAAAAAGGACTGACTGATTTTAAAATTCTATAACTTGCAAATGGTGACAAGGTGACATATATTTAAAAAAATCTTGCAGGAGCATTATGTATGATGTCAGGAGTTTTTTTACCGTAATTCCCAAATTTAGTTCGAATTACAAACAATAGATGATGCTGCGAGCAATATGCGCTAAATCCAGGCCCAATTTTTGGTACTTCAGGACCCACTCTTTTTTTGGCATAGGAGAAGAGAAAAGCCAAAAAATCGGGCCTGGATTTAGCACATATTGCTCGCAGTGCCATATATTGTTTGTAATTTGAACTAAATTAGAGAATCACGGTAAAAAAAACTCCTGACATCATAGAGAGTATACCCTCCTGCAAGAATTTTTTTAATATCTGCCACCGTTTGCGAGTTATTGAATTTTAAAATCAGTCAGTCCTTTTTAGGACACCCGGTGTGTATATACGTTATACATGCAGGGCTGAAGAGGAGGGTATATGGCAGGGTTGGCGAACATTTTAGTTGCTGCGTGCCAAATTTGGTAAAAAAATATTTTACGTGACCATGATGTGCCAACTAAAAAACAAATTTAGTAGATGGAAAAATAATGGATTAAAATTATTTAAAATTTTCTATTAAGATTTTTAAAAATATTAGAAGCATACATGTAGGTGCTACACTATAATAATCAGAGTTGTATAATATAGACGCACGCACGCACGCCGTGCGCGGAAAATTTTCTGCAAAATTCGGAAGTTTGCGGAAAATTCTTTAGAAAAGAAAAACGTAATTTTTGTTCTTGTAATATTTTTTTTTTTTTTAAATACCGCAAAATTAAAAATATTCCCCAATTTTATATACGATTTATTTATTGTTTGCCAGAGATGATTCTGTTCTGAATTTTCCGAAAATTTAAGGCATTCGGTTCCAAAAATTAAAAAAAAAAAAAAAAAAATCGGCCATCAGTCCGAAAATTCAGACATAAAAAAATATCATCGAAAAATATTGCGAATTCCAACAAATGGTCCGCGGAAAAAAAAAAAAAAAAATTCCATCAATCGCTTGCAAAAAAAAAAAAAAAACACCAATTTCGTTAAAACATCGAGGAATAAACACGAATTTCGTCAAAGGAGCGCCGAAAAGGCGCAAACTTCTTCAAAGGATCGTGAAAAAAAAAATGATTTTCGTCAAGGAATCGCAGAAAAAAAGAAAATTTCCTCAAAGGAGTGCAGAAAAAAACGAATTTTGTAAAAGCATAACGGAAATAGCCCGAATTTTGTCAAAGGATCGCGAAAAAAAATGCAAATTGCGTAAAAGAATCGCGGAAAAATACGAATTTTGCCAAAGGATCGCAAAAATGCGAATTTCGTAAAAAGATCCAGAAAGAACGCGAATTTCGTCAAAGGATCGCGAATAAAGCTAATTTCGTCAAAGAATCGCAGAAAAAATGCAAATTTCATCCAAGGAGCGCAGGGAAAAACGAATTTCTTAAAAGCATCGCGGAAAAAGACCGAATTTTCTCAAAAGATCTCTAAAAAATGCAAATTTCGTAAAAGATTCGCAGAAAAAAACTAATTTTGTCAAATAATCGCGAAAAAACGTGGTCAAAGCGCTGCAGAAAAAGTGCGAATTTCATCAAAAACACGAAATTCGTCAAAAGATCGCAGAAAAAATGCAAATTTTGTCAAAGGATTGTAAAAAAAAAACGGGAATTTCGTCAAATGTTCGCGAAAAAAACGGAATTTCGTCAAATGATCATGAAAAAAGAAAACGTGAATTTTGTAAAAGGGCCGCGGTAAAAAATGTGATTCAGTTGCGTGTTTCAGAATTTATGTCACATTATTTTTGTGAACAGAGTGACTGGCATTTTACGCAAATAGGTCACAATATTAAGGATTGGGCTGTTTCTAAATTCAGTGACAAAATAATTGATAAGAATTCCCCTTCTTATCATGGATTTTTAGCTTTATTTTTTTAACCAAAACAGTTATTTCTTTTATTAAAATTAATTAATTTTTAATTTAAATCGTAATTATTTTAAAACTACTGTTTTTAATTCGTATCGTTAAAATAATATATAACATGTTATTTCATTAAACATTAAATTAATTTGCAGAAAGTTTTTGACCCAATATTTATGTGCGCAGAAAGTTTTTGGTTTTATACAAGTCTGATAATAATTATGGAAAGAAATGTATTTTAGAAATTAATTTTAAAAAATGAATGCGATGTAATTTGATTTCTGTTGTTGCATCTTAATATCAGGTTAATTTTAAAGCAAACTGATCTGGATTTATCTGACAAATGCTTTCAGTTTGAGTTTTGATATTATTCATTTGTGAAAACAGCGACTCGAAAGCATAGATAGGCAGAAAAAAAAAAAAAAGAAAAAAAAAAAACGTTAAAATGACAAACGCCAGTTTCTCTGAATAGCTTTGAAATAAATTCAAAGTTGTCATAACTTTACTTTCGGAACTTAGTAATGTCTAATAACCAATTCTTGCCGATAGTTTTCAAACATCGTCTTTGTTTGAAAAATTTTTAAGACCATACTTAATTAGAATTAGATTGAATATAATATGCCGCAATTAAAATATTTCAATTTCCATTTAATTGAATTTAGAAAAAAAATCAGTTGAGATTTTGTGAAATTTCACTTTTTTTTTTTTTTTTAGAGCTACAAGGAATGCCGTGCCAAAAGTGGCACGCGTGCTATAGGTTCGCCATCCCTGATATATGGTGATATTCGCCATAATCTACATTTTTTTTAAAGAAGCTCCATATACCTTTTGTTTCACAAGTAAAGCTATACTTTCTAGTGTATAACCTTCTGGTTATTTTATGACTACAGCATTGCATATATGTCTTATAGACATGTTATATGTGTCATACCCGACTATAGCTTGATTATATGTCATATAGAGTCAGCTGGAGTAATTCCTGATCACAGAGTTTCTGGAGTAATTCTTGGTCATATTTTTGTTATCAAAATAACAATTTATCAAACCATAAAAATTTGAAAGATACTTTGAACCTTTTGCTTTGCAATGTAAATGTATGCCTTAAATTATTCATTTAGTAGAAAATTAATACTGAAAAAAAAAAAAATTCAAAACTGCTACTCAAATTTCTGCAAAACAACATTGACCTTGATTTTTATACACATTTTACAAAAATCAGTACTACTTAGTTATCCCATCGATCAATTTCGCCAAATTATATAAATCGTCAAATTATACAAATTGACACAATTTAATGAAAGAACAAATAAATTAGTATAACATTAATAAAAATACAAATAAAGCGTCGAAATAAAAAACACTTGATGAGGTAAATACATGTAACTTGCTTAAAGTCAAGTGAATGTGACATTTACGATCAACCATTATTGACATTTAATCTTATAGTTTGGCGATAGATTTTTGGTTGATGGGATAACTAAGTAGTACCCAAAAATCTGTGTAATTCTTAAAATTTAAATTTTTATTTTATTTCAACTGACATATCACAGTTTTTAAACATGATTATAAAAATGTTCTCTAAAATATTAAAAACTTTTATATGAGCAAGCCAAACTAAAAGGCCATATTTCTGGGGAAATTTCTGGTCAGTGCTTAATAATATAATTTTACAATATTTATATATGGTATTTTATCTATTATAACTGTGCACCCTAAAAACTATTGTCTTACAACTTTTTTTTAACCATAAGTGTAAAGTAGCATCCTTAACTATAACTGTAAAGGAGGAAAATGTAAATGCTGTGAAGAAGAGCTTATACTCACCTCATATAACACGAGAAATTGAGTTCCGTTAAGGCTTAGATGTATTTGTGGTCTGCAAAATTTCACAAAAAAAAAAAAAAAAATCTCCAAACGTGGCGATAAACTCACATTTCTAGTAACCCTGACAAAACCTGTGCCAAATCTTGTTTCTGGCAACCCTTGGTGCAGCTTCCGCGGAGCGATGCGAGGGAGAAATATTTTTGCTCCTTTGATGTCATTTTATTACGCTTCTGCGCAACTCTTAATTCAAACTTATCTAACGGAACTTTTCCCGCATCCATTTCTTCTGCGGCATCATGTCAGCTATGGCCGATATAATTTTGCGAGATTCCTTGTATATATTTTTTTAATTACTTTTTTCGCTGTATTTTTGATAATGGCTTCGTGCCCATTTTATATTCAGGTGGATTTATGATTCACAAAAGTGGATCGATATTGATTGCAAAGATTGGCATATTGTTTTGACAGAGGCAGCTGAATGAATCTTCGGTTGTTTTTTATCACACGCAAAGTGTATATAGATTTTTTTCTTTAGAATCCAAATTATTCTGCTCTGGTTTTTTTAATTCTTTTTTAGGGTTTCGTTCATCTGACGAAACCCTATTCGTCTTGCTCCTCTGTCTGTCTGTCCACCACAGAGCCCGTTCTCAGAAACTATACATGTTGGAAACTTGAAATTTTGCATATTTATAGATGAACACCACACATCATACGACAAATCATAAAATTTTGAAAAAGTCGTACATTTAACCCTTTGGGCTCCCACATGTGTATTTTAAGCAATTCTTTCTAAGTCAGCTCCTAATTAGGTTGGAGGCGTGAAATTTTGCATACTTATAGCTGAACACCTCACATCAAATGACAAACCATAAAATTTTGAAAAAGTCATACATTTAACCCTTTGGGCTCCCACATGTGTATTTTAAACAATTTTTTCTAAGTGAGCCCCTAATTAGGTTGGAGGCGTGAAATTTTGCATACTTATAGCTGAGCACCTCACATCAAACGGCAAATCATAAAATTTTGAAAAAGTCGTACATTTAACCTTTTGGGCTCCTACATGTGTATTTTAAACAATTCTTTCTAAGTGACACCCTATTTAGTATGGAGACGTGAAATTTTGCATACTTATAGTTGAACACCATCATGCGACAAATCATAAAAATTTGAAAAAGTCATACATTTAACCCTTCGGGCTCCCACATGCGTATTTTAAGCAATTCTTTCTAACTGAGCCCCTTATTAAATTGGAGATTTGAAATTTTGCATACTTATAGCAGAACACCTGAAGCCAGGCGACAAATCATAAAATCTTGAAAAAGTCTTACGTTTAACCCTTTGAGCAACCACATATGTATTTTAAGCAATTCTTTCAAAGAGAGCCCCTTAATTAAGTTGGAGACATGAATTTTTGCATATGTATAGCTGAATACCTCAGAACACACGACAAATCTTAAAATTTTCAAAAAGTCTTATATTATTTACTCCTCCGGGCTCTAACTTGTATATTTTAAGCAATTTTTCTAACCTCCGCCCTTTTCACCCGGGGAGCACTTTTCCAACTTTTGCCGACACCCCTTTTATCATTCTTTCATATTATGCACCATAGCCTTACATATTTTAGCTCTACTTTTTACCGCCAGGGGCGCCTACTTATCTCGGGTGCTATGGGCCAAATCCCTTCGACTAATATATATATATGGATAGTATGTAAAACGGAGTTTCATTCGGATAGAGGTTTGTTTAGAATAGAGTACGACCCTGGTTGTGAAATGTGGAACTAACAGATATTTCAAAAGGATAAAGTGTTTTGAAAGGAATATCAAACGAAACCTTCTGTGCGATCTGTGATCACACTTACCCACTTGTTTTGTTTTATTCTTCAAAATTTCAAGGAATCTGCAAAATGTAAGTACTATTTTTGTTTTATTTGTATTTGTCCGTGCTAAAAATGTGTTTTCGAATGTGATTGCAATTCTGAAGGACCAACGAAATTCATTTTCAAATATGGCGATTACTTTAAATAGTTAAAAGCTTTTAAATTTATCTGCTAAAATTGTGTGTTTTTATACCTTTTTAATGAAATATATGTAGGCAAAATTTTTCTTCCTGAAAAAATTGTTGTTGAACGGGGTGTTCAAGGGGGCGACTAAGATGTGTTATTATCCCACCCTCCGCGATGTTGAGTATTTGGCGATTTTTATCGCTCTGGCAAACCCGGCGTTTGGCGTCTAGTAACTTATTATGGCAACCCCCTTTTTTACGACGCGAGAGCGTGAACATTCATTTCACTGCCGGGTGTCGTTGCTGACGGTTGGTTGACTCTTGTACCAGATACTCTTTGATATCGTGTTCTATGGCTGTCTTTTTATTTTTATGTTAAATTTATTGGATGTATTTCATTGACTATAGTTTCTGTAGTCCGTTTAAACGCTCTTGCTGAAGTAATTAAGAAATATGAGGAAATTTTGACATGAAAGGGGGATTTGTTTATAGTGTGTCAATGCGTATTAAGCCTATTTTGGAAAATGACGGCGGTGTTATATTTTGTGCTGTAGGTTTCAAGAAAGCAGATGCCTGTTAAGGTATGTTGATAATTTTATGTATATTTTGTTGCTTTAAGAGTTTTTTACATTTTGAGATTGCTACAAAACGAGAACTACTGAATTTTGAGAATGCTATATCGCGAAAAATGCTGAATTCGGCGATGTTTTTTTTCGGAAAATGAGCGCGAAGCGCTCATACAACTATTGCTGATAGCCACTTTAGCGAGTCTCGTTTTTTAGGTATATTTTGCTGTTTTAAGAGTTTTTTACATTTTGAGATTGCTACAAGACGAGAACTGCTGAATTTTGAGAATGCTATATTAGCGAGAAATGCTGAATTCGGCGATGTTTTTTTCCGTTAAATGTGCGCGAAGCGCTCATACAAGGATTACTGATTTGCCAGTTTAGCGAATTTTGTTTATTATTTACATTTTATTTTCGTTGAGCCAAACATGCGTAGAAACGGGTGCTTGGCGACATTTACTACTTGGCAGAAAAAAGGTTTTCTCGCCAAAAAAAATCCAAGATGGCGGAGGGTGGGATAATAACACATCTGTTCCAAGGGGGCTGGCCCCTCTTACATAGAACTTATTAGTTTTAAATATTTATTTTCATTGTTAAAAAAAGCGCGGATTTTCATGAGTATAGTTATCTGCTAAAATTGTGTTTTTATATTTTTTTAATGAAATATATGTCGGCAAAATTTTCCTTCCTGAAAAAATTGTTGTTGAATGGGGGGTTCAGGGGGGTTGGCCCCCCTGACATAGAAATTATTAGTTTTAAATATTTATTTTCGTTGTTAAAAAAAACGTGGATTTTCATGAGTATTTAAAGTGATCGCTAAATTTGAAAATAAATTTCTCTCCTGGTTTCAGTTTGGCGATCACTTTCGAAGACAACATTTTGGCATGGAAAAAAATCGCCAAGCTTATGGTGAAGACCACAGACACATCTGTTCCTGAGTTAATAACACGCAACAATAAGTATAATAAATTTTTAAAAGGTATTATATAATACATACCAGGCACATCATACCAAGCAGCCCCGTTAGTTATACCATTTGGAAAATCATCATCTGGACAAGAATGGCCTTTAGTCATCAAAGGATGATATTCAGAATATACTTTAGCTAGATGCTTAAATATGTCATTATCAGGAGAGATGCTCTCATAACCAGAAACTTTATGGAATTTTGAATCATCAAATGGATAACTAGCCACTATTGCGCCACCATGCAAATTTGCAGAGAGGACAAATGGGTTATTTACAATCCATGACATCAAACTAACAGTCTCAGGCTGACGTCCATCGGTAAGAGCACTTCCATTTAAAGAGACAAACTGATCGGGAAAATCTCTATTTAAATCCACTCCATTAGCATTTTCTCGACCGGATGGTTTAGTGTTACCTTCGCAATCTGCTTCTTTGGCAAGTTCAAAACCATCAGGATTAGCTGAAGGCATAAGATGAATATCGACAGAATCTACAATGTTTTTTACTCGTTCATCGGTTTCATAATTATACAACAAATAATGTGCTAGCTGCAGCAGAAGTTCCCTGCCTACGGCTTCGTTTCCATGAAGATTTCCAACATATTTAAACATCGGTTTTGAGAGATAAGTACTAGATATGTTAGAAGTAATTCTTATAACATAGAGTTCACGTTTATTTACAGTCTGACCAATGGTATATACATTAGCAAGAGATTGGAAGTCATCTTTTAATTTCAATAGGAAGTGCTTCATGTCATCATAATGATGATATTGAGTCCAGTTTTGAAAATCTACATTTTTAGATTGCGTTTCAAGTTTATTAATTTCATGACAATCAACAGCAAACATTAAAAAAATTAATAAAATCAGAGAGGAACACCATATTACAATGTTACACTTCCTGTAGGCCATGACGTATAATTTCAAAACAAACAGGACAACAACAGGTGTCAATTGCACAAATATAAAATGAAATTAGGACCACAGTACAATTATTTTTTTAACTCTTTTCCTCTGCGAAAAACAGATGCATTATAGTTATGGTGAACATGAACATGTAAAAAAAGTCCGAGAATTTATAACTTGTCGAATCACAGGTCGTAGGGTGCCTTTATGTGAGAGTGGCAAATAGACAACGGACACAGGGCAGCCATCTTTTTTGTTTTTATCTTTACGCGTCCCTTCCCCTTTCCCCAGCATACAAAGAAGTTTAAAATATTTTTAAATCTTTGCTTTTAAGGAGTCTCAGGACTCTTTAAGCTTTAAAATTTTCGAAATTATAATTTTTTTGGATGTTAAATTCCTTTTAGATCAGAAGTTATGACTTTTAGAATTATACCCCATGAAGCGGCGTATCCTAAATTTTAAGCCATTTATCTCCAATAAGAAGGAACCAAAGTTTCTAGTTGCAAAATTTATTTTGTAACACTGAGCGTAATCTGTTATGCCGATTTTTTGCTCGTCAAATGTCTGACAGCTTGGAGGACCCGCGGCTGACGTCACATGGGTAAAGTAGAGGCTAACGAGAAAGACAGGCTACCGAGGTGGGTCCCGATTCTTCTTTTTTTACAGACCGCTGGAGTCACGTGATGCTCTTTTCGCACACTTTCATTGGTGCATTCGAGCATCACGTGACTCAATGGCGGATCTAAGGGGGGGGGGCGATCGCCCCCCCCCCCCTTGGGCAAATAAAAGGTTTGCAAAACGGCATTATGCATCCTCACGGTAAATAACTTGGGGCGAAGCTCGAGTCGGCGCGACCCGACCCGGGTCGCGCCATTTCAAAACCACGAGACTCGGTTTGGGTAAGGTCTTCTCTCTTGTAGAGCCGGGCCGTGCCCTGATTTTAATTTTTTCTGCAAATTCGAGTCAAGCCAGACTTATTTTTCTTCCAGGTCGAGCGTGGTCTGGATCAGGACTGCGGGTCTTATTCTCTGTTTCTAATTTTCTTATTAATCTTATTATCTAATAAAAAGCTTTCAACTTATACAATCATAAAATAAAAGCTAAATGTCCTACCTGTTCTTTCCTTCGCATAAGAAGAAGTAGCCGGGGATTCTATGCCATAAATAAGACGACATCCAAATAATAAATCTTGAATCTTCGAAGTAAATAAAACTGTATTACATTAAACATTATTGTAGACGTACACAACTTGCTTAGACACTCACAAAACAAAAATTATTTAGATTATATTACAATTCGAGTATTAAAGTTTTCTTTTTTAAAAGTTATTTTCTTTTCTCTACGTTCATATCTAGTTTCTGTTCTAATCTAAATCTGAGTCAATTCTCACCGAAAAAAAGGAAAACAAGTTCTGTCCGCTCTTGCGCAGTATGATCATTCGGTCTGACGTAACACACTGCAGGTGCGTTTTTTGTTCTTGTTTCAAAGGGTAAGTGGTAAGAGGAGTTGCTTGATTTCGCAACATCCTCCCACCTTGAGTTGTGATCCATGGGAGGAACTCAACAATTTAGAAGTCCAGATTGGAGTCTCAGAGGCGGTTTCACTAGTCGTCCACTTCTGGTAACCACAGGAGAGATATTTCTGTCACAGGGTTGGCTCTTTTCTACACTGCTTCTAGTCTGATTGATTTCTGGAGTAACCTTTCGTTGTTCATTAGGGAGATTAAAGTTCACTTTCTGATGGATTCTGTTATCTGATGGGGAATCGCTAGCTGCATCAATTTCCAAAGGAAACAGGCGTTGGAAAGGACGGAGGAAAATGCCATTTTCTGTTTGGATTTTGGCCAATCTTGCTATTTTGTCTTTTCCGGGAAATATATCAATTATTTTGGCTAAAGGCCAGTGAAGACGTCTTTTGTTGGTATCTTCCAGAAGAACGATGTCTCCTATTTGTAAAGGTTTGGAATTCTTCTTCATAGACTGTTGCCGCAGCTGTCCTAAGTACTCCGTTCTAAATCGGTTTCGCAGATCATTTCTTATTCTTTGACGATATCTTGCTCGTCTGTTAAGATCTTGGGAGTCTAATGCATCTACATCTGGGACACCGGATGTAGGCAGTTCTTGAAAGAACATCAATGGAGTTAAAGGTTCGGGATCGCGATTATCTTCGGAGATGTATGTTATCGGTCTCGAATTGACAACATTTTCACAGTCACAGAGTATTGTGCTCAGTTCTTCGTAATTTAATGAGGCGCGACCCAAAACTTTTCTTAAAATATCTTTCACTGTTCGCACGAGGCGTTCCCACCACCCTCCCCACCAGGGGGCTGAAGGGGGCGTTGAATTTCCATCTGATCTTCTGAATGGAGGCCAATGTACTTATAGCTTGCCAATCCACACTAGAAAGGGCTCTGTTAGTGCCAACAAAATTCTTTCCGTTATCTGAGTAAATTATATATGGTCTGCCTCGCCGTGCTATAAATCTTCTTAGGGACTGCATAAAGCATTCAGCTGATAAAGATGTTATCAACTTCAAATGTACTGCTCGATAGACAGCACAGGTGAATAAAGCTATCCACACCTTTGAACCATCGGCAAGGTATAGAGGACCGGCTAAATCGACTCCCACCACTTCAAATATAGCTGCATCTCTGATTCTGTCTTCAGGTGGGATTCCTGGTTCGACCTCTGTTCTGGGTGTTTGGAATCTTTGACACTTAACACATTGTCTAATGATGTTTCTGATATACTTTCTTGATTTCAAAATCCAAAAAATTTCTCGAAGTTGAGCCATTAGTATGCTAACTCCAGCGTGATGATTTTCTAAATGTTTTTCAAAAATTAACTTCTGTACCACAGGATGTTTTGAGGGCAAAATTATTGGATAACGAAAATCTTCTTTGTCTTGTCTACAGATTATATTTGTTTTTGCTCTCAAAAGTCCATTTTTATCTTCTAATGGTCTTAAGGCTCTTAATTTGGGATCTGTGTTTCCTGAAAATGATTCCTTTTGTACTAATCTGAGTAGTATTTTTTCTGCTTTTTTCAAATTCATCAACGGAGATGTTAGGTGATGAAATTCTTTCTTTCTTTCTTGTGTTGTTATAAAAACGATATATAAATGCAATCATTCTTATGTTTTTTCTATAAGAGGAAAAATATCGATAAAAACGGTGTAAATCAGTGTCTTCATTGTCTAAAAGTGTTAGGATTGTCTTTTTCCTTTCTTTATTTATTATATCCTCGTCAGGGTGTTCTTCCGGTTGTGGCCACTGATCTTCCGGTAAATACAGCGAAGCTGGTCCCTCCCACCATCGTGATTTCTCCAATTGCTCAAAGGAACATCCTCTGGATGGGAGGTCTGCCGGATTTAAATTTCCTGGTATATGTCGCCAATCTTCAACTTGGGTAAGGCTTCTGATTTCTAAAACTCTATTGTGGACAAATATACCCCAAGATTGTTCTCTTCTTATCCACCCTAAAGCTGCTGAGGAATCGCTCCAAAAGATTGTCTTCTCTGGTTTTAACTGAAGATCACTCATGATAGTTTTAGCGAGTCTAGCTCCAATGAGGCACGAGAGTAGCTCCAGTCGAGGAATTGTGAGTTCTTTAATGGGCGCTACTCTACTTCTAGCATTGACTAACTGAACTTTAACTCCTTCTTGTGTTTGACATCTAAGATACACGCAAGTGGCATAGGCGTGTCTACTCGCATCGGAAAAGGTATGCAAGGAAATGTTATTTTCATTTTCGGGCGATACATTCAACCAACGTGGAACTTGAATTTCTTGTAAAAACTTAATTTGTTTTAACCAGGTCTCAAACTGTTTTCTTAAATTTTCAGGAAGTTCTTCATCCCATTTCAATTTCTGTTTCCAGGTTTCCTGAAGAATTAGTTTTGGAATAAGAGTGCTCGGGGCGGAGAATCCTATGGGGTCAAAAATCTTTTGGGTAACCGATAAAATTTTTCTCTTTGTGAGTGGTTCTTTCGTTTCAATTTTTTCTTCTATTTTACACATTAATCTATCTTGCTCTAAGTCCCAGACCAATCCCAAAACTGGTGCTAACTTTGTATTTTCTTCAGAAACATCGATCATGGCCTGAGGCAAATTTGATCGCCAACATCTTAAATTAAAATGAGCTGATGATAAAATACACTGTGATTCTGTTATAAATTTTCCAGTATCTGCGATCGATTTTAAACTAATAATGGAATTGTCAATGTAAAATGAATCTTTCAAAATTCGTGCTGTATTTTCCCACTGTTCGGGTACTTGACTAAAAAGATGGTTTAGTGTACCCATTAATAAAAACGGGCTTGAAGTGAGTCCGAAGACTACGCGACAATGTCTATAAACTTTCAAATTATGTTTGGAGTCGAACCAGAGAAAGCGTAAAAAATCGCGATCTTTTTCTGTGATTTTTATCTGGAGAAATGCCTTTTCAATATCTGAAGAAATACCTATTTTGTATTTACGAAAACGATTCAAAATACTCGGAATTATTTCAATCAAATTAGGTCCCTTTGTGAGACAGTCGTTCAAAGAAGGAGAGTTTGCATTATGTGCGGAGGCATTAAAAACGGGACGCATTTTCGTCGTTTCACTATTTTCTTTAATTACTGGTCTGTGGGGTAAGAAATGTACTTTATTCTCCTTATCGTCTGAAATTTCTTCTATAATATTATTATCCTTCCACAAATTAAAAATTTCTTCATATTCTGTTTTCTTATTTGTTTTGATAAGTTTTTGTTCTGTCTTGCGCAAATGTTTCTCTGCTAATACGCGATTGCTCGCTAAAATTGAATTATCAACAACCCAGGGTAGTGTCACTTCGTAGCGGCCACTTTCATCACGTTTGACTGTTTCAAGAAAATGGTTATAAGTCTCTCTTGCTAAATCGTCTTTATTTTTATAATCTTCATTAGTGATACCCAATGTATCTAAGTTCCACAGTTGTGATAAACTGGCATTTGAAGTAAATAATGACAGCGATAGAACTGACAACGAACTTTTTGAATCATTTCCATTACCCTCTGTTTTCCCCATAATTGTCCAGCCTAACTTTGTTTCAAAAGCTGTTATACCCAAATCAGGAAAATATTTTATATTATCTGTGAATAATTTCGCCGCCATGTCAGCGCCGATTAAAATGTGTACTTCTTCCGGATTATTCTCATATAAACATAGTCGATTATTTTCACGAACATCGGTCAGATGAACTCCCCTTTTTTCTAAGATTTTTATCATTTCGCTATCGCGGCATAAATTTACTCCTGAACAAATTTTTCCTTCATCTAAAGCTTGTATTTTAAATCGGAAACTATGATCTAAATTACTGATAGTAAATTCATAGCGATTATGTTTACTCGTTTTTTCTACCCCTCCGAATAGTCCGTGTCTAATTGTTTCTGATCGAATTTTCCTTAATTTCAATTTATTTGCAGCATATCTAGTTATATAGCTATTGTGACTCCCAGTATCTATAATGATACGAATAAATTCGGAAGATTGATTATCATTACGGATCTCCACTATCAAAGTTTGTAAATAGACATTAGAAATTATATCCTGATTTGACAGCATTGGTCTCGTAACATCGCTATTCTCTGAATTAGTAGATTTCCCTTTTGAATTTATTTCTTTATTACACATTATCTGGGCGTGTCTCGAATTACAAATACCGCATAAATCCTTCGATACACAGTATTTCCCAATATGTCCGCGGGATAAACAAATATAACAAAGGCCTCTCTTTCTCAGTAAATCAAGTCTTTTTTCAAACGGTAAATTGCAAGTGCTAAAACATTTATTTGTCTGGTGCCTGCCAAAGCAAAATCCACAAGTAGTCTCATTTTCGCTCTGAACCAATAAATCACTCGCTGACGGTAATTTTCTATTCGGAGAATCAAATTTATTACTCTGCGTATTAAATTTATTGACTCGGGGGGGAAAGGAAGGATTTTTCCTAAATGACTGCGCAACATAATTATTTTGTGTTGATTTTTCATTTATTTCATTCAGTGATGACGCATACATTTTCTCTCTGGATATTAATTGCTTATGTAAGAACAATATTAAATCTTGGACATTAATTGAGTCTTCATGTGTTTTATTAAATTCCAAAACTAGGTCTCTCGGTAATAATTTAAATAAAATGGGGGATAATAAACTTCCATAAGAGTCTAATGAAATGTTAAGTGAGTCTAGACTTCTAATGTTCGTTTGTATCTCATCAAAAAGTTTTCGAAATAATTTGGTGTCATTCGAGTGTCTGAGTGGAGTTAAATTAAGAAGTTTATTTGTATGTACCGAAATTAACATATCCTTATTCCCGTACCTTTCTTTCAAAATATCGACGGCCTTTAAATAATTCTCTGCAGTGACACAAAATCCATCTACACTTTTTAATGGAATGGGGGCTAGAAAACTTTTTAAATAGTTAAATTTATCTACTGGATCTAATGTGTCATTGTTGTGAATGGTTGTTTCTAAAGCTGACCAAAACGAAAGCCATTCAACAAAATCCCCAGAAAATTTTGCGATATTTAGTTTCGGTAATTTAATGCTTACGTTTTCCTTTAAGGGTTTTTCTCGTTTAGAAAACGAATCATCCTGTGTTTTCTTTTTATCTAACTCTTTTATTTTTCTGTTTGCTCTAAAGCGCCATGACGTAATTTTCTCTTTAAATTCGCGAGCGCCCTGTAATTCTGTATCTAATTGTGCTTCTTGCACCAATTTTTTAATTTCCCCGTCTGCTCGTGTCAGTTCCATTTCTGTCACACTTAACTGTTCCACTACCTCTTCCAAATCAAAAATGTCTGGTTCTCCCTCTTTCAAAATAGCTTCTACTTTATTTATAAACTTATTTATGCTTTCACGTAGCACAGCTCTTTCTTTTTTGGCGATAACTAAACTTTCAGCCATTGCGAACTAATAACAACAACAACTAAATTCTATTAAAAAGTACAATTCTCTATATGTTCAATAGTTCTCAATAATTTTTCAGTTCTTCAAATTAAATAGCTTGATAAATAATTTCTAATTATTCTAATATCTTAATATCTTATTCTATTTATCTCATAACTAGGTTATATCGCCGGAAGGGATGCCAAAATGGTTACTACTGATCTTATTCTCTTATTAATCTTATTATCTAATAAAAAGCTTTCAACTTATACAATCATAAAATAAAAGCTAAATGTCCTACCTGTTCTTTCCTTCGCATAAGAAGAAGTAGCCGGGGATTCTATGCCATAAATAAGACGACATCCAAATAATAAGTCTTGAATCTTCGAAGTAAATAAAACTGTATCACATTAAACATTATTGTAGACGTACACAACTTGCTTAGACACTCACAAAACAAAAATTATTTAGATTATATTACAATTCGAGTATTAAAGTTTTCTTTTTTAAAAGTTATTTTCTTTTCTCTACGTTCATATCTAGTTTCTGTTCTAATCTAAATCTGAGTCAATTCTCACCGAAAAAAAGGAAAACAAGTTCTGTCTGCTCCTGCGCAGTATGATCATTCGGTCTGACGTAACACACTGCAGGTGCGTTTTTTGTTCTTGTTTCAAAGGGTAAGTGGTAAGAGGAGTTGCTTGATTTCGCAACCCTGATTTTAATTTTTTCTGCAAATTCGAGTCAAGCCAGACTTATTTTTCTTCCAGGTCGAGCGTGGTTTGGATCAGGACTGCGGGAAAAATAGACGACTCCTACTCAGACTCCGGAAATTTTAACAGATCCGACTCTTTCGCTCAAAAATGGGCCTGACTCCGACTCCGACAACACAGCCCTGCTTGTAAAATGGACGACTCAAACTCCGACTCCGTGAATTTTAACAGCTCCGACCATAGGCGTAGCGTGACCAGAAATTTTGGGGGGGCACCAAGGTCATGCGAAGTAAAAACGGCGCCCCGAGCGAATTTTCAATTTTGCGCCCCCCCCCCCCCCAAAAAAAAGATCTTTCTTTTGTGATAGGTATAATAAAATTGATAAAGTGCAGAAACATAAATAAATTCTATCGAATAAATATTTCGCGTTTATTTTGGAACTTTAAAACGTTTAATTTTAATTTAGGAATTCAGAACAACTAAATAACATAAAAGAAAATTGCACTTATTTGTTAGAGAGTTCATGATGTTTAGCGACAGGGGATAAAATGATCAAGAGAGAAAAAGAAATTCCCCGAAAAATGAATAAATAAACAAAACCGTGGTTTGCAGCGTAAATTTCGAGCCCGGGACGACCGCTCTTTTAGCCCGCTCTTTGCACACCCCTGGAGGGCACACAAGAGGTCTGCACGGACCGCAATTCCAAGGCCCAGGCCTAGCCCGGCGAGAAAATTAAAAGTTCCACCCGGGCACGGCCCGTTTATATTTTCACAGTTTACGACCAGGCCCGACTCGTACAAAAATCAATGAAAACAAGCCCGGCCCGTGAAAAAATCAATTAAATCAATCCCGGTTCGGCTCGACACAATTTCTCAAATAATTTCGATTTTTCTTAACATGCAATTGCAGGGCCGCCGCTTGCTACTAAAAGCGACTATTTTAGGCCGAAAACCATTAAAAAGCGGCTATTTCAAGAAAAAAGGCGACTTTTTTCTGATTTCAGTGACTATTTTTACTGAAAATATTTGATCTTTTTCTTCAAAGCACCTGTAAAGTAATCTTCCCAAACACACTTTTTCAACGGTTGTTTGAAGAGATTCGCGATTTTTTCCGGGACGAATTCCAAAATTCTCGATTTCGCCCCCTCCCCCCTTTAGTCTATTAACGAAAATATGTATTTTTTTCCGAAATCTTTTGATATAATCATTGAAGGAGATTTTACGATATTTTCCACGATCCTTTGCCAAATGTCGCAAATTTTTCTACGTTTTAACGAAATCGATTTATTTTCCGCCACCACTTGTCCAAATTCGCGATATATATTTTCCGCGAACGATTGATGGTAGTTACTATTTGTTTCAGAGATCTTTGACGAAATTCCCGATTCTTTTCCAGATCGTTTGTCAAAATTCGTGATTTTTTTTTCATGACCGAGTTATAAAATTCGTGATTTTTTGCGCGATCATTTGGTTAAATTCTCATTATTATTATTATTATTATTATTTTTTTTTTTTTTTTTTTTTTTTTTTTTACCAAATTTTCGTTTTTTGCCCGCGACCATTTTACGAAATTTGCGATTTTTTTATGATCGTTAGACGAAATTCGCCATTTTTTGTCCATTCTTTTAACAAAATTTGCGATGATTTATCCGCGACTGCATGACGAAAATCACCATTTGTTTCCGTGACCTTTGGTAAAATTCAAGATATTTTTTTACAGTTGTTTGAGGAGATTCGCAATTTTTCCGCGACGAATTGCAAAATTCCCGATTTTTTCCCCAATTGATTAATGATAATAGTTATTTCTTTTCGCTATCTTTTGCTACAGTCGTTGAAGGATATTTCGCAATTTTTCCTATGACCTATTGCAAATTTCTCAATTTTTTGGGGGCGATCGTATCACGGAACTCATAATTTTTTTTCCGTGATCCTTTGTCAAATTTCGTGTTTTTGTTTCCGGCGATCGTTTCACGGGATTCACGATTTTTTTCCCGCGATGCTTTGCCAAAATTCGCGAATTTTTCTGCGACAAAGTGGGGAAATTTTTTCCCCGCCACCACTTGTCGAAATTCGCGATATATATTTTTTCCGCGACCAATTCATGATACTCGCTGTTTGTTTCAGATATAATGATATCTGAAATTCGCGATTCTTTCCCGCTATAGTTTATCGAAATTCGTGATTTTCTTTTCAAAACCGACTTACGAAATTCTTGATTATTTGTTTAAATTCTCGATTTTTTACGCGATTATTTGACCAAATTCGCGTCTTTTCAGGGGTGATTCTGTTGTGAATTTTCCGAAAATTTAAGGCATTCGGTTCCGATAAATTTTAAAAAATCGGTCATCAATCCTAAAATTCGGGCATAAAAAATATCGTGAATTTCGGCAAATGATCGCTGAAAAAATCAATTTCGACAATCGTTCACACAAGAATAGCCGCCAATTTCTTCAAAGGATCGCAGAAAAAACGAATTTCGCCAAAGAATCGCGGGAAAAAACACGAATTTCTACAAGGGATCACGAGATAACGCAAACTTCGTCTGGGAATCGCGAAAAACACACACATTTCACCAAGGGATCGCAAAAAACGCAATTTTTATCAAAAGATCGCGGAAAAGCGCGAATTTCGTCAAAGGATCGCGATAAAGAAACGCAAATTTTGTCGAAGGATTGCGGAAAAATGCGAATTTCGCTAAAGGACAGCCGAAAAAACGCATAATTGGGGCCGAGAGATTTCCCCCCCTTTCCCTCCTCTGCTGTAACCTTTGAGAAAATTTGCTGTGAATTTCAGATTTCTTTTTTTTTTTACTCAGAATCACCCCTGTCGTCTTTTTGTCCGCGACCATTTGACGAAATTTGCAATTTTTTTCTCTTGGTCGTTAGACGTATTTCGTAATATTTTGTGCATTCTTTTGACGAAATATGCGATGATTTTTTTGTGACCGAATAACGAAAATCGCTATTTGTTTCCGCAACGTTTGATAAAATTAAAGATATTTTTCCACGGTCCTTTGAGGAGATTCGCGATTTTTTTCAACGACGAATTACCAAAATTTGCATTTTTTCCGACGATCGTTTTGTGGAATTCACGATTTTCTTTACACGATCCTTTGTCAAATTTCGTGAATTTTTCTATGACCGATTGACGAAAATGATATTCGGTATTTGTTTCAGAGATTTTTTCACGAATTTCGCGATATTTTCCCACGACCTTTTGTCGAAATTCCTCTTTTCTTTTGTCGACTGACTGAGGAAGTTCAAGGGTAAGGAGGCAAAAAGGAAGTGAAAAAATCATTTGGGGGATAAAGGCAGAGGCGAGTTTATTAGCCATGGCGCCCTGTGGGAGATTTTTTATTGTACCCCTGCAAATGCTATACTCATTTTTTTAAAAAAGTTTTTACTAAAGCATTTTACTTTGTGCACTCCTTCCAGGACCGAAACTAGCTATATTTTCACCCGAGCAAACATGGATTTTGGCGCCCCCTCCTTCCTCCGCAAAATAAATTTACAAAGAGAAATTTACGAAAGTTTCCATTAGAGGACTTATTTTAAAATTTAAAATTTATAGCAGTGAAATACGTAATAATATTGAAATATATAACCAGCTTTGTCAAATATTTATTCATTAAAACCTGTTAAAAGAATCGAAAGGAAACGGAAATTATTCCACTTTATACAGGTTTCCGTCTTAGCAGATAGTTGGTATTATTTCTGTTGGAACCATGCAGTTGTTTTCATTTAAGATAATATTCCATTATAGAAATATTTCATATTTCTAGATTTTACTGTTGTAGCATTACAAATTATTACAAGTGAGATACTTTAATGTCATAGTGATATGAGTCCCATTGTTTTAGGAACTAAAAAACCAGGATTAACACCAGCTTTGTGGAATTATCACTTATATCACTCTTCTTATTTATAGATTGATATGTCTGCATACTTTCCTCAATTTTTCAAATTTAATTCTCAAAGTTAATTTTCAAATTTATGTGTGACTCAAAACAACAGCAAAATTATTAAATTTTTACTTTTTATTTTGGGAATTTTCGACCGCTTGGTTTTTATTGTCCCAGTCAGTCACCTGACCTCGCCCCATCTAAGGCCAGATATGGGGATACGCATGTAAAAAATAATTATAAGAAAAAGAATGGAGTTATTTATTTGCTGTCTTGTATATTGTAGGCGAATCTTTTTATCTATACGGCAATTTTAATGCGCTTTACTCAGGTTTTCTTTTGGATTTTTCAGCTAAAAAATATTTTTTTACACAAATTTCACACGCACATATATATATTGTATGAAACGGTAAACCAAATTTTCCTCTGGCGCCCCCTTCGCGTGGCGCCCAGGGCACATCCCCCCTCTCCCCCCCTTAGTTTCAGCCCTGACTCCTTCTCCCGTTAGTTTTTATTGTCCCGGGCAGCCTGGGTGGGGCTTGTTGAGCTAAAGCCAATTGGTAGGCCTCCCCACCTAGCCGAACCTGTCTCGGGCAGCCACCCGTTCTCGCTCATATCAAGACGGGAAAAATGAAAGCTCAACACTGCTCAGGGAGAGAGAGAAAAAAATTGAACAGTCTTCATGGAATCTTTTCATCTGAAAAGTCAAAGTCAAATAAAATCTTCATTTGGCGCCCCCTTCGCCTTTTGGTACACTTGGAATTGGAGAAAGAATAATGCCTAAAAGAAAAGCTCTTTGTTTCAATTCATTTGCAGTCTTCTATTATAGATGAATCTTTTTTATATATTTGTAAATTTCAATGCATTTGGTTCAGTTTTACTTTTGGATTTTGCGGCTGTAAGACATTTTTATGCAAATTCAATATAAATTCATATATATTTTTGTGTGTAAAGACAAAAAAATCTTCATTTGGCGCCCCCTACGCTTTCTGTTCTGGCGCCCGAGGTGTAGAAGGTTGGGGGGGCACACGCCCCCCCGTGCCCCCCCGACGCTACGCCTATGGCTCCGACTCTATTTCGCTCAAAAATGGACCTGACTTACCTGGACTTCATTTTTCCTAGAGGCCTGCACTGCAAAAATTTCCAGGTTGGGGCACGACCCGGAATCAAAGCTAAACGTTCGGTCCGTTTCAGCCCGTATGATAAGCATTATTTGTCCGACCGCGACCCGTTACCCGTAAATGTGCTTTATGAATAATTTTAATTGAAAAATGCAGGCTGGGCTGGGCTGGAGTCGATTTTTTAGTTTTTATACCGGGCCGGGCCAATAATTTTTTTTGTGTGGGTTGGACAAGGAAATTTCAGCCCAGGTAAATCTCTAACTGACATATCGAAGCCAAGTCTATTTTTTTTAATGCCTCTTTCAGCCATCATCCCTTAGCTACTGAATATACCGGGTGTCCTAAAATGGACTGACTTTAAATACAATTCAATAACTTGCAAATAGTGACAGCTATTTAAAAAAAATACTTGAAGGAGGGTTATGTAAGATGTCAGGAGCAGGGGTGATTTTGTTCCGAATTTTCCGAAAATTTAACCCTCTCGCTGCGCATCCCGCGATTTCCACGGACAACGTAAAAGCAGCAAAATTTGCGCAACCCGCAATTTCCGCAGCTTTTCTTTTTTTTTATGATCTAATTCTATTTAAAAGAAAAATTCTTTCGCAAAGATTTTGGACATATTTGAACTCTAAAATATATGCAGATTTGAAATACATAATAAACTAAATGTGCAATTTTTGAACCTATATTCATAATATATATATATATATATGTATACGCAGCGAGATGGTTAAGGCATTCGGTTCCAAAAATTAAAAAAAAATTCAACAACCCGAAAATTCGGATATAAAAGTAATCGCGAATTTTGACAAACAGTCGCCATAAAAAATCTATTTCGTCAATCGTTCGCAAGAAATAACTTCAACTTCGTCAAAGAATCGCGGGATAAACGTAAATTTGATCAAAGGGCCACGGAAAAAACGCGAAATTCTTCAAATGATCACGGAAAACGCGAATTTCTTCAAAGGATCGGGGAGAAAACGCGAATTTTATATAAAAAAACCGGCGAATTTCGTCAAAGGATGGCGAAAAAAATCAAAGTTTTATCAAAGAAACGCGAATTACATCAAAGGGTCGCAAATGAAACGCGAATTTCGTCAAAGCGTCGCGAAAAACTCACATTTCGTCAAAAGATCGCGGAGAAAACGTGAATTTCTTCAAAGAATCGCGGAAAAAGCTAATTTCGTCAAAGAATCTCTTAAAAAACGCGATTTTCGTCAAAGGATCGCGGAAAAAAACGAGAATTTTGTCAAAGTGCCGCGGGAAAAAAACGCGAATTTTATCAAAGGCTACAAAATTACCCTAATTTCGTAAAGGGTTGCAGAAAAAACGTAAATTTCGTCAAAGGGCAATGGAAGAAATGCGAATTTCATCAAACGGCTTCGGAAAAACGCCAATTTTATCAAAGGGCTGCAAAAACATGCAAATTTCACCAAAGAGTCGTGGAAGAAATGCGAATTTTATCAAAGAGTCGTGGAAAAATACAGTGGTCTCTTTAGAAAACAGCATACATACCTATGTTTATTATTATAGGTATAGTTTTTAATCTGAAACAATATACCGAACTAACTTTTGAAGAAAACGGCTTAACCCAAACCCAACTTGCAGGAATCTACACTCAGCCTGAAATCGACCCGAATCGAAAACAGCTAACCTGACCTGCAACAAAAATAATTAGTGCCAGGAGGGAATCCCCCTCCCGCACCCTCTCTGCTGTAACATGTCAGATTTTTTAATTATTATTACTGAGAATCACCCCTGATCAGGAGTTCTTTTTACTGCGGTTCTTAATTTTAGTTTAAAATAGGAACGACAGACAGCGCTGCCAGGGCCGTGCAAAGAGAAAACTGCGCCCGTTGCAAAGTTTAAATTTGCCCCCCCCCCCCCCCCCCCACACACACACACACTCCTTCATTTTTTCAGGAAACGAAGAGAAAAACAAATAAATTTTGTACAGTTCCGAAAAATGTCATAATTTTCGGAACACCAGAAACATGAGCTCAAGCATTAGAGAGCGTGCAGAGTTGTTTAGAGAGTGTTTAAAAGATGCTAAAAAATAAGTGAATTTATAAACCATAAAATACCACTGAGTTCTACAGTAGTGAATGTCGAGTTGTTGGCCATTAATTTATCTAAAAATTTTCTCCTGTTTTTTTTGTTTTGACTCAATGAAGTCAAGAAACCTTTCTTCGATTGAATAATTTCTACTTTTGGTTATCTTCACATATAGTTTGCATCATTTGTTCTTTGGGGATGTACATGGACTGCAATCGAATGAAATTGAAAAATACTTTGCTTTATGGATTTCTTCTACAATCATTTTTCTTAATTCATTAGCAAGAAGGTTAATAACTTCATTCTGAATGTTATTCGAAAAGTAAGATATGCGGCTTTCTGGCTATGTTGCAATCTCTACGTGAATTTCTTTGTCTTTTTTTTTAAAATATTTTAAAAATTGCGAAAAAATTCCGCAATTTCTTTTATTTATCTCATCTGACGTGCCTCTTAATACCAAATTGTTCTCAGCACAATGAAGGATAACGTTTATTGCTGTTTCTCATGGAGGAAAGAGATAGATGGAGTTGCAGTATGCCTTAAAAAAGGTTTGCAATATGAAACCATTTATCGCTCAAATTTAAACGTCCAAGAAAGCCCAAACAAAACAAGCACGTGGAAGGGATTTTGTATTAATAAGACAAATTCAAAGAGATGAATCACAGCTGAAGTATATTTTAAGAAAAAATGGTACATTTTTTAAAGGACCTTTGTTGTGTTGTTATTTATTAAAATAAATGCTTGCTTTTAAAATAATTGGAATTGTAAAATTAGCAATACACAAATGTCAAAATATGATTAAATAAAATATTGAAAACATCTGATAAAAATTAATAATAGTATTATTAAAAGTTTTCTTTCTTTAACCCTTTCCAACATAGATGAAAAATATTTGTCTTCGGTTTGTATGGCCTTCTGGCCGAGCTCTAACTCTTGTAAATATACTTGGATCACCCTACATTTTTTTATATGTTATTGACGTTTACTATAGCGTGATCGCTATTGAAAAAAAAAAAGTGTGGCACTTATAGTTCATTTGCATGGGCTGTTAAAAGTATTTTGTTACATTACGCTCAATGGGAAAAATCGTTTCAATTGCATTTTAATGATGCTAGACAATTTAAAACATAAAGAAATTGATATGCATTTATAAAGTGCAGTAAAACATGCATTTCGTAGAATATGGGGTTTGCAAAGCATTTATTATTCATTTACAGGGCACACAAAAGAATTCCGTTATATAATGATATATGGGGGGGCGGGGTCTGTTTACAGCGATATTATGTTACTGAAATATAATGGAATAGACATAAATTACTCAGATTTAGTACAATGTACTTGCGGTGAAATATGATGTGCATAGCATTTATCGTTCATTTACAAGGACACACAAAAGATTCGGATACACTACTGTATCTAAAGTACCTGTCAGTATGTCACACAAATTTTGTGGGCGCTCTATCACAAGAACTATTGCACAGAATTTAATAAATTTATATTCATGTAGTCCCTAATATAAATTGGTGCTGATTTGTTTTTAGTGTAAATCACCCAACAGGTGGCGCTGCTATGCTGCATTTTTTTGCGATATCAGCAGTAGTTGTATCTCAAGAACTAATACACGGATTTTCATCAAACTTCAGTTTCAGTTAGTCCTTAATATGAGTTGGTGCTGATTACGTTTTGGTGTAAATCGCCAACAGGTGACGCTGCTATGCTGCATTTTCTGGGATTTACGATTTTCGCAATAGCTCTATTTCAAGAACTGATGTACGGATTTTCCTCAAACTTCAGATTCAGTTAGTCCTTGATATGACTTGGTGCTGATTGCGTGTTGGTATAAATCGCCCATCAGGTGGCGTTGCTGGGCAGCATTTTTCACGATTTCCGCAGTAGCTCTATCAAGAACTAATGCACCAATTTTCCTCTAACTTCAGAGTTAGATGTTAACACAAGTTGTTGCTGACTGGATTTTGGTGTTAATCGTCCAATAGGTGGCTCTGCTACGCTAGAATTTTCATGATTTTCGCAACGGCTCTATCTCAAAAACTAACGCATGGATTCTCCCCAAACTTCAGATTCAGTTTAACGTTGACATATGTTGTTGTTTGGTGGCTTTGGTGTATCATAGGTTTTCGTGTAAAGCACTAAATAGGTGGTGCTGCTAGGCTGCAGTTTGCTGGATTTACACGATTTCAGCGATGGTCATATCTCAAGAACTAATGCACGGAATTTCGTATCTTTAGAATCCTCATGATGGGTATAGACTGCCATTTAATTTTGGCAGTGTGCTAGCGAATTTTGAAGTATTAACATGTATGAGATAGAAGAAAGTTTTGGGATTGGTATAGATGGAAGTTTTTTTTTGTGTGTGTGTCAATTTTCTGAAAAGAAAAAGTTATTCTTGAGAAATGCATAACAATTTTGTGAAAAATAAAACTTTGTATCGAAAGGTCAAGTCCAATTGCTCAAATGCGAGCTAAGCATTTATTGATAATAATTTCATTCTTACAGCTAATATTTTCCTATCAGGTGAACTTATTTTTTTGCAAATAATAATGTTTCAAAACTCAAGTAATTCAAACTAATTAATGGAATTTCTTTGATGGAATGAAATTTTATAATTGCGCTTCAAATAGGCCACCATTTTTGACTGTATCAATCGCTACTAATTTAATTAAACGTCTTTATTTGTTTTTAACAGCATATTAATAATTGCATGTAAACAGATAAAATATAATGATGAAAGCATTCTTTTAAAATTATATATGAAAACTTAAATTACAAATACTAATTGAAAATCTAGATTTTCGAGTGCAAACGATTTTAGGACAATAACGAAAGAATGTTACCCTTTCAAGTAAAATCTTAAAAGACGCTTCATATATTTATATTTGAAATACATATAATAAAATAATCAAATAATTCTGTGAAATGATATATTAGTATCTTTGATACATTCTGATCTAGTACTACATCCTATAACAGCGCATAAGTCATTTTTTATCGAAATTTTAATCATATCTTGAATAAAAATTTCCGGCGGTAAAAAATGAAAGAAAAGAAATACAGGTTTAAATTGATAGGCGTGTCAAAGCACGTGTTTTTGTTTGGGCTTTCTGTAGCGGATTTTAGGGTTACTTTTTTGGCGTCACCTCCAACCACCTTACTGCACCTCCATCTATCTCATTCCTCCATGGCTGTTTCTAATATATTTCACCATTTATTTTTTTTCATTCGATACTCTTTTCACATTCGCTGTCGATTACATGAATTTATTTTACCCACATCCCTCTTAAGTTTCTTCCAGAGAATGTATGAAAATGCCAGTGTTCCGGAGCAATTTCATGTTTAGGAATTTTAAGATTTAATTTTTTTTCCACTTGGAAAATGCACAATCTGGATTGGCTAACTTTGGAGGGCAATTATGATAAATGCCGAATAATAAACAGGGAAAACAATATAGCGATCCCTTAATTCGGCTATATATAACCCAAGTAAGTCTAATTGTTTCACCGTTAGGCCATAGATTTCTTGAAACCATATCTTGGAAAATTTTGTTCTTCTGCTTCCGCAGATTTCATGTAATCAACCCTGTGCTGGTCTTTTTTGCACATGCAAAGTAATGACAGAATATCTATAAGGATGCACAAATGTACCTGGATTAGAGTAGGTTTGCAATTTGTCTTTGGTTTCACTCCACTGATCTCTCAGAATATCAGCGGTAATTTTTGTGGCAGCTGCGGTAATATTTGGTTTAGTAATCACTTTGCTTTGATAATTTCTAATGCATTATCATTATCCTGTTGCTGAAAAGTTTTCAGTTTTAGTTACTACAATTTCAATCTCAGAGAGTAAGTTTTTTTTGTGTGTTCCGTACTTAAAAAGTGAAAACGGAACCATTATAAGATCACTCCTGTGTCTGTCTGTCACAGGCAATTTACTCGAAAACTATGGAACGTAGAAAGTTCAAATTGGGGGAAATAATAAGGACTATTAACCCACATATTTACAGATTATTAAATATTTACAAATATGTTTAGGAAAAATATAGAGGGCTGATTAAGTTACTTGAAGATACAAAATCTTTTCTTTGCATATCATGTGGGGTATCATGTGAAAGCTTTTGTAACGCTGATCACAAAAATACACTTGTTTTAATTTTAGGTATTAAATTTTCAGAGATATCGTCGGAAATGTAGTGCAAAAATATGTTCCCCTCCATCTATTTTCGAATTTACTGAAACTAAAATTATGAAAAAAATTAGAGGTAGTAGACGTTAATTTAAACCTTGCAGGAAAATTATAGCGATTATCCTAGGTCACATAGTTTCTGAGAAAAGCGCATTTTTCCGCTACACACAAATTTCGATTTTCGGGCATTCAGTAAAGGCGTTGAGGAACTCTGGAGGTACCTATCGTAGCAGAAGTATAAAGGCATCGTTGATAAGGATTTTTGGAGAAAAAAAAGTCGGTAATTAGCCGATATTTTAACCCTTAAAGGCACGGACGGTTTGGACATAATGACGGCGTACTCTATGTACCATCAGCTTTTAAAGCCTAAATAACAATTTTTAATGATACATTTGTATAATAAAATGTCCAATAGCAATATAAAAGCAATAAATGTCAAATTTTTAAAAACAGACTAATTTAATTAGAATTAATCACATAAATAGTATGGAATTCGCGACTAGTTAACATTGTGTGGCTATCTCGATACGCCTCCCGTGTCTTTAAAAGGTAATTAAAAACCTAACTGGAAAAACGCGGCATAGACCTAGGCAGCGTTACTTCTTTGCGACCTCCTTTCGAAGCGCGCTTAGCAAAATGCCAAGTTTAAACTTTGAAAAAGGGTTTTGTTTTAGCTACACTGTAAAAATAAAAAATTATTACTACGCTGAATTTAGTTTTATGAAATGCCAAATGAAGTTTAAATATGCACTACTTTTATTGTCAGTGCCGAATTAAGTTCATCATAAACAGATTAGGATAAGATTTAAATAAGAGTTATACAGAATAGCAATATTTGATATTATTTAGACTTCATATCTCTTTGAACTTCTACGGTATACCCATTCATAATTTTCTAGCATATATACAGCTATACCAAACTCTACATTTCATAGTTTTTTTTACAAAGTCTTATTTCTCTTTTAGCAACGATTTTTGAATACAGTTAAAAATTCATATATTTATTGTACGGAACCCTCTGAGAGCGAGTAATACTGGCACTTGACCGTTTATTTCTTTTGAAGTTGGAGAAGCATATCTGGGATTTGTGTTTGGGTTGTTATTTACCATTTTTTGCCAATTCTTCTTCTTGCTGTTTTCCTAATTTACAAAGACAAGCTCAAGATTTTTTTGCCATGTTACTTTTATGGGTACTTACTATAACTTAAGTAGACGATCACTAAAAGCATAAAATAGACAGGAAAATAGACATTGCAAAACTAGATTAAATTATTTTTTAAATCTTAAAATTTGCTGAATATAATAACTTATTTTATTTGACATTAACAAGCTAAATCTTATTACCCTTGAACTGGAGCGTAGTTGAGAGGTGTTAAACGCAATGGGGCTTGCAAGCCATTTTTTTTATATTGATATACCATGGCTCGCGCGCAGTGACATAGCCAAAAAAAAAAAAAAAAAAAAAGAAATTGGGGACGGTTCGAAATTTCTGACGAAATTTTTATTTTCTAAAAAAATTATTTCCTTAAACAAACGAAAGTAAAATTCTTCCGCAAACATATAAAATTCCTAATCGCTGTGGGTCGGAGTGGGCGCGACATTAGTAGATGATGTAAAAGTGTGTGTGTGTGTGGGGGGGGGGGGACGCAGAGTGAAAAAGTTTGAGAACCACTGCAATAAGATATCTTATAATTATATTATAAAACCATCAAATCTAAAGAACTTAATGAAAAGTAAATGTGAACTTACTAATATAATCCAAGGATAGCTGTAGATCCAATAAGAAAATGATACTTATAAATTAATTAGAACTTTCTGCTAAGAAAGTCACAGTAAATGATCAACGGCCAAAATAAAAAAATAAAACCAAGGCTGATAGTCAAAATTTGGCGCCCCCTCTATTTCGCGCCCGGGGCGGCCGCCCCCTTCGCCCCCCCCCCTTTCGCACGGTGCTGAGCGCTGCAAGCAATAGGCGCTAAATAGGTGCCAAATTTAACGACTAATGTTTGCAGCGCCATCTATCGCTGTTATTGTAAAGTAAAATCGAGAATCGCAGTGAAAAATCTCCTGGCATCTTACATAATCCTATCCTCCTGCAAGATTTTTTTTAATTGCTGTCACCATTTGCAAGTTACTGATTTTTAAAATCAGTCAGTTCATTTTAAGACACCCGATATCTTTTTAAATAAATTTCAAAGCATTCTTTAGTGAATTAAAACTGATCTTAGATATAGACAGACAAGCAGTCTTATAAAAATTAGTATTTTTTACATAATCCTGAAGATTAAAAAGTATTATTAAATAATTGTTTAGGCGTGCCCGTCATGGAACTTTTACTGTACAGTGCGTCTCATAAATATAAAGACTCTGATATTTTCGAAATAATATTTTAATAATTCAGTATTCAAAATTATATTTATACGTATAACGAACAGTATTCGCCAAGAAAACATTTTACAGTAAATTGGATTAGAATTAAGTAATTTCAACTCGAAAATTGATAAATGTAAATAAATTTGCTGTCTCATAAATATAAAGACATTTTACATACTTTTGAATTACAGTCCAATAAATAATCCATTCCTATTAGTTACAGAAATATTCTAGCTGGCATGCTTTTTATTAGTATGTTTAACTATTTTGGCTTTATATCAAACCAACTTCGTTCGATTTCTTTTTTCAACTCAAAGACGTTTGAAAATTATCTTCCAGATGCATATAGACTGCGAACGAGAGTGCCACAAAGATTCTTAACTGGATTTAAATCAGGGTTACGTGCGGGCCACACTGTGACATGAACATTGCTATCGGCAAACCATTTTTTTGTGAGTCTTGATGTGTGAATCGATGCATTATCCTGATTGTACAAATAATTCCGACCACAAAGAGTTTCAGCAATTGGCAACAACTGACTATCAAGCAGTTCGACATACTCTTTAGATGTCTGTTTACCTTCCAGATAAGCAATATCCGTAGTTGAATTAAAAGAGAAGCCACCCCACACCATAACAGAACCTCCCCCCCATTTCTGCCTACTGAAGGGGGTTCGATATTAACGTCTTAAATCGTGCGAGTAGGAATTCCAACTATCTGGGCCATCCAAGTTAAATCCCTTTTCATCTGATAAAATGTCTTGCATCCATCCGTCCTTCCAGTGCATATGATCTTTAGCCCAGATTAACCTCCGTTCTTTGTGTTCTTTTTTCAGTAAAGAAAACCTGAACGTATGTCGGCATACAATGTTTTTTCTTTCTTTTATACTACGATGTACTGTATCCTTTGGGACCATACCATAAACTCGTTGAGAAACTTATCGGAGTGACATTTTTTGCGACGAAACAAGTCGCATGATCTTGCGATCGAGTCTTTCACTAGTTTTTTTCGGTCTGCCAGATCGTTTTCTCGAATATAAATTGTAATTTTTTGATAAAATTTTATAAAGCTCTGATTCTCTCAGTTTTTGTACATATTTGACAAACTGTTTAGCCATTAGCTTTAAATTCACGTATTTTGCAAATTTCATCTTTATAAATTTCAATGTTCCACGGCATCGTTGCAATTGAAACAAGTCAAACAACTTTGCTCGTTTGGGTAAGTTAAAGTGTATTTCTGCGCGTGCGCATTAATTCTGCATTAATTCTGTACGCGCGCACTCGAAAAAAATTTGCATATGAAACAGTTTCAAGTTTGTCTTTATATTTATGAGACAGCGTAATTTTTTATTTTTTTTATTATTCGAGACAAAATTATTTTATTTAAATTAAAACCCCTATAAGAGATTCATTTCAGTGTTCTTAATATGAGGTATAAAATTTAATTTCATTTAACTGGATTAATAAAATGTAATTTCAAAAACATCTGTGTCTTTATATTTATGAGACGCACTGTATGTAGTTTTTATCTTAAAAAATATTTAGACATTCTTTTCAAAATTAGGGTTGGCCCGAATCCTTCTCGCAAGAGTGAAAACCCAATCCGAAACTGATCCAAACCCGAAATAATGTATGTCAATCTTCCCTAAACCCAACGCGCTAGGCGCAGCTAAAAAGTAGAAGTCAACCCGACCTGCAGCAGAAAAGTAGAAGTCAACCGGACCTAAACCCGACCCGCAGGAAAAAGTAGATGTTAACCCGACCCGCAGCAAAAGTAGAAGTCAACCGGACTCATACGCGATCCACAGCAAAACAATATAAGTTAACCCGACCAGCAGCAAAAAATAGAAGTCAACCGGACCCAAACGCGACCCACAGCAAAAAAGTATAAGTTAACCCGACCAGCAATAAAAAACAGAAGTCAACCGGACCCAAACCCGACACACAGAAAAAAGTAGAAGTAACACGACCCGCAGTGAAAAAAATTAGCCCCGACCCGCGCATCAGAATGGAGTCTCCAAATTTCCAAAATCGCCCCCCCCCCCTTGAGGACTCTCCAGATCCGCCCTTGACGTGACTCCAACGGTCTGTAAAAAAAGAAGAATCGGACCCACCGCGGTAGCCTGTCTATTTCGTTATCCTCGGGTAATAAGTCCATTCTGTATCTTGCATTTTTATAAATACATGAAATGAAAGAACATACTTATGTCTTTCATTCCAATTAAAATTGTGTCTTAAAATCAAATGCATTTTAAGATCTTAAACGTTAAAAATGGTCTTTTTTTTCCCATTTTTAAGAGTCCTGAGACCCCTTAAGTTAAAAAATTCTTCTGCCCTATTTGTGGCTCTCTAGCTTTAGTGACAATAACTAACCAATCATATAAATTAGGGGTCTTCAACCTTTTATGCTCAAAGCCACATCACTAAGTTAAATACTGTAGGCAAGAAGACGGCTTGCATTGACGTCACGTTGCTATTAGTAACGACTGATACTATGGAGCCCTAGATACTATAGACTATGGGCGATTCTCTCACCGAAAATGGAAAGAAGAAGGAGTTGAAGTTTTTACATCGACAACATTAAGACGTCTCTATAAATTTAAGTTTGAATCTCGTGTACCGAAAACAAAACCTCTCATGACTGCAAAACAAAAGCGTATAAGATTGAATTTGTGTAAATCAAGACGTTTATGGAGCGAAGAAGATTGAAAAAAGATATTATTTAGAGATGAAAGTATGTTTTGTGTTTCATTTGGGGTTGCATGAGTGCAGAAGGGACCTGGAAAGTTATGCATCGTCTACGAAAAGGTTAACTCTAAGATATATCAAGAAATTTTGGAATATTACATAATTCCATCATCAGAAGATTTATTTGAAGATGATTTCATCTTTCAACAAGATTTATTCTCGTATTCACCATCTACCTCGACCTAGAAAACCTCGGTCGAACGCTCAAATGAAATTCACGATAACATTTGATTTGACATTATCAAGCAGACGTCCAATCAGGATTAAAGGTTGCATACCGTTTGAGCGTTCGACCGAGGTTATCGGCATAACTCGGGGTCGAAGTAGTTGGTGAATACGAGCGTTAGTGTCACCGTATACCTCGGTGTCAACTAATAGTCCAAAAGCCGAAAGCACAAAAACCTATGTTATCAAGCACAAGAAAAGAAACCTTTATTTTATGGGAGAGTAGAAGTAGGGGAATCTAATGATCCATGTCTGCCGGAAATGAAATGGTGCATAAGCCAAAAATTAATACCACCAGTGGTTGACTCGTATATTTATCTTTGTGTTTGTCCTGCAACTATCCTCCATGTTTTCATACTTTGTTTGTAGGACAAACACAATGATAAATCTACGAGTCAACCACTGGAGGTATTAATTTTTGGCTTATGCACCACTTCCCTTCCGTCAGGCATTAGATTCCCCTACTTCTACTCTCCCATAAAATAAAGGTTTTTTACTTGTGCTGTCGTCTCTTGGACTATAAGAATTGCTTCCGCCAACGCAACATTAAGGTACTTCCTTGGCCACCAAACTCGCCAGACCTTAATTCCATCGAAAACGTACGGTATATAATGAAGAATAAATTCCAAGAAAATCCTCCTTCAAGTAAAACTGAGTTAGTGGCATGTATAAAGTCTATTTGGGCTAATAATGATAGAAATGTTTGTAAACACCTTGTATATAGTATGCAAGATGGATTGTACGCTGTTATGAAAGCTAAAGGGGATGCTTCAAATTATTAACTGCCATTTACTTCGTATTCATAAGATAATATTGTTGTGTAAAATAAAATATTCTAATATTTTGAACCAATCTAAATTTTATTCTAATATTTTGACGCGTTTCAGAAAGCTATATACCTAATTTATTGTATAGTATTTTATATTTTGTAAATGTTAAAATCTGATCTAAATATTACATATTTAATTTATAAGAAATTTAATTGCACTTACTTAGCATCAAAAATAAATAAATGAAAAATAATTTTTATTACTTTTACTCAATTATTCTAATATTTTGAATATGAGCTGTAGTACAGGTAAATAGGCCAAAACTTGAGTAATATAAGACAACTGGTGGCCCTTCACGAAAATTTGTGAAGAACTTCGTTTTGTCATTAGAAATGAAAATCCAATGAGTCCACCCCAAAATAAAGTTGTTTTATCACTTTTTCCGGGGTGAGGGTGGGCAAAAGGGGCATTTTAACTGAGGGGAGAAACTCAACATTTTAAAGTATGTCAAGTGGGGTATCGTTTGTTAGAAGAAAGACGGGTAAAGTAAACCATTTGATTTTTTCCGCTGTGTAGTGGTCCCGCCACGCAGGAACTGGGCGAAAAGTCGTCACAGATGCTGGTAGTATTGTCTGCGACTTTGAAGCGGAAGGCTAGATTTTTTTCTAGCTTTGAACTCATTTTATTCGCATTTTTGATTTTAGGCAATTGGTGCAATTTCTTGATTACAACTAAATAATATGTAGTGTTACAATTGTTTGCTCTTATATTGTTCGATCAGTGTGAAATAACCAAATAACCTTTTAAATGATGTGTGTTTGAAAACGTTAAGTCATGTAGAAATAGATGCTAGGCCACAGTTTTTGTAATGGCGACATTCCGGGCAAAATGGTCAGATGGCTGCATTGCCTGGAAACGATTTTTTATACATTGTCCATAACAAAATACTACTCAAAAGTACTTTCTTTGAAAGGAAGACGATAGGTCGCGTTCGGGGCAATAACTTCTGCAGAGAAAGGCTTTACTCTCCACATTCGCAGCCTGCATGACTGATGGGGACACTTGTATTCCTCCATTTGCCATATTGGTACTCATTACTGTTTACTTTATTTGTAACGATTTAATACTTAAAATATTACAAGACATGGTACGTATTCTTAATGTGTGTTACTTTAGCTTGTGTTAATTGAATATACATCCTGAATCAATGTGATTTGTTCATTTACTCATGATGGTCACTTTACCCAGCCAAGACGAGTAAAGTGGCCATTTTGTAATTTTGCTTTTAAAGTGAGGTGTAAATTTTAAAATTGTTAAAAAAAAATAAGTAAAATAGTATTTAAATTAAAGTTACTATTGGTGTTTGTTTCTAGAACTTTATTGATTAAAAAGGTATCATAAAAATTCATCAAACCTTACAGACCGGGAGCCGGCAGCACAGATAATCACCTCATCGAGTTCAAGGATGAAATTCTAGGATTAGTTAAACCTTAATTTGCATATTAAAACGCAATCGGTCTGCCAAGTCAGATCTTGGTGGAAAACACCTGAAAACCCGATTTTAGCGGCTGACTTACAGGTTTACCATTGTGTTTTCCTATTCCATATTTTCATACCTTTTGGTGCAGGAAAACACCTACGAGTCAGCCGCTAAAATCGGGTTTTCAGGCGTTTTCCACCAAGATATGACTTGGCAGACCGATTGCGTTAAAATATGCGAATCGAGATTTAACTAATCCTAGAATTTCATCCGTGAACTCGATGAAGTGATTGTCTGTGCTGCCGGCTCCCGGTCTATTAGAGTGGCCACTTTACCCTTTCTTCCCAGTGTTGTAGTCGTAAAAAAAAAAAAAAGCAGAGAGTATACCGTATAGGCAGAGGGTATACGCTGAACGTTCAAAGCTAGGGTATACGCTAATGCTGTATTTTAGAAACAGAGGGTATACGGAGCTTCTCAAAAAAATCCAGAAGGTACACGGCGTATACCCTCGTATACTCTCAAATACATTCCTGTTCCTTCCCCTTTGACGTTTTATATTCTAAATCGAATGTTATCAGCGCAAATCCATACGATCATTTGTTGCAAAGTTACGGCAAATTTTATGAATACAAAGCCGAAAATTATACTTTAGTGCTGGTAAATAGATTTTTAAAGCAACAACTGATGGCCATACACAAAAATTTGGGGCGAACTTCTTCTTTGGCACTAGAAATAAAGATCCGATGAGTCCCCAAAACACAATGGTGTTTTACCGCGTTTATTTAAAGGGACAAAAGGAGACATTTTAACTCGGTGGATGGGGAAATTAAAAAAATACATAATAAACAAGACCCCACTTGATCTACTTAAATGTTTTAAGTTTCTCCTCCTCCTGAGTTGAAATGCTCCCCACCACCCTCCTTTCCCCTCCAAAAAAACCATGGTAAATTAACTTTATTTTTGGGAAACTCGTCGAATCTCCATTTCTAGCGCCAAGAGGAAGTTCTCAAATTTTGGTGAATGGCCGTCAGTTGTCTCAAAAAAACCTTTAAAAAATTGTATAAATACTTGAACGATATTATTATGTCGTAATTTCCTTTGGGAGAAAAAAAAAAAAACACGCTGTTTTTAAATGAAAGTCCGCCATTAGCCCGCGCCGTGATAATAACCTTAAATATACATAAAATCAGTGTTGAAAGAATTTATAGATTCATATATTTAAACGAAAATATTTCCAAACGAACCTAATGCCGGGTGCTTCTGTAGCGTACACCTGGAATTTGCATGATTTTATATTTTAAAATGAAAATCTATCCAAACTAAGTAGCCCTCGTTATAGTAATTGCTGATTTAATTTCTGGCATTTAGATTAGGTATTAAACTTTCAATTCTGACCAAAAGTTCCTGGGAAAACCTAAATAATACCCCCCCCCCCCAACTCTCTCTTTTAATACAACACTCCCTTAATACATTTCTTATTGTCCAAACTCTTGGGAATTTTTATGAGTTGTAAACGTAGCATGTCAGACACCTGTGTATAATTTTCAATATCCCCGTCCAAATTTTCATACTTCTATGTGTGGTAGATTTTTCAAGCCATCGCGTTCAGACATAGAGAAACTCTTTTTTATTATTTGCATACATTTGTTCGTGTGCGCGCGTGGTTTTTATTCCAAAAATTTTTTTTGATTCAAAATCGTTGGTTTCGCGTAATACAATACAATCTATTTGAAACATTTTTAAATATTTTTTCTTTAAATACTAGGGGGCTCGGCCCCCTACGAGCTACGCTCGCCAACCCCGTCCAGACACCGTAGACTCTAAATGCACGCTAATTTGATCGGCTTTAAAAAGATTTCGAAAGATTGAATTATAATTTAAAAAACAGTGGCGATCTCTCTATAAACGGATTTCTATTCATTTCTCTTTGATTGGGGAATTTTAACGCCAAATCCGTTGCGGTACTACTTGATTATCCCGTCGACCAATTTCGCCAAATTATATAAATCGCCAAACCACTCGCCAAATTATACAAATTGACATAATTTTTATTTTAAATAACGAAAAAACAAATAAATTAGTACAACATTAATAAAAATACAAATAAAACGTCGAAATAAAAATAACTTGATGGCGTAGCACGTGTAACAACATTTCAAAATAAGCTAATATAAAAGGAATTAAGTAAACAGAGTCTTTGTCTCCTGGTATTTTTTAACAAAGTGAAAAGAAAGTTCTTTTAAATGAGACATTTTGAATTAATCGTTTTTAATCTGACGTAATTTTGACCAAACTATTCTTTCTCTTTTTAATATTCACGTGAAAATACTTGTGTTAGAAATGAAATATTAATTGCGCTTTTCTAACAAAAATAGTTGAAAAGTATCCTCTTAAAATATCAAATAAATGTCTAGCGCAATTTCTAAATTTAAACCGTTTTGCAATATTATTTTGTGTTCATTTTATGAAATAACTGTAATGTGACGTAAATATGACGTAATTTCTCCTATTTAAGACTTCTAACGCATGTTAATAAATTTATTGTTTTACAAATTCCTTTCTCTCTTAAAATTCACGTGTAATTATAGTTTTTATGACGTAATTATAATTATTTAATTCTAATTCCAAATGTTTTTATCTGTTTATAATAGTCACGTGTAAATAAATTTTTAATTTATTTACACGTATAAATATTTTTTTTTTTTTTTTGAAGCAAACATTATTGTTTCCGCTGTTTATACAGTTGGCAACAGTTTAAATTAATATCACTTTCTAAAATCTGTTAAAAATATCTCTAGAAATGCTGAAAATCTGAATTTAAAATAGAAATAAAACCTCAAAAAATTAGTCAAAATAAAAAAATTAATGCAATCTGCACTCCGGCAAATTCTAACGCATAAAATTATCTAAAAATGATTAAATTCCCATGAATAGTTTTTGCTCCTATAAAACTTTTTTAGTGGAACGATTTTGTCCAACTTTAGCATTAAATATCTCTTTAAATAATTCTTCGGTTTAAAAACTGTCTGCATCAGCGTGTTTATCAAACATTTCTGTACTACCGATTTTCATATTTTCGTATGCATTAATTTTCTTAATATTAACGAAGAAAGACCTCCGGTCACAAAAAATTCAAAACCGGCGGCGGCGGTGACAGCGGTAGTTACTTTTTTTTAGAATAGAGAGACTCTTTCTATTCTAAAAAAAAAGTAACTACCGCTGTCACCGCCGCCGCCGGTTTTGAATTTTTTGTGACCGGAGGTCTTTCTTCGTTAATATTAAGAAAAATAATGCATACGAAAATATGAAAATCGGTAGTACAGAAATGTTTGATAAACACGCTGATGCAGACAGTTTTTAAACCGAAGAATTATTTAAAGAGATATTTAATGCTAAAGTTGGACAAAATCGTTCCACTAAAAAAGTTTTATAGGAGCAAAAGCTATTCATGGGAATTTAATCATTTTTAGATAATTTTATACGTTTGAAGTTCCCGGTGTGCAGACTGTATTTCTTTTTTTAATTTGATTCATTTTTGGAGGTATTATTTCTTTTTTAAATTCAAATTTTCAGCATTTCTAGAGATATTTTTTACACACTAGGAAGCTCGGCCCCCTACGAGCTACGCTCGCCAACCCCCGTCCAGACACCGCAGACTCTAAATGCACGCTAATTTGATCGGCTTTAAAAAGATTTCGAACGACTGAATTATAATTTAAAAAACAGTGGCGATCTCCCTATGAACGGATTTCTATTCATTTCTCTTTGATTGGGGAATTTTAACGCCAAATCCGCTGCGGTACTACTTGATTATCCAGTCGACCAATGTCGCCAAATTATACAAATTGACATAATTAGGTAGATTTCGTAAGAAATACTACCTATTGCAGTCGTTACTATGGTGCGACTTTTGAAAAATTCCTTCACAACTTTTCATTATAGGACCCCAGGAACCCAAAATCACCCCCACCTAAAAAATTTATATATATATATATATATATATATATATATATGTATGTATGTATGTATGTATGTACTAAATTTTGTCCGCACGATAAAAGTCGCAATTATGCACGGATCGTCTTTTAACTCGCCAACAACTTTGAGATGGCTAATATCTCGGCGGGGATTGAAAATGGGTAAAATCGGACCAAGGGAATGGAAATGGGGAGGGTTCAAAAATTTGAATACCATCTTAACATGATTCCGATAAAATCAGCTCTTACACAACAATAACAGAAAAAAATAAATATTTTTCGTTATTGCAGTTGCCAAAAATTAAAAAAAAACAATAAAATTATCACCACAACAATTGCTTTTCTTTTGCGAGAATTTCACGTGAAAAATTAAATAAAATAAATAGTTTGACGAATTGAAAACAAATTGAATACTACGTCATAAGTTTCCTAGAGCAAGATTTCCGCATGAAAACTCAAAATGAAATAAATCGTTTGACGAATTAAAAAACAAAAACAAAATATGGCGTCATATTGGAAATAAAATGGACCTCAGCAGGTGAATATGTAACGTCATGTGAGTTTGAAGAAACGTATTAAAACATGATAAAAACCCGACTATGGAAATATTAACTTATTTATCACTTTGAGGTTCTCTGAATTTGCTTTAGCTATTTTTTAAACCTATTCCATATGCATGCGTGTGTGTATTCGTGTATATTAGAATTTTCACAAAATGTTTAGCTCCCTAGAGCTCATTCCTAGTGGAGGAACTGGGTTTATCTCTAATCTTGATTTAAATTTTGTTGGTTAATTTAGTACTTAACTTCGAAATCTACCTCCGCCTGTAGGCCCGAGCCGGCAGGGATTTTTTATTTTATTTTAAATAACGTAAGAACAAATAAATTAGTACAACATTAATAAAAATACAAATAAAACGTCGAAATCAAAATAACTTGATGACGTATACACATGTAACAACATTTCAAAATAAACTAATATAAAAGGAATTAAGTAAACAGAGTCTTTGTCTCCTGGTATTTTTTAACAAAGCGAAAAGAAAGTTCTTTTAAATGAGACATTTTAAATTAATCGTTTTTAATCTGACGTAATTTTGACCAAGCTATTCTTTCTCTTTTAAAATTCACGTATATACTTTTTATGACGTAATTTTCAATAAGTTCCTGCTTTTTATACGCAATTAATTTTAATTTGGAAGTATCTTTACTATTTATAATAGTCACGTGTAAATAAATTTTTAATTTGAAGCAAACATTATTGTTTCCGTTGTTTATACAGTTGGCAACAGGTTAAATTAGTACAATTTTCTAAAATAAGTAAAAAATATGTCTCGAAATGCTGAAAATTTGAATTTAAAATAGATATAAAACCTTGAAAAATGAGTCAAATTAAAAAAATAAATCAATTCTGCACACCGGGAAATTATAACGTGTAAAATGAACTAAAAATTATTAAATTCCGATGTATAGTTTTTGCTGCTATAAAACTTTTTTAGTGGAACGATTTTTTCCAACTTTAGCATTAAATATCTCTTAAAATAATTCTTCGATTTGAAAACTATCTACATCAGCGTGTTTATCAAACATTTCTGTATAATACTACCAATTTTCATATTTTTGTATGCATTATTTTTCTTAATATTAACGAAGAAAGACCTCCGGGCACAAAAAATTCAAAACCGGCGGCGGCGGTGACAGCGGTAGTTACTTTTTTTTTTAGAATAGAGAGATTTTAGAAAGTGATATTAATTTAAACTGTTGCCAGCTGTATAAACAGCGCAAAACAATAATGTTTGCTTCAAATAAAATAAAAAATTGATGCGTGTAAATAAATTAAAAATTTATTTACACGTGACTATTATAACCAGAAAAAGCATTTGGAATTAGAATTAAATAATTATGTACAAAAAACAGGAACTTATTAAAAATTACGTCATAAAAACTATATTTACACGTGAATTTTAAGAGAGAAAGGAAATTGTAAAATAATAAATTCATTAACATGCGTTAGAAGTCTTAAATAGTAGAAATTACGTCATATTTACGTCTCATTACAGTTATTACATAAAATGAACACAAAATAATATTGCAAAACAGTTTAAATTTAGAAATTGCGCTAGACATTTATTTGATATTTTGAGAGGATACCTTTCAACTATTTTTGTTAGAAAAGTTAGTATATTTAATTTCTAACAAAAGTATTTTCACGTGAATATTAAAAAGAGAAAGAATAGTTTGGTCAAAATTACGTCAGATTAAAAACGATTAATTTAAAATGTCTTATTTAAAAGAACTTTCTTTTCGCTTTTTTAAAAAATACCGGAAGACAAAGAATCTGTTTACTTAATTCCTTTTATATTAGCTTATTTTGAAATGTTTAACTTATTTTACTTAATCAAAGACGATAACAGCGATTGACATGTGTATTTTTGGTACTACTTAGTTATCCCGTCGACCAAAAATCTATCATTCGCCAAACTATACGATTAAATGCCAATAATGGTTGATCGTAAATGTCACATTAACTTGACTTTAAGCAAGTTAAACGTGTCTACGTCATCAAGTTATTTTTATTTCGACGTTTTATTTGTATTTTTATTAATATTGCACTAATTTATTTGTTGTTTCGTTATTTAAAATAAAAATTATGTCAATTTGTATAATTTGGCGAGTGGTTTGGCGATTTATATATTTTGGCGAAATTGGTCGACGGGATAATCAAGTAGTACCGCAGCGGATTTGGCCTTAAAATTCCCCAATCAAAGAGAAATGAATAGAAATCCGTTTGTAGGGAGATCGCCACTGTTTTTTAAATTATAATTCAATCTTCCGAAATCTTTTTAAAGCCGATCAAATTAGCGTACTTTTAGAGTCTGCGGTGTCTGAAGGGGGGTTGACGAGCGTAGCTCGTATGGGGCAGAGCCCCCTAGTATATTGAAACGCAAGGTGCATGTGTTACACGAGGACACGGGATATAGGAGTATCCCAGATAGCATGAACATTAGCAGCAGCAGGTTTGATTTTTTCAGACATTATTTCGCCGTGACAAATTTGAATTGAGAAACTCGCAGCAAATTTCCCACAATGTATGCCATCCCCTACTTGCATGAGTAGTTTGTTGTGAAACTGATGGGAAGAGCGTCTTTAATTCACGAAAGTGACGAAAGCAAAAATTTCCTCTGTTGAGAGAATAGACAATCAGCACATACGCAGAAATTGCAGAAATTTTATTCGGTTGTACCGCTTTTTCTAAACGCTATACTTATCAAATAACAAAAAAGGTTCTATTGAAAAGTACAAATATTATCTTAACTTGTTTATGGTGATGAAAACGATGCATGCACCTTCTGACGGTGTGTTCGAATCAATAGACCTGATTAGGTTTATGGACCTCTCCGAAAGGGTTAAACTTATAATAGGGCATGGAAAGATTACTACTTTGCAGTAAGTTTGCAGTATTTTTGATTACTTGTATGCCGTTAATTTGCAATAAATTTGATACAGCATGAATTTAACTTGCACGACAAGTTAGCTGCAAGTTCAAAGTGTGATGACTTCGGCATTTGCGTTATCTTGCTGCAGTTTTGTTATGAACTTTCCGTCTTGTCACGCTGAGCTTGCTGCAACTTTGTAGGTTTTAAAAGCAAGACTGCTGCAAATTTTCTGAAAATTAAAAATGCTGTCTGGGATATAGCGTAATTTCTTTTCCAAGAATGCACGTTGCTTAAAATTTCAAGCCCACATCATGAAAATTTCCTTAACTAGCGTTTTTTGTCTTAAATGTGCTATGACACAAAAGACTGGAAACTTTACCGTGCTATCCACCCCGGTCTGTCCTGGTTAAAAATGTCCGACGTATGCCCGATGTATCCTTCAGAACGTAGGTGAAAATAATTTTTAATTGAAGACTCTAATATTTAAGTATTGCACGGCAGCGCAATACTTATTTATTTCCAGGGTCACTTCTTAATGTTAATTTAACATAGAAAAGCCTACGGAGATCATAACTTTTTCATTTTTTCTTCCTACCTTTTTGTTCCTGGTGCCACTCATTTTTTATTCTTTACTAATTCTAATGATATTATAAATTTAAAGTTTAAAAACGTTTGCCTGACGTCAGGGTCAAAACGAATGGTATAAAATGCCTTTACATATGGGTGAATTATAACCCAGAGAGAAACATGGGCCATTTTTTTTTTTTACATTATTCAAATATTTTTCTTAATAATTCCAAATTTCGCTTTTTCCATTGAGAATCAGCGAACATTTTCATAGATATATAACATTTTTTCTTCATTGTTGCAAAAATTTCAAAAACCGTAATCATAATTAATTTCTTTTTTATTGAAAAATTTCCATGTGAAATATTAAATTGAACTAGTTTATTTTTCAAGAATTAAAAAGGTGAATATGGCGTTGTGAGAATTCGACGATATCTCACATTGAAACTCTCCATTTACAAGGCAAAAGCCAGCATAAGGAAACTAATGTATTTTCACCTAGCCTCCAAATTTCTTCAGAGTCCCAAAAAACGTCGCTAAAGATGAAACAAATATATCAATTTCAATCAATCTTTGCAGAGGACACTAGGGTGAAATGAACTCTTTTATCTAGCGAGAGAAATATTCTTTTGATGTTCACGAGGGTCCCGTTCCCGTGGGAAAGTAGAAAGTGAAACCAGAGATTAAACCGGACGCTAAGGTTCCTGACTGCAGCCTATAGAGAAAGGGCTGGTCTATGAGATCATGGGCCACGGATGGTGAGTGGCTAATGGGAGTGGCTTTGGTCCTAGACGGAAAAACGAAACTGATAAAAGAGGATGCAAGAGCATTCTCGGGAGCTTTTTTCCCCTTCTGTTGAAGTAGAAACTTCAAGGTGTTTCTGGCCGTGCAGAGTGGAAATCTCTCACGGGCCGACAGCTTCGGGACATATTCCGAAGCACAGAAAAGCGAAAGCCAGGTGTGGCTGTTAAGATATCTCCATCACGGAGTTGAATATCGGAGGTTCGTAAACCTCGGTTAAACATCTACAAAAAGTGCGACATTCCTGTCGAGTATCTCGAACTCTACCTTCGAAAAGTGTGGACATTGAATGTATTAGAGACATTCTCCCTGAAAACAATCTGCCATTAGAGAGCTGGACTTCATTCTACAAATACTTTATTGTTAGCTGTACTCGAACCCTTTTATGAAAAATGTTGTAAGTAGGACTTATATAATCTAGAAAACATTAGTTAATTGTTTGTAATGCAATAAAATATTTCTTCGACTTTAAATAAGCCTTGGCCGTTGAAGTTGCCCGCTACCACACCACCTTACGACATCGGCTCCGTTACAACTTGGTGGCAGCTAGAAGATTTACAGCAAGAATAATTGTTATTAGAGGAAAGCCCAGGAGGAAACAGACGGCGAACACCCGGAGTTTCTGACAACAACCCGAGAGGCAGCCGAAAGAATCGAAACGACAGTTCCGAGGAAGACAGACGGACAGCCCATCTAGACATTGCCCATGAGATAGTTCAGCTAGATCAACTAGACAGTGCTTCGAGACAGTGCAAGGTGGACCTTGGACGACAAACAGTGGGACGCAACACGCCCGATACGAGCCCTTGAGGTACAGTGGACGACACTCGCGGAGTGCCATAACGGACCGTTCCCCAGACAAGATACTTCAAGCAACAACTGCAACAGGTAAGCTCATTTCATTTTGAGTGGCTCTTAAACTATTATTTAGCATACTGATAGGACATTAAAATGTTGTTTAAATAAAAATATGAGAAACGTTTTGAGGTAAATGAAAATATTAAGATTATGATAAATCGATAATGTGTAGTTAATGGAAATCTAACGATTAATGCAAATTTATATGTTATGTTGTCTTTATCATTATTTTTAATGTTTGGAATGCAGAAAGGATTAGATAGGCTAAATTCATAATTACTCAAAAAAAAAAATGCCCAGTAAAATTTTTTTTTCTTATATAACTTGTGGAAGAAATATATTTTGATGAGTGATTGTATAAAGAGAAATTCTGATGTATGCTGGATTGCTAAATGACAAACAGAGTAAATTAAACTTTTACCCTAAATAGTATAGATGCATTTTGATAAAGGTTGCAGAGAGTGTTCAGTTCTTGAGAAATACTGGGAATGTAGTTTGCATAAGTATTTGAAAAATTACTTATTGTTTTCATATGGTGTGTATAGGGACTCTAAAGCTTTAAAATTTTGAATTTTAGTTTTTGCTTTACGTTTAGCACAAAAATATAGAAATTCTGTAAATCTTTTGAAAAATCATAAAATTATTTTTACATATTGGTTATGCATTTGAAATGTTTATTTATATTGTGTGCTTAGGGGTAAAATATTTCTTGTGAGGTGTAAGGTTCATATACTTTTAAATTGATAAACAAAATGAATAGTTTCCGTTTGTATTATTTCAACATACCGTAGTCATGTCGAAATTAAATTCACTGAAGTACTGCAGGAAAGTGGATTTACAGAATCTCGCGGAAGTTTTAGATGTGGAAATAGATGAAGAAGACAATATGGCAACGATAATCGAAAAAATTGAAGCAGCAGAAAAATACGACGAGGAACTAACTTTAGTGCAGGCAGGGTTTATCGTGAAAGATAGGGAAGACCGAATCGCGGCAGAAAAAGAGAGAGAGCAAGAGGAGAGAGAAGAGAGAGAGAAAGAAAAAGAAAGAGCGTTTACTTTAGAACAGCTAAAATTAACGTAAAGTTCAGAAAGGAGAAATTCTACGGCTAGCAGCGGTTTCGAAAGATCCGTTAAATTACCTCTTAAAACTATTATGCATCGTTTTGATCCTGAACGATCCGACATAACATTATTCCTGAATTTGTTCGAGCGGCAGGCGAATAGGTCCGGAATAGAGCAAGATGAATACGTTACACACTTGTTAGAATTATTGCCGGTGGAAATTGCAGAATTAATGTTACGCGAACCAGCTCAAAAAATTGACAATTCCGAACATGTTAACATGCTTTTATTAGCCCGGTACAGGCTGAGTGCGGAAGCGTACCGTCAAAAATTGAATAAACATACGTGTAATCCAGGAAACCCGTGGAGAGATCTCATATTCGAATTGAATAGTTTTCTTGAAGGGTGGATTAACGGTTTCGGGATTACGCAATTTTCTGAATTAAAAGTCTTGTTGATCACTGATCAGATCAAACGACGCGCGCCGATCGAATTAAAAGAACATTTTATTGATTCGTGGGCGAATTATAAAGACCCCTTGGTGCTCGCTACGGCACTAGACGAATACGAGGCGATAAAAGGAGTGTCAAGAAAATCGTGGAATACGAAACCAAAATTTGAAGGAAATTCGCGGGATAGGAGAATGGAAAAAACGGAAAATGAAGACGAAATGAGAGATTGGCATTCGGAAACCAAAACTAATTGGAGAGAGAAAAACACGGAAAACGAAAGAGAAAGGATCTTCGGACGTAAAAATTGGAATAAGTGTTTTATTTGCTCCAAATTTGGGCATTTAAAAGCCAATTGTCCGGAAAACAAAAGGAACTTAGAACCTATTACTAGCGTTCATCACATTTGCGTAGGTACGAATTTTGAGGAAAGTTTCAAACCTTATCTTAGCCGTGCTCTAATTAACGGAAAAGAATGCACGACTTTAAGGGATTCCGGAACTCGCTTTGATGTGACCCCTAGTCAATTAATTAAGCCCAATCAGTTAGACGGTGGTGCTGTACGAGTTAGGCAACCGTTGACGAACAATACGCTTCGTTTACCGACCGCCCACGTTGTCTTAGAAATTGAAGGAGTGGGGAATATAAAAACGAGGGCCATAGTAGCAGAGAATAAATCAGACTTATCGTACTATATATTAGGAAACGAAACTCAAAAATTAATCGATAAAATTAAGAAGGGAAAGGCAGAGACTTTAGACGCCGGGAGAAACGTAAGTCAGGTGAAACCGAAACCAGAAGAATTGAAGTCCGATCCTAAGCAAGGGGACGAGTCGAAAAAGAGAAATCCCCGGTCAGAAATGATTGACGTGAATACGGGAGGAAATTTTAGCGAGGATGAACGTTGCTCAAGGAAGATGAATGGGAATTTTAAATTAGACGGAGGGGACCTATTGTTACCCGATCGAGAGGGGAATTTATGCGTAGGATTAAGCAAGGTTGGGAGAGAAAGGCTTAAAAGAGAACAAGATGAGGACGAGTCGTTAAGCGAAGCGAGAAGGTCAAAAATAAAGAAGACGTATTGCAATTGTGGGGATTTTGAGAAGTCAAATGAGTCCCGTATAGGTATAGCTTTAACGGGCGATCAAAGAGATAAGCCGGTAAGAATTGGGCAGACCAGGAACAACAGGAAATCTAGGCGCAATAAAGATACGTTAAAAAGAAATGCAGTGTCAGGAGATGCAGGATTAGGTTCCACCAGACATAAGTCGTATGAAAGGGGTACGAGAAGAATGAATCGGGGGAGAATCGATTATAAAAGTTCCGCGACTAATCTTTTTACAAACGTCCCAAGTAGACGCGAAAAGTCTCAAGTCCATAGAGCAAACATACCAAAACCTAATGAAATAGGCGTGGAGAATAGAAACGTTTTGACATGTAAAGCTTCGCGGCCCAAACACTATGCTAAATTCAGAGATAAGCTTTCAAGTGACATGTTTTAGCAGTTAAGGATTTAGTAGAGGATTGTGTGACTCAAACTCAACTTAAATATATGTACATATTAATATTCATTTTATTATGTGTAAATGTAATCGTGTAAAATATAAATGTGTTTTGTCTGTTAAAGAGAAATTTCGTAACCAAATGTGTCCAGCATTTGCAAGCTAAGTATAAAATGCAGGAAAAGGTTTTTTTAGGAATTGATATAATTAAATATGGGCCACTTGAAATGTATGAGCTAACCATTTCCCTTACAGCATATTACGTCTGGCAGCCGAAATATGATTTGAGGGAGGGGTGTTGTGAGAATTCGACGATATCTCACATTGAAACTCTCAATTTACAAGGCAAAAGCCAGCATAGGGAAACTAATGTATTTTCACTTAGCCTCCAAATTTCTTCAGAGTCCCAAAAAACGTCGCTAAAGATGAAACAAATATATCAATTTCAATCAATCTTTGCAGAGGACACTAGGGTGAAATGAACTCTTTTATCTAGCGAGAGAAATATTCTTTTGATGTTCACGAGGGTCCCGTTCCCGTGGGAAAGTAGAAAGTGAAACCAGAGATTAAACCGGACGCTAAGGTTCCTGACTGCAGCCTATAGAGAAAGGGCTGGTCTATGAGATCATGGGCCACGGATGGTGAGTGGCTAATGGGAGTGGCTTTGGTCCTAGACGGAAAAACGAAACTGATAAAAGAGGATGCAAGAGCATTCTCGGGAGCTTTTTTCCCCTTCTGTTGAAGTTGAGACTTCAAGGTGTTTCTGGCCGTGCAGAGTGGAAATCTCTCACGGGCCGACAGCTTCGGGACATATTCCGAAGCACAGAAAAGCGAAAGCCAGGTGTGGCTGTTAAGATATCTCCATCACGGAGTTGAATATCGGAGGTTCGTAAACCTCGGTTAAACATCTACAAAAAGTGCGACATTCCTGTCGAGTATCTCGAACTCTACCTTCGAAAAGTGTGGACATTGAATGTATTAGAGACATTCTCCCTGAAAACAATCTGCCATTAGAGAGCTGGACTTCATTCTACAAATACTTTATTGTTAGCTGTACTCGAACCCTTTTATGAAAAATGTTGTAAGTAGGACTTATATAATCTAGAAAACATTAGTTAATTGTTTGTAATGCAATAAAATATTTCTTCGACTTTAAATAAGCCTTGGCCGTTGAAGTTGCCCGCTACCACACCACCTTACGACATCGACTCCGTTACAGCGTCATAGTGGAAATAAAAAGGATATTTTCCGAATAAGTTTTTGGTTTGGTTAAGTTTATGTTTTAGTAAGAAGTTTCAAATGGATAGCTATTTTTACGCAGGTAGCGAAATTTTAAAATGTATTTTTTTTTCCGAGATGAGAACTATTTATACCCCAAGTTAAACTTAGCTAATAATTTTCTGACGTGTTTACATCACCCCTTGGGAGAGAATAAGGTAACAAAATTTAAGTAAAACTTTTATTTTTTATTTTTTACTGTATCACAGCTATAATATTGTTAAATATTAGCAGTAAGGATTCAACACAATTTATTTTTGCATTCATAGCGGTTCCTGAGTGGGAAATAGGGTATCTAAATTTAAGTGAAGTTAATTTTTTATGTTTTGATTATAGATATTTTACGTTCAAATTGGAAAATTTTGTCCAAACTACAGAAACCTGCATTACTACAGTGGTGAAATATTTTGAATTATACATTAGTAAACTGCATCACACATTGTGATGCAATACCGCATACATCAAAGCCTGATGATGATACCCTCTATTACTTTTTAAATGAGTTCGTCTGAATGCAGTAGTTATTAAAAAACTTGACATATTAAACAAAAACCTAATTTGAAGAACAAATTAAAAAAAAAAAATATTTCCTACATTGTTTAAGCCCGAGAAGGGACAGATATTAAGATATTTCATTCAATTAGTTTTACATTTAATGTTAAATTTTTGTAACAAATTAGTTAAGCCAATTGAAGATTAAAAAAATAAAAATAAAATTCATACAATATGATATTTAAAACACCCTAAAAAATTAGATTCCGTTCAAATGAAATCGAAATAAATCTTATACATTTTTTTAAGTTTTGTATTTTGCATGCATCTTTATCATTTTATGTACAATTGTCATAAACATAATACAAAATCTGCAATACAAATATTTTCAATAAAAAATGGAAGAAGTCTAAGATTTATTTCGATTTCATTCGAACGGAATCTAATTTTTTAGGGTGTTTTAAGTATCATATTGTATGGATTTTATTTTTATTTTTAAATCTACAATTGGCTTAACTAATTTGTTACAAAAATTTAACATTAAATGTAGAGCTAATTGAATGAAATATCTTAATATCTGTCCCTTCTCGGGCTTAAACAATGTAGGAATTTTTTTTTTTTTTTTTTTTTTTTTTGTTCTTCAAATTAGGTTTTTGTTCAATATTTTTTATATCTAGTATATTTTCTTAGATTGCCTATCAACGACGCCAAGAAGCATTTTTAGTACTTTCGTATCAGCCAGCTGTAAATTGCGAAAGATTTCTGTATTTATAGGACCCTTTTCTTATTTTTATTGCATCAGTATTTAAGCGAATAGTTCGATTATATACTTGTTAAATTCGTGTTTCATTTATTTATTTGTGATGTTTTAATTTCGTTTAGAAATTAGTTAATGGAATATTACACGGAAACAAACAAAAGCTGAATTTTTTACTTTGTTTTTTTCGTGCAAACTGGGCAATCTTATGTGATCGGGTTTTACGTTAATTTTTGAAATAAATTAACACACACACACACACACACACACACACATACAAAAAAAAAAAAAAAACTGCTTGAAAAATATTTTAAACCCATTAAAAATCAGTAAACTGAGATACAGAATTCAAAGAAATTGCATTTGAAAGTACTATACAGGGTGTCCGGTCTCAACGGTGTCCAATGGCTAATTCCTAAACCGTTAGTCATAGACATATAGTTCCAATTACAAAAATGTTTTAAATCAGGTAAAGAAATATTTTAAAAGCGATTTGTGTCAATAAAAACATTTCTTAAAAAATTACGAAATTTAAATTTTTATACGGTCGGTCCTATAAGTTATATTTAGTAAAATTTTCCTTTTACACTGACAAGTAATACAAAAAAAGTCCCGTTGTTCTACAATTAAAATTGACCGAGTAATACCTGTTTAAAGTTGGAGCATATTTTTTGCTGCAAATTGGGGGTCATTCACAAATTTAGTCGAAATATAATTTCGTCAGATATATTAAAAAATGGTTGAGAGTAAAATTAACATTGCAATATAAATTTGAAATCTTTAGTCATTCTGACATATTAACATAAAATATACAATTTGTAATGCACATTTAAGAAGAAAGAAAAAAAAAACAGAACTTTTGTTAAATAAAAGGATGCTAAATTAACAGCCTCAATTCTTTACAAAATGATACGTATTTTAAAATATTATTAGATTACACTAGCCTGCAAAAGTTGGGTTATTTCATGTTTTTTAGCTGTTGATATTTGATTCTTATGTATTCTGTACCGCTGAATCCGGAATTAACCTTCATTTTTAGCCATCACATCAAGATTTTTCGTAAATTGTAAATTTCAAAGTTAAAAAGTTCAAAGTTAAAATTTAATCTCCTCCTTAATCTCATCACACCACCCAGCTTGTAAGAAGCCCAAGATAAGCAAAAATATCCAATAAATTATTGAATCAAATAAAATAAAAAAAAGTTTTAGATATGTTTTATAGTATGAGATTTTCGCTATATTTTAACTTACACATTTGCAAAAAAAATTCTAACGTGATGGTTAAAAATGAAAGTCATTTTCAGATTCAGTGCTAAATTGTACGTAAAAATCAATTATCAAAAGTTAAAAAATACAACCATCTCCTCTACTTTATAGTATCCGATTTCTGTTATTCTTTAAATTCGACAATTTATGATTTGCGAAATATTCTGACATGATGGTTAAAAATTAAGGCAATTTTCGGATTCAGTGCTAAAAAATACATAAAAGTTAAAAAACCCAACAATCTACGTCTTGTATTATCTAATCTAAAACTTTTTCATAAACTTCTTGGCGATAATCTATCCGAAATTTTTTGTGTTATCCTATAAAATAAGTATAAATGGTAACCACCGAAAATCATAATAATATTAGATTGTTATCGGATTTGCGCCAGTATGTAAAATGTAATCTCGTTCGGATATTTGAAAGTGGGTTAAAGTTTGAATACAAATTTTGAACTGGAAAAACATACATAAGATCGTTGAAGTAACATAAAAACTTATAAAAATAACATAATTTTATTAAAAGAAATCATAAAAGAAACAGTCTCAAATCCTGACAAAATAAAACATATGTTATTTCAGCCAATCTGAAACTTAATAAATGTTAACTTAATCGTAATACTTGTACGATTTTTTTCAAAGCGCAAATACACATGACATGAGATCTTCCAATACTTTAAGTACTTGGAATATGACCTCTCAAAGCTAAGCCGAACTCATTTGTTTTCAGAGAAGAAAAGTGGAATAAGTCATGCATTTTTAAAGTTTCATAACTCGCACAATTTTAGTGTCATATGAATGGGACTTTTTTTTGTCTTACTTGTCAGTGTAATAGGAAAATTTTACTAAATATAACTTATAGGACCGGGGGGCCGCATAAAAATTTAAATTTCGTAATTTTTTAAGAAATGTTTTTATTGACCCAAATCGCATTTAAAATATTTCTTTGCCTGATTTAAAGCATTTTTCTAATTGGAACTATATGTCTATGACAAACGGTTTAGGAATTAGCCATTGCACACCGTTGAGACCGGATACCCTGTATAGTATTATTTCTATTCGACGGTGTAAAAATGGAAATTGAGCGAAATTTAGAAGTTAAAAAAATTGCAATGAAACGAAATTGATTGATTATTCAGGTCGTTGCCACCGCCTATATGACATCACCATTACTTATGGTCACGGACATGTTTTTGCTTTATAATATAGATTCAGTTTTTTAAATAAATATTAACGTAAACCCCGAAAACAAACACATATTTTATTACTTTCGCCTATCTTTACAAGAAGAAAGTATTTGATCTGTGAAACATTTCGACTTCCGGTTTTCGACGGATTTATACATTTTAGAAGGTCCTGAATATGACTTGACTGTTTTTAGGAAATGTCTATGTAACAAAATATGAGTAACAAAAATTTTATTGGCGCTCTATCTCAAGAATTGCACGCAATTTGATAAAACTTATTTAGATTCAGTTAGGCCTTAGGCCTTAATATAAATTGGTGCTGAACTTGGCAACTAAATATAAATTTTTAGTATAAATTGCCCAACAGATGACGCTGCAATGCTGCATTTTTCACGATTTCCGCAACAGCTGTATCATCTCTAGAACTATTGCACGTAGTAGGAGAGCTGTTGAACAGTTTTGAGTAGGTATTTGAGGCACCCTGAAAATTTGTGCAACACTTCTTTTGTAATGGCTGAATACAAAATCGAATGTCTGGCTGAAGGATCGTGGCCCAAAAACTGTGCCAGACACTTGTCAAGTGCCATTTTTTGACTACCCAAAAAAGGTATTTGAGGCACGCTGAGATTGAGGCAGAATAATATTTATGCTTAGAAAAAAATATTTTGAAAATGACAGACACTTTAGTCGGCCCAAAATCTGTGCCAGACACGTGTCAAGTGCCATTTTTGGCAAAATGGCACTTGACACGTGTCTGGCACAGATTTTGGGCCGACTAAAGTGTCTGTCATTTTCAAAATATTTTTTTCTAAGCATAAATATTATTCTGCCTCAATCTCAGCGTGCCTCAAATACCTTTTTTGGGTAGTCAAAAAATGGCACTTGACACGTGTCTGGCACAGTTTTTGGGCCACGATCCTTCAGCCAGACATTCGATTTTGTATTCAGCCATTACAAAAGAAGTGTTGCACAAATTTTCAGGGTGCCTCAAATACCTTCCCTAAAATGTTTAACAGCTCTTGGACTAACAGATTTTCATTATACTTCAGATTCAGTTAGACGGTGACATAAGCTGTTGCTGATTAGGTTTTATTGCAAATTGCGCAACAGGTGGTTTTGCTATTCTGCATTTTTCAGAATTTAGACGATTTTAGCTATAAGTCATATCTGAAGAACTAATGTACGTAATTTCATCAAACTTCATATTCTGTTAGACCTTGACATAAGTTAGTGCTACTTAGGTTTTCGTGTAAATCATATAATAAGTGGCACTGCTATGCTGCATTTTTCACGATTTTCGCGATAGCTATATCTCAAAAACTAATGCACGGAATTTAATCAAATTTCATATTCTGCTACACTGTCATATACACTGCTCAAAACAATTAAAGGATATTGCAGTTTTAGGTGGATTTTGTATCTGGTAAACTGTTTAGCTGATTGATACATGGTCGACAGACATAGTAGGTTATATGAGAATAAATTACACATGTTTGGCAGAAAAAAATGCATTTTATTGCGCATTTGTGTACTAAAGGAAAAAAACACAATTTGTGCATATGAGAAAAAAAGAATAAGAAAAGGTGTTTTCTTCAAAGAAAATCATTTTCAGTAGGGGTATGGTTTCCACGGGCGGCCAGCAACGTTGAACACCTTTGAGGCATGGACTCAATGAGGCTATTAATGACGAGTTGGGGTATTCTGCCCCACTCTTCCAGAAGAGCTCTTTCCAGTTCTTGGAGAGTTTGTGGGGTTGTTGGCGGCCAGAAACTCGTCTTCCTAGAGCGTCCCAAACGTGCTCGATTGGAGTCATGTCTGGAGAACACGCTGGCCATTCCATTCGATACGATTCCTTCCTCGAAAAGGAAATTCTCCACCAGGTTTACACGATGTGGCCTGCAGTTATCGTCCATTAAAATGAAGTTATCTCCGATTGCTGCAGCGTAAGGGACTACAATAGGTCTGAGGATCTCATCCCTATATCGGCGACCAGTCAGAGCTCCATCTCGAATGATGTAGAGGTCAGTGCGCCCGTCAATGGAGATGCCACCATACACCAACACTCCTCCACCACCAAATCTGACACTTTCGTGCACGAACGCAGGATTATTCCTACTGCCACGGTCCCTCCAGATGAAAATACGCCTATTATCCGGATGCACAGAAAAACGGGACTCGTCAGAAAACAGAATATTGCTCCATTCATTTCTCCTCCAGTTGACATGCTCGGTTGCCCACTCCCTGCGGTCGCGACGATGCCTTGATGTTAATCTAACACATACCATCGGTCGGCGAGCATACAGACCTACAGCATGGAGCCGGTTTCGGACAGTCTGAGTTGAAATCGTGGTGCCTGTAGCCGAGCGAAGGTGTTGTTGGAGAAGAGTAGCGTTCATGGTTCGGTGTCTCCGAGCTGTTAACGCTAAATACCGATCTTCATTGGGCGTTGTTGCCCGTCTACGACCTTGCCCTGGTCTTCGGCCTGCACATCCACTCTCCAAAAAACGGTTCCAGATCCTGGAAATGACATTTTGTGACACTCCAATGGCTTGCGCTACTTCGGCTTGAGTTTGGCCCCCTTCTAACCTACCAACAATTCTCAAAGCTTCTGAATCTGTCAAATGACTTCGCTGAGACATCGTACTCATCGAAACAAAGCAATCACTGAATGCCGATCATCCTTGTTTTCATTCTCTTTTATCCAGTTGAAAGTCAAATTTCATTCGTTGCCGCTGAAGCGACGTTTTTGACGTCGAACTCAAAATTTGCATACTCCACAGTTTGAAAACCAGAAAAATTTGCATTTGTGATTCTCTTCTTCTATTTTCGGCAAAAAAAATTTCGTTTATATCTTTATTTTATATAAAACTTCAAATATCCTTTAATTGTTTTGAGCAGTGTAAATACCGGGTGTCCGAAAAATGACTGAGGAATTTTAAAATTCAATAACTTGCAGACGGTGACAGATATTAAAAAAATTCTTGCAGGAGGGTTATGTATGATGTCAAGAGTTTTTACTGTGATTCTTGATTTTAGTTCGAATTTCAAACAATAGATGGCGCCGAGAGCAATAGGTGCTCAGTCCAGACCCGATTTTTGGTACTTCGGGATCCGTTCAATACATTTTAATCTCCTTTTTTCGCATGGAAGTAGAAAGAGGCCGAAAAATCGAGCCTGGATTTAGCGGTTATTGCTTGCAGTGCCATCTATCGATGCTATTTGTAACTAAAACTGAGAATCGCAGCATAAAATTCCTGACATCTTACATAACACTCCTGCAAGAATTTTTTTAATATCTGTCACCGTAAGTTATTGAATTTTAAAATCCATCCGTCATTTTTGGGACACCTGGTATATACTTTTCAGGCTTGGGTGTAAGGTGGTGATGTTTTGATCTTTGGGTTAGAAATTTTGGTTGTAGACATCTAAGAGGGTGGTTGTCGAAATTCAATGATTTGTTTGAAAGATGTGATGCTTATATCTCATTTTTAAATGTATACACTTCAACGAGTCTATACCTTTAGAATCCTCATGATAAGGATTGATTGCCATTTAATTTTAGCACCGTGACAGCGAATTTCGAAGTACATATTAACATTAATTTAACTTTTAAAAATTAAATTATTTAAAAAAAAAAGAATATAAATCTGAAAAATATGTATACAATATAACTTCACAAATCCGGCATCATCGGGATCAAGACTATGTCGGATTTTTGAAAATTCCGGATTTTTGAAGGAATATCAAAAGCTGGGAGTGCCAAAAGTAGTACTACATTCTTAATGGCGCCTTTAGCCATACTTTAATTCATTATTAAGTGATAATATGTAAGAAAAAGAGAAAATTAAACATAAAAGAAAACTTACTTTAATTGATATTTCCTATGTTACAGAAAAAAAAAAATCTAATGAAGAGTGAAATTATTTTTTGTCTTCCAATTTCGGAAACATCGATGTCAACTTTGTTTGCTTAAATTTGTTTGGCCGTTCTTTAACTTTTTTTTTTTTTTTTTTTTTGTATTTTATGTAAATGAAGAATGTCTATATCGGAAATACAGTCTTGTTTCTCTAAAGCACATATTAATTCTCCAATCATATTTATGCATTTTTAAAGTGACACCTTTTTTTCTGCCGGTTGTTTATCCTCATCTTCTGAGCTGCTACTAGCATATCGGTGGTTCTATTTAGCACAGCGTCAGCGATTTCGATGTCTGTTTAATGGTTCGTTGTTGATGTATTTTCGTCAATGCTTAGAAAATCATCTATATCCCTTTTTTCGACACATAATGCATTTTCAGATTTGCGTGTTCCATCAGCTCATAAATTGCGGCCTTTTCACGGGAAATGTGAAAGCTTGAAAATTCTTCCTCATCATTGATGTCGCCGTTGCTGAAAATTCGTTCCAGTAACATATTGTGAAATACATTCGCCAAAGTTGTCCCCAAAGTTGCCCGTTGCTAAGCATCGGTACAGTTCTCAAAAAATTTGTTCGGAAAATGATCGCAAATGACCAAAAAAGTCAAAATTATTTTTTTACATTTTTAATTTAAATCTTGAAGTTTTTAATTTATAAAGAATTGATATTTTTCTTCTCCCATAATTTGAAAGTGTAAAAAAAAAAAAAAAAAAAAAAAAAAAAAAAAAAAAAAAAAAAAAGGAAGGGAAAAGAGGATTTTAATGCCGGATTTTTGAAGTTGCCGGATTTTTGAAGTTACACTGTATATAACTAAATATATTTTTTTAAAAATGAGCAAAAATTATTTATAAATAAAACAGTAAAATTTTATGCCCTGGGCCACTGTAAGGAGTAACCACTTTTACCTGTTCGAAATTTTGATTGTATTTATATTTTTAGTGTTATTATAGTATTCTTTAAACACGCGAAAAGGATATTTTATTAGTAAGAAATCGGTATCAAAAGTGAAGGGGCAAGTTTGGAGCTATAGAAGTACAGCTTACCTCCCAAACAGTCACAAAAACTTTAAGTGCGTTTTAATTTTTTTTTCTTCCAGAATAGCATTTTTAAATAGGGGAATGCTTTAGCTCCATCAGTTTTCAATCAATCAACTCGATCATTTTGAAAATTAATTGTCAGATATTTTTCTAATGAAATACGAAGAAATATTTTAAACTATTGATATCTCGATTTTCTGTGCGATAACTTTAAAACTTTAACTCTATACAGTTTAACACGTTAAGCGCCGAGTCTATTTTGTCTGGCTTTCTGTTTGGTCCGCGAGATAAGTTACCCAGGCAGCATTTTTAATTTGCAGAAAATTTGCAGCAGTCTTGCTTTGAAAATCTGTAAAGTTGCAGCAAGCTCAGCATGAGAAGACTGAAAGTTCATAACAAGACTGCAGCAAGATAAAGCAAACGCCGAAGTCACCACACTTTGAACTTGCAGCTAACTTGTCGTGCAAGTTAAATTCATGCTGTATCAAATTTACTGCAAATTAACGGCAAACAAGTAATCAAAAATACAGCAAACTTACTGCAAAGTAGTAGTCTTTCCACGCTCCGCTATCGGCTTACAACTGTTACACTATAAGTTTAACTCCTTCGGAGGGGTCCATAGACCCGTTCAGGCCTATTGATGCAAGCACACCGTCAGAAGGTGCATGCATCGTTTTCATTACCATAAACAAGTTAAGGTAATATTTGTACTTTTCGAGCCTTTTTTGGTATTTGATAAGTATAGCGTTTATGAAAAAGCGGTGCCAATCGAATAAAATTTCTGCAATTTCTGCGTATGTGCTGATTGTCTATTCTCTCAACAGAGGGTTTTTTTTTTACTTTCGTCACTTTCGTGAATTAAAGACAGTCTTGTCATCAGTTTCACAACAAACTAACTCATGCAAGTGGGGGATAGTATATCTTGCGAGAAATTTGCTGCGAATTTCTCAATTCAAATTTGTCACTGCAAGATAATGTCAGAAAAAATCAAACTTGCTGCTAATGTTCATGCTATCTGGGTAGCTTTTGAGTTCTTACTGAATACTTCAATTCTGAATGCTTAGACTTTATATAAAAATTGTACCAAGAAAAATATCTGTATCACTGAATTTTGGAAGAAATTAGCTGTGCACCTCATAAATTGGCGGGACGAAGACATTCCACCTGGCAGTAGTGCAAATACTTGTAAAAAACCGCGACACAATCTTAAAAAAAAAAAAAACTCTGGAAAAGTCTCTGAAGTGCGAATATATTGTAAAGTATGCTACGAAGAAAATGAGGCATAATTTGGCAGAGAAATAGCCAGAAAATTGACTAAGCAAGTTGCCACATTTTGTGATACCTGCGACGGACAACCGTTTTTAGGTGCGTTCGTAATTGTATAAATACGTAGCACCTATAGTCGTCGTTCAGCCCGTCTGTCTACCTGTCCGTCCGTATGTAACACACAGCAAAAACTACCCTACCGAATGGTCTGAAAATTTAAATATATAATTGTTGCGAAATTTTGGTGAGACATTTCAAATTTTATGAAAATCGGATGTATAGTTTAATTACAGGGACAGTCAAAATTTTTCAGTTACATTACGGCCAATGAGAATAAATTATTTCAAGTGCATTTTAATCATGCTACAGCTTTTCGAACAGAATGAAATTATTATGCACTTATGAGGTGCACTAAGGTATACATTCAGTACAATATGCGATGCAAAAAATATTTATAAAACTAGTTATACTACGAACGCACCACGTTTGCCACGTCTGATGTGCAATTTCCAACTCGTTATGTTTACCGTGTTTCAATAAAATTCATTAAAATGCATTAATGATATAATCCTGTAATAAATAAAAGCTAAGTAAATTTTAAATAAATTTCCAGTAATTAATACAATATATTTTTTTTTAGTTTTATATCATATTTTACACTGTCAGTCACCGGTGAACTGACATGGCACTCAACGTGTTAAATAACGAAATTTTTGATTGAAATATAACATTTTACTTTGAATCAACACCGTTTCACTAAAAATACATATTTGTTAAAACCGCTACGAATTTCACTAGCTTTTGGACAAAAAAAAACTAATTATTTTTGTCTCATTCTTCTAGGTCAAGTCTGCGATGAATTATCGTGTCCACCGCTTGTCTTTTTTTTTTTTTTTTTTTTTTTTTTTTTAACTGCTCCCGCCTATTAGCTGTCAAGCGCTACCATTTTTAAAAATATCAATAAAAAATACAGTCTTCTACTTTAATATATGTATAATTATTTAGCGTAAATGAATTTTTATAAAAAATCCGAACGTGTCTCAGATTTTAGAGTCAAATCTAAACTGACTAATTTCTGACACACATTTCAATTCATTTTTGTTCTCAAACGCATAGAATTAAAAGATGTTCTTATCCAGAAAATATGTGATCGAATTGTTTTTTCAATTTTTCGGTAAAAGCCGAAGATCTCTCAGAAATTGCTGTCAAAGTCGTCGTTTTGAACCAAATATCCGGATGTGACTGCCTGGGATAGGGTAAAATCCAAGGCTGTGGAGTCGGGCCCATTTTTGAGCGAAAGAGTCGGAGTCGGATCTGTTAAAATTCCCGGAGTCTGAGTTGTCCATTTTACAAGCAGTTTTGCGTTGTCGGAGTCGGGCCATTTTTGAGCGAAAGAGTCGGAGTCGTCCATTTTTCCCACCGACTCCGCAGCCCTGGAAAAAACTCATAAATCATAAATCTACAATCACTTATAACACAAGATGTAATTCATTCATCGAAAAGTAAAAAAAAAAAAAAAATGATCGATGACAAATTGCTTCAATAATAATGCCTACAAAAATCATGCTTTTAAGTTTGAAATTGGGTCAGAAAATGTGTCAGAAAGTTTCGCGTTGTTCAGTGGTAAAAAACATTTTGTTGAGAAACACCTTAACCCTTTAGTGCGCAGCTTTGCATATGTGCAAACAACAGTGTTTTGAATTTAATAGATTTTTTTTTATTCGTAATATATCTAATTCACACCAGAAAATTAAAATAGCAATATTTGCACTAATTAATAACAGACATTCCGTATTTAAACAAAGCGAAATTAACTATTGAAACTTTCTGGTGTAAAGTCAGATTCTCTGAACTACGTAATTTTTAGAACGTAATCTATCATGGTAATTAAAGGGTTAAAGGTTCAGTTTTGTAAAATAAATAATTACATAAAATAAGGTATTTGGAGACATACTGATTGAAATATTTACAAATTTGCAATATTTTAGTGTAAAACAGCCACACGACAGCAGTTTTTATTTGTGTTGCAGATGTGCAACAGAAGAAAAGATTGGCGTATTATATAAAAAATGTATCTTTGATTTTTTTCATTATTTTTCCTGTGTAATAAACCTTTCAGAGAATCATATATAATTTTTTTGAAACAAAATAAAAAATCTCGCATTTAAGGGTTAAGGAATTATTAAATTTAGTAATGCAAGCTATACAGCCAAAAGTTCAAAAAGAAAACCGGCAGATCATTGTTTTTAAACAAAGTATTTCGAAATTTTCAAATTTAGATAAAATATTTGCTTTTTGGTCAGTTCTTACAACAGTGTTGCTCATTAGTCTCGTGTGGATCTGTCTGCAGCGATGATAATATCAGAAATCGAACCCATACTCTTGAGAAAGAGGGTCAGTGCCTGATTCTTGTGTGCTTATCGGCCCGTCTGAAGGTTAGGAAAGCCGAAACAGACAAACCCTGAACTTGACATACAGAGTTATTGCCCTGAAAATCGCGATTAATGTCAGAGGTGGACTCTGGTGAAGGTAAGCTATTCTATTTCACTCCAAAATATTCAATATTTCCCCCTCGTTTATTTAACGGTCAAAAAACTTGAGGGAGTCCGGGGATCAAAATTCTAAAAAAAGCATTTTATATTTATGCATTTATTTATTTTTATTTATTTATTAACCCCCGGTATGCTATTCCTTTCTCCCAGCAAATTAAGTGTCGTCTCAAAAAAATAACGTTCTGTTGTATAAGCCAGCCGTAAAACAAAGCAGATGTATCATTGTACTGTTAAACACTATACTGCAATTTTTTTTAACTTCTAAACATCGCACATTTTCAATTTTTATACCGTCGTATTGGAAAAAAAGTACTTTTGAATGCAATTTGTTTGAAAACTGAATCTCAATTTATTTTTAAGATTTTTTTTTTTTTTTTTTTTTGGTACTTTTTAGCGTAATTTCTTTAATTTTGGCAACTCAAGTACTCCATTTCTGTAGAAAGTAAAGGAAAAATAGTTGGAAATAGCAATTATATCTTTTTGTTGCCATTTTCCCATAAAAACAGAAAAAAAATGTACTTGAAATACGTGCTATTTTGAAAAAAAAAAATATAAATGAATGATTTCTGATAAAACAGGGAGCTATTATAAACTAAATTTAATTTTAAGTATCTATATTAATATTACAAACAAATGAAAGCATATGAATTATTAGAGAGACGATTTGTTTTGTCGAGTTTTTTGAATGACGATATCTCTTTTTTTGGATTTGTGTATTATTCAGCGATATTAACGTCATATGCGTATCTTACTATAGATGTTGTTTAATACTGGATCGCAAATGAGGAATTCTTCAGCGTATGCGGATGACGTCATTTTATATAAAATAAAAGCGTGTGTTTTAAGTACTAAAACTGAAATATGTTTTGTACAATTTATATATATATATATATATACATATTTGTTTTTTTTTTCGTCGGGGGCGGCACTAAGTTTTGAAAAAACAGAATTCCTATTTTCTAGTTAATAAATTGTCTTCAGAATTTTTAATTTCATGAGAAAATTTTAGAAGTATATTCTTAAGTAAAAACCACTTTCAAAAATCCTCTTATTTTTTTACTATTAAATGTATTATAAATTTTGTAAGTTATATTTTTTTATAAATCCTGAAAATACAAATTAACAAAAAGCCATTTCTGCACACAAGTATGAAAAAAAGTAATGAAATCTGGTAAGTGGTTGATGAATTATATAAAAGAACCAAACAAGTTTAATATTTCGCATTTTAAATTAAAAAAAAAAAAATCAAAGATTTCAAAATATTTGTATTTTTTATAAAACTCATTAAAACTACTCCTCTTTAAAACATTTATTACTTCTCTTTAAAAATCATACTACTAAAAAAAATTCGTTGGAAAATACCTATAAATTAAGAAAATAAAATATGAATTCCAGGACCCCCTTAAAAAAGCAGCTATTTCGGTTTTTTATGTACCAATAAGTACAGTAAATATGTGCATGACTGTGGCATGGGTGCACCAAATTTGGTTTTTCTTTTTTTGTTGTTATCGTCAAAAAGGGTACGTTTTCCAGGTGCTTCCATTCTAACAAGGAAGGTCTCCATACGGGCATACTCAGAAAAATCTGAAAAAATTACAGAATGTTCTTCTCATGTGGATATATACGTTTATAAAAAAAAATTGGTGGAACCCCGATACAGCGTCCGTAAAAAAATAACGAAATTTTCGTTTATTTGGCGATTTATCACCGGTTGCCGATGAAAAAAAAAATATGCTTTTATGTAGGAAAAAACTTTTTATGTTGAATTTGTTTATATAAGTTTAATTTAAAAAACTTCAGTTTTGTCATTATTAATTTGTTTTAACTATAATTTGTCATTTTTAATTTGCTTTAACTATAGTTTGTCATATATATTTATATGAATTTATAATAAAATTTAAATATCATATTTTACGATTTAAAACAAAATTTAAATTGATTTAAATTATTTCAAGCTCAAAAATAAGGCAGATAGAACACTGTCGATTTGATTTTGTTGCTATGGAAACGACTTCGTCTTCGATATGGAAATGCATTATGGTCATCAAATGTCAGCTGACTATAACTTAAAATAGATATTTGCAACTTGCAAAGCATAAAAAATATTTTTACAGTGATAAAAATTAAATAACTACAGCAACAAGCAACATATATATGTAATATAAAAAATATATAATAACCTCTTTCATTGATTAAGTTTAAATTCATTAAAAACCGTGCATTCTAAAAAAAAATAATAATAAACAATTTTCAGATGCATTAAAATCGTTTGCTTTTTGTGAGGAAAAATCCTGCTCGCCAAATCGCGTGTCACATTCGTATTTTCGCGCCAAATATTCGAAAGTATTTTATTTTTTTACAAACTTTCTACTGAAATTCCGCCGTTAAATTTGACTGATCCATTATTACATACATGAGTAGTTTCACTGGGATTTTTTTCAACATATACTGAGTATGCCTTGTAAGGAGACCTTCCTTGTAAGTGTATGAATCATGACCTGATAATCGATTTGTTTTACTTTTACCTTTATGTTAGTCTTTTCCGCTTTCCCTTTTGTAAAACTTTTCATTCACTTGTAAAATTTTAATACGAGTTTTTAAGTAAGTTAAGAGAATGTATTAATTTGTAATGAGGTCCTCTCTACCCTCAGGCCTTGTAGGTAGGATTTCCGATTATTAATGGTTTAGAACAGGCCTGTCCATCCTTTCAATAAGCAGGATTTCACCCCATCTGCTGGCAAACATATTGAACCGCGCACCATTATTAACATGACTCAAAATATCCAACAATATTATCTTACTGTAGTAATGGTCGACACACACATACACGTCTTATCAGTGTTCAGGGGCCGCCACTTAGGAATAGGGGAAGCCCGAAGTCACACAGGAGGCCCCTCTATAAATTGCTTTTTTATTTACTAAATCTCATTTCCGTATGCTTAAATAATTTGAAATTTTACCATCAAAGTTTAGAGTAAATAACATTTTTAATTTTAAACTAAAACTACCTATATAAAAGTATTTTATTATATGTTTAATTGTAAATGCTGGACAGATAATTACACCTGTTTATTTTCTAATTAATTTACATCCAAAATTGTTAATTGGTCCAAATCAACCGAGCAACCTCATAGTAAATTGGTATATAATTTTATATACCTAAGATAAATTCAAATAACATAAGTGATCGTAATTACATAATTCTAGTAGAAGAGCAACGCGAAGCATTAATAAAATTAAATTATAATTCGCGTCAAAATGTAATTATTAAATTTTAAATAATTACGAATAAAATTAAGAGTTTGCGTTGTGAATTATTTAGACGAACTCTTCCACTTATGAATTAAACTAAAATTTAAGCTGTAAAAATAAACACCTTAAACATTATCAATTAAATAATTACAGAAACTTTTTAAAACTTGGTTAAATATTTTATTTACATTGAACACAACTATATACAGAAATACATAATATTAATTCAAAAAAAAGAAAGCAATACTTTTGTTTGCTTCTCATTATTTTATGTATATTTAATCTTTAAAAAAAAAAGACAATATTTTCATTTACTCTAATTATTATATATATTTTTTTTTCTAAAAGAATAATTCTCTTTCATTTTTAAATTACCTTAATTTTATTTAATTATTGGTTTTGTCGGATCTCAGATTACTCTCTACCATAAAATATCAGAAAAGTATATTTATAATTTTTCATATGATTTTAAGTGGTAAAAGAAAAAAGTTTAAGGAAGTACCTTTTTTTATATACGGGATGGTGGCCTTTATTCATCAAATTCAGAGTTGTCGCGTTGCTAAGGATCATATCCTTATGTCATCAGGAATTTGCTTCGTATCAGAGCGGCGATATCGGGATGGCCGGATGCATAGCTACGGACCTCTGTAGAACAATCCACTTTATTTTAACATCAGGAAGACATCCTCAATTAGGCTTGCTTAGGCTCACTCCGATATGTACATCAGCCTGGGCATTACTAGGGCTTTTTGGATTCATTGCACGGGCTTTCAGGAGAGCTCCTGCGTCCTCTACATCTTTTTTCAGACTCTCTTTTTCAAACCTTATTCCTCTGGCACACCAACTTCTGCAGTGGGTGGAACTATTTTGTCTAGTCCACTCTTATTGGATGTTAGAAGATTTTGCATTATCCTTCGATAGGCCTATTAGCTCACAGTCTGCAAATGGCCCCTTACATATACTTTAATACTATTATCTGCCTTAAAGTTTGGGTGGTCTGAACAGCCATAAATTTATCCCAACACTTTTATTAAGGCCATAAATTTATTCCAACGTTTTTATTATTTTACGATTTCTAATTATACACCACTTTCCATTGGCTTGTCATAAAACGACACCATGGCGTCTGGCTATTGTTGTTATCTGAGATCCGAACTCTATTCAACATTATACATTCATTTTACAATACAACAATTTTTAAAAATATATATTTAATATTTAAAATCAACTTAATAATTTTTGTATGCACTTACACTCCTATTTTACTTAAATATATAAACATTATAATTTTACACTCATAATTATATTTTATAAAAAATATTTATACAAACAGAAATAACAAATTACGCAATTTTACTTTGATTTAACCAACATGGTGCGGGAACATATCATTGTTATATGTTGCCCAGCAGTAAATAACCAATTTATTTTGTAAATAACAAACATGGAACTATAGTTGAGAATATGTGAACTTCAAAATATTTTTTGTGATTTACAAATTGCCGTATAGTAAGAAAAAAAAGTTTCATAAGAAAAAAAATGTATTTTTTTTTTACAGTGATTGAGTTTCTTTTTTCTAAAAATTAGTTTTGAAAAGTAAAATTGGGGGCCCCTTTGTATTTCAGTGGGTAAGCACGGGCTTCACGGGCCTATTCCGTAAACAGGCCCTGTCAGTGTTACCAATTTATCGCGTTCTTTTTTTTAATTCAAAATATCAACCAGCTATTTTCGAATAGGGATCTTATCTTTGAGTCTTTGCTCTAAGTCTTCTTCAAGGGCAATAAAGTTGTCAAAATCCGCGTATTCATAATATTGTATTCATAACGCCATTCATGACTTTGTATTCATAAAACCTACCTAACTTTGGAAGGAATGATCGTATCGACTTTCGGATGGTGTCATTCTATTCAGAATTAAAAAATACTCCGCGTATTTATAATATTGTATTTATAACACCATTCATGACTTTGTATTCATAAAACCTACCCAACTTTGTAAGGAATGATCGTATCGACTTCCGAATGGTGTCATTCAATTCAGAATTAAAAAATACTTAATGATACCCCACTTGACCTAATTAAAAAAAGTTGAATTCCGCTTTCCGAACTAAAATGTCCGCCTTTTGCCCCCCAAAACACGGTAGAAGAACTTTATTTTGGGGGGACTCGTCAGGTCTTCATTTCTAATATGCCAAAACGATATTTTTCCAAAATTTTCGTGAATGGTCATCAATTGTTACTGTAAAAACCTATTTTACCTGCTAAAAGTATAATCGTCGACTTTGTATTCATAAAACCTGCCGTAACTCTGTAAAAAATGATCGCATCGACTTGCGGATGGTGTCATTCGATTCAGAATGAAACGATACGTAGTAAACGATACCCCTCTTGACCTACTTAAACAAATTGATTCCCTCCCCCCTCCCTAAGGTAAAATTTCTCCCTTTGCCCTTCCCACAAAAAAAAACAACAAGGTAAAACACCTTTTTTCTTTGGGGGGGGGGGGGGGGGCGACTCATCGAATATTCATTTATTTGCCAAAACGAAGTTTTTCCCAAATTTTCATGAATGGCCACCAGTTGTATTTTACTCAATATTTGGGCTATTTTACCTGTACTATATTTCAAAAATTGTTGTAGGGGAAGGAGCCAGAAATCTTAATCGTGCGTAACCTACATTATGCAAAATTAATTTGCATACAAAAAATTGTACTAATATTATTAATTTTAAAATGTTTTATTTTTTATTTTTGAGAAAAGCTAGTAAATGGAAATATTGGAACACGCACCAAGAAAATGTTATAAGGACCCAATGGTGACCGCGGGCGTCGCGTTGGACAGCCCTGGTTTAGAAGAGCAAAATTCCTTTTGGAACTCCAAAATGTACCACCATCTGAAGCTATAGAAATATCTTTCGAAGATAAATGCGTTTATTTAATACCGTTTCATTTAAAGCTGGGAAAAAAAATGATTAGTAGTCACTGGCCAGTAGATGACATTTCCTTTGTTTTTCTTTTTTGTCGCAAGTTTATTAGAAGAAGTTAATTTTTACTTAATAGCCATCTACTGGTCAGAATGAATATTTTTATTAACAGGCAAAATGTTCATAAGCGATATAGAACAGTTTTGGAATTGTTTTTATTTAAATCTAAAATAAAATTATTATAACATTTTCAAAAACCATTAAAAGCTTAATTTTATGAACCAACTTTGCCATTAAACAAATAATGTGACCGTTAATAATTTATCTGTACAAACTTTTGAGTTTAATTTTGATGGATTCTGTTTCTTTCTTTCTTCTTTAGAAATAACTTTATATGAATAAACAAACTTGTAAGATAATTTATCTTTATTAAATGTATTTAATTACAGAAGAGGTAGGTAATTTTTTTAAAATATTATTTGAAAATGTGAACATTCTCCCCTTTCAAGAAGTTAGCTTAGTTGAAAGGAAATCCAATACAAAAAGAAAGAAAATTAGTTGGCCGGTTGAGTAAATATTTTGAATTTCAAAGCTTATCGATTCGTGAGTAAATATTTCCAGCTTTTCATCGGTATGACTTACTACTGGATGGGGAGAGACCTTAAAATTGACAAGCCAATTATTCGTGTTTTCCTACTGAATATATTTAACAAGAAAGTGTATTACAATAAAATCTACGAAAATGGAATCTGTCTATAACGTAAACCTGTCTTAAACGGAAAAGGTTTGCGGAAGGAATATCATCCATTTATCCCTGCTAAGTCGAAAACTTGTCTAAACCTGGATAATTTTCCCTAGCGATTCCATTTTCATGGGTTTTACTGTATATATATATAAAAAAATCGGAAAAGTTTCACAAGTTAATTAACGCTTATTCATTGCCAAGCCTAAAGCAATTTATCAATTTTGGGAAACGGTGCGGATCCTCTCCCCATACCCCTGTAGCAAGGGCTAGGCTAGCTGTAACTTAGAGGTCTGCACGGGCCGGAATTCCCAGGCCCGGGCCCGGCCCGGCCCGAACGAAAGCTATCATGGCCCGGCCCGGCCCGGCCCGGCCCGATGTAAAAATTTGAAGTTCGGCCCGAGCCCGGCCCGGCCCATACAAAAATCAGTAAAAGCAGGCCCGGCCCGGCCCGACACAATTTCTACAAAAAAAAAAAAAATCCGTTTTTTCTCAATATACAGTTAAAATTCTTTTAATGAATACTACATACATATTTATGGGAACATTTTACAGTATATTTTACATTACTAAGATGTTATCAAAACAGAAAACACACAATAGTAAACATTAACGATTACTTACAGTGTTTTAGTCATCGTGTCTACAGACATTTCAAAATGGAAATAAGGATTCATTAAAAGATTAATGTAGTTCAGAATAAAGGATTAAAAACATGATAACTTTTGAAGCTGTATAATAAAAAGTATATTTGTGAAAATATTTCTCTCATTTTTAAGGTTTTTCTCAAATCCAAAGGAGCTACATTTCGACACATTTATGAATTCTTTTCTTTTCGGAAGCGCGTAAGATTGGCAGGTATTCTTATTCAGAAGCTATGTAAATGTCGTTTTTTTTCATAGATAAAAGCAATATATCTTTCTGAAAATACTGTCAAAGTTAGCGTTTTGAATCGAATTTCCGGAAGCGATAGCACAGGAAAGGAGAAAAACGTACAGTCACGTGACAGGAATCTCTGTTATCTCTGTAAGTAATTTATCAAATATGGAAAAAGCTATTCGTTTCCAAATGCCTTCAATAGGCAGGCCTGTCAATTTTATGTCTTTATAGTTAAAAATTTTGTCAGAAAATGTGTCTGAAAGCTTCGCATTGTTGAGCAGTGAATATGAGAACCACCTTAAGGTATATTTCCAAAGATATTGTTAAGAGAAGTTCATTATCACTATTAATACTACAAGACACAATGACTGTTCCACACATCCTGAGATCGATTAAGACCAGTTCCGTCCCGGCACGAGTCTGCTGAAAAAAAAAAATTAAACTCTGAATCAGACATCTTGTAACTGTACGATGCCGATCTCTACGATGGACATGTTACATTTCTGTATTGATGTTGTTAAACTCGCATCGGCTCGTGACGCACATTTATACTTCTCGAGAAAATCATATTAATAAAAATACGAGCCATTTTCAAATGGCTCGTATTTTATCTGCTTCGCTTAAATTCTTATATCGGACCGACAGATCCGATTAATTTTTTTGCCGGCCCGTTTATTTTGTCTGTCGGCCCGGCCCGGCCCGGCCCGTTTTGAAATTCGCTTTCATTCCGCCGGCCCGGCCCGCGGGCCGGGTACGGGCCTCGGGCCAAGCCCGGGCCCGTGCAGACCTCTACTGTAACTATAGAATTCCCTCCCGGAGAGAAATTGAGATCAGTTTATGTTAAACCGAATTTTACACTGTATGTTTTACTTGTGAAAGCATATGCCAATTGTTTACATTATTAACACTATAGGTCAATTGTTTTCCATCACAAAAAAAAAAAAAAAAAAAAATGCAATCATTAATTTAGGAACTTTAGTGTATAACACTCACTTTGAGTATTGGAAAAAAAAAAGAGATTAATAAAATAAATCGTCAAAATTAATGTAGGCATTTAATTTTCAAACTCTGTATCATAAGGAAGACAGATATAAATTCAACTTATTTCATCGAGTGTGGATATGAATTTCGAGAACGAATCTAAAATTGGGACAGTATTGGTACTTCATTAAAAATACACTGTCCGTAAAATCCCATTACCTTTACAAAACATTATAGCAAATGAAGTTTTTGATATGTATGGTGGCTGTCTTTTTGCTAAATCTTCTGCAGTATCAAAATTTGGGTTTGTGGTGTATGTAAAGTTTAACCCGTTCCGGACTATGGGTGCATATATGCACCCTCAAAAAGTGATTAAAACGCTTGAGTTTGATACCAGTAAAAAAGAAAAGTAAAATCGGTTTTATTTAATTACGACATTTTCTGATTTATAAAGCTAAGTCAAATAATTAACAAAAAGTGGTGAAAAAAGTCTTTCCGGGCAGTGCCGGGAGGAAGAGGTAGCTTTCAAATTCCTTATTTTTAAAAAGCTAGCTTATGTTATTCAAACACACGAAGCTCAATTTAGTTGAAACCGATTATAGAAGATTCAATACTAATTTTTATCAATACTAAATCCTTATGAATGAGAATTTCGCGAAATTAGTCAGTTTTATCCAAGCTGATTTTATTTAAAGTTATATTTGGTTTCCGAATTCGGCGATATCTTGAAGTGCCTGCCCTTTTAAGACAACATGGTGGATGAGGCTAACCAGTGAACCTGGTCGAGACCTTAGTAATTCCTGTGCACACGCTCACTCACATCGGAATCGGTTGATATACATGAGTGCTGTCGCAGGCAAAAAATCAGATTTTTCAAAATGTCACCCATATAATGAAATTCAAACTGCTGTATCTGAGCCATTTTTTAAGATAAAGACAAAACAAAAAATGCCCCGGAATCCTTATATCAAAGTCAAATACTTAAGAAAGAAACCTTTTTCAATTTCTAAATTTTTTGCACCTCACTTTAAATATAATTTTTTTTAATTTAATGACCGCCATTTTGATTCAAGATGGCGGATGAAGCTGGCCAGTGAACTTAGTCGAGACACTGCTATATACTATACAAATGCCTTCTTACATCCAAATAGGTTAATAAATACGTGTGTTATCGCGTGACAAATATCAGATCGTTTCAAAATGTCATCCATGCTAGAAATTTCAAAGTGCTATAACTCAACCTTTTTTTAAGATGTAGACAAAATAAAAACTGCCCTGAAATCTTTGTATCAAGGTCAAACACATAAAAAACCTTTTTCATTTTCCAATTTTTTCATACCTCATTTTAAATTTTAAATAATTTTTTTTTAAATGTTCCCTTTTGAAACAAAATGGCGAATGAAGGTTGCCTACGAACTCGGTCGAGACATTGGTATGCACTATGTCAGGCACGGCGAACCTTTTTGCGTACGCGTGCCAAAAATTCACAAACAATATCTATTAACAAATGTCACGTGCCAAACTTTTGTGCAGCGTACGATGTTTATACGAAACACTGTTCATAAAATCAGTTTGCTATCATGCATTAATAATTAATAAGTAAGTAATATTCAAAACCGAAATGCGATTTCTCTCTAATAATGGAATCAGCCATTAAATTAACGAAATTTTGATTCGTAAATATGATTCATTTATGGAGTATATGTACTGTAATCAGGCAAAAAAAATGCTAATTTTTATTTTAGAAATTTTTAACTTAGTATGCAACATCTAAGTTATACCAAGTTGTTTTAAACAATGTATTGATAATGTATTGGTGAGATTTTTGCAGTTGTCAATTCGATGGAAAATGCTTTATACCTTGTACATATTTTGCTATTTTTGTTAATATACATATCAAAATTGGGTCCATTTGCCCTTTTATTGTAGCGGCTATATAACTTTATTCATCTGAAAAATACATATTTTAACTTCCTATAGAAAGGCAATAGCGCATGTCTAAAGCATTACGGGAAAAGAATTTTAATCAAATTTAAATCGAAAAAATTTAAATTTCACGTGCCAGAGAAATTGCTTTGCGTGCCAACTCTGGCACGCGTGCCATAGGTTCGCCAACCCTGCACTATGTACACACCAAGTTACATCCAAATCGGTTCATAAATACGCCTGTTTTCGCGTGACAAAAATCAGGTCGTTTCAAAATGTCAGCCACAATAGAAATTAAAAATGCTATAACTCAGCCATTTTTCTAGATATAGACGAAACAAAAACTGTTCCGGAATCTTTATATTAAGGTCAAACACATAAGGAAAAAATCTTTTCAATTTTTTGATACCTCATTTTAAATTATAATTTAATTTTTTTTTAAATCGCCGCCATTTTTAAACAAGATGGCGGATGAAGCTGGCCAACGATCTCGGTCGAGACATTGGTATGTACTTTGTACACACCAAGGTACATCCACATCGGTTCATTAATAGGACTGTTATCGGGTGACAAAAATCAGGACGTTTCAAAATGTCAGCCACGCTAGAAATTGAAAGTGCTATAACTCAGCCGTTTTTTAAGATATAGACAAAACAAAAACTGCTCCGTAATCTTTGTAACAAGGTCAAATACATAAGAAAAAAATATTTTTCAATTTTTAATTTTATGGTACCACATTTCAAATTAAAATTTTTTTTTTAAATTTTAAATGGCCGCCATTTTGAAACAAGATGGCGGATGAAGCTGGCCAATGAACTCGGTCGAGACATTGGTATGTACTATGTACACACCGAGCTTCATCCAAATCGGTTCATAAATACGCCAGTTATCGCGTGACAAATATCAGGTCGTTTCAAAATGTCAGCCACGCTAGAAATTGAAAGTGCTATAACTTAGCCATTTTTTAAGATATAGACAAAACAAAAACTGCTCCGTAATCTTTGTATCAAGGTCAAGTACATAAGAAAAAAATATTTTTCAATTTTCAATTTTATGGTACCACATTTCAAATTTTAAATTTTTTTAAAAATTTTAAATGGCCGCCATTTTGAAACAAGATGGCGGATGAAGCTGGCCAACGAACTCGGTCGAGACATTGGTATGTACTATGTACACACCGAGTTTCATCCAAATCGGTTCATAAATACGAGAGTTACAGTATGGCAAAAATCAGATATATATTTAATCTTTACGATATGGGTGCCATGTGCGCGTGGATTTATTCTAAAATATTAATCGGTATGGTGTTTATTATTTCATTTTATATCCTATAAATATTTAAATAGGTTTTATTGTTTTTTCCATTTCATATTATTTGTTTCTATTCTGTTTTCATTTTTAATCAATTCACTTGATTTTAGTGGTTGTTTGGGCACAGGAGAAAATAACTTTTAGCTTTAGCTTATTTTTCCCACAGAAAACAACCATTTTGCTTATATCATTGAATTCTGTGCCCTTGAAAACGTAATTCAATATATAAGCATTTCCATTATTTGTCTGTGTCCACTTTCTTATTTTTCTTCCATAATAATTCTTATAATTAATTTAATCTTTTTTTTATATATATATATACTTACAGCTTTAATTCATAATATTACGGTTTTTGATGGTGGTAGGTTATGTTTAATTATTGGTTATATATATATATATATATATATATATATATATATATATATATATATATATATATATCAACTTTTGAACGGAGGGTGGTTTCGGGGTCTGGGGGTCATGATCGATGAAAATATACCAAAATTTTTTGAAATCGCTTTCCTCCGAACGGCTGCAATAGGTAGCTTTTTGTAATGAAAGCTACCTAAAAGATAAAATTCGTGTAAAAGATGCCGGTCCTGAACGGGTTAAAAGGGAAATTGGGTGAGATGGAACAATCAGATAATACTCCAGGCTCCAGGGCCGTTCGCTATACATTATTCTCCGGGACGGGACTTTTTTGTGTGGGTATACTTTTAAGATTATGCGTATGCACCCAAGTTTATGATATTTCGATGTTGAAAACCTAGATCACAGAGGCTATCGAATGTAACTCCTGAATGCTAATTTACATATGTCAGAAGGTAAAGTATGATTTTAAGCTATTGAGGGTAAACATAAGGAAATGTCAGCTGACATTATGACTGGAAAATAATGGATGCCAAACTCTCCGCATTTATGCTTCCAATTGTACAAAATAACTCGGACGACCTGATTGGTCTACGAATAAGAATCTACGATCTGATTAGTCCTCAATAAATTCGCCAGCGTTACGGCTCGTCTACTTCACCATTACGAATCCTGAAACAATCACCAAGGTAAAAAGGAAGTATTATAAGTGCTGATGATGTACCAACTTTAGATGCTGAAGAAGACTAAGCAAAACATAGCAACCGCTTGTATCAAATGCTTCAGAAGTTATAACACGAATTGTAAATGGTAACAGGACTTTATGAGCACATTTTATTTTAAATTTAGTCGTAATAGTACGGTCGAAAAATCTAGATTGTTGTCCTATTGTGCAATGTTGACATTTTACCCAAATAAAAATGCATTCATTATAATTTTTTTCTCCATCTTCTGGGTAGGATTATTGAATAAAAAGGAAATGGCACCATACTACGGAGATCTCCTCAACCCATTCGAATTGAAGCAGACGCTAACAGGATTGCAGATATTTAAGGTAATGTTAAAAAATATATTTTAATGTTTAAATAAATAAAACAGTAAAAGCTGGAGTAATTCAGTTTTTCTTCTTCTTCTTCTTCTTTTTCTTCTTCTTCTTATTGTTATCTTGTTAGCAGGAATATGTCGAGCAAAAGAGGGAGACTGGTATTCATTTTGGGCCTACTTCGTATACTAAAAAAAAAAAAAAAAGTGTTATCGAACAGGTTCACGAGAATGTTATACCATATGATGAACGTGCAAATATTTAGAGGGTGTTTCATAAAAGACTCCCTAGCTTAAAAAGTATAATACTTATAAAGATAAAATCAGGCAGTTCATAGATTTTGTATTCCATTATTTAAAAAAAAAAAAAAAATAGTCTATGTTTTCGACATATGATGGCGCTGCTCTGCTTCAAACGGCCAAAAATGCTCAAATTAACTTCAACATTTGACATTTGAAATCCACCGTAGTGGAGAATGCTTTGAGGCCTATAGCAATAGCAACAATAGCTGTCGCCTCGAATGATCCTTATTTATACACAGAAATTGTAACACAAACCAGACATAACAATTTTATTCCTCTCCATTACATATATACATATTATTTTTGAAAACACAATAATTACATTCATGTCTTACCCAGAGACTCGAACCCGGACCCTCAGCGTGACAGCAGTCTCCGCTTACTGACCACGCCATCGGGCATTTCAAAGTACGAAACTTTTTTTCACGCTTCAATAGATAAACCGAACAAAAAGTAAAAAATGAGACACCTTTGACGCAGTTTTACCTGTTAGTTTGACTGAGTATTTTTACAATTTTAGACAGTGAGCTCCATCTAGTGAATAAATTTTAAATTATTTTTTAAGTATACACAAAATTTAACTATCTGATAAACATGTCACTTGGTTATTTTTTATTTTTATTTGTAAATAATCGTATATATTATTTCTGATGTCAACATATCTTTTTCTACGCGCTTTCAAAACGTACAACTATGAATGAAGTATTCTTCGAAAGGATTTTAAAAAGTTTTTTTGTAATAGTACATTCACATTTCGTTATAACACTGTTTTTGATTAAAAACTGCAATTAATTAAAAATTAATGAAGAAACGTATCAGCAAATAATAACAAATATTGCAGTGCAAAAGACTCGCATACGAGTCCACTGGTGACATATATTATTTCTGATGTCAACATATCTTTTTCTGCGCACGTATAAAACACAGAATGATGAATGAGGTACGAAAAGTTTTTCTTTTGATAGAGTATACTTACATTTTGTTAAAACACTTTGTTTGATTAAAAGCTGCAGTTAATTAAAAAATAATGAAAGACGTATCAGCAAATAATGTGAAATATTGCAGTGCGAAATCCTCATACTGGCCCACTGGTTCATTTAATTTTAAAGTTTGGGAGTAATATGAAACATTTTTCTATTAAACCTACGTATTATGTATCTTGTATTAAACGTTAGTACTAAACACTTTCTAAATTTATCCTTTGTCTGCAATCTCATCTAAAATAAAATATACAAAGTATTTATTATAATCTACTAACACTGTAACAAAATGAAAAAAAAAAAAAAAAATGGAAATTGTACCAGCAACAGGGTTGCCGTATATTCTCAGTTTTTCACAAGACTTTCGTTTTGCTATTCTCCCGTTTTAAGATGGATATTTTGTGATAAACAAATCGAGAATTTTCAGTTATTAAAAATAAATGCGAGCAATAATGGACTATAAAAAAAAACTTTGTTTTATAAAGTATTAAAAATACTTTGTTTTCTTAAACTAATAAAAATTCCTATTTATATTCATTGTGATTTTATGAGAATTTTGTCCACAATTTGACATTTAATATAAATTACTTGCGGGAAAAAGTGATGTCATATTTAGCAAAGAACATGCAGTTTAATTTAATAAATTTGAATTAGCTACAAAGCTAGTTTATTTCTAACAGCAAAATGAATTTTTTAATAGATTTTCTTTTAATTCCATGTCTATTACTAGCTGTTGGACAGGCGGGTTCCTCCATGTGTATCTTTAGTTAATGTTATAAAGAAAACAAAACATACATACATGTTTGTGTGTTTTATTCCTTTATTCTAAAAAGAAAAAGTGACTAACGCTGCTGCCGCCACCGCATAGTGTAACGAATATCATAAAAACCTAGACATTGATAAAAATTTGAATTTTTCATCTTTAGTTGTATTACTATTGAAGGTTTTTAGCACATAATATACCAAAAAGACACTATGGGTTTATCAGATATTTTCCCTCGAATTTTTACCCCAATGGAATGATGATTGATTCTGGTTTTAATGCCATACTTATTAAATCGTTAAAACTACAATTAACAATTATTATTCAGTTTCAATTCCGGAATAACATTCAAAAAGATATTTAATAACATTTTCGTTGAAAAAAAAGATAATTGTACTTTTTTTAGGTAAATTTTGGAGTAATTTTCTCGACTATACTTCAGCGAAGACGACTACGTTTTCATCATTATTTTTGGTACTCCAAAATTTAATTGCATTCTGTTTTTTTTTTTTTTTTTTTTTTTTTTTAATATCGATATTATCTACGACCTAGAGAATAATTCCATTTATAAACATTCAATATGCTATGTTAGTAAGCAATTAGTAAGAGTCCCATTGTTTAGTAATATATGTATATATATACAATTCATCATCTTTTTTTATAAAAAATAAAAATTAATAAAGTGAGTATTAATACATTACATTGACATTATACTTAGTAAAGCTGGATCAACTATTATTAATTAAACTAATCATTAATGAATTTTTTAATAAACTTATATAATAATCACCAATATATGAAGTATTAAAAATTAAAACATTCAAAATTGGCGAAAGGAAAGACAACAGGATGTCGAATTCATAAACAGAACAAGTAAATAATGAAATATATGAGAGAAATCCTAAATATTTGAAATATTTTCTAAAACTATTTGTAACAAATCAATTTAACCAATGAAAAAAGACCAGAAATAATGAATCATTGTGAGCATCCTTTGCACGAAATGTATGATCTCAAAATTGAAATTTCATTAATTCAAAAGGAAAAACTACAAAATGTACTTAAAATGAGAGAGCAGTTATGAATAAAATTGGAATTAATGATTCGTAACTCGTTTTCAAGGGCAATATTACGAAATCATTAATAATACGCTGTTAATTTCTGAGGAAGAAATAATAAGCTACAGCTTAAATTTTTATTTCTTCCATTGCCCGATTAACCACACCATGAAATAAAAGAAAGAAATATATAATTAATCAATATGTCAGATCCGGACAGAACAATGTCATGCACAATAGAAAGAAAAATGAAACATGTGAGTTTAAAACTTACTCAGCAATAGAATCATACAATATTGAATCGTAATCATGCTTATCCACAATCACAGCAAAACCACCGCCATATAAATGGGTTACAGTTAAAAGCGAATTCTGACAATTCAAAATAATCACACCAAGTAAATAATATTATTAATAATATAAATATAATAATTATAAATTATTATCGTAATTAATCTAAACTCTATAAATTATTTTACATGCTAATTAAAGGATCCCAGAGCAAATCTATTACAAAAAGGCACTGAAGAAATACAGTTATTAATTTGAATGGTAGGAATGACAATTATTATATAAGTAGGAAACAAAAAAAAAATGTGAATAATTTTAAAATGCTGCCCTCTACTGATGATTCTTCAAGTTATAAACTAGTTTAAAAAAATATTTAAGCATAAATATAATTAGTGCTGTCATCTGTCTGAGATTGTTGAAATTAAGTAGGGATAATTTTAATGCAAGTTTGCATATCATAAATCCAGATTTATTCTTAATTTTTTAAAAGAACCAAACAGCACAATTTGTACAATTCTAAATCAGCTAATTAGAATATAGATAAGAGATAATTTGCATCTATAATGTAATGTTTTCATAACTTTTTTAAAATTATAATTAAGAAGAAATTTAGTAAATGAATAATAATATTAGAAAAGTAAATAAAAAATGTATAAATACTACACACCCGTCCACTTATAAATTTAATTTTTTATTTCTTTTTTCTTTTCTTCCCTTTTCTTTTTTTTTTGGGGGGGGGGGAGGGGCAGATACAACTAAATATAACATTTTTACATATATCATATACAGTATTAGAGTCCACTATTTATAAATTATAATATATAGAAGTAAATTAATATGATTTAAAATGGTTTTATGCATTATTAAGGAATGCTTATTCATCACAACCAACATAAACTTTGAAACTAATTGTTACAATCTACCTTTCCATATTTTTTTTTAATAATTTTCTTTTAATCAACATTTGCGTATAAATTATATATGTACTATATATATAATACTAGGGGGCTTTGCTCCCTGCAAGCTACGCTCACCAACCCCCGTTCAGACGCCGCAGAATCTAAAACCGCGTTTTTTTTATCTGTTTTTAAAAGATTAGAGAAGATTGAATTATAATGAAAAAACCTATAGCGATCTCCCTTTAAACGGGTTTCCATTCAATTCCCTTTGATTGCAAAACTTTAAGGTAGAATCAGTAGCTGTTAAGACATCCAATGGTTGTTTTCGTGTTTGGTTAAAGAAGATCAGTTAAACATTTGAAAAGAAGCTAAAATAAAATGAATTAAGTAAACAGAGTCTTTGTCTCTCGGTATTTTTTAACAGCGTTATAAAACGATTGGCATAATACAATTACTAAAATTTGCTGCTTTAACCCCTTCAAGGGAGGGGTTCATTTTTGGAACATTTAATTTTAATTCTTAAATACCATATTGGCACCAGAATATTGGAATGATAATTTTCCTTTTATTAAGTAAGTGAACAAAAGCATTTTCATATTTCGAAATTTGGTTGTAAATTCTGGTGCCATTCACTGATTTCAACATTTTACGAATAGAAGTAACTTGCCCCTGAAAGGGTTAAACGCATATTAATGTATTTATTATTTTAAAGTTTCCTTTCTCTTTTAATATTCACGTGTAAATACAATTTTCAAGACATAATTTTCAATATTTTCCTGTTTTTAACACGTACTCATTTAATAGTAATTTTAAAGATTTTTCTGTTTTTAATAGTCATGTATAAATAAATTTTTAATCGATAGGAAATATTATTCTTTGCGCTGTTTTTAGAATTGAAAACAATTTCTATAATAATAGCCTAAGTCATGTGACTATCATCAACAGTTCCTTCGTTTTCATAAGAAAGGTTTCTATTTTGATTAAAGAATCAAAGTTATTTTTTCGAATAAAACTACATAAAAGTTGCCATGATCACAAAGAATTCTTAGTACTTTTATGTTAGCTGGGTTAAAAATCCCGCCAATAGTTTTTTTTTTTTTTTTTTTTTAAACTCGCCAGTTAGCATTTTTTTTATTTTTCGAGTGGTAAAATTATAACGGTACTACTTGGTTATCCCATCGACCAAAAATCTATCGACAGACTAAGATTAAATACCAATGATGGTTGATCATAAATGTCACATCCACTTGACTGTAAGAAAGTTACATGTGTTTACGCCATCAGGTGATTTTTAGTTCGACGTTTTATTTGTATTTGTATTTTTAAACTAATTTATTTGTTCTTTCGTTATTTCAAATAAGAATTACGTCAACTTGTATAATTTGGCGATTTATATAATTTGGTGATATTGGTCATTGACTTATAAGCGGACTCTCATGTCAAGCACACAAGTCATATGTTTGTTGTTTAATAAATAAATAAATAAAACAAATGTCTCGCGCAATTTCTAAATTTAAACTGTTTTGCAACATTATTTTTTGTTCATTTTATGTAATAACTGTAATGTGACGTAAATGTGACGTAATTTCTTCTATTTAAGACTTCTAACGCATATTAATGAATTTATTATTTTACAATATCCTTTCTCTTTTAAAATTCACGTGTCAATATAGTTTTTATGACGTAATTTTTAATAAGTTCCTGCTTTTTATACGTAATTATTTAATTCTAATTCCAAATGTTTTTTTTTCTGTTTATAATAGTCACGTGTAAATAAATTTTTAATTTGAAGCAAACATTATTGTTTGCGCTGTTTATACAGTTGGCAACAGTTTAAGTTAATACCATTTCCTAAAATCTGTAAAAAATATCTCTCGAAATGCTGAAAATTTGAATTTAAAATAGAAATAAAACCTCAAAAAATGAGTCAAATTAAAAAAATAAATACAATCTGCACACCGGGACCTTCACACGTATAAAATGATCTAAAAATGATTAAATTCCCATGCATAGTTTTTGCTCCTGTAAAACTTTTTTAATGGAACGATTTTGTCCAACTTTAGCATTAAATATCTCATAAAATAATTCTTCGATTTGAAAACTGTCTGCATCAGTGTGTTTATCAAACATTTCTCTATAATACCACCGATTTTCATATTTTGGTATGCAATATTTTTCTTAATATTAACGAAGAAAGACCTCCGGTCACAAAAAATTCAAAACCGGCGACGGCGGCGGTGACAGCGGTAGTTACTTTTTTTTAGAATAGAGAGATATATTTAATAAAAAAAGAAAAATATGATGAATTGTAATATTTTATATACTATATATATATATATAACCATTAATTAAACATTACTGACCACCAACAAAAATTATATATATATATCAATGCAAATTTTTGTAACAATAAACAAATTAAAAGTACAAAGTGCATTAAATGCTGAAGTTTTGTTAAATGAAGAGTTATAGTGGTCGTCATTTGTTTGATCTATCAAATGTTGAGATATTCAAGAGAATTCATTTACGTCAAAATAATTATTTTTACAAAGTTTCAGACTTTTATGAATTGTCAGCGTTTTCTAATACTAAAAGTACGTGTTCCCAATTATAGTGCCAGAAAAAGCCAAAAATTCATAAAATTCAAAGCGCATATCTTATCTCGGTAAGTTCTGGTCGTGGAATAATCGAATTTTTATTGTTTTACTTGTTACAGCACGCAGAAAATTTTCTTAAATATAACGTAAAAGGCCCAAAGACCGTATAAAAAACTTAATTTTATAAATTCAAAACCTAAATACCTATACTGACGTAAATGTTTTTTGTATAAGATGAAAAATAACACTTGAAAGATTTTTGCATTTGGCATTATATCTCTAAAACGAACAGTTTTGGCATTAGCTATTGGTCAGCGATGAGCGCCCTGTATAAAAAAATATAATGATAATCAAGATAATTAAAATTCAGGAATAACGAGATTTTCTTTTATACTGTACGTTTATAATTTCAAAATCGAAAAGAATTTAAATAAAATTACACGCTTCTGATTTTATAAACCTGCTTAATGTTTGTGAAAACGGATAAAATATTGAAACTAAAAAGACATCTGTTACAAGGCTGAAATACCCTTCATGTTTCATGAAAAATGAATGATAGTAAGTATTTTCTGCATTTTCTATTTTTTTTTTTAATTATTTTATTGATATGCAAAATCAGTGAATGTAAGCATAAGCAAATAAATCGATCTCCTCTTTTGAAAGCTCTGCAAGAAAACGAATAACCCACAACGAATAACTTCTCATCTTCAAAGGAACAAATAATCCTTTATTTCCCGTTCAATGCGGTAATCCACATGTATTATAGGGGGGAAATGCTAACACATTCACTTATTTTAGGCTTTGTCCGTATAAAATGTAGACTAACTTAAATAAAAAATTACACAGATATTTTTTAAAATAAGGGGATTGTGCATACAGTAAAATCTGTGAAAACGGAACCTGTCTATAATGCAATTTTGCGGAGAAAATAATCCCGACGTACAATGGAATGAACACTATAAAAAACTGGACATTGATGAAAATTTGAATTTTTTATTTTTATTTTTTATTTGTATTACCATTGAAGGTTTTGGGCAATTAATATACCCAAAAACTCTATGGACTTATCAGAAAATTTCCCTCGAATTGTTTGTCTAATGGAATAATGAAATATTCTGCTATACATGTTGAATCGTTAAAAACTATTTTTAACAATTAATATTCAGTTTCAATTCCGGAATGACACTGAGAAAGGTATTTAATAACATTTTGGTTTTAAAAATAAGATAATTGTACTTTTTTTGGTAAGATAAATTTGGAGTAATTTTCTCGACTACTTCAGCGAAGTAGCTACGAGTAAGCTACGTTTTCGTCAAAAAAAAAAAAAAAAAAAAAAAAAAAAAAAATCAATATCAGCTGCGACCACCTTTGACTGAGAGAATAATTCCATTTATAAACATTCAATATGCTATGTTTAAACCTTTATCTACTGTCGGTACTTTTAAATACCATTAAAATAACTTGTTATAAAATTCATTTAACCCTTTGAGGGGCGGTGGGATAAAATATATCCCACCTAATTTAAACAAGATTCTCACCAGAAAAGTGGCCGAGAGGTTCTGCTCTCGAAGCTGGTAGACGGGAGGTGCTGGGTTCGATCCCAATCGCGCCCGTCGGCCTAATCGTTCGGAGTTTTCGTGGTTTTCTTCGAACCTTGGTTCTCCAAGCGTTAATACGGATTAGGTTCCCTTAGAAAGACCTCCACGGAAGGCACCCCCCCCTTAGGGCCTATATCCCACGTGTTGATAATTGGCCGACATAAATACAACCAACCAACCAACCAACCATCTCACCAGAAAATTTTAACTAAATTTTATATTTTTTACTTTGGAGGAAAATCATTGAAAAATTGCTTTTCCTTATTTTAAAATAAAATTTTTCGATTATTCCGGTGAGAATTCAATATTTAGAGACATTTTTGCTTGCCCCTCAAGGGGTTAATACACTGGTTTCCAAAAATTAAGGAAAAACAACAAAAGTAGCGATTACTCAAAATGTTACATGTAGATTTTTGATAAAACTGAGAAATAATTTACAACACATAGTAAGCTATAAAATAACATCAAAAGAAATTAGCAGACGATTGTGGTGTTTCAGAAATTAATACAATTATAAAATAAACAAAATAAATGTTTCAGTTTGGTATAGGAAAAGTACCTTTAATATGGAGTATGATCACCTCTAGAAGCAGTACAGCACATACAGGGAAGTGTGATACTGTAAATTATGCGATCGATAAGTTCGCTGGGAAGTGCGACCCATTGCTCTTGTAAAGAAGTTGTAAGCGTGGCAAGGGTTTGAGGAGGGAGATGGAGATCAGAGACACATCTTCCTAAAGCATCCCAAAGATGCTCGATGGGATACAAGTCCAGTGATCGCGTTGGGCCATTGCATGCGCTGAATTGTTTGGTGCTGAAGATAATCTTCTACGATGTGAACCCTGTGCGGTCTAGCGTTATCGTCCTGTAACAGGAAATCATTACCTATTGCACTGGCATAAGTGTGCACATAAGCATCAAGAATGTCACCTCTATAGACGTGAGCGTTCACAGTTCCACGTGGAAAGACATGGAGGTCTGTACGTCCGCCCAAAGAGATACCATCCCAAACACAGACACTGCCTCCTCCATATACGAATCTCTTTTACGAATGTTTGGTGGATGATAGCGTGTTCCCTGTTCTCTCCAAATCAAACAATGCCTACTAACGCTTTGGAGGCTAAACTGGAACTTATTTGTGACGAGAACACGTCTCCATTCATCAGCCGTCCAGTGGACAGTTGATGTGCCCCTCTTAAACGTTCCCTCCGGAGACATGAGGTGAGCGACACACAAGTATCTGGTCGCATCACGTAAAGACCACCTTCATGAAGCTTTCTACGCACCGTAGACGTTGATACCAACCTTTCAGTGGCTGCAGAAAGGACGGATTTAAGATGAGAGGGGGTTGCTGTTCTAATCCTTCGTACACATAACTGCAAATATCGGTCATCGGTGTTTGTCGTAGCTCTTGCTCGTCCTTCGCTAAACCTTCTAGAGACCGAACCAGTTGTTTGAAATTGTTGCCATAGCCTATGAGCAACAGAAGGACTCACATTTAGCCTATCTGGCCACCTCTGTCTGACTTTGGCCTACATCCAATCTTCCAATAGCTCTATACCGCATTTATGCGGACAAATGCTACCTCGAGGTCATACTAATGAATTGGCTATCTCAGTTTTCTTATCTCATAATCACAGCGACACCAGCAGCCGTACTCTCTAGCATCCATTTTTATGCTCCGCAGAGATGATGCAATTCGATTGCAGCGCCACTAATTTGCATTTTGTAATTTTAATCAGCATCTTTTAGTTAACAACATATCCAAATTTCATACGGATAGGTTAATTTTTGAACGAGTTATCGCTCTTTTTGTGATTTTTCCTTAATTTTTGAAAACCAGTGTACATCGATTAGTAGTAGTAATACAGTTTACAATGAGTTATAGATACATTACTTTATCTTGTTCCAAAAGCCTTATTGGTTACACAAAACAAAAATATTTTTAAAAGGATGATTTCTTTTGCCTTTGCATCTTTTCAGCTTTCTTGGCGTTTTTTTTTTTTTTTTTTTTTTTTGGGGGGGGGGGGGGGGGCGATTTTCCAATTTGGAAATATTTCTATAGTTCTATTGTAAGAACATTATATTTGTACTTTTCCTAATTCTACAAAATACTAAGAAAAATATAAAAACATTTAAAATAAAAGATTTGAGTGGGGTTATAAATATTGTACAAAATCCCTAAAATTTAATTAATCCTTCTAAAATCCTTCTAAAATTTATTAAATGATTATGTAAATCTTCTAATGTAGTTTCAAAAATTCACGAAAAATGCTTCAAAAGATAAAATTTTCATGAATTCATAATTCAGTACATAAAGGGTTAATAAACAATCAAAAAGTATTCCCTAGTTTAGTAAGAAAAAAGTATCAAGGTAAATTTTTGTACAATAAACATAATAAAAGTACAAAGCGTATTAAGTACTGAAGTTTTGTTAAAAGTTATATCGTGACCTTCATTTATATCCGAAGATGATCACTCTTGTCATCAAGTAATTGTCATTAAGTAATATCTTGTCATTAAGTAAGAACATTTTCTTAAATTAAAAAATTAAAATTAAAGATGCCAGATTTATTTTTGATAAGAAAAATACTTGTCTGTCTTTTATCGATATGCCCAACAGACGATAATTATGCATTATACAATCTTGAAAGAACTCCGCTGAAAAAATCACTCTAAAAACTTTGTCTGGTCAACATTAATAATATCGCAGAAAGGTCATTGATGCGCTTCGTTTTTCATCATTTAGATTGAGTGCTCTATCTGACTTTTATCAGTTCAAATGAGCATTTTCTTAAATCGTAACTTGCAAACATGATAAAGAAAATTATTGTCTTATCTGTGTGTCTGGATATCTGCGTGATGTAATGGCAGTTTTTGAACTTTATCAAATTGTAACAAAACCATGTAAATCACTGAAGAATCGTTTCAAGCAACATGAAATGTTTATGCTAAAGTAACCAATCATACCGCATTCTGAGGATAGTCCCGGAATAGCAATGAAGCCCTCGCATTATACTATTTTCCTAGACTGCCCCTCAAAACATCAAATGTGATCCTTAATTCTGTAATTGTCCAAATTAGTCTGAAAAGTATGCGTTGATGTTTAGAGTTTCTGCCACAAGATATTGGACATTTTAAATTATCCCCCTGTCGTTTCTGTAACTGAAATGGACATGCAATGACGAATTCAGGAGGTGACCAGGAGAGCCTCCCCCCCTTTCTGAAATGTCCCCCCTAGAAGATTTTGGTATTTTATGTTTATCAATGGTGTAAAACTGCACACACACACACATATATACCTTCACCAGAGCTTCAGAAATCTCTCCCGGAGGAAAACGTTTGTATTCAACACCGTAGACATAGTATATAATGCAGAGTAGTATTATTAGAAACTATAACTTACGGGTATTTTTTAATTTAAAATCTTTTTCCCACCCTTAACTGAAATTTAACTTTAAGTGTATATTCATCGAAGACTTTTACCATAGGCGCCCGCGACCCGCAGAACAAAGGCAGGAATAAGATTTTGGAACAGATGTGCGTGTAGGTTCTGCCAAGATATTGCTTTTTGAAACAAAGAATATTCACATGAAATAAAATAAATACAGTTTTTTTTGTAAGAACACCTCGTAAATTATGAAGCACTTTCCAACACATTCAGTATACAGAAACAAAACTTCATCGTTTAATAAGGTGAAAAAATATCTGTCTAAGGAAAAAATTGGAAAACACATCATATATTTGAAAACCAATTTTAGCATTTACCATTTATAGTAGAAAAGATATTCGAATTCTTTTGTGCAGCCCTGTATATGATCTGTAGATTTGTATGTATACTACGTAGCATGAAAACATTTTGTTTAGTTATGGAACGCGTAATACAGTTGATAATTCTTTTTAAATAATATACGTCAATAAGCGAAAATGCACTCGATTGCTTTTGTGTAACCCTGTATATGACCTATAGAATTTATACATACGAAGTAATATGCAAACAAAATAGTTAAATTTATTATTATCTTTATTACTACCGTTTTACAAATGCTGTTGTATCCACAAGCCAAAACAACACTGCTAAACTAAAAATATGTTTTTTTTTTTTTTTTCTTATCAGAGAGCATCAACTCTGGCGCAATCCGGTCCAAATTTTACAGGGCTGTAGCTAGAAGTGAATAATAGAGGGGGCTCAAGAAAATGCAGGGGAGGCTCATATTTTTTTTCTCTTTCTGACACATGCACACAGGATTCTAAAGTTGTGTTTTTATATGATAAAAACATTAACAAAATAAAGGATGTATTTTGCATTTTAAAATTATTATTGTGTCCTTTCAAATGCTAAGAAAATTTGCATTTAAATTGGCTATTGGCATTTTTCATTAATATCATTTATAAATAAGGATCAGTTTTGAACTAGGATGACTCAAATACGAAAGAGAATGTTTATCAAAAGCCTTATCAAACTCATTATAATAACTTGGTTTTATGCTAGTAATAGGAGACGCCGCAGAATGAAAATTTTCAGTATATATAACTAATACTGATAAGTAATAAATGATATGTCAAAAAGTGCAGTTTTTATACTACAATTTAATATTTGTGCAAAACGGTAAAAGTTCAAAACAGGTTCCAAAACTAGGTTCGATTTTTGAACAGAGTTTCATTTCGATTTTTGAAACAGAGTTTCATTTGGTGACCTTAGAATCTTTGCCAGGGGAGGGCTCAAATTTTTTTAGGGGGGGGGGTCTGAGCCTCCCCTGCCACTCCTCTAGCTACGGCCCTGAAATTTTACCGGACAACCCAACACTTAAACAAGCAAAGAAAATTGAACTGCGCTTCTGCTGGTTGGATGTGGAATCCCCATGAAAGCTTCTCTTACACAGTATTAATACTCAGGCCTTTTTCAAGTGATTTGTTCTCATCGTCCTTGAAACACTAGAGTGTTTATAGCCTCGTATCTGTCTGATATAGTGTCAAATATAAGTACTTGGTTAAAATTACAACTTTTATAACGTCAAATAGAGCAACCTGAAGTAGAATTGATGGCTGGTCGGAGAACCGTGTTACAGATTTTTTGTGACATACTTTGCGGCGACCTCAGTGAGTCTGAAAGGGAATTAAGGTTCTTTTTAAGAACTTTAGTAACTCTTCGTTAAATAGTAATGAAGGCAATTTATCACAGTATATAGTTTATATTTTAACAGCTTATAACTTAAAAAATAGAAGGATTTATGTAAGTGTGCACACTTACATAAATCCTTCTATTTATGAAAGTTGAAAAAAGTCATCATGAAGAAAAACGCATTTTCACAAGAAAAGGGTTTCCAGATTACCTGACACGTGGGACATTTTGTTCGTTTTTCATGGAAAGCTCCATTAACATAATCTAATTGTCACTTTTTTTCAAATAACTTTTTTACACTTTTACTTGTGTTTATTGCACTCCCTTATTATATTTTTTGCTGCCTTCGTTTATTTGTTTTCTATTTTCGAGATAGGTATGCTTAATGACCGTCATTCTGCCTTTGAAATTGCTTCTGATGCTTTTGGTTCTTTCTGTTGCGTGGATTCTATGCGTTATAACTCTTACTGGATTGCCCACAGAAGAGGCCCAAGGAACAGAACCCCTCTCAGGATGGCGAAGGTAATTTGTAATAATGTAGCAGATAATTTATAATTATCTACTAAGTAAATTCTGTGCTCAATCACAATTGCTTAACGTTTTAACCTGTTTTTACGATAAACGCATTATAAAAAATTACCATTTCTTACTGTTTAATATTATAACTATAAGTTATAGTACAGAAGACAGTGACATTTTTCAGTTAACCATTTCCTACAATCTGATTTTTAAATATATATTTGATTTTACTTAATCAATCACGAAAACAGCCATCGGCTGTTTCGACTGGGCAGTAAGTATGGCTTCTGGGGCCACAACATAGCACATTCAAAGCGAAATGAAAGACACCTCGATTATGGATATTCCGGTGACAATCATCCGTAATGGGGATGTGATTCATTTTGCTTTGGCGGGGATGCTGCGACTCCCGAGGCTGCATCCATCGCAGATGAGTATTGTTCTCGTGAATGATTAAGTAAGATCAAATTACATATTTGAAAATCAGATTATATGAAATGGTTAATTAAAAAATGCCGAAACCACTGTAACTCGATAACGTTTTCTTTCCTTTTTCGTAGACGGTGGGCAAAGCCTTTCCTTTCTCGTATGACCCGCCTGGTATTCTTTTTCGGCGGATACATATATGTGCCGCATAAAGGGCTCAGAGCCTCCAGAAAGGAAGCTCCTATCCTGCTGGTTGTGCCACACTCTTCCTTCTTCGACACGGCGCTGGTCTCCGCGCTACACTGTCCCGGGGTGGTCGTCAGAGATTTTACAGCCAAGGCACCATTTTTTGGAGGTACGACGGAATGAACGAATTTTCAAAGTAATGTGCAACTCTTACATTATGTTGTGCTCTCATCTTCGTAAATCAAAAGTTTAGTGGAAGAAGATATTTAGCAAAACTTAAATTTCGAGAAAATTGAAGTGAAAGCTTTTTAAAGCGTAAATTGTATTAATTAATGTTTTTATATAACATGTATAGAAACATATCATATTATATTAAAATGTAATATAGTAATATTTAATAAACAGAAATGTATTATATTAAAATATAATATATTAATATCTCTCTATTCTAAAAAAAAGTAACTACCGCTGTCACCACCACCGCCGCCGCCGCCGGTTTTGAATTTTTTGTGACCGGAGGTCTTTCTTTGTTAATATTAAGGAAAATAATGCATAAAAAAATATGAAAATCGGTAGTATTATACAGAAATGTTTGATAAACACGCTGATGCAGACAGTTTTCAAATCAAAGAATTATTTTAAGAGATATTTAATGCTAAAGTTGGACAAAATCGTTCCACTAAAAAAGTTTTATAGGAGCAAAATCTATTCATGGGAATTTAATCATTTTTAGATCATTTTATACGTTATAATTTCCCGGTGTGCAGAATTAATTAATTTTTTCAATTTGACTCATTTTTCGAGGTTTTATTTCTATTTTAAATTCAAATTTTCAGCATTTCGGGAGATATTTTTTACTTATTTTAGAAAATGGTACTAATTTAACCTGTTGCCAACTGTATAAACAACGGAAACAATAATGTTTGTTTCAAATTAAAAATTTATTTACACGTGACTATTATAAATAGAAAAGATACTTTCAAATTAAAATTAAATAATTGCGTATAAAAAGCAGGAACTTATTGAAAATTACGTCATAAGAAGTATACACGTGAATTTTAAAAGAGAAAGGATATTGTAAAATAGTAAATTCATTAACATCCGTTAGAAGTCTTAAATAGGAGACATTACGTCATATTTACGTCACATTACAGTTATTACATAAAATGAACACAAAATAATATTGCAAAACAGTTTAAATTTAGAAATTGCGCTAGACATTTATTTGATATTTTAAGAGGATCTTTTCAACTATCTTTGTTAGGAAAGCGCAAATAATATTTCATTTCTAACAAAGGTATTTTCACGTAAATATTTAAAAGAGAAAGAATAGCTTGGTCAAAATTACGTCAGATTAAAAACGATTAATTTAAAATGTCTCATTTAAAAGAACTTTCTTTTCGCTTTGTTAAAAAATACCAGGAGACAAAGACTCTGTTTACTTAATTCCTTTTATATTAGCTTATTTTGAAATGTTGTTAGACGTGTCTACGTCATCAAGTTATTTTTATTTCGACGTTTTATTTGTATTTTTATTAATGTTGTACTAATTTATTTGTTCTTTCGTTATTTAAAATAAAAATTATGTCAATTTGTATAATTTGGCGAGTGGTTTGGGCGATTTATATAATTTGGCGAAATGGGTCGAAGGGATAATCAAGTAGTACCGCAGCGGATTTGACGTTAAAATTCCCCAATCAAAGAGAAATGAATAGAAATCCGTTTATAGGGAGATCGCCACTGTTTTTTAAATTATAATTTAATCTTTCGAAATCTTTTTAAAGCCGATCAAATTAGCGTGCATTTAGAGTCTGCGGTATCTGGACGGGGGTTGGCGAGCGTAGCTCGTAGGGAGCCGAGCCCCCTAGTTTAATAAATAAAAATATTAAATATTAAAAAATAATGTCTCAGACCGTCAAGACTAATTAAAGTCTAAGTATTTCAGTTTTATTATACGATAGATTACCTTATAAAACCGTCGTCTACATAATAAAACAATTTTTGACCAAATGTGATGTAACGTCTTCTTCCACTAATCTCACAGATATACTACATATCATAGTTACAAGAGGCTGTAGTAAATAAGGTTTTTATCGGGTCGATATCAGTGGCGGATTACCTGTTACGCTGAGTAGGCTAAGCCTAGGGGTTCAGAAGAGGGCGACCGGGGGCTGAGAATTTTTGTTCTTTTAAATATATGCCAAACAAATATATATTACGCAAAAGAGGAATGGTATGCAATATTTCTTGCTCTTCTAACTTATTCAATCCTTCAATGTTTTTTTTTTTTTTTTTTTTTTTTTTTTTTTTTTTTTTTTAGTATAAGAGATTCTACATAAATGTCTGTACAGAAATATATTTATTTGTTACTTTACTGCCAATTCACTTTGAAAGAAAAGGTATGCAATAGATTAAAATTTATTTTTAGAATTGCATAAGATATACTGCTTGGAGAGAGAGGAGGGGGCCAACATAAAAGGTCAAGCCTAGGGACCCACAAACAAGACAAGCCTATGGGCCCAGGAGGTGGTTAATCCGCCTCTGGGGTTGATTCAAAAGTTTTTTCGAATTTGTGCCAACAATATAAATGTACATACAGTCGTGGAAAAAAAAAAAAGTAAACACCCCCTACTAACTCCTCAACAAATTATCGTAGAAGGAAGTTACTGGTACCTAACGATTGGAAATAAAGTCTACTTTTAAATGATGTATATAAAATTTTCTTAGGGGGCCATCTACATATTAAAACGAATCCAAACTTCATTTTTTTCAATGGCAATACCCAATTTTAACGAGATATTTCAAATCTTCGGTTCAAACTATGCCTAAGCACAGAATTTCAAGTCATTTGAATGATAAGTTTTTGAATTATACGCATTCAAAATTTAGTGCTTCTAATGTTAAATTACATTTTCATATTTTTATTTATATCTCCAGAAATTATGCTCCTAATGTGCTATTTTTACCGACTTCGAAAAAAGGAGGAGGTTATCAATTCGACGCGTATGTATGGTTTTTTTTTTTTATGTATGTTCACCGATTGCTCCGGAACTTTTTGTCCGATTTATGTGATTTTGATTTTAATTGAAAGAGGATACTCTCGAATTGGTACCACTTCCGTTTCATCGAAATTGGTTGAGTAGTTTTTTAGTAATTCAACAAAAACCAATAAAATAAAGGATTTTTCGCAAATTATCTTTCATTGTTGTAACCGGTTTTTCATTCATAAGCATAAAGCTATGTATTCATATGCGTTGTCACCAGACTTGGTGCCATTTGGTGAAATATCGCCAAATTTGGCGACCAAAATAAGTTGCCATAAATGAAGCCAACTTGGCTGTAACTGACTAATTTGGCGATATTCCCATTCAAATTCACTAATGGATCTTCTGCAATATGTTTCTTCACAATTTCTAATCGGCAGTCATATTTACAATTCTCAATTGCCAACCATTATTTAAAATGCTAAATAATACAGAAGCAAACTAAATTAATACATGAAAACATCTGAATTGTATCAAGAAATGAGAACATGTAAATTTTAATCAGATTGCACGATAAAAGCAAAAAGTGCGCTTTTTACTTTGCAGTAGTTTTTGAAGTCGGTTTTATTTTTGGTAAAAAAGTTTATATATTATTTTGTGTATCAATAATACTAATATACCCAAACATAAATACACTGAATTTGCAATTTTTATAACTTTATGATATGAATTATGATTTATGAAATTAATACTCGAAAAAATTATGAATTGCAACCTACATTTTTTTTGATGGAATTAGATTTATTAAGTCCTGCTTTATGGAAATCCAAAATTTCACATTTTTCTTCCAAGTAGTTTTCAAATTATGCTTAAAAAACGGCAAAATGGTGGTTTAAGGGGCCGTCTATAATAGGAGTGACTAGATATTTTGAAATTTCTTCTGCTTTCGTGTAATCTAGCAGGCTTCATTGACTTCTTAAGGGGTCTCGGGACTCTTAAAGCTTTAAAATTTTCGAAATTTTAATTTTTTTAGATATTAAACTACTATCTTTTCTGACCATTTTGGTATAAATGTTTCCTTGAAATTCCTATTATAACAGAAGTTATGGCTTTTAGAATTATACACGCTCAATAGCTGAAGCGGCGTTTCAGAAACTTTGAAGTCAATTTTCTCCAAATGACGTTTTTGGGTATAACGTGCACGGTATCTCAAAAACTTCTGATTTTTTTTTTCATGAAATTTTCAAAACATATGTTTCATATGTGTCTGTATAAACTGAACCTAAAATTTCCTTCTTATTGTTCAGAAATATATTCTTTATAGGTGATTATACTGTTGAAAATTTCTAAATTTTGCATTAGCTAAATACAACTTTGTATTAAAAATAGAAAAATGCTTTAAATACAAATTTATTTAGGTTCAGAGTAATTATTACAATGTGAAGCATAAGTAGGACCCAAAAATTTCCTTCTACTTGCAAAATTTATTTTGTAATCGTGCGCATAATCTGTTATGCCGATTTTCCGCTCGTCAAATGTCTGACATTTTGGAGCCCACTGTAAATCCTAATTCTGCATCTTGTAATTTTTCAAATACATGAAATGAAAGAGCATACTTATATCTTTCATCCCAATATAAAATTTTGTCTGAAAATCAATTACATTTTAAGATATTATATGTTGAAAATGGTCTTTTTTTTTCGATTTTTCCAATTTTAAGAGTCCTGAGACCCCTGTGCCTTGATCAAGATGAGGGATCTCTCGGTTAACAATCGAGTTCCGAACTTCAATTTGGATACAGCCCTTAAAATACGTTCGTTTTAAAGTAATTAATTTCTCAGAAAGTTATGGTACGAATTGCATAAAAATTTGTTTTTAGGCTAATTGAAGGGCGCAGAGTTCATTCATGCACTCAGAATTGTGTACTACTATTGAAAAAAACAAAGTTACGATTCGTTTTAATATTAGATGGCCCCCTAAGCAAATTTTATCTATATTATTTAAAAGTAGACTTTATTTCCAATCGTGTGGTACCAGTAACTTTCTTCTACGATAATTTGTTGAGGAGTTAGTAGGGGGTGTTTACTTTTTTTTTCCACGACTGTACAACAATGACAGAAAAAGGCAGATTTTATTCATCGAAGAAAATTTCATCATGAAGTACGGTCTGTTGCCATCTCTGAGCAGAAAATTTAATTCCAAGCGATTAGAATATGTATTTTAACAATGTGATACACGCTAAAAAGCACATTCTAATCGCAAGAAATAAAAATTCGGCTTGTTTAATTGACAAAACAGGGAGGAGAAGATTGGAAGTATAATTATTTTATATTTCAGCAAAAAAAAAAAAAAAAAAAAATATTTGTCTGCAAACGACTCTTTTTAAAATTTTACAGTGCGCGCAAATAGCAAAAACACAGTTTTCAGAAAAGCGAATGCAAGTTTAAAATCAATTGGAGTCTATGCTAAAGTATACTTATCAATTTCAAATCCACCCTTGTTTTAATTAGAATATTTACACGTGGGTTGTTTTGTCCAATCTAGAATTGTATACATATTTAAACAAGAAAGAAAAATCCTGCCTCGTGCGTAGATTATGAAGCACATTTCACAACACCCAGAAAACTGTAAAGAAACTTCACCGTTAAATAAGGTGAAATCTGATTTGCAAGTAAACATATTAGAAAAGGAATAACAAATTTTAAACCCGATTTCAACAATTAAAGATCGCAGCGGGAAAGGTAGTAATTTTTTTTTGTTGTTGTTCAGTCTTGTCCTATGATGATTTATAGATTTCTGTATATACATTTACTACATAGTATGATAAAATTTAGTTCAGTTAAAAAATGCATAAGGATACGTTCATTTGTTTCTATTGTAACATTCAGAGCAATTTTCATAAATACTTCCAATTATTTTGTTTCAAAATATAATTAGGATAAAATTTGCATAACCTGCTAAATACCACTGTGTTTCCATTCACATAAAATACATCTAATTTGTAACAGAACCGTTTTACTTGTCAAAATTTAATTTATTATAATAGATTTTTTTTTTTATAAATTAGACATGTTTTATCAAGTACAACACAATGGTATTTAACTGGTTATATCAATTTTATCCTAATTATATTTTGTAATAAAATATTTGGAAGTATTTATGAAAATTTGCCCTGTTGGTCACAAGAGTAAACAATGGACGCTCCCATAACACAGTTGAAATTTTAGCTTTAGTAATTTCTGCCAATAGAAGGAAATGTACTCGAATTCTTTTGCAGCATATTACATACAAATTGTTATGCACACCACACATTAAAATAAAATTTAATTCAGATAAAAAAAAACGCTTAACACAACTAAAAACACCTTTCTAGCTTCCATAGACGTTCTTCTAAATCCAAGACAATCGTTTGCATAGCCCTGTATATGAATTTATTTACATTCTATACAAGCATCTCTCAGTATACTAAATACAATTCAGCAGGAATATGCATAACACAATTAAAAATCATCCTTAAGCAATTAACAACCATAGACATTAATACTCACGAATTCTTTTGTGCTGCCCTGCATATTATCTATAGAATTTACAACCATCACGTAATATATAAAATTTAATTAAACTTAAAAACACATACCACATCTGAAAACGCATATACTGCAATTATCGCTCTTAGACAATACAGTAATCGAATTATTTTGTGTAAATAAACGATAAATATTATGCGGACCATACTGTATAGTAACCATCTTGTAGGGCATACACCAGTAATGTGCATATATCATTTTCATTATGTTTAAAATGATGTATCATCAATAAAATACGCGGCAAATATTTTTTCCTCGTAGACCATTATGTAATCGAATTCTTTTGTATGACCCTGTAAATGAATGATAAATGTTTTGCAATATATATTCTACAGAATGCGTGTTTTAGTGTACGTCAGAAAAGCATTTAAGTTTCATTACGTTTGAAATGTTGTAACATCATTTAAATACACCTCAAACGATTTTCTCTGTTGACCATAATGTAATGGAATTAGTCTTAGCGTCTATGCAAGCGACCTATAAATTCTATGCACTTCATTTTCAATACCGTTCATGCTGTAGTAAATCTCAATAACCTATATCAAATACATGGCAATCCAATTATATTGACGGGAGTTGGAGCAGCGCCAGAAGGCAGACGAACCGAAGTCAAACATTTTTCACGTATGTTAGAAAGTGTTAAAAATACGATGAACAAAAAGTCGATTTTTGAAGTTTTAAAATTAATGACTCCTCTTAAGGGGTACTTACTTCACTCACGCGAAAACACCCGCTCGCTAATGTTAATCCTATGGCACAATTCTTTTAAGCTATCTCGTTTGCATTTCAGTATTTTTATGTTATGTTATTTATTTTTTGCTTTGGATATCTGAGGTCGATCTCTATAAAGATCATTTTTTCACTTTTTCGATTTTGGTTGCAGTTTTTTGCAACAAGGACACTTTTACTTTCGAAACCGGCTCCGAAAGTGAAAGTATCTTATAAAAAAACCGAAAACAAAATCGAAAAAGTAAAACACGTCTATTATAGAGATCAACAACAGCTATCCAAAGCAAAAAAATCTTTAAAATATTGAAATGCAAACGAGATATTTTAAAAGAACTGTCTCATAGGATTAACATTAGCGAGCGGTTATTTTCGCGTGAGTGAAGTAAGTTTCTTAAGGCTCCTGTCCCTGCAGGCGAAGACACTCGCTATGGGGATGCTAATGCTAAGCCTATGGGAGGTTATTTTCTAATATCTCGTTTGCATTTCGACATTTTTAAGTATATATATATATATATATATTTGCATTGGATAGCTGAGGTCCATCTCTACATCGCTCCTTTCCTACTTTTTCGATTTTGGTTACAGATATTTTTTAGAATGACACTTTCATTTTCGGAACCGGTTTCGAAAGTGAGAGTAATTTTATAAAAAGCATCTGCAACCAAAATTGTAAAAGTAGAAAAGGAGCGATAGAGATGGACATCAGCTATCCAATGCAAACAAAAAATATTTAAAAATATCGAAATGCAAACGTGATATTAGAAAATAACCTCCCCATAGGTTTAGCATTAGCTCGCGAGTGTCTTCGCCTGCAGGGACAGGAGCCTTCAGTAAACTAATCGTGTTTAAAAAAATATTTTTAACACTTTCCAACATAGTTGAAAAGTGTTTATGAATTTGGTTTGTCTGTTTGTTCGTCCGTGCTCTAACTGGCGTAAATATAGTCCGATTACCATGACATTGATATACGTTATTGGAGTTTACTGTGGCATGCTCGGTATTGAAAATGAAGTGTGTAGAATTTACGGCTCATATACAGGGACACTCAAAAGAATTCCGTTACATTGCGGTCTATGGGGGAAAAACTCGTTTATAGTGTATTTTAATGATATTACACTATTTTAAATATATTGGAATTGATAAATATATCACTGAGGTGTACTGCAAGATTCTTATTACAGAATATGGTGCGAGTAGAATTTATCGATCATTTACAGGGACATACAAAAGAATTTGGCTACCGAAGAAATGAACAATAATTGATCAATTGAAATCTACGAACAATAATTGCGTTGGAAGTGCGTTTTCAGTTGTGGTATAAGTTTTTATATTTAACTATTGTTTAAATATTACTCGGTGTTTATGAATTATATAGGTCATACACAGGGCCGCAGAAAATTTTTCAACAAGATCCATTTATTGGCGGAAATTCCTGAATGGAAATTTACAACTGCGCTATGCGTTTAATATAAGTAACTTATGGCATACTTTGTAGTATGCATACATATCCATATATATCATATACAGAGTTGCACAATAATATCGTATATTTTCTCGACTATTCATTGCAATAGCATAAATTTGGTTTTCAAATACGTTATGGTTATGTAGCGTTTACCAAATTGTTCACGTTTCACCTTAATAAACTGTGAAGTTTTGTTATGGCATTGAGATTGTGTTGGAAACAGTGATGGAAATTGGGAAATAAAAGGCAGGCGCCAATATCTCAGGCACCAAATTAAAATTTTTAGTTGTAATTTGTAAAATTCATTTTAACATTATTGTAATATTGTATACTACTTTTAGAAAAGCACAAATACTTCTTTTTATTTAAAACTAGCTAAAGTACACGGCGTTGCCCGGAAATTTAAGAATGTGAGTTTTAAAAAACCAATTTTAAAATTTAACATACAACATAAAAAAAATAACCAGTCGAAGTGTTGTACACATGAATCAAATGAAAGCCCAATATAAAAATGTATAAATTTATATAATTTATATAAAAGAACTTATTTCCATTCATCATTGGAGCAACAATGTTAAAATACCCCAATATTGCCATAATCGAGTTTTTATCATGCTTCAGTACATTTTTTCACACTTATATGACGTTATATATTCACTACGTCCTTTATATTTCCAATATGACGTAATATTCCATTTTTTAATTCGTCAAATTAATTAAATAATTATAATTTTTCACATGGAAATCATAAAACAGAAAAATTACGACGTAACATTCCCTAGCATTCACTTTCATTTTTCACGTGGAAATATTGCAATAGAAAAGTTATGACGTAATAGTAGCTATTTTTTAATACATCAGACATTTTATTTCCTTTTTCACGTGGAAATCTTGCAATAGTTTGTAATTGTTGTTATTGTTAGTAATTGTTGTAGTAAGAATTTTATTGTGGATTTTTAGTTGTTGGCAACAGCTATAACGAAAAATATTTAAATTTGATTGGAAATTGCTGTTAAATTGGTGGTTTTTTATTAATTAAAAATTAACTATAAGTTGTTCCGATTCCGGATTACTTTAGTTGCCTCCGCCGCGTTTTAATACACATGTACGTAACATTTCACAATTCTGTCTTCCAAATTGTGGATTTGTATAGAATTACAGACAGACAAATTTTCATTTTTATATATTAGATTATTGAAGTTCTTAATCTTCAAGATTATAATAATTGAAAAAACTGTAAAACTGATATAAATAATTTTTAATTATTGCTATATTTAGAAATGAATAGAAATATCCACTTACTCATGTAAAACAAAATTAAAACTTGACAGGAAATTAAAAACAAAATTTTATCCAATGTTGATAATTACAATTGAATTTAGTTATATTAAAAAAAAAAGAACCATATAATGCATCTATCTACATTTGAATCTCGTAACATGAAATCAAAAGGTGCATTATTATTATTATTATTATTATTATTATTATTTATTTATTTATTTATTTATTTATCTTTTGGTAATCGTTAAATAAACATTAAAAAAGTAAAAATAGGCGTCAAATTTGACGACCAAGAATAATTTTATAGTCGTCAAATGCAATAATTTAGTTGCATTTGACGACTAACGACCGCTAATTTCGAACACTGGTTGGAAAGCGTTTCATTATCTATGCTGTAGGCATGATTTTTCGTTCTTGTTTAATTTTAAGTTTGTTACTCTATAACTTTATTATAGATCTTATCCGTTATACTCAACCTCTCTACGTGAGCAGTGATAATCCAGATTCCCGTCGTTTGATTTCAGAAGCTATCCGGCAAAGGGTACAGTCGGACAAAGACTTCGAACAGCTCATGCTCTTTCCTGAAGGAGGCTGTGGGAACCGTAAAACACTGCTGCAATTCAAATTCGGTAACAGAGATCTGTTTTGTTATTCGGAAAGTCTTTATTCACTATTCTTCATAAATCCGTAAAGAATAACGTCACGATCGAATTTTCTATTGTTTCCGAACACCTTTATATGACGCTGTAGATGAATAAATTATTTTCGTGCACAATTTTATATCGCTACTCTCTGAATTAAAAGTTGCACGAAAAGAAAGCTAAATTCCTTTTTAATGCTCCTGTACCTACAAAATTATGCGTTTGTCCCTCCATCTCCTGCTAAAGAATTTGATTCAGTCACTTCTTATAGTCCAAGAGCCGACAGCACAAAAACCTATGTTATCAAGCACAAGAAATAAACCTTTATTTTATGGGAGAGTAGAAGTAGGGGAATCTAATGATCCATGTCTGCCGAAAGTGAAGTGGTGCATAAGCCAAAAATGAATACCACCAGTGGTTGACTCGTAGGTTTATCATTGTGTTTGTCCTACAAACAAAGGTATGAAAATATGGAGGATAGTTGTAGGACAAACATAATGGTAAACCTACGAGTCAACTACTGGTGGTATTAATTTCAAGGTTTAATTTCAAGGTAAATAAAAGGTTTTTTTCTGTCGGTTCTTGGACTATTATTTGTTGTGAGCTTTCAACTTAAATTATTGGTCGCCAATATTTTAACTGTCACTGTAACGATTGCATATACATTTTTTTTTAAACCATCCTCCTTAAATATACGCACATATTTATTTAGATTCGTGTACATGGGATGCACATTGTAAATACATACAAATTCCATGTATATTTACGAAATTTTTGTGGGAAGAGCATAAAAAAATTTCTTTGTAAATACAAAGGATACATAAGTCCAAAATCTGTGATACTCAATAAAATTTTTGTTAGAGAAGTGAATTCGACAGCCGAACTTACATTTTTGCAGTCATACACCTACCTACACTGGTGAAAACAATTAAAGGGACAAACGGTTTTTAAAGAAAACAAAGCAAAATAAGATATCCCTATACGCAAATAAGGTATCAGATAATAGTTAAGCTCGTCGCGGACACACCTGCCACGCAGTGGTATGTGTGGTCATAAGGCAGTGGCGCTGTGATCGCGTTTGTGCAGAGTTGCCTCATTTGACAGCCGAAGCTTGTAGCGGAAGAACGTTTTGAAGCATCGTAGCATAACCCAATCCTTGGTTTTTGAATTTCTTTGTTTACCCATCGTTAGTATGGCTAGTCGACATCGTCTAGATGATGCCACAAGATGGCAGATTGTTGGAAGACTCGAGGCCGGCCAATCACAGGCTGCCTGCTGTAAGGACCCCGTTGTTCCGTGAAATGTGGTGTCTACTCTGTGGAAACAGTTCACAGAGACCGAAACAGTGATCCCCCGACCTGGTCAAGGCCTAAAAATGGCAACAACGCTGGCTGAAGACCATTATGTGAGACTTTTAAGCAAAAAGGGATAGGTCCGCGACAGCGACACAACTCTCTCGTCACCTGTGTAATGCTACAGGAACATCCATTTCACGGAAAACAGTCACCTAGAGACTTAATGCAGGTGGCCTGTATGCCAGGTGCCCTGTAGTCTGCATCCCTTTGACTGTGAACCACAAAAAGTCCCGTCTAGCATGGTGCCGAGAACACCTGTTTTGGACAGAGGATAGTTTGGGGTGGGTTCTGTACAGTGATAAGTCGCGATTCAGTCTGGACAGAGACTCGTGACGTGTTCTCATCTGGAAAGAACCCAAGAGTCGATATCGGCCCTCTAACATTGTCGAAAGTGATCACTATGCTGGAGGTGGTCTGATGGTCTGGCAGGCATCAAGGCAGACGGGCGTACCGACCATAATGTGTTTGATAGAGGTACTCTGACAGGTCAGCGGTACAGGGACGAGATCCTTGCACCCTCCTTGAGACTTTTCCGCGGAGCATTTGGACAAAATTTGATCTTTATGGACGATAACGCCCGTCCACATAGGGATCAGTTGGTGGACGAATACCCCGAATCGTAGGATATTCAACGAATGGAGTGACCTGCGATGTCCCCTGACCTTGAACACATATGGGACGCCCTTGGACGATCAATTGCAGCTCGAAGACCAGCTCCAACGACCATCGATTAGCTCAAGGGTGCCTTGGTGCAAGAGTGGGTGCAGTTTCCACAGAGATTGATAAGGGCCCTGGTAAGCAGTATGAAACGCCGATGCGAGAGTTGTGTAGTTGTTACAGACGATTATACACTCTATTAGACATGTTTTTCTCTGACTGACAGGGTGTCGGTCAGCTGCTGTGCTGGACACGTGACCAGTTACCTTATTTAGGGTGCAGGTTGTGCCCATTTTTGTTTTCCCATATATTGGTCTTATATCGAATGATATTTTGGCCAAGTTTGGTTTTATTTTCTTTGTTAGTTTTTTTTTATTCCAAAAAAAACCATTTGTCCCTTTAATTGTTTTCACCAGTGTATTATAATGAATTACTAGTATATGCTAAATTTTAATACATAATTAAATTTTTTAACCAATCTTAAAAATTTAATAATGTATGCAATTAGTAATTAGTTTTATTAAATTTAACCTTTTGCACTCCACTCCGAAATTCCAATCACCTACCAGCAACTCCACGCCATTTTTACATACCGTAGCGTTCCTCTTAACCGGAACTCCGCTTTAACCGGCCGACTTTTTTTCCCCAACATCAAGCAAAATTCAGAAAGGAAAATTTCGGTTCTCATTTCTTTCGATAATTAACTCAAATTTACTTATTGTAGAATAATTTCAACTTCTTATAAAGGAATGTGACAAGATTTTCAACAATTTAATTTGTATTAACTATTGTTCATTATTTGTTATTAGTGATAATTTTTATTTCAATTAAGTTAATTACAAGTAGTATTCATTTCACAAAATATAGAAAATAGATACTTTTTTAAAACTACACAAATTAAAAAACTTAATGCATCCTCCGTATTTAATTAATTAAATATGCAGTTACTTATTTTTTTTTTTTTTTTTTACTTCTCCGGTTTAATCGGTTTTTCGCTTAACCGGCTAAGCCTCGGTCCCGTTTAGGCCGGTTAAGCGGGAGGCTACTGTATTTGAAATAATATATGGGGGGGACTAACTAAAAGTATGTTTATGTGTTGTACGTTCATTTGTTGTTTACCGTATGGGTGTCAATGGATTTGTGGTTAAACTTAGTATCTCACCGTATAGGTGTCAGTGGATTTTTGATTAAACTTAGTATGTCACCATATAGGTGTCAGTGGATTTGTGGTTAAACTTAGTATGTCACCGTATAGGTGTCAGTGAAGTGCAAAAGATTAAATATTAGCTGAATTTAATAGGAGCAAACATAGGTATTACTAAATTCAGGGAGGAGAGCACTCCGACCCAAATGACCGATTGCTACCACTAAATTTTAATAGTATTTCTCGTTGCATTTAATGGCAGAATTTCTGAGATTTAATAAAGAAAAGAACACTATTAAAATTTAGTGGTGAAAATCAACCATTTGGGTCGAGGCGCTCTCATCCCTGTAAATTAAACTAAAACGACTTTTTCAAAACGATTCGCAGAAGGTGTTCAAGATTTTTAATTGTAAGGCGAGGCGTGTTTATTTTAAAATATTTCCAATCCCAATACCACCTCGGATAAACATTTTGAACTTAAGGACTTTTTTTTTTACTTATGATGCTAAATTCGAAGCATATTCTGTCGCCAAGCTCTAAATTTATGTTCTGTAGCAGAGTGCGCACGATAAATTGGCAATAACTGTGCATCCCCTTATTTCGCATATTTCTTATTAAATTAAAAAATACTATGTTTTAAGGTTTCCCATTTAACTTTATTTTTTATCAGTAAGTTTATAAGTGTTATGTTTATAAATGCTAGACGCAAATAGCAATCTTAATACCGAAGGAATACGATGTTTGAACAACAGTAATCTTTGCCCTACGCGCAGAGCGATCTTCTAAATTAACTGCGAACTTCAATAACATCGTTTACGTACTGTTTACAGCATGGAGAAGTGTAAAATATTGATCCCGATCTCACCACACCAGCAATATATACTATCAGGTATGCAAAAATCACTCAAGGAACTTTTTAATTTTTCCGCGTTGAGCAGATTTTCGTCTTTCACAGAGTCCGCTTAGTCAAAGACTACTGCAATGAATAAAAGCACAGAAGTCAGGGATTTTTTGTTTGTTTGTTTGTTTTGAATATTTCCTTTAGATGTGAATTTTGAACATAGGTATTTCCAAAGTTTTTTATTTGCAAACACATATAATATTAGTATAACTACAAATAATTACATTTGACAATTGGTCCTTATGGTATGAAAATTTTCAGCTATTATCATTTATCCTGTACGTTCTTACAGCTCTGTTCACTTTCATCAAAATATTAAAATTCTGTAAAACACACGGCTTAGGGAAGAAAAAAAATGGTTCAGTTAGGAAATACATAAACAGTTGAAAATTACCCTTCAGCAATTTCTATCAGTTAGCGAAAACGTACTCCAATTCTTTTGTGAAGCCTTCTTCCTCTGCACGCACTTCATAACTATACACTTATCTGCATCATCTGAAATGTATTATGTTCGGTTGCGTGTGTTTATACAATATGCATTTTACATGTTACACTCATCACGGATGTGGGTGAAACTTTTAAAATGCCTTAAAAGCCCTTTGTAGTTGTAGTAATAAGATATAAATCCTACTTTTTGCTTTGAATGAATCTTCTTAGTCAAATGTTTTATTTAATTTTACGATGATTATAAAATCTTTTCTTTCACTTTGTGCGCTTTCACAGCGTATACCAATTTAAATATATGCAGTATTTGCTTCATGCTTCATGTTATGCAAAAGAGAAAATAAATAATTAGGTAATTACGGGAAAGATGGGGAACAGGGTGAGATGGACCAGTCAAATATTTCGTTAACGCTACATCCCACAGATGGTGTAACTATCTTAGTTAGACACTTAAAGATATTTTGTATTGCGTGCAACTTTTTACTTTCCAAAAAAAATAATATTTTTTCAGCTATCATTATTGTTTTTGTTAAGGAATTACGGGACACAAAAATCTCCAAATTTTCTAAAAAACTTTTATTGCATTAAAATTTTCTCTGTTTTTTTCCTGCTTAAAATGACGTTTAAATTATGTTTCTATCTTAATTAGAACAGGAAGTATTAAACTTTTCGTTTTGGTGTGTTTTCAAAATCTAGTTTTCAAGCAATGGTTGTCATGAAAACGATTTCTTGTGAAAATGCGTTTTTCTTCATGATGGCTTTTTTCACCATTTCGCGTATTTAAATCGTTATAAGTCAAGAACCGTTAAAGATAAATGGTTCAAACTTGAAAAAAGTCTTTTTCAATTATTTTACTTTAATTTTGATTCAGAAAATTAGAAAAAAAATATTTACTTTTGAAAATATGAATTTTTAAAAAAAAGTTACACCAATCTTTTTTTTTTAATTTTTAGTTTAAATATTTTTAATTTTTTTAAAACTTAATATTTTAAAAAATGCTGAATCTAAAACTTATATATTTCTGTTTATTTAAATGAAAAAAAAATTGAAATTCTACAAATAATATTTCGAGTTATAACGATTTTAAATTACCCCACTTTTTTAATGAATTTTTAATTAATTTTTTTTAAATATATGAGAAATTTTATCATCTGATTTTGTTTACAAATAACAGGGTTAACCATTACAAAAAAAATTCAAAATTTTAACTCAATAGATAAAAATTATTTTAAATTGTGTCCTGGACCCCCTTAAGTCAAATAATTTTTTCATATGGTTATTATCGTTATGCATTTAAATTTTTTGATTTATATGTTATCTATCTAGTTTTAATGAGGTAATGTCGGGGAATATTTAGGTTTCTAAATAACCCAAAATAGCGATGTAATATCAAACAGTGTAGAGTAGTTTTATAAACAGATAAATTTAGGTACAGTTTTTTAGAAAAATCTTTACCCTGATATATATATATATATATATATATATATATATATTAAGAAGATATTTTAGATTTTTGCTTTGAAAAACTGGGTATACCAGAATGCGTATAAGAACAAAAACCGAACCGAAATTGAAAAAAATTAGAATCCCGAAATTAGCCCGATCCGGAAGAAAAAAAAAGAAAAAGAATCTAGTGTCAACCTGAAGCAACAAATTAATAGAGCCAAGCCGACACTCCAACCCAACCCGAGCATTGGGTCGTATTTAAAATCGGGTAACCTGCCCCAATGCAGCACAACATTTAGGTCCGTTAATAACTTACATCTAAACATTATAGAAACTTATCCCAGAATAAATGTGGGACTTGAAACCTTTCCATGTAAAACTGAAATTGTCCTATTTTTATCAGGTGCTTTCAATCCGGGTGTACCGGTCCAACCCGTCTTTGTTAGGTATAAAAATAACTTGGTAAGTATATATATATATTTTTTTTTAGTTACATAAATTTACCTCATATCTATTTAATACGATTTAACTTTCATTTTAATTTATCTTATTTCTATTTTTAGGACACTATAACTTGGACGTGGGAAGGTCCGGATGTGTAAGTATAATTATATAGTGATTATTTTCCTACGTTTCGCAGCATTTCCTTCCATTTTGATCAAAACAAATGGTAAATAAAGGTTTAACTTTCATAATACAGTATATTCTGTCTAAGCCGGAATTGATCAGAAACGAGAAAATTTTCAGAAAACACTATTCCGACTTAAACAGACTTTACTGTATTGAAAATCGTTCTGCAAGACTTTAAAATCCCCCCCCCCCCTCTAGATTTTCGTCTCACAAAGACAGAGCTTGCGCGGTAATGAATAAATAGAAGCTGGGTATTTAATTTTTTTAATTATTTAGATATGAATTTTTAACATAAATATTTGCAAAGCTTTTAATTCACAAATACAGATAATATGATTATTGACAATAAATAATTACATTTTACAATTGGTCCTTATCGTATAAAAATTTTCAGCTGTTATCATTTATTGTAGATTCTTTCAATTCTTTTCAAAGTACCTTAAATATGCAAAATTTCATCTCACATAAAATCTCAAAATTCTGTAAAACACACTGAAAAAAAAACATCATGCGTCAAAGGCAGATTATGTAACATTTTCCAACACATCTTTATAATAATAGCCGAAGTCATATGACTGTCATCAACAGTTCCGGGCTGACCACTTCGCTTTTTGTATGCCAGGCGGCCAATTTGGTAATTTAATGTTAGCCGGGCGCAGGTGATAAATCGCCAAATATTATTCTATCGCCATGTCATCAGTATTATAATAGTCCATATCATGCGTCTGTCATAAGCAATTTTTCGCCTGGTAAATTAAAACAAAGCTTTGATATTGAAATTAAATGTCATGGCTTGTGGTATTATTTATTACTTTTCCTTTTTTTTCTTTTTTTACAGCAATAATTGAGAATCATGAATTTTAAATATTTATGGTTATGCATTTATGTTTTATGTGCATTTTAAATAAAATCAGTGCTCTATATTTTAAATAAAATTAATGAAATACGAAAAAATACGACGGGAACAATGTTTGGCGATTTATCACCTGCGCCCTGCTAACATAAAAATGCCGAGTTCATGATTTCTGTATCAGAATCTTCGGATTTATCGAAGGATTTGAACAAGTAAATTACATAATGTATAAAAGTAACATGATACAATGCTTAGCATAGATTTGAGGGAGACCAAACTGGTCGCCAAGGGCGGCTAGTTCAGAATACTGTAACAAAGCTTCACTATTTAATAAGGTGAAAGATGATATTTAAGTAAACAATTTGGAAAACGCATGAAACATTTGAAGATACAATTTCAGCAATTACCATCTATAAGTCGGAAATATCTATAGTCATCTATAGTTCTTTTCTGCAACACTGTATATGATCTATTGTAGATTTGTATATATATCTACATAGTATGCTAAAATTTAGTTCAGTTTGGAAACGCATACACAATTGAAAATTATTTTCCTGAAATTTTTTTATTTAAACGGAAATGTAATGGAATTCTTGTATGGAGTCCTGTATATGCTCGATAGAATTTATACGCAAGTACTAATAGGCAAAAAATTGTTACATTTAAAAACGCATACCACAACTGAAAGCGCACTTCGACTAATTATCCCTCATAGGCCGTACTGTAGGGAATTCTTTTGCGTGTCCCGGTAACGATAAACGTTATGTGCACACCATATTCTACAGTAAGCATCACGAGATGACTGAAAATTAGTTTAAGTCCTCATAAGATATCATTGAAATATCCTCAGTGATGTATGTCAATTTCAATATGTTTGAAACAGTGTAACGTCATAAAAATACACTGCAAACGATTTTTTCCCCCATATGAATTTTTTTGAGTGTCCCTGTAAACGAACTATAAATGGCATACTTCTTTTTCAATAGCTGTAGTAAACTCCAGTTACATATACTAGGTGTGGCGGTTAATAATTCTTAATTTTTCTATAACAAAACTCGTATAATTTAGGAGAAAGGTAAAAAATGGTTTATTCAAAGTATGTGCCATCGCTGGCTACACATTTTACTCATCTTTCTGGCAAGTTGTGGATGCCCTCCCAATAAAACCGTGTATCTTTGAGGTGATCCAGTCATCAAACCACTTTTCAACGTCTCCGTAATAGTTGAAGTGTTTCATTGAGAGTACATGGGACGTCGATGAAAACAAGTGATAGTCGGGAGGGGCCAAGTTTGGTGAGTACTGCGGGTGAGAGAGCAAGAGTTCCCAGCTAAGTATAAAAATGATGTCTATGGCCATTTTCACTGTTTGTGAGAGGGGTGGGTGGTCATTCAGCAAAATCTCCTTTTCATGTTAACACATTCTGCTCGCTTTTGGATCAAGACATATGGTTCAAATTAACCTTTCGCTGGCGATAAGAACACAGGCGTCGGTCGCCATGGGGGGGGGGGGTTATGGAAGGGGGTGAGAGTCTCCCCCTCCAATATTTGTGAACTTGAGAAATTAGAGTTGGGAAATTGTAGCTTTTTGAAAGACTTTTTCTTTTTCTAAAAATAATAGTAAAACAAATATGATTTAATTATTCTTTTGGGGTCTTCTTTTCTGAATGCTGTAACAGTTAAATACTTAAAAGAAATACAAAAAGAAAGCAGCAAGACTCAATCTATCATTGTATTTCTCTATTCTATGAAAATATCAACCTTAATTTCTCTACTCCGGTCCATCAACAGCTGACTCCAATCTATATTATACCATCATAATATGAATTTCATCCTTGGAAGAGAGCCTTATGAGGGAACACAATCTTTATTTACAGCAACATAGCAACAGATAAAACATTAAATTTACGGTTGTAATTTACGCGAGTTTTTGAAGAACTTAAATACATAAGCCTTTGTCCGTAGAACTCCGTTCTAAGCGTGGGTCCTTGGGTTAAGTACAAACCGTACTCTAACTTGATTATTTTAAAGTGAGATGTCCACCAGAGTTTTTCTGCTCTGTGGAACCTGCCCTGCAGATTGGACAGAACCTACGGTTTTGAAAGGGCACAGAAGTGAACCCCTCTCAAGAGCGTTCGAAATAAAAATCCCTGAGAAGCCCCATGAGCAATTGTATATATTCGGAAGCTGATTCCTTTATTGTTTGCTGCTACGTAAGAGAATCTGGAGTGCTCCGAGATTTACATTATTCGGGCTGTCTGAAATACCGTCAGAGTTAATATCTTGGTTTAAGTTATATATTTTAAACTGAGAGATGGAGAGTTTGGAGTGGAATTTATTTTAAGTCAAAGTAGTGTGTCAAAGATTTTTATAGCTTGCATCGGATTTTTGTATGAGGGGAATATTTAGGTTGACATCTGAGTTCTGAGTCTAGTGACAGAGTGTTATGAGTAAAGACAAGCAAGACTTAACAATAACCTTCATTTCCTCCAAAACTTTGTTCCTTTCTCAAACATTGAAAAATAACGTCAGTGATTCTTATTAAGAATCACTCGCATTATTTTCATATGAAGAGCGATTATGATTCGTACACAATGTAAGACAAAAAATTAGCAAACCTTTAACTACTTAGATAGCATGAATATTAGCAGCAAGTTTGATTTTTTCTGATATTATCTTTCAGTGACAAATTTGAATTGAGAAATTCGCAGCAAATCTCCAGCAAGGTATACCATCACTTACTTGCATGAGTAGTTAGACATAGTGAAACTGATGGCAAGACTGTCTTTAGTTCACGAAATTGACGAAAGCAAAAAATCCTTCTGTTGAGAGAATAGACAATCAGCAGATACGCAGAAATTGCAGAAATTTTATTCGGTTGGCACCGCTTTTTTTTTAAACGCTATACTTATTAAATACTAAAAAAAAAGGCTCGAATTGAAAAGTACAAGTATTTTACCCTAACTTGTTTATGGTGGTAAAAACGATGCATGCATCTTAACGGTGCGTAAGCATCAATCGACCTGATCAGGTCTATGGACCCCTTCGAAGGGGTTAAACTTATAGTGTAACAGTTGTAAACAGTTAATGTGGCATGCAAAGATTGCTACTTTGCAGTAAGTTTGCAGTATTTTTGATTATTTGTTTGCGTTAATTTGCAATAAATTTGATACAACATGAATTTAACTTGCACGACTAGTTAGCTGCAAGTTCAAAGTGTGGTGACTTAGGCGTTTGCGTTATCTTGCTACAGTCTTGGTATGAACTTTCAGTCTTGTCATGCTGAGCTTACTGCAACTTTGCAGGTTTTCAAAGCAAGACTTCTGCAAATTTTCTGCAAACTAAAAATGCTATGTGGGTAATGCTGGTTAACTAAAATGAAAAGAAAATGATCATTTCAAGTTAGATCTCTAAAAATAAAATAAACGTTCCAATTTACAAACATACCATTAACAGATTGACACAAACGGAAAAAAAAAACGAACAACAAATTATTCATGTTTCTTTCGATTGGCACTATAGCAATAGGTCTTCACCAGAACGGTTATAGAGGGTCCTTAGTCGTCGCCGTCAATGGCAACATAAATCTAACAATCATAAATCACAAATTTTCTTTTAAAATGGGATTCTATTTTAATACTAGAAAAGAAAAACACAATGAATATCTCCCATTCTTTCTGATCTCAAATAGCATTAAAATAAGTTGAAATGGAATAACTAATTTTTAAGAAACTAGGGGGCTCGGCCCCCTACGAGCTACGCTCGCCAACCCCCGTCCAGACACCGCAGATTCTAAATGCACGCTAACTTGATCGGCTTTAAAAAGATTTCGAAAGATTGAATTATAATTTAAAAAACAGTGGCTATCTCTCTATAAACGAATTTCTATTCATTTCTCTTTGCTTCGGGAATTTTAACGCCAAATCCGCTGCGGTACTACTTGATTATCCCGTCGACCAATTTCGCCAAATTATATAAATCGCCAAACCACTCGCCAAATTATACAAAGTGACATGAATTTTTTTTTTAAATAACGAAAGAACAAATAAATTAGTGCAGCATTAATAAAGATACAAATAAAACGTCGAAATAAAAATAACTTGATGACGTAGGCACGTGTAACTTGCTTAAAGTCAAGAAATATTATTTGCGCTTTCCTAACAAAAATGGTTGAAAAGTATCTTCTCAAAATATCAAATAAATGTCTAGTGCAATTTCTAAATTTAAACCGTTTTGCAATATTATTTTGTGTTCATTTTATGTAATAACTGTAATGTGACGTAAATATGACGTAATTTCTCCTATTTAAGACTTCTAACGCATGTTAATAAATTTATTATTTTAAAAATTCCTTTCTCTCTTAAAATTCACGTGTAATTATAGTTTTTATGACGTAATTTTTAATAAGTTCCTGCTTTTTGTACATAATTATTTAATTCTAATTCCAAATGTTTTTTTCTGTTTATAACAGCCACGTGTAAATAAATATTTAATTTATTTACACGTATAAATATTTTTTTTTTTTTTTGAAGCAAACATTATTGTTTCCGCTGTTTATACAGTTGGCAACAGTATAAATTAATACCATTTTCTAAAATCTGTAAAAAATATTTCTAGAAATGCAGAAAATTTGAATTTAAAATAGAAATAAAACCTCAAAAAATGAGTCAAAATAAAAAAATTAATGCAATCTGCACTCCGGCAAATTCTAACGCATAAAATGATCTAAAAATGATTACACTGCCATGTATAGTTTTTGCTGCTATAAAACTTTTTTAGTGAAACGATTTTGTCCAACTTTAGCATTAAATATCTCTTTAAAATAATTCTTCGATTTGAAAACTGTCTGCATCAGCGTGTTTATCAAACATTTCGGTATAAAACCACCGATTTTCATATTTTTGTATGCATTATTTTTCTTAATATTAACGAAGAAAGACCTCCGGTCACAAAAAATTCAAAACCGGCGGCGGCGGCGGTGACAGCGGTAGTTACTTCTTTTTAGAATAGAGAGAAAAGAAGCAAAAAGGTTTTTTTGTGTGTGTGTGTTACCATGCGTGGATAAATAAAATTTTCAGTTTCAGAAGGAATGAACGCGAGTTTCCATAACTATTCATTTTGCAAATGGGTAGCTTATTTTTTTCTGGGAGCACGGCAGTGCGTCCGCCAAGTTCGCACAAGCCGTAAGCTACCTTTTCCTGAACCATTTCGGCATACTTTTCACTCCCTCATAACGTCGTTTTAGGAAGAGATATAGAAATTTTTCATTTATACACATGTTCGTATGGTCAAACTGAACTAAGGTTCCACGATTTCATGTTTCTATATTTAGTAGTTTTCGAAATATTAAATTCCGAAAAAGCGCTTTTTTGTCACTGACTCACTTCGCATCATCAAATAACTAAGGTACTTCTAAAAGTCGTAGAATCATGAAATTTCACAAGCAAGTCGGGTTTGTAGCACAATTAACCAGAAAAATCTGAAAACACAGAATTTCCGCCTCTAAACCCTTCAAACAGGGGTGTTCATTTGGCCGTAAACAGTTCCTTAACACATTCAATTGTGCCAATGTTGGTCGCCAAAACTCGATTACAGAGTTTTGAAGAGAGTCACGTGATTTCAAGCAGAATAACATTATATATATATATATGCTTTTCCAAAGATATTTGTTAAGTAGAAAAAATGAATATACCTAAAAATTTTAATCAGTATAGGTTATGATATATTTACGATATTGAAACAATAAAACATTTAACAAAAATAAAACGCAATTCGGTACGTTTCCGATATAGTAGCCTTGGCGAAATACAGAAAATAGCCTTGACGAGAAAAGAAATTTGATAATAACGTATTTTCTGGCAACCTATTTACTGTGTCATATACACAAGCAATTTTTTCCATATGTATACAATTTATTTAATGTAAGGAACCCGTTTATTTATTTTTTATATACCAACATAAATAATTTGTATATAAAAAATAATTTTTTATACATGTATAAATAAAATGTTTATATGTATATAAATACATATATAAATAATATAATAGTTCAACAGGTTTGTTTTCATAGTTGATTATATCATTTGGCAACATATCTCAGTTTCTGAAGTCCGAATTGCGCCAAGATTTTTAAAAAATGCCAAGGTTCCTATAGTGGAAAAATATCCTAATTTCATATGAAAATTTAAAAATCTCCTTTTAATTAAATGAAATGCGTAACTAATAAACTGTCTTTAACGATGTGCGACAGATGCGGCGTCCGAAGTCCGCTTCTAATGTTATTATATTGTATTATTAGCCTACTTACTGTTAATTTATTGTTAATTTTAAATCTGTAAAAGAAAGATTATAGTTATAGATAAGATATGTTGGTCGCCAAAACCCGATTACAGAAAATTAGCCTGAGTTATAAAGGCGTTACATGATTTCAAGCTGAACGAATTTTTATATGCTTTTACAAAAATCTTAATAAGGCAAATCTTTCAGTTTATCTGTCCATCTTTCTATCTTTTACTTCTTAAAACAAATTTGATACTTGTTAGTTATCCCGTCGACCAAATTACTGTCGCCAAATTGTAAGATTAAATGCCAATAATGATTGATCGTAAATGCCACATTCACTTGACTAACACGTGTTTACGTCATCAAGGGATTTTTATTTCGACGTTTTATTAGTATTTTTATTAATTTTATACTAATTTAATTGTTCTTTCATTATTTAAAATAAAAATTTATGTTAATTTGTACAATTTGGTGAATGGTTTGGCAATTTATATAATTTGGCGAAATTGGTCGACGGGATAACTAACAAGTACCACAAATTTTATTAAAGACCGGGAGGCGTCTGCACGGTTCATCACCTCATCGAGTTGACGGCTGAAATTTTAGGATTAGTTAAATAACGATTAGCGTATTGAAATGTAACTGGTCTGCCAAGTCATATCTTTGTGGAAACCACCTACAGACCCGATTTTACGGGTTAATTGGTGGATTTTCCATTGTGTTTTCCTGCACCCATTCCTCCATGTTTCCAAACTTTTGGATGCAGGAAAATACATACAATAGTAAACCTACCAGTTAACCACTAAAATTAGGTCTTCAGGTGGTTTCTACAAAGATATGACTTAACAGACTAGTTGCATTTAAATATGCTAATCTAGTTTTAACTAATCCTAAAATTTCAGCTGTAAACTCGATGAGGTGCTGGTGTGTGCTGACGCCTCCCTGTCTATTATAAATGTCGGAATTCTAATCTCAATAGCGCTCTGGTCAATCTGGCAATTATCCCTACTATTTATGGAACACTATTCCTTTAAGTGCGTTTTAGTGATGTTCATGAACTCATGCATATGCATCATACATATTATACATATGCATATAATACGTAATACATTTGCATCATACATATTATAGGTATGTGTATAATACATAATACATATGCATCATTATGACGTCAGAATAAACATAACATTTTTCGTCGCCAGATTTGAGAATTGACATGGTATATTACCAACTTTGGCGACACTTCGCTAAATGTCGCCAAGCTTGGAGAATATTTGACGCTAGTGGCTATTTTTCAATGAGTGAATTATTAATGCGAGCTATCTATTTTTATTTTTCCGCATATCATCTGAATAGTTAAATGATATAACGTACTAATATTTCCAAAGGGCTAATAGTTTCGTCACTGCCAAAAACCTCTGCTATTGTTATTATATTGTACTGTTATTATACTTACTGTGACCATGTTGTTAATCTTTACACCGCTAAAACTTCTGTATTATATAAAGAGAATTTACTGAAACTATTAAAGCATTGAAACTGTCAGTTCTCGTTATGATTATTACAATTCTATAATATGTAACCTGTTAATCGATATGTGCGTTAGAATGAATCTTCTATAATCCGGTTCCTCGTATTTTAGTTTTCAGGTTTCGAATAAAATTAGCTAAAATCTTAAAACCATGGCACATTGACTAATTCTTCAACACGATCAGATGAGAAGAATGATAGATTTTCAAATGGATCATGGCAGTGAGCCGGTAGACCTTATATTCTTCCGTAATCGAGTCTATTGAAAATGTTAACGTGAAAGAAAATGATATTAGCATCAATATGGTTTAATGCAAATGCAGATATTGTGAAAGGATTTCATAAGACCCATTTCACTTGTACCCAGTCGTATCAGTTAAAATACAACAATTGGCATTGAGCCCAGTTAGATAATATTACTTAATAGGATTAAAATTTTCCGCATTAAAGAACGAATCGTAACTGCTAAGGAAACATGCATACGTGAGTTAAGAGATATTTGTCACGAAAGATGAAATACATAACAATGCAAAATATATGATGTGCTTCCATGATCGTAAAGAGCTTTTGATTTCTCTATCAAAAGCTTCCGACTTGGCGAAAGAATGGGTAAGTAAATTAAATTATGAATAACAGTAACATGATGCAACGTTTAACATGGAATTAATACGGTAAATACTGCTTGCTAGAGGCGGCTAGTACTTTAATATAAAAATAAATAAAGTATAAATTTGTAAAGCTCAATAAAATAAATTTAGGTATTTTTATGTTAGCCGGGCGCAAGTGGCAAATCGCCAACTACTGTTCCCAACTCCATAGTTTATATTGCATTCATTTCATTTAAAGATATATACTTTTCAGTCATCTCATTTAAAATAGATGCATTTCCCTCATTTTATTTAATAGAATATTTAACATAGAAATAAATAAATAAGAAATAATTGTTTCTAATTTACACATGTGAAAAATGAAAACTGCTATTGGCGGAAAAACAAAAGGCTAATGAGGAGATTTGCTCCCGGCTAACATAAAAAGTACCGAAATTTAAGTTTTTTCATATTAATATAGTTTAGAATAACAAACTTGAAAAAACATACAAAAAGTAGTGATATCCCAACAAAAAGTTTTCGGTAAAAAAAAAGCGCCAAGTTCTCCTTAATGTTTCAACCAGAAAAAGTAGTGATATCTGAAGTTCGCACAAGTTAAAAGCCAAACATCCTAAATCTTTCATTGAAAATGGCTTCCTGCGACTTGGCCGTTAATGCCTTCGAGAGAGTTTTTCAAAAAGTTAAAATATGTACAAATGAGCTACATGCCAACTACTATTTTTGATTATTTTAGGCATTTTATGGCACAGAGTACAGAAATAAAATACACATTTGAAAAAAGCATTTAAACAACTTCAGTCTGTTTAAATGCTTAGAAGTTAAAAATAACAAAATACTTGTATTCAGGAGATAATATCCCTAATTGCTAAAACGTAATTAGTATCAGCTTTTAACAGTTTATAAATCGAATACCTCTTAATGTATGCAAACAAAGTATAAAACAAAGTATAATAAAGTGTTCAAACGAAAAAAATCTCTTTCGTCAATACACAAGATTTCAATATTATACAATAAAATATAATGTAACATATTGTGAGATTTGAAGTAAGTAAATTTTGTTTTATTTCTTGGGTTTTACGTTAATGACTTTAGCTTTAGGCCGTACAAAATGGCAATTAAACCACAAGTGGACTAAATGATCTGTAATCAAAACTAATGTTTGCTGAAACTGAATGGTAGTTATCAGAAATCTTTTACTTATAATGTCTTTATGTGAATTTGCCTCTTTGCATTCTAATATTACTTTTAATATTTAAATAATTCATAAATGCGTAATTTCCAATCATTAATTTTGAAATGCTGTTGAAGGCATTAACGGCCAAGTCGCAGGAAGCCATTTTCAATGAAAGATTTGGGATGTTTGGCTTTTAACTTGTGCGAACTTCAGATATCACTACTTTTTCTGGTTGAAACATTAAGGAGAACTTGGCGCTTTTTTTTACCGAAAACTTTTTGTTGGTAATTTTTATTTTCATGCGGAATTATTCCAAGATAGGAAAATAGAAAATAATATAGTTTTGATTTTAATTACTTAAGTGAAAGAGGTTTATTTCATCTTTTATAAAGGGAACCAATAATTCGAGTTTTTATAGTTTTAGTTTCAGTATTTTTATTTTTATTTATTTATTTATTTATTTATTTTTACGTATAAGTATCATTATACTTATACAATTGCACGCATCATTTGAATTGGAAATTAGAGCAGTTTTTTTCAAGTTGGGAAATTTTTTAATATCTCCAACCCCCTAAAAAAACAAAAAATATTTGTAGCTACGCCCCTTCGTAGGGAACGCTATTAACTGCTTCACCTGATTTCAGAAACTCATGGTACTTGACATCCTTCTAATCCCGCCAAATGTTAAAAAAAAAAAAAAAAAAAATTATGGCCATTTTTTTCCCATTCTGACCAGAAAATCAGAGTTCTAACTCTTTACGGCTGCTCTTTCATCTGCACCTAACACATAATTTATAACGGTTGTTTCATAATAATGGAAGCCATCGGTCCATCAAAAGAAAATGATCCATTCCAAAGGTATAAAGTCGAAAAAAAAACTATTTAATACTTTGAGCAGGAAGGAGAGCCTACACCTGAAATTTTCACGACACTCATAGAATCACATAGCTGCCAATTTGTACGGTTTTGTTTCCTCTAAAATTGAATACAAATTTTTGCTCTATTAATCGTTGACAATTGTTAGATTTCGGCGATTAAATTAGGCAAAATTTACTGGTAAGTTTTAGTGATAAGAAAAAAAATTTAGAAATTGATAGCTATGCAGTAGCATAATGCAAAAAAAAAAAAAAAAAAAAAAAAAAATGGAAATGTACATCAAAGAAATGTTGCTAGCACCATAAAAATGAATGAATTAAGTCAAAATTTATATTTCATCTCCTTAGTGGGTGACGATTTGTGTGAATCCGGTTTATCCGAGGTGAGCTTGGTCCATATTAACTCGTATAATCGGGACTCTACTGTAATTGGTTTTCGAATCTTGACTGTGTTGAGTGACAGTTAATGGCATATTTATAGTCATCTTGACAGAAATTTTGGAGGGGGATCAAACCCTGGTGATCTCCCCATTGGCCTTGTCAACCTTTGATGTTGCGTTAGGACATTGTCCCCGTAAGTTTCCACAAGTATACGACGGCTTTCACTTGCGTTTTTCTTTTGATTTAGCAAGAAAAGGAATACGTACCGCACTTTATTTGGCTGGAAACTTGACATGTTTACCACACTAAAAAAAGTATGGGACGCTAACTCGAGAACGCTTAAACATCGATGGCATTTTGAAAGGTACTGTCATAGCTACAAAATGACATAAGAAGTTGGACCAGCGCCCCCTAGTATCTAGGGGGCGCTGGTTGGACTTTGAATCAACTCTTTTTCCAGCGCCATCTCTTGGGGAAAAAAAGAGCAATTTAACAAATTACAACGACCATTTGGAAAATGATTTTTTAAAAGACTAAAATTTAAGACGTATAAAATCGCACGGAGTTGATCATACATTACGTACGCCATGAATTAAACATTAATAGTGTTATGACGCGTAAAAATTCCAAGCGACAAAAATCGCCTGCGACTCGTACGTATTTTATCCACCTAAAACTCACGTATTATCCAAGCATTTCATTGGCTGTTCGGGAAAAGGCTTTTCCATCGTCAGATTTCCAAGAAATCTGACGGCCAATTTTAAATGAAATTTATTTCTTGAACTTCTAAACATCCCACGCTATTACTTTTTACACCGTCGTATAGAGAAAAAAATGTGCTTTTAAATGCAATTTGTTTGAAAGCTGTATCTGAATATCTGTAATCTGTACATCTATCTGTGTCTATCTGTAAATTTGTTTCTGAGTTATTATTATTTTTTTTTTTTTGTAGATTTTATTACTTTTTTGTCATAGTGGCAACAGAAGGTATCCATCTCTGTTGAAATTAAAGGGAAATACAGATTACTGCCAATCAGAAAACGAATAAAATGCAGATTAAACCAATAAAAAGCTTCAGATATGCTTTTGATTTCCTACCCTGACGAGAACAATAACCATTTTTCCAAATGGTTAAAAAAAAAAAAAAAAACAGAATTATTAATCGCAATCACCACACATAGTATCAATTGCATTGCAATCCGAACAGAAGACATGGACACTTCAGAACTATATTGGGAAGTGTCTAAGACGTACAATTCCGGCTTATCCTAAAATGGTTCAAAATGGGTATAGTTTCCCTTCATTACCTCCGTGAGGCACAGAGTCAATGAGATTATTGAGGAGGATTTGGGGTATTCTCTCCCATTCTTGTAGAAAGGAGTTTTCCAATTGCTAAAATCTTTTGTTTTTCTTAAGAGGAGGGCGGGTATAATAAGCTACAGCACCCCTTCTTCCTTATAATATGTACCAAATACGTTTGATTGAGTTCATGCTTGCGAAATATGCCGGCCAATCCATCCCAAAGACGAAATGCAAGTCTGACAGTCTTAACCCGATATTATGGATCGTTCAGTGATCCATCCTAGATTATATACAGATCCATTGCGTGTTATACATCAATAGCACACAATAAATTTTACCCTATAGCTTAGGATTTGAATGAACGGATAAAAATTATAAATAAAGAAAAATCAGGGAAAGTTTTTGTCAGGAGAAGAAAAAAAAAAGAATTTAATATTTTTGTAAAACTTTCAAAATCCGATAATACAACTTATCTTTCTTATGTTTTTTTTTTTTTTTTTTTTTTTTTTTTTTCTGCTCAAACAGGTGGAATCGACTGTTTTTGACACTCACGCAGTTCAGAATATCTTGCGAGCTTGAAGTAAGTTCATTTTAGAAAAATTAAAACTAACACGTAAATAAAATTCATGAATTGTTTCTAACTTAATAACTATTTGCATGCTACGTACCATTTTACCACAGATTTTTTTCATCATATTTAACCACAGAAAGATATTATAAACTCTTTGAATAAACGAAGCTAGTACGAATTTTGCGACTTAAATATGAAATAGAAATTTGCTTATCTTAAATAGTGGTGGCAGACTGTCCAAGGAGTTATACGCACCTAATTACACGCTTCGAAGGAGTTATATTAACCTTTTGGTCATAGTTTTTTTTACCAGAATTTTTAGGAAATTAAACAACAACAAATGATATCTTGCATCACATATTGATAACAGAAGACTTTGCAACAATATTGTTAGGAAGCTTAGTTTTCGACATACATGGGAGGAGACACTAACTAAACTATCATCTAATTCCAACTAAATAATCAACGAAACTGGAAACCGCAGTTACGCCCATAGACAGTAATACATTAGAATTCTTCTGTGCAGCCTAATAATAGACTATCTATAAGTTTTTATAGATGCCACATAGTTTACTAAAACTCAATTATTCAGCTGGAAAACGCATAACGCCACTGAAAGCGCTTTTCCTCCAACTTTGAAATGGCCTATTTAATTTGCATGTTAATCTAGACAACAAAAGTAACGATGGGAAAGGTTCCTAAATTTAATAAAATAAATCTAAGATTTTAAAACAACTTTTTTTTCTAAAATTTGTCTGTTTTAACAATTAAATTTTGCTTTAATTTGTTTTTCTTTCTTTTTTTTTTTTTTTTCTTTTTAGTTCCTCCCAGTCTACAAACCCTCAGGTATTGAAAAGCAAAATCCGAGGCTATTCGCCACCAATGTGCGGCACTATATTTCAAGGTATCAGTTTTGCTATAGAAATAAAAGTACAATATATATTTTTTTTTAAAAGAAAGAAAGAAAGAAAGAAAAGAAAAGAAAGAAAGAAAAGAAAAGAAAGAAAGAAAAGGAAAGGAAATTCCCCATACTTTTTTATTTCCAAATAGATGCAGAGGAAAACGAAAATAACCATTCAAATGGAAATTATGTCTTCTTTAAATGTTTATTAGGAAAAAAAAAAAAAAAAGCTCACTGGATTGTTTCCATGCAATCAGACCTCAAATTTCTTTCTGAAAAATGACTTAAAGCTATAGCCGTGGAATGCATTTGTTTCAAATTTGCCATCAGAAAATGAATTTTTTTGTAGTATATTATTCTAAAATGATGTTTTTACGGTTCCGTACTTAAAAAGTAAAAACGGATCCATTATAAGATCACTCCTGTGACTGTCTGTCTCTCGCAGCCATTTTACTCGTAGTCTATGGAACGTGGAAAGTTCAACTTGGGGGAAAGTAATAAAAACTATTGACCCGCATATTTACAGATTATTAATCATTCACAAATTTATTTAGGAAAAATGTTGAGGGCTAATTAAGTTACTTGAAAAAAAAATCTTATCTTTGTATATCGTAAGGGGTATTGTGTGAAAGCTTTCGAAACGGTGAATTCAAAAATGCATTTATTTTAATTTTAGGTATTATATTTTCAGAAATATCGTCGAAAATGTAGTGCAAAAATATGTCCCTCCCCCTCTCTATTTTCGAATCTACTGAAACTAAAATTATGAAAAATTTAGAGGTGGTAGACATTAATTTAAACCTTGCAGGAAAATTATAGCGATTTACCCTCTCATAGTTTTTGAGAAAAGCGCATTTTTCCGTTACACACAAATTTCGATTTGCAGGCATTCAGCAAGGTGTTGAGAAGCGCTGGAGGTACCGTCGTAGCAGAAGTATAAAAGCATTGTTTATAATGATTATCGAAAAAATATTCGGTAATTAGCCGAGATATTAAGCCTTAAAGATACGGACGGTTTGGACATACAACGACAGGGGCGGCTTATTCTATGTACCATCGGGTTTTAAAGCCTAGATAACAACTTATAATGATATATTTGTGTAATGCAATGCCTAGTAGCAGTATAAAAGCAATAAACGCCAAATTTTTAAAAATTTAATTAGATTACACTAATTTACAATAACACTAATTTAATTAGAATTAATCACATAAATACTATAGGATTCGCGAGTAGTTTGCATCGAGTGGATATCTCAATACGCCTCCAGTGTCTTTAAAAGTTAATTAAAACCTCTCTGGAAATACTAGGCACGGACCAAGGTGACTTGCAACACTGCGACCTCCTTTCGAAGCGCGCTTAGCACAATGGCAAGTTTAAACATTGTACAAGGATTTTGTTTTAGCTACACTGTAAAAAGAAAAGATTATTACTACTAATTTAGTTTTATGAAATGCCAAATAAAGTTTAAATGTGCACTACTTTTATTGTCAGTACCGAATTAAGTTAATCATAAACAGATTAAGATAAGATTTAAAAAAAAAAAGTGTTTTACAGAATAGCAATATTTGATATTATTTAGGCTGAATATATCTTTGAATTTTTATGGTATACCCATTCAAACTTTTCTAATATATACAGCTATACTCAACCCTACGTTGTATAATTTTTTACAAAGTCTTATTATTCTTTTAGCAACGTTTTTTTTTTTTATTTATTTTTATTTATTTATTTATTTTTTTTTTTTTTATAATACAGTTAATAATTCATAGATTTATTGTACGGAAACCTCTGAGCGCGAGTAATACCCGCACTTTACCGTTTTGTTTTCTTTGATTGACCAAATATTTCTGAAATATATACATTATTATTATTACGAGATGTTACAATATTAGAGAAACTATCAAACTCTGAATAAAACTGCACAATCTGTGAAGAATATACAGAAAAGAATGAATAAAAAATTTTAATTTTCTGATGAGAAATTTGAAAAATACAAATACCATGGCCATATGCATAATATGGCCATAGATTTAACATTGAACAGGAGAATTAGAGGTCTGAGTAACTACCTAATGTTACTTCAAAAAGTTCTCCCCTTCATCAGTTATAATAACTAGAAATCGGGGTTTTTCTTTGTGTCGTTAATAACCAAAGACCGATGTTAAAGTTTTGGGGACCCAAGATTCAGCACTTTTTTTAGCCCCCATCAAACAAAAACAGCAGCTAGAAAATTCAGGAACGGGTGCGTAATTGCAACACGAAAGACATCACACACTAGGAGAAAATGAGACTTATGAGACAATTGTGCATACATACCTATAATTTTTTTCATTAGCTATTACGATGGTGTGGCCAGTCAGCCAAAATCTTTTTATTGTTATTATTTTTGAGGAACTAATTGCTGAAAACTTATTTTTAAGAATTTTTTTCAAATCAAATAGATAATTTCAAAATCATTTTACTCACATTTGGCTTCCGTTTGTGATGGGCTCAAGGTCGTGGCTTAGTCAGTCTATGTGGTAATCAGGTCCTCAGGGGCGCGCCAGCAGTATCCAGCGCCTGTGTGCAGAATTTCAGTTGGCGCCCTTCCCCCCCCCCCCTACTCCACACCACCACCACCACCACCCCACCCCTCCGAAAATAAATCTTTATTTAAAAAATTCTTTGAGTATCTATAACAGCATAACTACCATCCTGCTGGAGTTTTATCCCAGATCAAATAAAGTTTCTTGAACCAGAAATTTTTTTAATAAAATGTATCTTGTTTCTATAGGGTTCGTATTTTATTTCATTTATTTCATTTATATATTACAAAATTTTTGGTTCCAAACATTTAAATTACTCGAAAAATAAAGAAGGTTGGCAGCTATGTAAATAAAATTCGAAACACAATAAAGACTTGTGAAAATGAAACCTGTCTGTATCAGAATCCTGCATTAAATGGTAAAATTTCACTACCCCAGACAAAATAATACAATACAATAACAATAGATTGCATCCATACTAATGAAATAAAGAGGTTTGCCATCTCTAATTTGCATATCGATATTAATATAAAAAAAAGATGTTTGCCTTTACTCTGCATGTGTTAGCGATGGCTAAGAAAATCTACGGAACATAGAGATCTGAAAATTTGAATAAGGATAGGCGATGGTAGGTTCAAATGCACCTGAGGATCAGATTTTTCATTTTTTGATAATTAGCCGAAATATAATTAAAAGCCATAATGATAATCGCAAAATGACGAGCTTCCTTTCTTCAAAGTAATCATGCCTTTACATTTCTTCAGACTGACGAAGGGGCAACATTCGATTTTTACTGCATTTTGAAATTGCGATGGCCGGGTCCCCGTAGAGTTAAAAAAAAAAAAATTGTCTTATCTTTTTCCAATTCAAATGGTACCTTTCTTTCGTTACTCTTTCAAAAAACCTTTTTATTTGGCCACGATTCACGTCAGTTTTCAAGTTTTTCCATTTTTCTGAAGTTTCAAAATTAAAAAATTAAAAAAAAAAAATCCTATTAATGCATTCTTGGTACTTTTCCGTCTGGTGTGAACAAATATTAATATTTAGTACTATCTCAAAAAAAAACTAAGTCATTTCAAGGATTTGCCTGAGATGTTTTTCTCTCAGTGCAAATTTTCTCAAGCTATCGTTTCCCGTCTCAGTGATATGTGCTTGTGCTTTGAATATCATTTCGCGTTTCAAAAATTGAGGGGATGATACACATTTTATATTATTTATGTTTTATCATGAATTTTTGGTCAGAATTGAAATTTTTATACATCTAAATGCCAGAAATTAAATACAAATTCGAGATTCACTTGAAAAATCAGGCCGGAGCGTGGATATCCCCGCCCCCCCCCCCCGGTGTACGCTGCAGAAGACAGTGGGGCCCTCAACTCCATCTACGTTTGGATAAATTTTCATTTAAAAATGAAAAATCATACAAATCCGAGCTTGTACCCTGCCGAAGGTAGCTCTGCTGACAACATGAAGCTCGTTTGGAAAGATTTTCGTTTAAAAATATAAAATCAAAACAAACCGGAGCAGCATATGCACGGAACGGTGCATATGCTGCTCCGTGCATATGTTGCTGAAGACATTGTCCCCCCCCCCCCCATCTCTTGGTTCGTTTGGAAAATTTTTCGTTTAAAAATATAAAATCATTCAACGTTTGATTTTAGACTATTTAAGGTTATTATAATTTGAAATGGCGGGCAGGTCGGTTTGTAGGGCATAAGCACGGGAATTTAAAACTATTTTTATAAATCTATATTTTTCCATTCATAATACGGCTATCATTGTAGTTCCTAACTTATTTATGTCTAAATTGAACTTTTTTATTTTTTTGCCATTCTAGTCTCTGAAGCGTCTAAGGTTATATCTAAAGCTAATAAGTACTCATTTTTCAATGCTTTCAATTTCATGTTCTGTATTTAAATGAACAAATCTTATAATCATCACAATTATTTATTCAGTATGTGATTAGACAAGAGCGAACGAAGGGAGTGCAGGGAAAGGTCGCTTCTCTCAATCTTTGAAAAAGTAAGAATTTATCGCCAAATTCACCCTATTTTCACCATACCCTCCCCATTAACAAAAATTCAATTTCCGCTATGATGTTAGGTACAGAGTGCAAGATAAAAAAGTATTTGTTCTGCACGAAAATCTATGGTTTAAAAAAACACAATTTTTGCCCAATACATAATAGTTTCTACAGACGTGATCATTTGTAGGAGCGCTGAAAAAGTATATTGCTTCGGCCACCTAAAGTAGACTTTACTCTAGAAGCGTAAAACTCACAGTGTTAAACCTACGACACGGAATGCCATAACTTTCACAAACGGTTGATGCTTCATTTTACCAATTAAAATTTGCTCCATAGCTGACGTCAGTCTCTCCTATCTAAAATCTGTACATAACAGCACACTCATACAAGTTCTGGTTTTATATTGTTTCTCTATTCAGGGTAGAGAGAGGTTTACCCGGCTCGGAAAAATGAAAGCACACTTTTAAACGAATCGAGCTGAGAAGGCGGAATAAAGACATTTTTTTTTTACTAATTTTTTTAATGATAAAGAGAATTTTTTAAAAAAATTTTAAGGGCAATTTTGACAAATTTTTTTAAATTAAAAAAAAATTAATTTTTTTTTGTCGTAAAGACAATTTTTTTTAAATTAACGGACATTTTATTATTATTTTTTAATTTTTTAACGGCCGGTAAAAAATTAAACGGACCAGCCGCAGCTGAGCCGATAGAAAAATTAGACCATATCCAGCGTAGAGATCGGCATCGGACAGCTATATCGTGCCTGACACCGGGCTTAATTTTTTTCAGCAGACTCGGACCGGGTTGAGGCTTGCATTTTTCTTCTACATAGTCAAGCCGGGGCGAAATTGGACTTAATTGTTCCCAGGACGTGTCAGGCAGGCAATATATTTTGTAAAAATAGTAATAGCTATAATAAACTTCTGTTAACGGAATCACTGTAAATATACCTTAATAAATTACAGAGAAATATTTTCAAAAATCTACTGTTTATAATACAGCTTCAAAAGTTATGATGTTTTTTTTATCTTTCTTTTATTCTACACTACATTAATTTTTTCAATGAATCTTTATTTGAATTTTGAAAAGTCTAAGTAAAGATTAATGTTGTTATTGTGTAATTACTGTCTTGGAAAAACATAGCAATATAACATTTCTTCGTAAATATGTATGCAGTATTCTTTAAAAGAATTTTAATTGTTAAGAAAAATCGGAATTTTTGGCCTGACTTAATTTATTTTTGAACGGGCTGGGTCGGGTCTGTTTTCACTAAATTTTGTACAGGACGGGTCGCGAAATGCAAAAATATAAACGGGTCGGGCCCTGGTCTGGAATAATCCAGGTCTGTCCAACGCGTCTCTCGCGGTCGCTATGGTGGTCCCCCATTCAAAATCTTTCTATTAGTAGCTGTTTTTAGAATTAAAAATCCACTTTAAAGTAATGTTTTCTTTAAATTCAATAATATTTGAATGGGATTATTTTAATTGTTACCAATGCCCGTTATTTAGTGTTAATTGTATTATATTATTAATTTGTTATTTAGTGATTAAGAATTCACTACTGCAACTTCACTTACAAAACTTTTGAGATAGGTTGGCCTTCTGAAAAATGTAATGTTAAATTACTATGATTGATATTATTTCTGCAAATTATTTTTAAATACAGTTTCTGAGTTGTAGGGGTCTTATGGCTATCACCGTGATGTACATGCATCATATAAGACGCTTGTGACACATAAGTCTACCACTATTCGTGGCCTGATTATCGCAGGGGACATTTTTACCAGTGTTTCCGAATTGTAATTGTCATCTTATTTATGACAGAAACAGAGCTGCCATGTCTCCGGCTTTTCGGATACCAGTATTTTAATGAAGAAAATGTTGTTTTATTTAATTGGAACATTTGGTCAATTTAAAAGAACCAGAAACCAGATTTTCTCTAAGATACAAAGCCGGAGACTTGGCAACTGTGCAAAAATTCTGCAATAAGAAGAAGATTGCTATTTAAAAATAAAAAATAAACCAGTGGAATTTACCCCCTGTGGTAATAAAACTGTACTATGCTTTATCACTACTACAGTGAGACAACAGTGTTGCATGTTTTCAGCCAGGTGAATTATGGAGCCTTTCATTATTTGCAACTACATGAGATGCGCCTTTTTTCATTGAAAGGTTGAACAGGTCTACGTCTAAATCACAGGAGACTCAGAAATAGAATAAAACGAAATAAATAAATAATAATAAAAAAAAGAATTAAACATCTATAAAAAGTTTGTCTCTGGTAAATATACAAAACATAATTAAGATGTCGTGAAAATGTAATACATTTTAGCTTAATTAAACTAGAGATTTTCTTAAAGTATTTGCTCCTCAACTGAAACCTTTGGCGCCTTTATTTCTTCGGCGCCTGTGTGCGCCGCACACTTTGCACACTGGGTCGGCGCGCCCCTGCAGGTCCTGTTAATAACTTCATGGTAAAATCTCTGTAGATTCATTTCTATTAATTTACTCATCAAACAATTTTTATTTTCTCTGTTCAGCTGGACAGGCTGTCCTGTAACTCATTTTGCAGTGGAAGATGCCCCTTTCCTGCAAGTTGCAAGGAATCTTCAGTTGCCACTAACAGCACCAGTAGTCAAATTTCTTCGAGCTAGGAAAGCGATCGGGTAAGTATTATGGAATCTATAATTTAGATTGAATCATAATAATATGATTCTGAACAATGTCCCTGCCTAAGATTAGGATAAAGGGTACCTATAAAGTGTAGAATTCTTTAATACATGGGAATTTTTCCAGAGAGAAACATTCGCCTTGCATACAATATTTCAAATGAAAATCAAATTTCAAATTAATTGCTTAAAAGGCGCAAATGCCAACCTAGTGAAAAAGATTCCATGCCGGGACTCAAACCTGGGTCATCAGTATAGCGCACTGACATTCTACCGACTAAACCACATGGAAGGATGCCCAACCTGGAACTTCTCACTATATTGCATGTTGCCAAGGCTACAAACGCTGCACAAGATGGAATATTTTTCTGTTAGCCACCGACATAGGGCAAACACGAAACTTAATTGTATGCAAAGCGAAGGTTTCTCTCTGGAAAAATTTCCATGTATTAATATAGTTTCAGTCGATGCTGGATTTATTTAAGTTTCGTGTTTGCCCCATGTCGGTGGCTCACGGAAAAATATTCCATCTTGTACTGCGTTTGTAGCCTTGCCAACATGTAATAATGAGAAGTTCCAGGCTGGGTATCCTTCCATGTGTAAAAATAATACTGTCATTGTATGTTTGTTTAACGAAATCTTTAGAAAGTTATTTTATTTTATTAAATTACAGAGAAATATTTAAAAAAAATCTACTTTTCTCGTCTTTATAGAGCTTCAAAATTATGATTTTTAGCTGTTATTTCTTTTATTTTAAACTGCATTATTCTTCCTAATGAATCTTTATTTGAATAATTATTTGTAAATAAGTAATATTATTATTATTATTATTTCATATTCCGTGGCTAACGGACATATAAGCTGAAAAATGCTGTATTTTTGCATATGTATAAAATATTCTTTTTAAAGAATTTTAATTATAGTTTTAGTATAATATTGATTAAGAAATGTCGTTTTTTTAAAATTGCAAATAGAGTCGGGCAGGGCCATGAATTGAAAAAATAAAATAATAATAATAAAATAAATAATAAATAAATAAACATGAAGGGCCAGACTCAGGCCTGAAATTTTCGGACCGTTCAGCAAAAGAAAAAACTTTCTAATTGTGAAATGTTGTCTATAGATGTAATATAATATTTTTAAAAGTGCAAGTTTTCAAAAAAATTATTTAGGAGACTATTTCATTAACATAATCTTATTTCCTACCTTATTTTGAATACTTGAAATTTACATAGCCTATTTATCCCAAACAGGCAAAAAAATAAATAAATAAATAAATAAATAAATAAATAAATAAATAAAGTGCATTTCAACCCTTTTGGGATACCCTGTATATCGATAATTTTTTTAACGAAATTTACTATAGAAGAAAATTACTACACACTGCAGATATGGGGCATTCTCACAATCTTTTGACTTTCGGGAATAAAAATCGGGTGAAATTAAACTTGCTAAAATAACATTTTAGTCTGATAAACTAATGCCTTAATGATTCAAAATAAAGAAAAAATAGTCAGCAGCGAAAATTTTTTTATTTAACTGAGGTTTAAGTTAAACTTGCGAGTTTAATTTTTCTTACTATTTTACCACTATAACTTTCTATTTTCTTCTAAATTTTTACTTGTAATGAATTTGTATAGCACCCACAGGACATTCAAATAAGGAATAATAACAATATAGTATTTTTAGTACAAAATTTTGGCATAACATTGTCTTAAAGAGGTGTTAAAGAAGGGACGGAAGGGAAAAAAAAGGGGGATGGTATAGGAAAAAAGGGACGGTAATGGAAAAAAAGGGATGGTAAGGATGGTACGGTAAGGAAAATTACCACTATTTTTAGGCAAATCATGTTAAGACTAAGTGATAGTCACAATGTTCATTGATTTTTAGAAACAGTTATTTACATTGGATTAAATAAAAAAAAAAATTAATTTACCTCGAAAAGTGCAGGAATAAACCTTGGGGACGGTAAGACTATCAATAAAGCCACGATGCTTGAAACTGATATTTAAATGCTGATTTAAATTTTGCAGTAAATTTCCTGTCAAAGAATTTTAGCCATTCTTTCTCTACCATACTTCTGCATGAGAAAAAAGTTGACAAAAATTCTGTGACTGCATCTGAAGTGATTTTCTGTGTAATTTAACAAGAGGGACGGTAAGGAATCTAACACTCAGGGACAGAGTTAAAAAATAATATCAACCGTAAAAATGTGTGCAGGTTAATTTTTTGCTACATATTTATATAAAACAATAGTCTCAGTTTCGGTAGAAAATTACATCAAATTACTTTTATTGAAACAGTTTTATACAGACAGCTGCAAACTTAAAAATCAGCATCAGGGACACGGGACGGTATGGGAGTTTTCCTGGTATTTGGACCCCCAACGTCGTCCAAAACTTATTTATCTCGTTAATATTGTTATGCAATCATGCAATGGGATGTTCTCCAGTATATGGAATTAAAAAAAACATAAAAAAAACATAAAAAAACACAAGAATATGTACTAAAATAAAAAATATTATTCAGGGACTTAAAAGCCAAAAGATTGTGAGAATACCCCATATCTTAATTGTATACGATATTTTAATAATGGTGGGCAACTTAAATGGTAATTTAAGTTGCATTTCCTTTTTCTAAATAAAGGTTTCTATAGAAATTTATTTTCAAATTCTCATATTTCCTGCCGTTATTATATTTGTATGATGTGTGTTATATGCATGATTAAAATATATATATATATTCGTATTAAAAACAAGATGTGCATTACATACGAATGTGCATTAAACATGGCATAGTGACTGCAAACTAAAATGTGCACCTTACTTGAATTTCATCTTTCGTTTTCATTATTTTCATGATTTAAATTACTTTTTTCCTGTATTCTTCCGATGGTATAATTTATTTTCTAATCTTTTGAAAGAAAAACATTTATGTTTTCAAATAAAGAGAAAGAAATTAAGAATTCCCGGAATTTGTTCCTTTATGATTTCCTAAAACAGTCTTAAAGCGGAAAATAAATTGATTTTATATAGAAATAGCAGAAATATCCAACTTTCTTTATTTCTAGGAATAAAAATTATTTTAGCCTGGTTTCTAAAAATCAAATCATTTATTTTCCGCTGTTATTATTGGGTATTGTTACAGAGACTATCATTCATTCGAATCGAGTTTATACAATATTTTCCTTATAAAATAATTATTTGATTTTTAATAAAAGATTGTAATGGGTTTTTGATTCCTGCCATTTTAATTTAGGCTTATCTAAGTTAATCCTTTGATATCTAAAATCATATCCGAAAAAGAAGAAGAAGAAAAAAAAAAGTAACTGCAACAGTAGACACTTTAGAACATTTTTCACCTCTTTTTAGTAGTAACGTTATTAGATTTGATGACCGGGGACCAGTATCGCAATTCTTCAATTAACTCTTTCTGTATACACAACCGTGCTGCAAAAATTATACTTTAAACATTTTCCGCACAAAATTATTTTTTATTTTCTCGTAGAGCTTAAAAGTGCCAATAATGGCACGATAAACTTAGTAGTGAACATCTATCTGTTACAATACCAGGCACCTATCTGTTCCAGTACTGAACACCTATCTGTTCCTGTAGCGGATATGTTTGTATTTTTGAAGAAAATGTCAGATAAAAGGCTAAATAGCTAAAAATAAGTATTTTATTAACAAAAGGTGTTTGTTGTTACGTTAATGAGTTAATACAATTAAAAAGATAACAAACTTGCATATAAAAGCTGAAAAAATAGAAAATCTCTTAAAAGTTTAATAATTTTGTAGCACGGTACATTTTAATAGCAGTGTTTATGCAGCTTGCAGCATTCTATTGCAATTAAGTCTTAACGCGTAATTTGAATTTTATCGCATTATTGTGTAGTAACATTAAAAAAAAACTTAGCCTAGCTATAGCCGTAGAATACTAAGTCTACGCACAGACTTGAAAAATAACGGCCGTCGTAGGCAGACTTTTCTCAGCGTTAAACCAGCATTTTGAATTTAGCTACCACTATTTCCGAATAGTAATATTCGCTTATTTTTCTGCGATTAAATGAAGCTAAGATTACAATTCGGAAATAGTAAACTTAAATAAACGGAATTTTAGGATTTAGAAAAATTGCTGCCTTGTCGACGTGAAACACTCTCCTTAAATCTTCAAACATTGAGTGAAGGCCATTTTCTGACAGTTAACTGTGGACCTTCTTGGGCCATCTAAAATAAATCATTAAGCCATTTCCCAACGCAATAATGATGAGTTGAACATATTTTAATGATATGTTAATTTGCAATTATGCAAATATTCTACATGGAAAAGGTGCAATTGTTTTTACTGTTTGTTTGCTTTATTTTATTTTATTTTATTTTATTTATTTATTTATTTATTTATTTTTTTTGAGGGATTTGGCCAGCTTTTTTGAAAATTTCCTGAATGTGAGGCTGAAAGAAGCGATAGGGCACACATGAGCAGCGAATTCAGGACCTGTTGATTTACTGTATAAAACCCTAAAAAATCTGTTGATTTTATACATATACAAAGTGTTTCAAAATTATTAATAGAAATGTTTAAGAATGGTAACATATTCCAAGACAAACAATTGTAGCATCAGTACTTTTGATTGAATAATTAATTGCAATCCTGGTATTTTATACATATAGAGGAAGTTTCAGAATTATCAATAGAAATGTTTAAGAGTGATAACTCACGTCAAGTCAAATATTGTCGCATCGGTACTTTTGATTGAGTAAATGAATTGTAATTCTGTTTTTTTATAGAATTTTTTTGTTGTTGTTTTGACTTATATTATTTACCCTTGAACGTTTGCTAATATTAATAATTTTCAGGCACCCTGTATAAAATATTGAAATCTCTTATTTTCAGATCTAATAAATAATTTTAGTTAGCAATGCTATTTAGACCATTCTTCTGACCATATTGACGTTCATGGGTGCTTGCCGGAAGAATGAAATATAGGGAGGGGAAGATTTCAAAAGAGGTGTTCTTGTGTCCTCCTGTCTCGATTTGGTTATCTTTCTTTTAAACAACAGCAAGTTGAGCTTTTACCAAAATGAAAGTCTGGGGAAACAATGTTTTCAAATGGGAAATCACTTTTAAAACTTCTGTTAAACTTGAGGGTTTTTTTTTTCCCCTTAATGGAGAATACAAACATGAAATAGGCTAAACTAAGGACTTTTTGCCACAACCGCCATGAAATGCAATTTTAAACAATTATTAATATTAATTACATATCTTTGTCTGGGGTGTCTGCCTGAGATAATTTTCTTTATCTCTGATGATTTTGAAAGAAAAAAATTGAATTTATTCTCCGCAAGAAGAGCCCAGTAGCGTAGTGGTCAGCACGCCTGTCTGCCACGCTGCAGGTCGCGAGTTCGGTTTCCGGCTGGGCAAGGTTGGTTGGTTGTATGGGGTTTTATGGCGCAAAGTCCCTGAGGGGACATGCTGCGCCAAAAAAGACTAAAAAACACAATGTAAATAAAAGAAATGAGAAAAACAATCTGGATGAGATCCCACCCAGATGTAGACAGAGACGTGTAGAAGTGTAAAATATTTAATTAAAAATAGTAGCGTAAAAAAGTTAAAAGTAATTCAATGCAAGAGCAGCCTGGATGGGGTTCCCATCCAGATGTCACAAAGGTGTAACAGAAAACTAGGTCGTGTAACCAATGAAAGCAATAAAAATCATATTTCAAAATAAAATCCAGCATGTTTTAAAAAGGTAAAGAGTGCCCCATGCGGTGTTTCCCCAATGAGGTTTGTCAAGATTGGTGATGATGAATTAAAGCAAATTCTGTACAGGTGCCGTAGGCCCGGACAGTCAGTTAAAATATGATGAATGGTCAGGTAATCAAAATGACAATGTGGACACATGGGTGCATCCTCCCGAAGTAAAAGATGTTTATGAGTGATCCTTGAATGTCCAATTCTCAGACGGGTAAGAAGAACATCTGCTTTCCTTGGGTAACTCGAAGGCCAGGTCGTGATTGTTGGTTTGATGTGGTACAGTTTATTATTACATTCTGAATCCCAACTTTCTTGCCAATTATTATGAATAAAGTGTCTTATGAGTAGTTTAACGTCTGAGAATGGAATTTTATGTTGTAACGGATTCAGAGCACGTTTTGCTGCCTCATCAGCCTTCTCATTTCCAGGGATACCCATGTGCCCAGGTACCCAGCAAAATAAAATGTTATAACCACGTCTTATCAGTTTATTATAAAGATCCAAGATGGCCGAGACATAGGGGTGCTTATTAAATGATTTTATTGCATCAATAGAGCTTTTCGAGTCAGTATAAATGATGAAAAAAGTCTTATGATGATGAGCAATGTGCAACATGGCTCTCTCAATTGCTATTAATTCGGCCGTAAACACAGAAATAGAAGGGTGTAGCCGATAACTGAAAGTGGTATTATCAAAGAAAACACCACAACCAACATTATCTCTACACTTTGATCCATCAGTATAAATATCTGTATAGTTATTGTAATCAGAGCGGTGTGCAGCAAATAACTGTTGAAAGACAGTAGGTGCTAAGTTCTTTTTGTCATAATCTTTAAAAGGATGGAGGGTGGTAATATTAAGAGTTTTCCAGGGAGGGAACGTGTGTAATGAGCATGGGCTCACCTCAATATTGCTTAGATTGCTATTGTTAATAAAATTTCTCACTCTGACTCCAAATGATGGAATGCAGGATGGTCGGTGCTGATAAAGCATATCATTGTCTGCATTTAAAATATTTGTATGACCGGCTGGGCAAGGTTCACTGAACCTTTCATCCCTTCGGGGTCGATAAAATGAGTACCAAGCTTGCTTGGGAACTAAACACCGAGGGTCTCTCGCTGGGCTGACCACCTGGCCGGGGTATATGCTGCATAGCACCTTGGGGCCCAGGGTCAAGTAAACAGAGTCGGGGCTCTGTAAGGCCTGATCCTTCTTGGATCGTACTGCCACAGGTTTAGTTTTTTATTCACTGCAATTGAAGTGATTTACCCACAAGCGTAAACAAACACCAAGCGATAAAAAATCAAAGAAATTTTCGTCAGGAGTGTTCTGCTCTCCTAAAACTTTCGTTTAACATATTTTTTAAACACATGAACATAAAATTAAGCTAGTTATAACTTACGAGTATGTTGCACGGGGCTGTTTTCCCTGACAAAAAATTCTTGGTTCATTTTTGTCTGGGTGTTTAATTATTTTAAGACACTTGGGGTGAATAAATTTTACTCCCCATTCCAAAGTAATCATACATAAAGAAAATCTAGTTAATTAAATTTCAAAATTCAGGAAGGTGCGATTGCTCTTTTCTGTCCCCTACCCTACTCCCACCCTTGCTGCACATTATGGGAGTATTAGCAACTAAAAATATCTTTGATAACATCACTATCGATGTTATTTGATTGAAGTTATAATATTTCACAGAAATTACCTTTTCTATTTAGACGTCAAGATCTGGATCCGGCAGAAGAACTTAAATCATTGTACGAAAGAAATATTCATGTTCAAAATTTTAAAGGTGACACAAACAAAATAATTGAGTATTTGGGAATCAACCGATGTCCTGAAGCTTTAAAAGACTTTTACCGCACATTCAATCAGGTAATGACCATCATACTTTTCATATTATATATTTTTCGTAATTAATGCTAAAACTACTGGCTTCTTGTTTTCAGGGTGGTACATTGTGTACTTAGCTGAAAGCTTCAATATATGTTTGCCATGCCACCACTTGTCTTAGTCAATCGCAGACATCTGCGTTTAAATCCCTCAGTTTAAAAATTTCTAATCTAATTTAGTAGTGACAAACGTATAATTTTGACAATGTAATACAGGGGTCAAATGACCTCGCCGTGCTAATGTTTAGTGTTCAAAAGCTTAGTTATTTTCTAATAAGTATACAGGATGTCCGTAATTAAACGACCCTATTGTAAAGTTGTCTACAGCCGAAACTATTATTCAGAAAGTTGTGTTTTGTGGAGGACATGATGAAGGGATGGGAATTTTCTGGAACGAAAAAAAAATTAGTTCAAAATTTCGCCGCCAGAGGGCTTTTTCTAATGAATTACACATTTAGCATACATTTACAATAGTTTACAAATTTTGTTACAACAAAAGATGTTAAGTAGAACTTTTTTTTTTTTTTACTAAATCAGAAATTTTGAATGCGATATGCATCGTTGTTACAGAATGAAATTGTTCCGGATCTGCAAGCACGTCAGTGCCCTTCTCGCACATTTTTTATGCAAGATGGAGCTCCTCCACACATCAGCCTTTATGTTTAGGCCATCCTCAAAAATCACTTCACAGAAGAACGTGTCATCAGTTGCCACTTTCGTAATTTGTAGCCTCCCCGATCCCCAGACCTCAATCGATATGACTTTTGGTTTTGGGGGTATATGAAACATTTGGTAAGTCGTGATAATCCAAGAACTTTACGCAGAATTTCACGACATGTCAAAGCATTTTCAAGAATACAGACTGCAACCACCTGTGAAAGATGCTATCTTACGATTCCAGATGGTAACTAAAAAAATGGCCGTCATGTGGAACGTGTTTTATTGTAATAAAGTCTTAAAACTATCGTAAATGAATGTTAAATGTGTAATTCATTAGAAAACGCCCTCTGGCGACGAAATTTTGAACTATTTTTTTTTTCTTCACTCAAACAAATTTCCATCGCTTCGTCATGTCCTCCACAAAATTTCACAAATTTCTGAACAATAGTTTTGTCTGTAGACAATTTTAAAATAGGGTCGTTTAATGATGGACACCCTGTGTATACTTTATTATAGAAGGTGTATCGTGAAAGGACTCCGGAACTGTAAAATGGAGATAAGTCAGTAACTATAATAAAATTGAAATAAGTTACAGGTTTATTAAAAGCTCATAAATTTTCTATAGACCGATTTTAAAAATAGTTCAGTTTTTGTCAGTAGATGGTGCTGCGCTGTCTCAGATTATGCGAATGTTGAAACTAACATGGAGAACTAGATCAAAGATCTTTCAGTTTTTATATTTTATTCTATATAGCTATTGAAAAGCGTATAAAAGGGTTGTATTAAAAAATATAATAATTTGAGTATTCTTACTGCTTGAGATAGCGCTGCGTCATCAATTGTCAAAGAAATGAGCGATTTAACTCCTTGAGGGGCAAGTAATTGTGTTTCTGTAATGTCAAATTCACACCGGAATCTGCAAAAAGATTTATTGCAAAATAAGGAAAGCAATTTTACAACTTTTTTCCCGCAAAGTTAGAAACGTAAAATTTAATAAATTTTTTCTGGTGCGAAACTTCATTAATCGTAGGTGGGATAAAATATATTCCACCGCCCCTTAAGAGGTTAAAAAATTACTATATTCAAAATTTATGAGCTACGCGATAAGTAATAAACTTGTCATTTTTATATTTATTATAATGAATGATTTTTTATTTTTTTTTAATTAGAGGGTAAGATTTTAACACTTCAAATAAAATGAAGCAAATATTTTCGAAATATTTTGTCAAAAAAACCAGTAACATACACCCTTTAAGAAGTGTATTCAGACAAAAGAAAAAACATCAATTTCCTAAAGATAAATTTGAAAAATACGAATCCATTCCATATCCATGGATTTAACATTGGAGGGTGGGATTTGGGGTCTTAAAATCTGATTTACAACAAGTGGCCAGAGGCACAAAAATCTGCAGGAAGTGGTGGGGGCATTTTCACTTTTTTGGCTTAAAATATACTACAGTTTTAGAATAAAATGTCACAATCCGCATATAAATAGGATAATTACATTCAAACATATAAAATTCCTTTACACTGTGCTGTCTGCGGGTTTTGCACCTTCTTCAGAATTTAAATGTATTTATTCATTTCAGAATGTATTTTTTCAAATTTTGTCTTATTAAAACTGATATCTAAATTTCTAAAAAAATATAAAGTTACGAAGCTTCAGATTTAAGATGATGCAAAACAGAACAGGTCTTAATTTCTAACAACAACAACAACAACAACAAAAAAAAAAATACTGATCACCTAATATTCTGTAGTACTAACAACCTCCAACCCCCCCCCCCCCCCCCAATATATTTGTATATTTGTTACAATATATTTCTATTTCCTACTACATTTTCAAAGCTTACAACATTTTCTTTTCTTCAGCAAAAGAAAATTTTAATATATTTTTAATATAATAAACTAATGAATGAACATCTAATAGAAATATTCATAATCAGTTGTAGGGATTTTAGAAAATCTTATTCGCCAAGGATTTTCCTTTTTTATTCTCTTCAACCAGCAAAATGTAACATACAGTACTGTTCCGGTGGGACTTTTGTGCGCAGAAATTATAAGCTCATGGGCTTAGGCTAATATTCTAATATTTAAATATTTACTAAAAATAGAGAAGTGCCGTAGTCCAGAACACTCAGATCTCGAAAATATCCCATTTTTGCTTTTTTAACATCTTGCGAACTTTTTTTCAATAAAATGACGCAAACCGCATGTAAATAATGCTAGATTAAAAAGTATAATCCTTTTTTTAATTCGCTGTCTGTCATTAAATTTAAAATCCATATACTATCTCATAATGTATACTTTTTCAAGATTCGCCATATTTAAATTGATATACAATGAAACCTCCTTGAACGGTCGCCTCTAAACAACGACAACCTCCGAATACCGGCCACATATTGATGGAACCAAGCACGTTCCATAGCATTAACATTATAACGTACCTCTAAATAAGGAATTCTGAACAACGGCCACTCAGAAAAGTCACAAATGGTGGAAGATAGGAGAGAGGAAAATAAAAGTGGTGAGGAAGAGGAAATGGAAGAGATTATAGAATAACAAAAAATTTCCAGTATTAACAAATATCCCGAAGTTTTGACAAACCTTCGGGAAATCCAAAATTCATCATTAAATAATAATGATGATGGTGATGAGTTGTATAGCAAAACAACTCATATTGTTATTTCTACGGAGAAAGAAATTTACACACACACACACACACACACACAAAAAAAAAAAAAAAAGCAATTGCAGATCACTGATTCTTTTTATGTATTAAAACAATGAGGATTAATTAAAATGACTGAGTATTTCTATTTAAATTTATGTAATTTTAATTTTTTTTTTCAATGAAACCTCTGAATAACACCCACCTCTGAAGAGCAGTCATTTTTCACCGGTCCCACGGGTAGTCGTTATTCAGAAGTTACATTATTTAAATTTCTAAAGGAGATAAAGTTACGAGACTCTGCACAGTTATTTTCAGCTATATCTATACAAAAACCAATATTATAAAGAACTTTTTTTTTGTAATGTATAAACTTTGGCAAGTTGATAGTGACAGTCTCGGTTCCAACATAGGCTAGATTTTATGCCTGTGCCGCTAATGCGTACCGCCGACAGAGTTCAGGAGCGAAAAACGTTCTAAAATTGCGATTTTTGCGATACTGAAGAGACTAGAAACTTGAAATTTGGCATGGTAGTTACTTACAAAATGTATATGCACTCTAAGGACAAGTTTCAACAAATTTGAAATTTAAAAGGGGTGAAATGCATTCGGGAAACTTTCTAAAAGCGATTTCTATTGAATTGTTAAGGATAGAAATTTAACGTGTCTGCTTGAGACACAAATGACGCATAGAAAAATTTGTTTGTTTTTTTAATCAAAATTTAAAAGTGCGAAAGAGAAAAGGTTCTAAATTGCGATTTTTGTGATACTAAAGGGATTAGAAACTATAAATTTGGCATGGAGACTACTTTTAAGATACAAATGCTTTCAAAAAGATTTTTTTTTTTTTCGAAATTTAAAAGCATGAAATGAGCAGAAAATGTTCTAAATTACGATTGCTATGGTATTGTTACGGATAGAAACTTTGAAATTTGACATCGTTGTTACTTTTAAGACATAGATATTTCTACAAAACAGTTTAAAATTTAAAATAATAAAATGAGCGAAACGCGTAATAAATTACGATTTCTATGGAATTGTTAAGGGTAGAAACTTGAAAATTAAATTGGCTGCTACTTTTATAACTACTACGCTTTTTATTACGCAAATGCACGCACGGAAGTTTTTTAAATATTCGAAATTTAAAAGGGGGCAGGAGAAAATGTTTCTAAATTACGATTTATGTGATATTGAAGCAGGCGCGGATCCACGGGGGGTGGGAGGGGGGGGCCGATCGGGCGATCGCCTCCCCCAAAAATATAAATCCACCGATTGTCGCGAATTTCGACAAATGGTCTCCGAAAAAAAAAACAATTTCGTCAATTGTTCACAGGTCAAATGATCGCAAAAGAAACACGATTTTCGTCAAAGGATCGCGCAAAAACGCCAATTTCGTCAAGAGCTCGCGAAAAAACGCGAATTTCGCCAAAGGATCGCGAAAAAACGCGAATTTCGTCAACGAATTGCGGAAAAAACGCTAATTTCGCCAAATAATCGCGCAAAAACATTAATTTTGCGAAAGAATCGTGCAAAAACGCTAATTTCGTCAGCAGATCTTTGCCAAAGAATCGCTCAAAAAATGCGAATTTCGTCAAAGGGCCGCGGAAAAAACGCACATTTAGCACCGGGAGGAGATTCGCCTAGGCGCGCATCCACGGGGGGCAGGGGGGGGGAGGTTTGATCGGGGCAAAGAAGGGAAGAACAAATTTACCAAGTTGGTTTTTAAGAAATCAATACACAATACGCATTTTAGCTTTCAACTGATTATGATTAGGACATAATCCTCTTTTTTTCATTCATCAAATACACCTTGAAATTTACCAATGTGGGTGGCAATAACAGTACATTTTTTACACATTAGTGCTTTTCTTCAGAAAATATTAAGATGCTTAATTTTTTTCAAAGGACCTTTCTTTTTCTTGTTTCTTTTTTTCTTTGGAAATTGCTATGAAACCTATTCTTTTCTCAAACAATAAAGCACTCCTCAAAAATATCGTTATACAGAAATTAAAATTGCAGCTTCTTTGAAAGACCGAAAAAGTTTCAACACTTTAAAGGGATCCGCATAACATTGTCAATTTCTGTTGTAGAGATTCAACAAAAGGTACATGAAGTGGCATCGTCCACCATTAGTGTCAAAAATTATGGCCGCAACGTCAGTGAGGTTTACCATTGCCACCCGAAAAGTGTTTCGTTTGCTTGTCTGTCTGTTCCGCAAAAACTGCCGTTAAAAGCGTTGGATTTATATCTTGGGGGGGGCGACCGCCCCGATCGATCTTCCCTCCCCCCCCCCCCCGTGGATGCGCGCCTAGGGGAATCTCCTCCTGGTGCTAATTGTGCGTTTTTCCGCAGCCATTTGACGAAATTCGCGTAATTTTTTCGCGATTCTTTGACGAAATTCGCATTTTTTGTGCGATTCTTTCGCGAAATTAGAGTTTTTTTATTCGATTTTTTCGCGAAATTAGCGTTTTTTCCGCGATTGTTTGGCGAAATTAGCGTTTTTTTCTGCGATCTTTTGGCGAAATTAGCGTTTTTTTCTGCGATCCTTTGGTGAAATTCGCGTTTTTTCTGCGATCCTTTGACAAAATTCGCGTTTATTTCTGCGATCCTTTGACGAAATTTGCGTTTTTTCTGCGATCCTTTGATGAAATTCGCGTTTTTTTCGTGGTCCTTTGACAAAATTCGCGTTTTTTTCGTGGTTCTTTGACGAAATTCGCGTTTTTTCGTCGTCCTTTGACGAAATGCCTGATTTTTTGGCGAAATTCATGTTTTTTCCGCGCTTTTTTGACGAAATTCACGTTTTTGCGCGATTTTTTGACGAAATTCTGACTTTCAAGGATGTTAAGGGCCCTTCAGATTTCTGAAGGGGATCATTTTTCAGAGATTATCCTCTTTCAGAAATCTGATATTAAAAAATGGATGCGATGGTTATGTTTTTCAGCTTTCGATAATTGGTTCTTATGTATTTTTTAGTGCTGAATCCAAAAATTACCTTCATTTTTTACCATACCATCACGTCAGGATTTTTCACAAATCGCAAATTTTACAATTTTTAAAAAGTCGAAATATTGCGAAAATCTGCTACTATAAAATAGACGTAACTTTTTTTCATAATAATTTATTCATTTTTTCCCTTATGCTATGGATTTTTACAGTTAAACAAGTAAAATATTGTGTATTTAAAATCCTTATAATTTTATTCCATGCGTGGAAGTTTCTTTCAACCGCTCATGCTCTTGCTTCGTGCTTTTCTTTTAATCTTCTCCATAGAGAAGATTAATAGGTCCATCTCTGGGGTTCATCTCGGTATCCTCTTTTATTTTGGCGGTTGATAAGTCTGGGAAATTTGTCGCAGATGTATTTAACTCGTCACTGCACGAATTTTTCTATTTTTACGAAATTTTTTATTTGAAATCTATATATCGGTCTAATAATAGGAAAAATAGTAAAAAAAATTAAATTTCAAAATTTCAGCTAAAATTTTATATTTTATGGTGTCTGCCATATGTACACATTTAGGGTTTTAACATATTGTATTGCTATATTTTGCAACTAAATGGGCTTAAATTAATTAATTTTATCTGCTTAACACTCTGCAACAATTATTATATTAATATTTTTAAGTATTCAGTAAAAATAATGAAAGTAAATCTTACATTAATAACTTGATTGAAATATTTTTTGTTTCCGAAGAACAAATTCTAATTTTTTGTATAATGCAGCCGTTTGACATGGACAAAATTAGTGTTATTACATGCTTTGGATTGTTCTTGATCAGTTATAGTGATCATATTAGCCAAATTCATGGCACATAATGAAAATTATAAGGTTTTTAGGTATGTGCCAGATATGGCATGTCGTGCAGTGAAGGTTAAAACGTTTACCTTCTTTTCTTAAGGCTTTGCAAATTGCTTTGAGAGATTTTCGCTATTTTTTACTTTTTAACATTGAAATTTACGATTTGCGAAAATCGTGACGTGATGGTTAAAAATGAAGGTCATTTTCGAATTCAGTGCTAAAAAATACATCAAAATCAATTATCAAAAGTTAAAAAACACAATCATCGCAGGCTTGTGTTATTAACGTTGTTCACTATAACTAAAAGAACAAAAAATAAGATAAATAATTACCATAGTACAAGAGTAAAAAGAAATAGAAAAAAAAGACATTTAATAAATAAATTCTGTTATAACGTTTTTAATTTTATGACCTAATAAGTAACAATAAAAGATATTTTGAGGAGAGGGCGGGATTGTTTAATAAGAGTGTTGGATAACCGAGTGTTTCGGTGAATCGGATGTCGGATAATCGAGAGTCTGTAATATTTTCAAATCGCATTAATTATTTCATATTCATTTATTAATTAACTGCAAAAAAGGATTTGAGCAACAAAAATTATGACTACGTTGATTATAGGTCACTCGGTATCGCCCCCCCCCCCCCAAACGATTCTCTGGATCCGCCCCTGTATTGAAGGGACTAGAAATTCGAAACATGGGATTACTTTTAAGATACAAATGACTTCTAAGGGAAAAAAAAAAATATTTAAAAGGCTGAAATGAGCAGAAAACGATCTAAAAATGCTCTAAATTACAATTTCGATGGAATTGTTAAGGATTGAAACTTGAAATTTGTCATGGAAGTTACTTGTAAGACGAAAATGCACGCACAGAGCACTAATAATAACAATAATAAAATCGAAATTTAAAAAGTGAAGGAGAAAAAAACGTCCTACTATACGATTTTTGTCATAGTGAAGGGTACAGGGTTCGGCAAGTAATTTTAAGCGGAGTCCGAATACTTTAAAAAAAATTTATTGAGGCCCAGGGAAAAAAAACACATAAATAATATAAGTACTTATTACTTTAAATTTTTTATTTTTACATACACATACACATAATAGAAAATAGAAAAGTCAGGTATTCGTTCTGAAAAATTACTGGATAAACATAATAAAATAGAAAAGGCAGGTATTCGTTGGAACTTGCGGTCTTGAGCCAGTTTTTTATACTTTCGTTCACGAGGTGAACAGCTAATGCGAAGAGTGTCTTCAAGGTTTGGCGTCCGTTAATCTCGAATGATATTTGTTCTTCAAAATATTCATTTTGGAGAAAGTTGTTTCACATACACATGTGGAGCCAGGCATAGTAGGCAGTAATAGCTAGTTTTTTGCAATTTTCATAACTGTCTGAGAAAATTTTATCCCAAAATTTTTCAAGGGATGCAGTTTTATACATTTGCAAGGAAATATCTTCTTGCAAGTCAATTATCTCCATTTGAAAGGAAATATCTTCTTGCAAGTCAATTATCTCCATTTGAAGTAAAGGTTTTTCAAGACTGAACAACTTCGCAGCCACATCGATCCATTCTGCAGTTCACTCCCTCCTACTGCCACGTCTGCACTCCAACACAGTATTTTGCGTTTCATATCATAGCAACTATCCATTACTATTAAAAAATCCAATTAATCGCGCTATTACTTGTAAAATATAAGAAACATTTTGATAATTCTATTGCTCAAATGTATCTATATGTAAATATTAATAAATTTATTCAAATTAAAAAATGTTGGCGATCTAGGCTTCAACCTTCCGCGGTCCAGATGTGAACCGCGGTCCGCCTGTTGCTGCCCGTGGGACTAGAAACTAGAAATTTGGCATGGCGATAGCGGTGGCTTAAGATATAAATGCTGGCTACAAATACTTTCTAAAAAAATAATCAAAATTTAAAAGGATGAAATGAACAGAAAACATTCTAAATTACGATTTCTATGGAATATTACACAAAATTTGCTAATTAAGTAATTTCACATTTTTTTTTTCAAAGACACACAAATACCACTTGGCATACTTCAACAACTACAGAAGCAAAGCCGCGGATTTTTCTAGTATTGATTAAATTGACTTTTGATTTTTTTGTTTTCAGATAAAAGTTCGAAAATATTATTCTTGTATTGAAAAGTATTTATGGCCTGGTCTTTTTTCTTTAAAAAAATTAAGAATTTTTTTTTTTAATAAATGGTTTTCTAAATTCTGAAGACTAATATTTATTCTTCTCCGTACTCAAAAATGATATTGATATATATATATATACTAAGGGGCTCTGCCTCCTTTTAGCTACGCTCGCCCTCTCCCGTTCGCTTTTTCAGGAAGGCTCACGTTTTCAGCACCAGTCTTGGCGAGTTGGCGAAAGCGAGAACGTACAGCCAGCTCTAACGCCAATCGTCGTCTTGTGTTTTGTTTTGAACCGAAATGGCGGAAGAACTAGCATATTTTAGAATAACAGTTCTTCCAAAATTAAAGAAATATTTTCAATTATGTGTTCTAGATGAAAAGAAATCTTCGAAAGAAATTGTATTACGAACTCTTATACTCTGTTTTATCAAAGGCCTTTATTACTTTTGATGATATAGACTAAAATTTTGATTATTTGATCCCCTCAAAAATCTACATTTTCATTCAATTGAGTATTAATAATTCCATACCTTTATTAAAAACCCTTTATTATTTTTATATAATTCCATACCTGTTAAACAAAAACTCATTACCTTCATAAATCTAGATATTTGATTACATATAAAGATGGATTTATTGGGGATAATGAATTAATGCAGTTTCAGTACATTTTGATGTATATAAACACAGATTTAAAAAAATACGTGACAGAAAATTACTATATTTTCTGCGATGAACTTATATAATTAATTTAATACCAAATCATTCTGCAGAAACAGTACCCAAAGTCAAGTGAAAATAGGCTAAACCAGGAAAAAAAAAAAAAAAAAAACCTATCACACCCCCAACCAGGATGTTTAGAAACTGCTTTTTTAATGTGAGATGAAATTCTTAGGGCTATTCTCAACTGCTCTGCTCAACAAGCGCAAAACGTTTTCACACATTTACAAATCCATTTTTTAACGGAAAGATATAAAATTGGAAATCCTGATCATGGAAGCGATTTGGAATCGAACTGTGTTTTCCATTCTTGGATCCATCCATTACCTATTGAGTTAGAAGCGATTTGGATCACGTGACACGGCATTTTTCTCCCCTTACTGACTATATTTTCTTCTTTAGTTCGAAAGTTTGGTTCAAAATGCCCACTTTGACAGTATTTTCTGAAAGATCTATTTATTGCGTTTACAAGAAAACGGAAAAAGCAGTTCGATAACATCAAGGGCGGATCTGGAGAGTCCTCAAGGGGGGGCGATTTTAGAAATTTGGAAACTCCAATCCGATGCGCGGGTCGGGGCTAATTTTTTCACTGCGGGTCGTGTTACTTCTACTTTTTGCTGTGGGTCGGGTTTGGGTCCGGTTGACTTCTATTTTTTGCTGCTGGTTGGATTAACTTATGCTTTTTTGATGTGGGTCGCGTTTGGGTCTGATTGATTTCTATTTTTTGCTGTGGGTCGGGTTAATTTCTCCTTTTTTGCTATGAGCCGGGTTAACTTCTACTTTTTCGATGCGGGTCGGGTTTGTGCCCGGTTGACTTCTACTTTTCTGCTACAGGTCGGGTTGACTTTTACTTTTTAGCTGCGCCTAGCGCGTTGGGTTTGGGGCAGATTGATATAGTACATTGTATCCAGTTTGGGTCAGTTTCGGATTGGGTTTTCACTACTGCGACTTGCGAGAAGGGTTCGGGTTGACCCGTTTTTTTTTTAAAGAAAGTCTAAGTATTTTTGAAGATAAAAACTATATGCAGTAAAATCTCCATAACTGACACGTCCAAATAATTATTTAGGAATACTTTTTAATCTCCAGAGTTATGTAAAAAATACTAATTTGGTATAAGACTGCTTGTCTCTGTATATCTAAGGTGAGTTGTAATTCAGTAAAGAATGCTTTGAAACTTATTAAAAAACACACCGGGTGCCCTTAAATAGATTTTAAAATTTAGTACTTTTCGAATGGTGGAAGCTATTTAAAAAAATCTTGCAGGAGGGTTATGTAAGATGTCATGAGATTTTTTATTGTGATTCTTGATTTTACTGTATAATAGCAGAGATAGATGGCGCTGTAAACAATGGTCGTTAAGCCTACCTCCTCTGGGAACCGATTTAGCGCCTCTTGCTTCTAGCACAATCTTCGTTGCTATTTTAAACTAAAATCAAGAATCGCAGTTTAAAAAATTATCAGGGGTAGAGTAAAAAAGAAAAAAAATTCTGAAATTCAAAGAAAATTTTCTCAAAGGTTACAGCAGATGGGGGGATTCCCTTCTGGCACTAATTATTTTTGTTGCAGGTCGGGTTAGCTGTTTTGGATTCGGATCGATTTCAGTCTGAGTGTAGATTCCTGCAAGCTGGGTTTGGGTTAACTTGTTTTTTTTTTTTTTTTTTTTTTTTTTTTTTTTTTTTTTTTCAAAAATTAGTTCAGTACATTATTTCAAGTTAAAAATTATACCTATAATAATAAACGTATGTAAGTGTGCTGTTTTCTAAAGAGACCGCTGCTTTTTTCCAACGACTCTTTGATGAAATTCGCTCGTCTTCGATCCTTTGATGAAATTTACGTTTCTTCTGCAACCCTTTGACGAAATTAGTGTAATTTTGCAGACCTTTGGTAAAATTCGCGTTTTTTTCCGTGACACTCCTACAAAATTCGCGTTTTTTCAGTGATCCTTTGGCTAAATTTGCGTTTTTAAAGCGATTCTTTGACAAAATTCGTTTTTTTTTCGACGATTCTATGAAGGAATTCGTGTTTTCTCCACGATCCTTTGATGAAATTCGCGGAGTTTTTTTCGCGGCTATTTGACAAAATACGCATTTTCTCCGCGATCCTTTAACGAAATTAGAGTTCTTTTCCGCTGCCTTTTGAAGAAATTCGCGTTTTCTGTGATCATTTGAAGAATTTCGCATGTTTTCCGTGGCTCCCTGATCAAATTCGCGTTTTTTTTTGTGATCATTCGACGAAATTGAAGTTATTTTCTGCGAATGATTGACGAAATAGATTTTTTATGGAGACAATTTATCAAAATTTGCGATTATTTGTATGTCCGAATTTTCGGATAGGTGAATTTTCTAAATTTTTGGAACCAAATGCCTTAACCCTGGAGCTGCGTATTATTATTATTATTATTATTTTTTTTTTTTTTTTTTAAATCAAAATAGGTTAAAAAATTGCGCATATTTTTTATTACACATTTCAAATCTGCACACATTTTAGAGTAAAATATGTCCCAAAATCTTTGTGAAACAGGTTTTTTTTAAAATAGAATTAGATCATAAAAAAAAGATTTGCTGCGGAAATTGCGGGTTGCGCAAATTTTGCCACTTTTACGTTGGCCGTGGAAATCGCGGGTTGCGCAGCGAGAGGGTTAAATTTTCGGAAAAATTTGGAACATAATCACCCCTGTTCCCGACATCTATAACCCTCCTGCAAGTATTTTTTTAATATCTGTCACCATTTGCAATTTATTGAATTTTAAAATCAGTCAGTCCATTTTAGGACACCCGGTATATTCAGTAGTTATGGGATGATGGCTGAAATTAAGCATTTAAAAAAAAGTTAAGCTGGCTTCGATATGTCAGTTAGAGGTTTACCTGGGCTGAAGTTATCAGGCCCAAGCCCAGGTCCAACCCACATAAAAAAAATAAAACTATTGGCCCCGCCCGGTATAAAAGCTAAAAAATCAACTCCAGCCCTGCCTGCATTTTGCAATTAAAATTATTCATAAAGTACACTTGCTTATGCTTATATTTTATTTTCAGATTATGTTCGAAATTCATGAATACAGAAAAACAACAATATCAATGACTATAACAATGACTATTTAGGCAATTACGTACGTAAACACTACGAATTGAAAAAATATGACTTAGACAATTACATTCAAATAAAAATCCAGTAAGATAATCAGTTTAGAATGAAAGAAACGGTTGATAAAAGAAAATCATAATTTAAAAGCTCTACAAAGTAAAAAAGTAAATTTTAAAAAATGCATCTCTGTAACTTATCAAATCAAATTAAATTTCTAAAGATTTCGCTAAACAAATGTACAAAACAAATATATTTTTTACGAATGACAAGTAAGTAAGATTGCAGACCAACTTGGGCTCGGGAGGAAGAATTTAGAGGAGTGCACGGGTCGTGGCCGGGCCAATAATGCTTATCATACGGGCTGAAACGGGCCAAATGTTTAGCTTTTATTCCGGGCCGAGCCCCGACCTGGAAATTTTGGCCAGTGCAGGCTTCGCGGAAAAATGGAGTCCAGGCCAGGTTCGATCTGGAGGAAAAAGAAGTCTGGCCCGACCCGAATCTACAGGATAAATTAAGTTCCGGGTATGACCCGTCTCTAAAAAAGAAAAGACCTGACCCAGCCCTAGTCTCATGGATTTAAACTGGCGCGACCCGGGTCGGGTCGGACCAACTTGGGCTCGGGCGGAAGAATTTAGAGGAGTTCACGGGTCGTGGTCGGGCCAATAATGCTTATCATACGGGCTGACACGGACCGAATGTTTAGCTTTTATTCCGGGCCAAGACCCGACCTGGAAATTTTGGCCAGTGCAGACCTCTAGGAAAAATGAAATCCAGGCCAGGCTCGATCTGGAGGAAAAAGAAGCCTGGCCCGACCCGAATCTGCGGAAAAAATTAAGATCAGGGCACGACCCGGTTCTAAAAGAGAAAAGACCTGACCCAGCCCGAGTCTCATGGATTTAAACTGATGCGACCCGGTCGGGTCAGACCAACTTGGGCTCGGGAGGAAGAATTTAGAGGAGTGCACGGGTCGTGGTTGGGCCAATAATGCTTATCATACTGGCTGACACGGACCGAATGTTTAGCTTTTATTCCGGGCCGAGCCCCGACCTGTAACTTTTGGCCAGTGCAGACCTCTAGGAAAAATGAAGTCCAGGCCAGGCTCGATCTCGAGGAAAAAGAAGTCTGGCCCGACACGGATCTGCAGAAAAAATTAAGATCAGGGCACGACCCGATTCTAAAAGAGAAAAGACCTGATCCAGCCCGAATCTCGTGAATTTAAACTGGCGCGACCCGGGCCGGGCCAGTTTGCCAGAATGCTTATCATACGGGCTGACACGGACCGAATGTTTAGCTTTTATTCTGGGTCGAGCCCCGACCTGTAACTTTTGACTAGTGCAGACCTCTAGGAAAAATGAAGTCCAGGCCAGGCTCGATCTCGAGGAAAAAGAAGTCTGGCCCGACACGGATCTGCAGAAAAAATTAAAATCAGGGCACGACCCGACTCTAAAAGAGAAAAGACCTGATCCAGCCCGAATCTCGTGAATTTAAACTGGCGCGACCCGGGTCGGGCCAGTTTGCCAGAATGCTTATCATACGAGCTGACACGGACCGAATGTTTAACTTTTATTCCGGGCCGAGCCCCGACCTGTAACTTTTGGCCATTGCAGACCTTTAGGAAAAATGAAGTCCAGGCCAGGTTCAATCTGGAGGAAAAAGAAGTCTGGTCCGACCCGAATCTGCAGAAAAAATTAAGACCAGGGCACGACCCGACTCTAAAAGAGAAAAGACCTGACCCAGTCTGAGTCTCGTGGATTTAAAGTGGCGCGACCCGGATCGGGTCGCGCCGGGCTCGAGCTCCGCCCCAAGTCATTTTCCGTGAGGATGCATAATGTCGTTTTACAAACCCTTTATTAGCCCAAGGGGGGGGGGGGGGCGATCGCCCCTTCGCCCCCCCCCTCCCCCCCTTAGATCCGCCATTGGATAACATAAGTTTCTGAATAACAACACCTTCTAGTTTCACGAGTTTCCGAACAAAAATGAATTAAAACTTAAGTCAGAAAGTTGACCCTTTGGATTTGAGAACAGCCTTAAGGGGAGGTGGGGGAGAAGGAATATTGAATGACTATCTCTTGCTACTTCAAAGTAACAAATAAAATCACTAGAGAAATTTTTTTTAACTATGTATGATAGTGAGGGGCTGTAGATTTAAATAGTTAAATTTATCAATTAACAAATGGAAAAATAAACCAAAAAATTAAAAACTTGGAATATTTAATTTTTTTGAAGGGGGGGGGGGTGAAAGAAAAACAAGCTTTTTTCGGGGGGGGGGGCAGAATTTGAATAATGGGTCCTTTACTTATAGTTACTTCAAAGTAATAAATAGGACGGAAAATTTAAAAAAATGTAGAGAATTAAAAAAAAAATGAAAGCGTGTGCACAAAAGGTTAATCCTGATTTTTTTTTTTTATTTTTTTTTTAAATCTTTCATTCTATTTCTTTCCTTTTCATTTTTTATGGTAAATTATTTATTTGTTATTTAAAAATCAACAGATAGAGCAAAACACAATTTTAACTAATCTTTGCTGCAAGGCAACAATGTATTTTAAATGTTCAAAAAATAGTGTGCTGGAGGAGAGGTAGGCGGGGGGAGAAGAGAAAATTCGAAATGGGAGGTTGCCTCAGACGATTGATCATTATTTTATTGCCACTTCAACTTAATAAATAGTGCAATATATGTGCAGAATGACGAAAAATGGAGTGTGTGTGTGTAAGGGGGGGGGGGGGCGATTTTCATCCGAGAGAATTTAGATGATTTATTCAAATATGACGAATGACTATTTTAAAATAACAAATAAAATAAAACAACTAGGACGAAATAATATTTAAAAATATGGCAAAAATTTTAAAATAAAAAACTGAAGAATTTTAAAGATTTTAATTTTGTGCACCAATGTTTTTTTCATAAAACTCAAATAATGATAAAGATTTAACAGCATTAAAATGTAATAGTAATTGATTTAATTGGCATACATCAACTTACAATTATTTTAACTGATTGATTTAATTGCAGGATACTGCTAAATAATTTATTATTTATCGTTCAATCTAATTATAATCGAATTGATTTTAGTTTCAACTTCCTATTAACGTCTAATCGCAATTAAATTAAGAACAATTAAATTTTAATGTATTACTTCAGTTAAAATATGTTTTATTAATGCAATCACACAATGCGTCACACAACTATGCCGTTTAATAATGATAAAAAAAAAACTAAATTAATTCAATAGTAATGCTAATAAAACTACGTTCAAATGTGTCATAAAAAATGATCAATAGAATTATATATATTACAAAATAATCTTTACACCTGTTTTTATTTTTCCCAAAAAAATAAAATACGTTCTTAATTTCTTCGAATATAGCGAATTAATGAAATAAATGAGTACTATTGAACTGAAAAACGTAACTTATGTTTGAATTATATATATTGTGCAATTAAAAGCATTTTAATGCGAAAAAGCTGTTTGTTTTAAAAACAAAAAGCTCTCAGCAAAGGAATGGGGTTGCTGTTCGCTACGCGTAAGACGTCAGGAACAAGAAAGGGTGCGTAGCATTGACGCCACGCCAACCGTTACTCTGGCGATAAAGTGCTCAAAACGTGAGCCTTCTTGAAAAAGCCTCCCGTTCAGACACCGCAGATTCTCAGGCTAGTTTGATCGGCTTTAAAAAGATTAAAGCAGATTAAATTATAATTAGAAAACAGTGGTGATTTCCCTGTGAAAGGGATTTCCATTCATTTCCTTTTGAGTGAGAAATTTTAAGGCCGAATCAGCTGCTGTTAAGACATTCAAGGGCTGTTTTCGGAAATAAAGCCAGTTAAATGTTTGAAAATAAGTTAAAAATAAAATAAATTAAGTAAACAGAGTCTTTGCCACCCGGCATTTTTTAACATCGTTATAGAAAGATTAACATAATACAATACAGACATTTTAAATGTCTCGTTTTACATTTGACCTAATTTTCGCCGAAGTTTTCTTTCTCTTTTTTTAACATTTACATTAAAATACTTTTGTTTTTAGAAAAGAAATATTATTATTTGCGGTGTCATAGAATTGGTAACATTAATTAAAAAGATCATCTCGAAATATGAAATAAATGTTTCGCATAGTTCGTTTTTAAATTTAAATTGCTTGGAATTATTAGGCAATTTTTAATGTGACGTGATTTCTTTAATTTACTGCTTTTAACGCATATTAATGAATTTATTATTTTAAAACTTTCTTTCTATTTTAATATTCACGTGTAAATACAATTTTTATAGCGTAATTTTCAATATTTTCCTGCTTCCAACACGTAATCATTTAATTATAATCTTAAATTTATTTTCCGTTTTTAATAGTCACGCGTAGATAAATTTTTAATTGTAAGGAAACGTTATTCTTTGCGCTGTTTTCACAATTGGCAACAATTTAAAATAATTGCCTTTTCTAAAATATGAAAATAATATTTCTTGAAATTATTTAAATTTGATTAAAATAAATAAGAAATTATTTTTTTATTTATTATTATTATTTAATGAATTATTTTTTTTAAATTTTACTGAAAAAACATAATTAAATGTCTTCACTTACGATTGAAATAAAAGATAATTTCAATTTCAGTTTGAAAATGGCGAAAAAAAAAATCTAATAATTCATAAATTTTCCCTTTTTTCTCTACAAAAATGGAGTAATTAAGTTGCCATCATTACAGAAATGTCATTAAAATTAGCAAAAAATTAAGATCTCGAAAACTAATTCGAATTAAAAAGTTCTAATATCACACTTTTGACATTTGGGGATCAATACGGATAATTGGGTGTTAATTTCACCGCCAAGCGTTCCATATTTTAGGAGAAATAGCCGTGAAACGAAATGAGTCGTTTAATCAGTCGTTTCATAAAATCGTTTCACAAAGTCGCCTCAAAAATGCGTTTCATTAGGATTTTATATATATAGGGTAGACATATATACACGCACACAAAGTGATTTATTCTTTCAAAAGATGTATCACTTTTTAAATAGGGATAAAACTAACACACAATTTATTATTATTATTTTATTTTTGTTTAAATGAACGAATAATCTGAAAATAGCATTCCTGATTCTATACAGTTTGTTAGTTTTTTTTATAATGTAAACTGTCAAACTATATTTCCATCTCTTTTTCATTCATTCATATTTATCATACGAATACTAACATTTAGAATTGCAATCCTAAGAAGCATTTTTATACATTTTTTTTTCTTTTAACAGACCGGAAAGGAAGAATTGGATGTAAGAATTTACGCTGCTTGTTTATATTTAATGAGAAATGATATGCCAACAGGATTAAAGCTCAAGGAATCATTTCAGGTCAGTCATATTAAAGTATTCTGAAAATCTTAAAAATTAACACCTTGAAACTTAAAAAAAAGTTTTTATTGTTATTTTTTCATAAATTTGATCTTTTTTAAATCATATACTTTAAATCATGTGAAAATATTCCTATTATAGAATGCACATAATTTAACACCTTCGGGACCGGTGTCTATTACACAAATTATATTCAACTGGCACCGCTTATTAAAAAAAAAAATACATTTACTTGCATAATCACGAATAGACCGTAATTAAATAATATAAATATTAAATTTCTTCATGACAGGTACCGATAACAAATTCTGTATGCACCTTTTAAAGGTGCATATATGGTCCCGAATGGGTTAAAAATAAAATTGTGGAAGCTATGGCATATATATAATCAGCCAAATAAAAAAATAAGAGGCCATCTACATTTTAATCTCCAAATTGCGACAGAAAAAAAAAACGGAAATAGCCATCCGACTGGAAATCCGTTTTTCCAATTTATGTTTAAAAAAAAAAAAAAAAAAAAAAATGTAATTTAATAGATTACAACGACCATTTGGAATTTATTTCGTCCATCAAATTCCGTCAACAGATCTCAACAACAGATCTCAAAGATCAAACTTCAGACGACCAAAACCTTCATCGATAAACTCTCCAAGTCCCGTTTCGAGAAGAAAAACAATTTACAAATCGAAAGTAGTTCCACCGAATCAGTCACAGATTGCGACAAATTACCTACGTTGAGCTCAATTTTTCCCGGTTAGAATCGACCGATTATAAAACGCCGTGGCTAGTGGATTGGAGCCCCTCGAGACATAGCCTTTTACTATCAATCGATTAAACATTAGATTGTTTCCTTTTTCGCGTTCGTCTTTTATTCTGTAATCGATTTTCATGGGCTACATAATCAGTTGAAGACCTCGATTTTCATGGCCTACATAATGAGTTGAAGACCTCGATTTTTGCTTTGCAAGATGATTTTCATTTCGGCGTCGCTCTTTGGCTTTGGATTTTTCCATATCTGATAATTTGCGCCTACCCATTTTGTAACTTTTTCATTTTTTTACGATTTTATGACTTTCGATTACCTATTCAAACAATTTTTAACGATTTTATGCCTTTCAATAACTTTCAACCTATTCAAATAAAAATTCTTCTAAAAGTAAAGAACATCATTGAATTTTGTTAAAAAAATAAAATGCGAGCATCTTTTGGCCCCATCCTCGACCAAAAACAACAACCATTTCCAAATGGTTAAAAAAACAAAAAGCTTAAGGGGTCGTCACCATGTTGAAATTGTACCAAACTCTAAAAATTTCAATACGAATACGAAAACCTAATTTCGACATTATATTTGGTTTTCTCGGTAAATTTTACCTTAGGATACCTAACGGGAAGTCATTCGGTAAGTAGTTTAGGAATTACGAAGGTTTAAAGTTAATGTCATGAACAGTATTGCCAGGTGTCCCGATTTATGCGAGACATCCTGATTTTCAGTGCTCCAAGACATGTCCCACAGAACCTCTGCGCGTGGCGCCGAATGTACCGATTTTTCATGATGCACAAATTCTTCTAAATTCTTTTTAGTACAATACGATTCATCAGTGTCTATCAAGTGGAACTTAATACAGTAAAACCTGTAAAAAAAAAATCTATACCTGCTGAAACGGAATATTTTTCCAGTAGTTACCTATTCTGTTTTTACAGGTTTTACTGTAGTTTATTAAATAACGTAAATTAACTAATTAATTAATTTTATTGTAATTTGCTTAACAAAACCTGTGAAAACGATACTTTTTTATAACGGAATACTGTCTGAAAAGTAAAAAATTTATATTTCCTGCGGAAGCAATACCACACAATTAGAGAACTGCTCAATCGGTTATCTCTCCAAAACGGAATTTTGTTTCGGTCTCTAGCGATTCGCTGGTTTCTAAGCGAGATTTTACTATATAAGAATGTTATGTATATTTAATTACAGTAAAACGTTTTATGAAGGAATCTTAAGTAACGGAAGAAAATTTTCGTTTTAGACGTGTTTCCGTCTTAGCAGGTATATTTCTTCTAAGGTACTCTTTACGTAGAGATCATGAATAGTTTCCGTTTAAGACAAGATTCCATTATAGACAGGTACTGTTTTCGTATAGGATTTACGACCGTATTATTTTTGTCCCGGTTTACATGCCGCTATCTCGCTTTTTTTTACGTCTGGCAGCTCTAGTCATGAAGTGAAGTGAGAAATGAAATGAGAATGAGTGAAATGAATGTCTCCTAACGTTAAATTCATATGTAATTGTTGTAAAACCGATTGCAATGAGGGTAGTTTGTTTAATCTAAATCTGCGAATAGTTTTTTAAGCGGCTTCCTGTGCTGCTTTTTGTGGCAATGGATCTGGTAGCACTAGTCGTGGAGTGAAATGAGAATTAAATGAGAATGAGTGAAGTGAATGTCTCCTAACATTAAATTCATTTGTAATTGTTGTAAAACAGATTGCAATGCGGTTAGTTTTTTAATCATAACTCAAGAACTGAGCTGCAACTTTGGATTCGCATATTAGTCCAGGCAATAGAGACCGTATAGGGACTGTACCTAGCAAAATTCATGGTAGTTCTGGAAAAAGGCTTACTATATGTTTTTTGGGTCGCTGAATCTGAATTTTTAACTTCCCACCAAAATTTCCCCCGGCAACCCTCCAAATTTTGGTAAAATGCCCCCCAAAAAAGAAAAAATCAATTTTATATTGTTTTAGGGGAAAAATATCTAGAAATTCAGAAAGTAGACAAAATTTGCAACAAATAAGAACGAGTGGTTAAGTGAAATTTCGCAACTTAGTCCACGCAGCACCGCGACGCATGTTCCGAGGCAGATCCCTCAACCCCCCATCCCCATTCATCCTACGCCATAATGCCATATATCTTATTTGTTGCAAATTTTGTCTACTTTCTGAATTTCTAAGCCAATTTCCAGAACTACCATTAATTTTGCCAGGTAAAATCCACTATTGCCTGGACTATATTTAAAGCATTTAGAAATAGATTTTAAGTCATAGGTTATACAATTCACAATATTTTCGAAAAAATATATTTTTTAAAGTTAATTTTTAAACAAATATGAATTGAAACCTATACATTTTTTAACAGAAATCGATTTCTAGAAACTTTAAATATGTGGCTACAAAATTGCAGCACACACCGCCAAATAGTTCTTAAAGGGTATCAGGACTCTTAAATTTGGGAAAAATGAAAAAAAGACCATTTTCAACATTTAATATATTAAAATGTATTTAATTTTACGACACAATTGTAATTGGGATGAAAGATATAAGTATGTTCTTTCATTTCAAATATTTTAAAAAATGCAAGATGCAGAATTAGCATTTATAGGGGGTTCCAAACTGTCAGACATTTGACGAGTAGAAAATCGGCATAACAGATAACGCGCAGGATTCCAAAATAAATTTTGAACCTAGAATGAAAATGTTGGTGCAGACTTATACTTCAGGTTGTAATAATTAACCCGAACCTAAATAAATTTGTATTTAAAGTATTTTTATATTTATAATACAAAGTTGTATTTAGTTAATGCAAAATTTAGAAAATTTCAACAATATAATCACCTAAAAAATATATATTTATTTGAACAATAAAAATGAAATTTTAGATTCAGTTTATTCAGACGAGCATGAAACATTTATTTTGAAAATTTCATGAAAAAATATTCAGAAGTTTTTGAGATATCGTGCGCGTTATGCCCAAAAACGTCATTTGGAGAAAAATGTCTTCAATGTCTTCAATGTTTCGGAAACGCCGCTTCAACAATTGAGCGGGTATAATTCTAAAAGCCATAACTTCTTTTCTAATGTCAATTTCAAGGAAACAATTATACCAAAATGTTCAGAAAAAATAGGAGTTTAACATCTAAAAAATTTAAATTTCGAAAATTTTAAGGCTTTAAGAGCCCTGAGACCTCTTAAGTTATTCTTTGTAAAAACACCTGCATTGCACTCTGTTTTGCAACGATTACAATAGGAGTTCCAAACTTGAAATTTTCAACTTCCTAAACTTACTTAATCGAATGACTTCCCGTTTGGTATCTTAAGGTAAGATTTACCGAAAAAGACAAATGCGTTGTCAAAATTAGATGTCCTTATCGAAAGTTTCAGAGTTTTGTACAATTTCACTATGAAGACAATGGAGTTCTGAATGAAGTGTACAGAGACTGTAAGTGTAATGAGACATACAGTGTACTGTCTACCAGTTGCGAGTGAAGTAACTGAGGAGGTTGTCACAAGATGACGTTTGCTTTTTTTTTAAATCGTACCTTCAGTTTCAGATTACCGCCGGAGCAAATATACCACCAGTAAAATTGAATAGAAAATTTCGTCTTATTTAAGCGTCTTATTCATGGAATATTTTTCTCACAAATGTGAAAAAAATTTCTATTTTTTCTTACTGGTGTCAGTTTGCCTTGTAAAACTTTCAGTTTGTTTCCCTAGTTATCACCATATGGCAGAAACGCAGGGCGTGACTACCGCCAAAGTGAACTTCTACCAGTAAAAAAGAAAATCTGGTTTTACCATTATTTATGACTGAAATTTTGCAATAATAAGGCGTTTAAATAAGCAGAAATTTTCTATACAAATTTACTGGTGGAAGTTTCCACCGGCGGTAAACAACCCCTGCGATAGCGGTTACAGTTGAAGCTTACTATTTTAAGGACATGTCAGTTCCTTTTCATTAATAGCTCCATTATGAAGACGGCCCTCTAAGCCTATTTTTTTTAAACACATAAACTGAAAAAAGACAATTTCTAGTACAATGGCTCTTTCCATTTCTTTTCTTGACAATTTGGAGTTAAAAATGATGGAGAATTTTTCTTTTGCTGGCTGTATTTTAAAAGCTTTAACGCGTTTTTTGTTTGTTTGTGTGTTTGTTTTTGTTTTCTTAATTCAGTTTACAATTTGTGTGCATGAGTGCATGACTAGGAAAAAAATGCGTATATTATTTCCAACATTTTCCAACAATTAGAATGATATTAATAACTAATTATAACATTTTTAAGGATTATTATTAAATACGTTCTATTTACATAATTTATTTCATGTTTCTAAAGATAAAATTTTGCGTTCGATTTTTTCACACATTTCCTGATATGTTAGAGTTCTGGCTTTAGTTGCATGTTCCCGTTGGCAATACAATATTTTAATACTCTCTGAACTTAATTACCAATTAGTAAATTATTAAGTTTTGACTATAGGTTGAAAAAAAACTGGGATTTTTTTTTCTTTTTTAATCAAATAATAATTTTCAAGCACGAATTTCTTAAAATCTATTACCACGTGACTCAATAATGACAATAATGAATATTTGTTTGCTACAATGACTTAAAGAAACATTTGCAATAATGTAAATAAATATGCAAAATTGCAAGGGTAAATATTGCAAGGAGGAAGAGGCAGCATGACCACAATGGTGGATCCAAGGAGAAGTCAGGGGGGTCATGACCCTCCTCTGAACACCAACAATATTCTAAAGATCATTTTTAAAATTAAATATACAGTAGAGTCCCGATTATCAGATCCCGCTTCACCGAGTTATTTTCTTCTGTGGATTGATGGCTTCCATTATTATGAAACAGCCATTATAAATGAAGTGTTAGCTGAAGATGAAAGAGCAGCCGTAAAAGTTAGAACTCTGATTTTCTGGTCAGAATGGGGGAAAAATGGCCATAATTTTTTAAACACTTCATTTATAATGGCTGTTTTATAATAATGAAAGCCATCAATCCATCAAAAGAAAATTATCTATTCGAAAGGTATAGTAAGTTCGATTGAAAAAAGCTATTTAATACTTTGAGCAGAAAGAAGAGGCTACACCTGCAATTTTCATGACACTAATAGAATCACATAGCTGCCAATATGTGCGGTTTAGTTACCTCTAAAATTTAATACAAATCTTTGCCATATTTAATCGTTGAAAATTGTTAGAATTTTTAAACTGACTTTTCGGAAGTGATAGCCAATTCTTCCCTTGCGACGACATTTCTGAGGCTGTCAACTCGTAAAACTTGGCTAAAAATACTAACTTTGGCAACATTTTCTGAATGAATCTTTGCCTTTATAAGAAAATGGGAAACTCTTTAATTTCTTGGTATCTGAATAAAATCTGTAAATTTTATATTTTTACGAATATCAATGCAATTTTTTTTTTTTGTATTTACGAATGAAAATGACTTCTCGAAAGTATCAGAAAAGTAGTTAGTTTGGATTTGAGAATAGCTTTCAGTATAAAAAATTCTCATAACAAGATGTGATCCCCTCCCACCCAAAAAAAGGAAATCCATGACCCCCCTCTAAATTGTGAGCTGGATCCGCCCTTGCATGACCACAAGTGGCAATTGATTGCGCAAGTTTGACGAGGGCTCATTTGTCACCTTCCGCAGTATATTTTAATTACTCAATACTAATTATATAAATGAATTATGAAATATAAGACGAAAAAGTAGAAAATAAAATTTAAATAATTTTTTAAACAACTCGCTTTCGTTGGTGCACTTAAAAATAGAAAATAATTTTTATATCAAAACTTTGGAAAAAAAAATCATAAAAGCGTAAGGCGCTGCAATTCATATACAATAAGAAAATTAAGCTGGAAATGAAAACCATAATAAAGAAAATGCCTAAACATTCATTAAAAATTAAAATATATTATGAATGTGGTTAAAATTCCAATTTGCTTTCAATATCTCTAAGTTAATTTATTTTGTTGCAGGCTTTTGAATCTGAAAGCAGAAAGGAGCATATATCGAACTTTTTACTACTATGGAAGGGAATGCCACCTCATATTTTCAACATGAAAAATCTTAATAATTTAGGTAAGAAGTTTTTCTATAATACTTCGCAACCCATGTGCCTTTCAATTCTACAGGGAAGGGAGGGGGTGTCTTATTTTATTCTACATTTATAAAAGATTCATAATACCCCTCCCCCTTCTTTATATCAAAATCACATTTGTATTCTAGGTTAAACGAAAATGACTAAAATAAAGATATTTTGATGAACTTTTATAGTAAACAATATTTTTTCAATGAAAATGCAGTTTTCAATGACGACATTTTCAGAAATAAAAACGTTTCGTCCGTTAAAGTTTGAAATAATCAAAAATCCAAAAATCGACTAAAAATACGAATTTTTCCTTTTTCATTATCCTTCTATATATATAAAAAAGTAATGCTTTGGAAATGGACCAATGAAAATCTGCGTAGATACCGTGAAACGTATCTGGTTGGTCAGAGCTTTCTGACTTTTCTTAGGGGGAATTAACATGAAAGTAGAGAATTTAGATAAGATGGGCGTTATTAGGGGGTTACCAAGGGGAAGGGACCCGGGTCTGTCGCCAACTTGGCGATATATCGCCAAATTTGGCGGTTAAAATTGTCTGCCAAAAGTGGCGCCAACTTAGCGCTATTTCCAGTATTTCGCCAAATTTCCATAGACTCCCATTGAAATCCAATAGCGTTTAAACTCGCTTGCAAAAAATAAACAAATTGAGATATTGCAATGCAACAAAAATTAATATTAGCTTACGAATAGAGCTTAATTGAACTATTTACATTATTTTTAAGCACAAACACTAACTATTTACAATATTCGTAACACTGTATATACAATTGGTACTTGTTAGTTATCCTGTCGACCAAATTACTGTCGCCAAATTCATATATATTAAACGAGCAATGGATTTTCCCGATTATGAATGATATCGTAAACGACTGGGAAGATTTTCACGAGACTTGACCCTAAACTAAATCGAGTACGAGAAAAAGATCTAGCTAGGTTCCGAATACAAGAAAATTCGTTTTTACAGGGTAAAACAAACTCAGCGCTGAAAATGTTTTTAATTATAAATGGAAAAATACTCAAACGATTTACACGAAACGTGTTGCCTATACTAATTCGAGCACAAGAAATCTATCTAGCTAGGTTTCGAATTCGGGAAATGTCATTTTCATCTATTGAAACAAACTCAGCACTAAGAATGCTGCTATATATCGAAAACGGCTCTAACGATTTTCACAAAAATTGATGACTATACTGATTCGAGCACAAGATATCGATCTAGCTAGGTCACTAATTCGAGAAAACTCGTTTTCTGTGTTTAAAACTCGACGTGGTCATTACTCGAAAAGATGGTATCAATCGAAAAAAATTCCGACTATTTTTATGAAATATGATTTGTTTGATTATGAGAAAAATATCTAACCAAGTCTTGATATCAGGAAAAATTAATTTTGCTCGTTTAAATTTTTTTTTTTTTTCTATCTTTTGTAATCGAAATTCTTGCCTAAATGGTCTAATGCCAGCTAACGGTCATTTGTCATAAACACAATAAAAACTCTTTAGAATACGGCACTTACGGTTTATCTTCTATACTAAATCGAGCACTAAATAACGGCCTATATGTAAATAAAAAATACGGTAAAATTTCTTTTAACTGGCTAGAAAAAATAAAATTAATTGATTTTACCAGTTGTTAATTTCGTGAACTTGAGTATTTTCAGAAACATTGATACTTTTCGGTTAGCCGAGCGCCACTGTAATATATACACACATATACTATGTATATATATATATGTACATATATATTTATACACATATGTGTATACATATAGATATGTATATATATGTATGTGTGTGTCTATATACATATGTATACATATACATATATATGTGTATATGTAACACTGGGGCCCGGCTAATCGAAAAGTACCGAAACATTTTGTAAATTTGCTAATATTTCTTGATAGATAACTGTACTTATACTTTTGTTGTGTTTAAAACCACTACCATATTATTGCAAGCATCGCTATATTCGTAGTTTAGTGCAATGGCGATATACCTTGATGCAAAATTAGCAGCAATTGTAGAAGCAAGACAATTTTTCTGCCAAATTTACCTAATTGCTCCCGAAAAAGTTAATTTTTTCCGCCAACACTTGACTTGGGCAGCGATTGTTGAAGAATAACCCTTCTATATATAAAAAAAATGTAACGATTTAGAAATGGACCAATAAAAATCTGCGTAGATCTTCCCGGCACATTCCTAGATCGGCATCCATATTTCTTGTGACCGGGAGTCTTTCTTCGTTAATATTAAGAAAATCGTGTCTTACAAAAATATGCAAAGTGGTGTTATTATAGAGAATTGTTTGTCAAACACGCTGATGCAGACAATTTTTAAATCAAATAATTATTTTAAGAGATATTTAATGTTAAAGTTGGTCAAAATCATTTCATTAAAAAAAATTATATGAGCAAAAACTATACATTGGAATTTAAACATTTTTACATCATTCAATACAATAGGAATTCCCGGTGTGCAAACAGCATTTATTAGGGTTTCGTTCATCTGACGAAATCCTATTCGTCTCGCTTCTCTGTCTGTCCGTCACTGAGCCCGTTCTCAGAAAATATATATGTTGGAGACTTGAAATTTTGCATACTTATAGCTGAACACCTCACATGAAACGACAAATCATAAAATTTTGAAAAAGTCTTATATTTAACCCTCTGGGCTCTAACTTGTATATTTTAATATTTTTGTTCTGACCGAGTCCCTAATTAAGTTGAAGACTTAAAATTTTGCATACTTATAGCTGAACACATCACATCAAATGACAAATCATAGAATTTTGAAAAAGTCTTATATTTAACCCTCTGGGCTCTAACTTGTGTATTTTAATCTTTTTGTTCTAACTGAGCCCCTAATTAAGTTTAAGACTTAAAATTTTGCTTACTTATAGCTGAACACCTCACATCAAACGACAAATCATAAAATTTTGAAAAAGTCTTATATTTAACCCTCTGGTCTCTAACTTGTGTATTTTAATCTTTTTGTTCTAACTGAGCCTCTAATTAAGTTTAAGACTTAAAATTTTGCTTACTTATAGCTGAACACCTCACATCAAACGACAAATCATAAAATTTTGAAAAAGTCTTATATTTAACCCTCTGGTCTCTAACTTGTGTATTTTAATCTTTTTGTTCTAACTGAGCCTCTAATTAAGTTTAAGACTTAAAATTTTGCTTACTTATAGCTGAACACCTCACATCAAACGACAAATCATAAAATTTTGAAAAAGTCTTATATTTAATCCTCTGGTCTCTAACTTGTGTATTTTAAGCAATTTTTCTAACCTCCCACATTGCACCCGGTGGGTACTTTTCTAACTTCTGCCGACACCCCTTTGACCACTTTTCCATATTATGCACATAGCCTTACATATTTCAGTTCCACTTTTCACCGCCAGGGGGCGCCTACCTATCTTGGGTGCTTATGGGCCCGATCCCCTCGACAAATATATCTACGGATAGGTTGTAAAACGGAGTTTCGTTCGGACAGAAGTTTGTGTAGAATAGAGTGCACCCCCTGGTTGCTAAATGTGGAACTAACAGATTTCGTAAAAGGATAAGGGTTTTGAAAGGAATAATAAACGAAACCCTCTGTGCGATCTGTGATCACACTTACCCACTTGTTTTTTTTTTTAATTTGACTCATTTTCTGAGGATTTATCACCATTTTTAATTCAAACTTTTAGCATTTCGAAAGATATTTTTTGCATATTTTAGAAAAGGATATTATTTTAAACTGTTGTCAATTTTAAAAACAGCGCAAAGGATAATATTTCCTTCAAATTAAAAATTTATTGTACGTGGCTATTATAATCAGAAAAAAGGTTTCAAACGAGAATTAAGATTAAAAATTAAAAAAATATCGTAAATTACGTCATAAAAACTATAGTTACACATGAATTTTAAAAGAGAAAGAAAAAAAAGGCCAAATAATTGACAGTTGGCAAAACAGTTTAAATCAAAAAATATATTTGCGCGAGACATTTATTTCATATTTTGAGATAATTTTTTCAACTATTATCGTGAATTCAAAGACAGCGCAAATAATATTTCCTTTCTAACAACAAAAATATTTTCATGTGAATGTTAAAATGAGAAAGAAAACTTTGGTGAAAATTACGTCAGATATCAAACGATACATTTCAAATGTGTTATTTAAAAGAACTTTCTTATAGAGCTGTTAAAAAACCGAGAGACAAAGACTCTGTTTACTTAATTCATTTTACATCAGCTTATTTTCAAATTTTTATCTAATTTTTTTTTTTAAATCAAAAGCGAAAACAGCCATTGTATCCCTTAACAAAAGCTAATTTCGCCTTAAAAATCTCCAATCAAAGGAATATGAATGAAAACCCGTTTACAGGGAGATCGCCACTGTTTTTTAAAATTATAATTCAGTCTTTTTAAAGCAGATGAAATTAACCTGCTTTTAGAATCTGGGGTGTCGGAACGGGGGTTGGCGAGCGTAGCTCGTAGGAGGCAGAGCCCCCTAGTTTTAAAAAGCAAAAATATAATGCTACTTCGAAGAAGGTATATTTTCATACATTTTAAAGGAAAATAGTGAAAATAACAATGTACTTTAAATGTATTTTTCACACAAAAAAGAAAATTTTACAGTTTATACGCCTGCACTGCACTGCAAAAATGTTGATTTTAACAGTATAATACTGACAGCTGGGGCGCCTGTATTATACTGTCAAATTAACAATGATAAACCATAAATAAATAGTAGTATGTCGTCTAATAAATGAAAAGGCAGAAATATACCATATATAACTACTTAACGGTATATTACAGTTTATTTTACGGTTTATTATTGTTAATTTTACTGTATAATAATGGCGCCCCAGCTGCCAGTACTGTACTGTAAAATAAACATTTTTTTTTTTTTTTTTTGGAGTGTGTAAAATTTGTTGTACGTTTCAAGTTTTATTCAAAATTGTCATTATGCCTAACGAACATCAATCTTGGCACATGATACAACAAACCTGTGCATTTCGGCGTGTTGGTTTATTAAGATGCCATCAAGTTAGTAATAAAGTGTATCAACATGGGAATTTTTAAAGTACTTTTAAGCAATAAAATGAAGAAAAAAATGGAGAAAATATTTTAAAAATTGGAACACACAGAACAGGGAAGGCGAACCTTTTCACATCTACGTGCTTTTTATTTTATTTATTTATTTTTTTTAACATTTTAGACCATGACGTGCCAGCAACTAAACGACTTAGTTAGTGTATTAAATAATAATGCATCAAAATTACTTTAATTCTTATTATAAAAGAAAGAATTTTTACCATCAGAACATTAGAATTACCTTTAATCGAAGTAATAAGTTGTAATATTCAGGGCTCAATTTCTACCCAGGAACCCTAAAATTCTGCAATACTAAAACCATAGCGTACCCCCACACACACACCACCACCCTTTCACTCCGATCCGTACATATATATATGTATTGCATATATTAGTTGCAAAATTTAAAGCATCTTTTTTCTTTAGTAAAATAAAAATTTTAAATATATGCACTTGCATAGATTTAACTATCCTCCTTTTAATTTATCACTCCTTCCGAATAGAAATCGTTGCCTAATTTTAATGTTAATTAATCACAACATTCTGCAATTAAATAATGTAAGAATTATGATTAGGAAATAGTGTTAGCACACAAAAAAAAGAAAGATTCGATGCTTTTATAAATAAAAAAAAAAGGCGAAACACTGCTCAATTGCTTTCAATCAGAATAAGAAACAATACATAGCAATTATATCTGCTTACAAATGAAAGTGATTTCGTAAATGTACAGAGCAGAGCCTTGGCACGGGCAACGTTCATGATGAAAAATAAATAGAAAAATCATTAACTTTTTTTCACACCCGTACACAATAGAAGGCTAAAAACCTCAAACAAACAAAGCCTCAAACTGATGTTCCTTGAATAAAAACAAAAAGAAAGATTTATTAAAAGATAAAATATTCTTTTCAGGTTAGATATCTAAATTTAAAAAAAAAGATCCAATTAAAAAATATCCTACTATCACAAAATAAAATCGAATTTAAGTGTAATTTATGCATCGGTTTTCAGAAGCGCTATTACACAGGGCTCCGGAGCCCTGTATTTATGAACTCCGGTGGGTTCCGACGCAAATTAAGCCCTGGCTAATATTGCTATTAAAGTTTAAAAAGTCTGCAAAACAAACATTGCAGTAGAAACACTCTTCATAAAACCGTGCATGTAACTATTCATTTTTGATTTTATTAAAATTTATATTTTATAAACTCCCTAATCATGATGTAGAGGAAAGTCGTAACACAGTGAGACAGATTTTTATAAAACGTTAATTGAAAGCTAGATATAATCGACGAAAGAAATTTCAGGCATTGCGTATATAAATATGCTTATTGGGAGCATCTTGTATACCGAATTTACTAATATACGTGAGTAGAAACAGTGTAAAAAAACACTTTAAAGTAATATTAGCATTCGTCTCGCTGTGTACCGTGCATAACACACAATGAGATGGTGTTGATTTGTTATGTGTTTCACCGACATATTCAGAAGAAATAAAAATAACTAATAATGCATATTATTCATTATAAAAAAAAAAAAACAACTTTTAATGCTACACACTTGGACACTGTTTTACTGTGTACTAGCGTTCACTGTACTATTCTTACTATGTACCACGTCGATTTGTTAAAAAAAGCGAGCGATTACGTACTTCTTTCTTCGTCTTTATAATAGTTTGGTCGTTGCAGCAAATGCATAGTACAGTACGTGCCACTAGTTTAAACACAATAACAATTTCAAAATAAAATTTTAAATATTCACTTTATTTCAATATCTGCCTTGTATATCTATATTATAAAGGACAAACATATCTGTGCGTAACGCATACGTCATTTTGCGAATGGCAACACTTTGAAATTTAAAATAAAAGTTTGGTTTTGCAATTTTCTATGCTGCAAATTTTTAGGCTTTTAAACATCGTACATTTTTAATTTTTACACCGCCGTATAAGGAAAAAAATGCTCTTTTAAATGCAATTTGTTTGAAAGCTGTATCTCAATTTATTTTTGAGATATTAATTTTTTTGTAGTTTTTAATACCATTTTTCTTATCGTGGCAACAAAAGTACCCCATTTCTATTGAAAGTCATTGAAAGTAAACTGAAATTAGTCGAAAATTGGAGATACTGTATGTTTTTGTTGCCATTTTCTCATAAAACCTGAAAAAAAAGTTGAAATTAAAATACAGGCTATGTCAAGAATATTGTCTGTTATTCAGTGATAATGACGTCATATGCACACTTTTCTATATACGAAGTTTGACTGGATTTTAAAAGTGGATTGCTTTAGCGGATGCAAATGACGTCATTTTATAAAAAAGCGTGTATTTTTATTCTTAAACCTGAATTATGTTTTGTAGAAGTGCGTCATTTTCACAGACCAGCTGCTTTGAAATTCTTCACAGGTGAAAATGCTTCACTTTTGAAAATAATGTAATCGAAATCACACACTGATAAAACGCAATGTTTTACAAAAATTTAGAGTGTCTTTATATAAGAGAGATGACATGCAAATAATAGAGATTTATAATTACAGAAATTGATGATTCTCACCTGGATGGATTCGCTTCACCGAGTTAGACAAGTAAACAAATAATTCGTGGTTTAAAGTAATGTCGTGTTCCTGAAGTTTTTGTCGAAAATTCTTTCGAATAATAAAATTTTAATGCTATTCTTTAGGACATTCTACTATAATTTTATCAAAATAACATAATTTGATTAATTTAATTTTTCCTAATTTTATATAATCTATATATTTAAAACACAAGTGTGTTTTTTAGTCATCTGCCCTGATCTTCCTGCTGAACCAATTTTACTAGTGTATATATTTTTTTAAACTGAAAGCTGTTCCTTTGTAGATGTGATCGCACTATCTAAGGTTTTTTAATATCTCCACTTTTATATTTTAATTTTAAAAGCATTTTATGAAATTTCTTCAAAATGATGAAAATTAGATAGCTTTCATTATTGCAGACAAGAGAGAAATAATGCGGTATTTTTAACTTTATTCATGCTATTTTCTGATGAAAATTCAAAATTGTTGATAAAAATTGTTGTATAGGGTTTAGTGGCGCAAAATCCCATTAGAAGCAGAATATTATATTAGAGGCATAATAACGGAAAATGACATACTGCTTCTAAAAACAAGCATTTTTCCTCATAAATTTTCTATATTGTTTTTTCTTCTGCATGTGTAGTGATACTAAGCTTAAGACACTAGGCGAAATGCTTATTTAAGTGAAAATAGAGTCATATTTAAAAGAAAACCATCATTTTCTTAGATAAAACTAAACATTTTAACACATATGCGTCTAAAAAACATAAATTACGGAAATTTTTACTCTCTGGAATTAAGATTAGAATCTCAAGTAAAGGGGGCGTCTGTTCACATAAAAGATGTTGCTGACAATCGTGACTTCAAGTTTTGAGTTAAAGGGATTTTTAAGTGATCAAACAAAATGCAATTTTTTTTTAAATGATGAATATGGATATGAGAAGTGCATATGCAAATTTTGAGAAGATGAAAATTGCTGTTTTCATTCCGGAAATCCAAGCATAAAAGCCTCAATTGATAACCACATCCTAATAACTGATCTTTATTATATTTTACTGATTAAGTATCTATATTATAAAGAACAAACGTATCTATGCGTAACGCTGACGTCATTTTGCGAATGACAACACTTCATGATCAAATTTCGGTATTGAAATTTTTGCTACTGCAATTTTTTAATCTTCTGACCATCGTACACTTTCAATTTTCGTCACATAGGGAAAAAATTTACTTTCAAATGCAATTTTTTTAAAAACTGTATTCATTGACTGATGTATTATATTTTCTAAAATAATTTTAAGCATGATTTTTCTTTTAAGTTTATCTTATCACGTACCGGTTTCAATACATAATAACAATAAACATTTTGCACATAAAGCAACAAACATTTTTCAGCATTTGTTTCTGACTATTTTTGCATAACGAAATTAATACTTCCTTTATAAACAAATAAAAGAATAATATTAAAAAAAACTCCACCAATCTAACATATTTGTGAAAGTCAAATTAATGAAATTAATACTTCTTTTATAAACAAATAAAAGAATAATATAGAAAAAACACAAATTTAACATATTTGTAATCGTACAATTTAAATTTTTAAATCACCAAATAGGATTTTTTTTTTTTTTTTTTTTTTTTTTTCAAATGGAATTTGTTTGCAAAGTTCATCTCAGTTTACTGATTGTCTATGGTTTAAAAAAGAATTTTAAAGCATGAAATATTTTTTAATTTATCTATATCGCGCAGAGCTCGATTACGAAAGATTAATGCATTTGCCCTTAAAACAAAATAAAGAGTTCATCCTTTTCTTACGATCCATTAAAAAAAACTTCCCTATGAATAAATAAATAAAATAATATAAATAAAACATAAATTTACCAGACATGTATAAGATTTGAAATTATCAGAATAAAAAAGGATGCTATAAGTAGCAAAATTTTGGCGAATAACTCTTAGCATGCAGCTAATAAGAAAATAACGCTTTTGATAAATTTAAAAAATTTATTTGATTGCATAATTCGTATTCTCCATATGAAAAATGCTTTTTTAATGTAAGTGGTCAATCTAAAAAAAATTATTGCACATAAAAATGTTATTAGTTTTCAATTAAAAAAATGTTTTAACCTATATTCTTTAACCCGGGAAGCCCGGGTACGACCCCCTAGTGTTAATAATAGCAGTTTTAACACCATATTTAATAAAATTATCTTTTAAATTTTATTTCAAACCATGGAGTTTAAGAACAGAACAATAATAACCGAGTAAAAAGTTAAAGCACAAAATCGTTTTAATGACAATTTATTAAACGGTTGCGCAAGCAAACAGTTTCTGTGTGTATAAGAAGCAGTCAGTTGTTTTTGAGTTAGTACAAAATGCCTAAGTCGAAAGAATTTTCAGAGGAGGGGGTGATATAAATATCTGGAGTATGACAGCAAAACAGAAGTCTGTTACTGAAATTGCATTAAAAAGTTCATTAAAAAGATCAGTCGAGGTGTTCATCAAATTTTGGCTCTTGGTAATGATTTCAAACAAAAATTCCGTTTAGGAAGACCACGATTGACTACTTTGTGCAAAGACCGCCTCATCAAAAACTTGGCCTCAACTGGTAATTACTCTCTTTTGCAAATAAAACATGCAGTTGGAAGACAAATATCGAAAAAACTGTTCATAGAAGAGTTTTGGAATCGGAATACATTAAAAACCTAAAAATGGCTCGGTTACTATGTCTGAAACGACACCATAAAGAAACGAGATTGCAGTGAACCAAAGAGCATATGTCATTTGATGATAAGTGGCTGAATGTCATATTGATGAATAAAAAGTGATGGAAAAAAATGGAACCTCGATGACCTCGATGGGTTTAAGTACTATTGGCATGATCTCCGCAAAGAACCTAGGAGTATATTTAGCCGGTAATATAGTGGTGGTTTGTAATGGTATGGGGTCTATTTTTCTGCATGAAAAACCCATTTATCTGAATTAAGGGGGTGGACTAACCCGTTTTTCCGCCTTTATCCTTAACCAATGAACTCCCAAAACTAATCAAGGAAGTTCCTTAACATAATAAACCGGTATACCAAATTCGGAGCAAATCGAATGACTCTTCATGAAAAAACCATTTATCTGAATTAAGGGGTTGGACTAACCCCGTTTTTCCCCCCTTTATCCTTAACCAATGAACCTCCAAAACTAATCAGGGAAGTTCCTTAACATAATAAACCGGTATACCAAATTCGGAGCAAATCGAATCTTTCTGCATGAAAAACCCAACTATCTGAATTAAAAGGGGTGGACTAACCCCCCTTTTCCCCCTTTATCCTTAACCAATGAACCCCAAAAACTAACGAGTTAATTTATTTCAAAATAAGCAAAGGCTTTTGTTCATGTAATTAATAAAAAGAAAATTGTTGTAACGCCTTATCACAATGAACCTAGAAAAAATTTTTGAAGCAAATCCGATTTTTCTATCAAGAGTTATCGCGTTACGTACATACATACATACAGAACGGGCGGGCACATTAGCTCTCAGGCTTTGATAGCCTGTGAGCTAAAAATGTAAATTGCGGGAAGAAAATATTTCAATAACTTATTTAAACCTTTATGCTAAGACGGCACTTTTAAGTCCCCTAAAAAGATGTGCAATATAAAATTTATATAATTCTTCGACTAATAAAAGTATATGGCACTTTGCATATAAAATACTTTGCTGGTTCACTTTCAGTAAGCAAAGCGAAACCGTCGAATTTAAATATTTTTTGAAGTGGTTATTTAAACATGGATTTAGTTTTTCTCCTATAAAAAATGTTTTACCAAAAATTTGCAACTAGAAAACACTCTCAGTTACATAAAGTATCACAGAACATTTATTTACACTGTTCTTGTAAAAATTGTGGGGTTCCGTAACCCCTTCAGCGGCAAATTGCCGAAATGTGTGAATGACACCATTAATTACAAACAAATTTATTTCAAAATAAGCAAAGACTTTTGTTCATGTACTTAATAAAAAGAAAATTTTCATTCGAATATCCTGGTGCCAATATAGAATTCAGGGATTAAAATTAAGTGGTCCAAAAATCAACCACCGACCTTGAAGGGGTTAACAGTGTTTTTTGATAATTTAATCTAATTTTTCTTGTAAATATTTTAGAAAAAAAAATCTCAAACTACCGATTTATTAAATCAGTTTAATTTAAATATCTATCTAAAAATCAAATCTTTATTATATAAGTTGCTCCAGATATCTTCAGACATTACCGAAGATAATTACTGCAGCGGAGCAAATTTCTGATTTACAATTCAGGACATAAATAGTTAACCCGAGATTGCACGCGCACGGTATGTCCTACCCAGGGTCCGGTATACCAAATTCGGATCAAATCGAATGATTCTGCTCGAAAAACCCATTTATCTGAATTAAGGGGTTGGACTAACCCCGTTTTTCCCCCTTTATCCTTAACCAATGAACCCCCAAAACTAATCAGGGAAATTCATTAACATAATTAGCCGGTATACCAAATTCGGAGCAAATCGAATCATTCTGCATGAAAAACCCATTTATCTGAATTAAGGGGTTGGACTAACCCCGTTTTTCCCCCTTTATCCTTAACCAGTGAACCTCCAAATCTAATCAGGGAAGCTCCTTATCATAATAAACCGGTATACCAAATTTGGAGCAAATCGAATAATCCTGCAAAAAAAAACCATTTATCTAAATTAAGGGGGTGGACTACCCCCCCCCCTTTATCCTTAACCAATGAATCCCCAAAACGAATCAGGGAAGCTCCTTAACATAATAAACCGGTATACCAAATTTGGAGCAAACCGAATAATTCTGCATGAAAAACCCATTTATCTGAATTAAAAGGGGTGGACTAACCATCCTTTTCCCCCTTTATCCTTAACCAATGAACCCCCAAAACCAATCAGGGAACTTCCTTAACATAATAAACCGGTATACCAAATTCGGAGCAAATCGAATGATTCTGCATGAAAAACCCATTTATCTGAATTAAGGGGGTGGACTAACCCCGTTTTCCCCCCTTTATCTTTAACCAATGAACTCCCAAAACTAATCAGCGAAGTTCCTTAACATAATAAACCGGTATACCAAATTCGGAGCAAATCGAATCATTCTTCATGAAAAACCCATTTATCTGAATTAAAAGGGGTGGACTAACCATCCTTTCCCCCCTTTATCCTTAACCAATGAACTCCCAAAACTAATCAGCGAAGTTCCTTAACATAATAAACCGGTATACCAAATTCGGAGAAAATCGAAGGATTTTGCATGAAAAACCCATTTATCTGAATTAAGGGGGTGGACTAACCCCGTTTTTCCCCCCTTTATCCTTAACCAATGGACCCGAAAACTAATCAGGGAAGTTCCTTATCATAATAAACCGGTATACCAAATTCGGAGCAAATCAAACGATTCTGCATGAAAAACCCATTTATCTGAATTAAAAGGGGTGGACTAACCCCGTTTTTCCCCCTTTATCCTTAACCAATGAACTCACAAAACTAATCAGGGAAGCGCCTAGTCACAATGAACCTAGAAAAAAATTTTGAAGCAAATCGGATGTTTCTATCAAGAGTTATCGCGTTACGTACATACATACATACATACATACATACATACATACGTGCATACATACAGAACGGGCGGGCACTTTAGCTCTCAGGCTTTGATAACCTGTGAGCTAATAACAATATTTGCTTAAAATTTCAGTTATTTTAATTTCAGTATTGCGAAATATTTATTATGTAATGGGGCAAAGACTATATTCCACTAATAAATAATCCGTAATGATGAATGAAACAGTGCATCATCATAACGCAATTATCTATTTTTATGCCGTTATTTTTTACTGGCTTTCCACTCCGTGTTTCTTTCAGACCACTTTTCGGAAAACTGGGGCAATGCATAAATTCAAACAACATGGCATGGGCGCCGGCTGAACGAAATCCCTGAAGTGGGAAGATTTTGGAACAAATGTGTGCCTGTAGCAAAAATAGAAATAGTTTAATCCCTTTCCGTCAATTGAGTTTCGACCGCGAATAATTAAACATTAAAAGAATTGTACTGTTGCTGGAAATTTTTCCCAAATAGGGAGGGGGGTCTTACACAAGAGAAGCACTACTTTCCACGATATGTGCATGAAAGAAACACCGGTTCCGATCATAGCCTGATTCTCGCAAGGCAAAAGAGGCAACTGTCCAGGCCCTCAATTCTAAAATATCCCCACATCAAACCCCAAAATTGTTTTTTTTAATTAGTAAAAGTTGTGGCTAAAAGCATGTTATAAGGGGTCCCATCTGAATCTGCCTCACGCACCAGGGCGCGATATAGACCCTTGTTCCGCCGCTCTGAGTTTAGGGCGCAGCAACGTCCTTCGTTATGTCAAGAACTCACAATTTAAAAATACTACGAGCATGCTTTGTAACTTTAAATATTCTACATACAGTCGTACCCGCTTAAACGAATATTGACGGTTCCAGAAATAATATTCGATTAAGCGGGGTATTTGATTAAATGGGGAATCATAACTGTAATATTTAATGAGTGATAAAAAGGCAAAATAACCATCTACGATATATTTAATTAACAGCATAATAAATCGTTAATAGAATAACATAAATACAAATGCTAATATAAAGTAAATACGTATAAATTTAATGTCAGCACATACATTTATATATGGTTTACATCACACTTAATGCAGCTCGTTTGAATTGGGTCAAAACTTTGCTACTTTTAATTTACGTTACTTATACTGCCTTAAAAGAAATCGTTCCAAGTGGTTTGTTTAAGTTGACGTTTAAAGGAGTCAATATCGGGTTATTTTTCAAATTAGTGCAAAATATCACAACTACAATCTCGAGTCTCGAAGTAACGGCGCATTGCCTTTAAAGCCTGGTTAAATGCAAGAAGTGATGGTGAAGAGATCAAGGTGGGGAAATCATTTGACCTGTCCATTACACACCTGCAGGTCAGAATCATTGCAGGAAGAACTGGAAATTTGTTTTCAGCGTAAAGGAACCGAAAATGACAGAAGGGGGAAAGAAATACCAGTTGAAACGTGCTTTCAGCGTCTATTTTCAAACATCGGTCACACAGTTGTTATTCGATTAAGCGGGGACGTTCGTAAAAGGCATTTGGTTTAAGCGGGGGAAAATAACATAGAACCAATAGGAATAAATTCGGTTCCGGAGGATTCTATTCGAATAAGCGGGGTATTTGATTATCCGTGACCCGATTAAGTGGGGAGGACTGTACTATGTTTCACATTCGCATGAAAATTACTCATTTAATCGAAATAAATAAATGAATCAAGCTGCTTGAAAAATGTTTGGTTTGATTGATTTTTACCTGTTAAATATTCAATTTACAGCAGATGTATCCACACACCTTCGGAAGTGATTTTTTGAACTTTTCTCTTTATCCAATTTTTATAATGATATTTACTTTAAAAGTTCGAAAAAATATAAAAATTTTGGCAATTACCCAGAAATATTTTTCTAAGAGAAAAATTGTCAAAGTTCTGTCAAAAATTGACATTTCCTCAAAATGTGATAACTCAAAAATGAAACAATGTGTTGACATTTTGTAAATTGCATAATAAACAGAATAACTTTCTCTAGGACTTAGACTACACACATGATAATCGCATCTCTATCTCAGATGATATGGCAGTTAAAGTACTAATGTAATGAAAAATTCGCAAAATTTGTCTCAAGTTTGTCATTTATACCAGTGTAAATATAAAACTATTTAATATATTATCATGAGTGTAGTCTAATTCCCTCAAAAGACATTTGTAACAGAAGTACAGAAAATTTCGTGGCATTTCATGTATATTTTTTTTATTTTAGGATGTTTTGCGTATAGTAAAAATCTGAAAAACTTCATTTTGAGAAAAAGCTAAAAAAAACTTTTAAACACAATTCAAAAGCTGCAATAGCTATAACTTTAAACGACTGTAACTCGAGTTCTATTTTAGATACAGACAAAATTTATGCAGATTTCGACAGATAAAAGATTCAATTTTAATATTATTGTAAAAATGAAAAATTGTTATTTTGATCGAAAATTACGTTTTAAAGGTGTTCGGATACCTTAATAAAATAATTAGTGAACGACTGAATTGTATTGTCTCGATATTGCGGTCATTTTAATAAGAATTATTTACCTATATATTTTTGGTTACCCCTTTTTTAGGTGCGTTCGTAATTATATAAATACGTAGCACCTATAGTCGTCGTTCAGTCCGTCCGTCCGTCCGTCCGTCTGTCCGTCCGTCTGTCCGCATGTAACAGAGCAAAAACTACCCAACCGAATAGTCTGAAATTTCAAATATATGATTGTTGCAAAATTTTGTCGAGCCATTTCAAATTTTATGAAAATTGGATGTATAGTTTAATTACAGGGACAGTCAAAAGTTTTTCTTTACATTACGGCCAATGGGAAAAATTATTGCAAGTGGATTTTAATGATATTAGAGCCTTCCGAATGATCTGAAATTTTAAAGATATAATTGTTGCAAAATTTTGTCGAGCCATTTCAAATTTTAGGAAAATCGGATGTATAGTTTAATTACAGGGACAGTCAAAAGTTTTTCTTTACATTACGGCCAATGGGAAAAATTATTGCAAGAGCATTTTAATGATATTACAGCCTTCCGAATGGTCTGAAATTTTAAAGATATAATTGTTGCAAAATTTTGTTGAGCTATTTCAAATTTTAGGAAAATCGGATGTATAGTTTAATTACAGGGACAGTCAAAAGTGTTCCGAAAAAATTATTGGAAGTGCATTTTAATGATGTATCAGACTATACACTTTATGAAGTGCAAAAAATTATACATTCAGTACAATATGGGGTGCAAAAAATAATTTTAAAACTAGTTATAGTACGAACGCACCTCATTTGCCACGTTTGACGAGCAATTTCCAACTTGTTCATTTTTAGCAAAATTCCTGGCACTAACGCTATTGACTATTTGTAGAAGAAGATGAGCTCACATCCAGAAAACTTTTTCAAAGACGGGTGTTTTTTATTTTAAAATTTCTGCCCCTTTAAGCTCCTAAAGGGTTCCTTTTTCCGGTCATTTGAGGGGCAGTCTCAGATTCCCTGTGGGGTAAAATAACTCAATGATAGAATTCACCATGAATCTGTCAAATTCGTAATTAATTAGCATCCCGCAAGGGAAGCAGATTTGAATCGGGTGGTTCCTGGTGTTCTTGATTCTGTTTCTTTTCTCATTCAGATTCAGATAAAGAACAGAAGTCGATGTCTGCATGCGAAAATTCGGCGTCCTTGAATTCCTTTTTAAACAGAACGAAGAATCCTTTCTCGAGCTGGCCCCAGCCAAAGCCGCCTCAAGACTACAAGCCAAACACAAGGTTTCGTGACGGTCACGACGGAGAGCCAGGGGCGTGCCTAGCGGGGGGGTGTTGGGGGTGTAACACCCCCCCCACTTATTTGAAGAGTTGGTAAAATTTAGAATAGTCGGAAAGTCAAGAACACACCCTGCAAAAAGTCCCCTCTCCCGTCATCAGTATCATTTCAATTCTCTGTCGTCCGTTTTTAAAGGGGTTGTGTTTATGACGGCCAATTATCAACACGAGGGATATAGGCCCAAAAGGGGAGGAGTGCCTTTCGTGGGGGTCTTTCTAAGGGAACCTAACCCGTATTAATGCTTGGAAATCCAAGGTTTGAAGAAAACCACGAAAACTCCGAACGATTAGGCGCGATTCGGTTCGAACACAGCATCTCCCGTCTACCAGCTTCGAGAGCAGAACCTGTCGGCCACTGGTGGGGCATTTTTAAAGGGGAAAAGAAAGAACTTCTCACGGAAGATTGTGTATGATTCTGTGTGGGAGGGAGGGGTTGTCAGAGAGCAGAGGTGACAGGTAGAGAGAGAGAATAGCGTTTCTGAGAATTTGAGACTTTCATGAAAGAAAGGGGGGGGGGGGGGCAGGGGTTGTTGCTATCTCTATTGTGAGTTTTTCCATGTAGCATCTTTAATTTGCGGCACAGGCGACAGAGGTCTCCATCGAAGATCGACAAAAATCCTGAAACTGCAGTTCTATTTACACGAGAAAATTATTTTAAAGCAGAAATTTTGAAGGTGGTAGATCGGCTTACAACTGCATTTGGAGACATTCATAAGTTGGTATTTGAGAAAGTTAAACCACTGACCTGTCTTCTTCCATCTAGGATCAAGTATAGCTCTACCGAGGACATTTCTAAACTATGTCAATTATTCCCTGATGATCTCAAAGATGTAGATAACTTGGAATTTGAAATTGATCTCATGTCCTCAGAAATAGCTAGTTCTGAATCGGATACAATTGGCGCAGCAACGCTCATTTGTATCCTAACCTTTCTTTGGTTTACAAGTTGGCCTTAATTATTACAGTAACTGTGGCAAGTAATGAAAGAAGTTTCAGCAGGTTAAAGTTAGTAAAAAATTACTTGCGTACCACCTTGTCAGAAGAGCGACTGGACGAAGTAATGCTATTAACCTGTGAAACAGACGTAACTGACATGTTGGATTTAGACAGTGTAGCTGGAAAATGGGCTATTCTGACGGATAAGCGGGTGATAATTTAAAAATGTCGGAGGATAATTTTTAGTCTCTTATACTAATATATATCTTATTTTTAGCAAGCAAAGTTTGTCTTTTTTATGTATTTTAAAATTTATACACTTACATTACAGAACAGCATGAGGTTTTATTTATAGAAACATAAATTCCGAAGTACTTCAACATTCTTAAATTGTTACTTTTGAGAACTGGTTAATCTACGGTACATCCGTACACATTTCCTTTTAAATCGTAAGCAGAATCCTAATTAATAACAGGATTCTCAACTCTACTTATATAGTAAAATAATTTAAAAATATTTACACACACTGAATAACAGCATTTAATTTCGACTGTGGTTAAGGAGAATGCAGGTGAACACTTAAGACTTTTTTAGTGATTTTTATAAATTCATAGTATTGTAGAACAGTTGACTCCATCGCTGAGGGGTGGGGGTGGGGGGGCTATCACAAAGCCTTTCTCACCCCTGATCTTGCAGTCGGCAAAATTCAGTTCACACACCCCCCCACTAAAACAGCCTTCGGCACGCCCTTGCGGAGAGCACATGCGTTATTAAAATATATTAATTCTTTCCTCTATATTTCAACTTATTATCACAGCATATGGGGGAAAAAATAAAAACTTATAGTTTAAAGACGCTAATTAAGTGCTTTTTAATCAATTTCGATCACTCGAAACAATAATAATAACGATAACACAAAAACAATATTTATGAAATAATATCACTGTGTCAATGAAAATGTGCATCAGAATTAAAGTTACATTAAAGAAAATTCGTTCATTAATGAAAAAAAAATCCCAAGTATTAAATTTATTTTAGTAGACAGTTTTTATTATTTATTCTACTTTGAAATTTAGAAACAATATCAATTATCTATTTGGTATATATTCAAAAACAAGACATTATACATTATTACATACATATATATATATATATATATATAAATTTGTAGTTTAAACACATAAATTGAATTATTTTGCTTTCAGTTATTTCAAAATAAATAAATAACAATAAGTGTGCCAATCAAAACCCACATTTAAAAATTAAATTAAAGTGGAAGAAAAGTGAATGTTAAATGAAAACAAATTCAAGTTGTGTTCTATTTTTATTTTTAATCGGACTTGAAATTATACAGTAAATATCCTATTAAATATTAAGTGATTTGAAACCTGCATATAATAAATAGTAAAATTAAAGTACACGTGGAATTAAGTATTCTTATAAATAAATTTTCGTACTGTAAACTTTACTTATCAGAAATGGGTAATTTTCACATAAAATCCATTAAATTAAAAAACACAAAACTGTCATAATACTAAAACAACACAAGTTCATGAAACAGAAAATTATTATTTAGTTTTGTATTAGTTTGATATATTATGTAAGATACAAGCAATAGATTTTTTAAAAAGTGTATTGACATATGAAGAGAAAAATAAAAGAAAGAAAAAAAAAAAGACTCATCAATTGGAATTAAAATATTCCTAATTTATGTTCATTTTCCTCGAATGTTTAGGTAATAGCTGATAAAAAACATCGAAAAACACAAAAACCTTCCACTAAAATATTTCATTTCCAAAATAATGTTGTGTGAGTCAGGCCCGTAGCTAGGTGGGGGCCAGGTCGGGCAAAGCCCGACCTGGAAATTTTTTTGCCCGACCTAGCGCGTGACTCTACATTCCAATATAAAATACCAATATAAATTTCTATTTTTTTTTTTTTTTTTTTTTGTCCAACCTACCATGAAACTAGCTAGACATTTCGATCACATTATCACCCACTATTTCACTTTAAATAACTTTTGTGTAATACAACATTAAATTTCCATTTTTGCTTTCTTCATGGCAGACCTAGTCAAAGAGAGCCCCCTCACCCTCTACCTCTCTATTTCGTTTTTAGACCGGCAAACAAAAATAGCAAAAACTTCATTATACACTTTTTTTTCGCTCTTTCTTTTTTAACAAGCCTGTCGGAAAGTGCGGCATTGGTCATTCCCACAGACTTCTCATATAAGTATCTTTACTCTGAGGTCATTCCTGGCTTTTTTACTTTGTAGGAATTATTCCACAGTCCTCACCGCCTCATAAAGTATTCTTGATTAGCTTATATCAGTAAAACTTGCTTTCTTTGTACAATTGTCACCATACAAAATTAATCGTAGGAAAGTTGAAACCGAAGGCTTCTGAAATTACAATGAAACAGTCTACAATATTATTCAGTTAACTTCAATAATCTGTACCTGACAGTTCTGCTCACGGTAGTTAGAATACATGTGTTCTACTTACTGTGCTTCTGCTTGTTTCACCGAAAATTGATCGAATTCCATGAAACTCCGTATTCCAACTTAGCATATGGACTTTTTTGTTTCTCTTTTGCCATGTATGTTTATTTGTTTCCTTTGGGAAGAGGGGTCAACTAAACCCAATACGCTCCTTGTTTCATTTTTCGCACTTTTTATTACATATTAAGGTATAATAAAAATTTGTCAAACAAATCTCTTAATTTTTTTGTAGAATAAATGCAATTACATTGAAAATATCATTTTTAACCAATAGAATGTCAAATTTTGAATTAATTAACTGATATCAATTTAAGTTTCAACCAAGAAATTTACAGAATTTTCTTAGTTGTTTTTAATATACATGTGTTTTAAACTTTTCCTTTTTTACGGATTTACGTGACTTTTAGCAGAAAAAATTATTACCGTGTTACACTTTTGCATGAATTTCACTTTGAATACATTTTATGTAACATAACATAAATACTAGGGTGGGTCGAAAAAACCGAAATAATTATAATCGAAACGTAATAGCGCGGAAAAGTTGCCTTTTGTAAAAAAGATGAAATACGTAAAATATTACACCGATTGGTTAATATCTTTTACGGCCGCAAAGGGTCCAAATTTCGAAAAAATCGCAAAAAACATACTTTTAACAATTTTTTTTTAAATTATCCAAACATACTTATTCAATTTCTAATAGAACGCAATAGCCACGCCAAGATATTAGTAATGTAACATTAACATTTCATTTTTGTGACATCGTTGCTTTTACCGCCACAACAGGGCCAAAATTTCTAAAAAATGTTAAAAATTAAAGTTTTTCATTTTTTCAATTTTCATAACTTTTGTAATTTTTTTAGATTTTTTATATTTCTAATAGGCTGAGAAAGGCATTTTATGTTGTTAATTTCATTCACATTGTTAACCATGATCACTGTAATTCTATTAAAAAAAATTGCTCAATGATAGAAACACCTGCAGCTGCCTGCACGTAAAATTAATTTATCGCTGCTAGAGGGCCACGTTTCACCTTGTTCGTTTTTTTTTTGTAATGTACTCCTTTTACTCTATATTTTGATGGCCCTAAAGATAGAAATATCTTCCAGGTTAAAGAGGTGGCAAAGTTTCATCTTTGCGAAGTTAAGGAGGAACATATCTCTTTGTACTAGAACCAGGTCTGAATTATTTTCGTCATTTGACCCCATCGTCTGGCAAGGCGACTTCTATATGCAATGACATTATAGATTTTTTGAAGAAAAATGAAATCCCGACTGGAATAATAATTGTAGTTGAATTTCACGAAACTGTCTTCAAAACAGGATGCAAAGCTGGTGTTATAGTAAGATTAGTTGAGAACAACTTTTAAAAAACCACTTTATTGGCTTCCTTGACCTCACTTCAATGAGCTTCCACTGAGACATCTTTTCAAACATCTTGATGACAAAAAACAGGTTCTCTATCATATTGTAACCCAATTGGTTGATCTCTTGCGATTTGCGAATTATTACCAATTGCAAAATTTAAGCCAATTTAATCTGATTACCTAGCTGTTGATAAAGATGATTTGTCAACTGACCAGAAGTATATGTCTGAAATATTGCAAGCTCTTTCAACACGCGTGTATACAATTGACCTTTTTTGCTGAGTCCCTGGACAAATATTTCACGCAAGGTGGATCATTACTGCTATACGAATTTTGAGACTCTACGTTGGAACAAAGAAACCCTCTTCTTAACTTGTCATACTCTTTGAGTACATCCTGAAAATGTACTGCATCAGTTGGTTCACAATTAAAATGAATCACTCATGTTTTCCAGAATCTGTGCACTATAGTTTGTAACTTACGTTACTTGACAGATGATCTACGAAAGATTATAGTTCCTGTATTTTCACGAAATGACTATTTCGCAAATCATACAAATAGCCTCTTTGGAATGATAGCGTATGAAGAGGAGAACATCAAGGCCCCAGCCATGAAGAAAATTGCAAAAGCTGGAAGTTCTGTGGACTAGAATAGTGTCATCCGTCACTTTATCATAGCAGACTTCAACACTGAAGCTTAAAATTATATGGCTTTAGTCTACTGACAAAACTGAAAATTAACGGAACCACCTGTTATGGTTTCTTTATCGACTAAAAACGCTGGTGAATTTAAAATGTTCGATTAAAGATACCAGCTATTATAACTTTCCTTGTCCCACTCAATCACTAGAAAGATGCGTGAAATTATTCATTGAAGCACTGATAAAGTTTGTTTACTAGAACAGAGGGAGGATCACATCTGATCAGTTTTGGCCTCTCAAGAAATAATGGCTTCATCTGAAAGCAAGTTATATTATAAAATTCATTTACATTAAATTCTTCTTCATTTTAAGTTTATTTAACCCGTTTCGGTTAAACATCTCTATATTTTAATTAATAAAATACTAAAACATTTTGCTCATTTTATATAATTTTTGTGGCATGAATTGGCTGTTATGAAGTAAAACATCAGTAGATGAAGCGATCGTCAAGAAAAATGAATGATTAACTTTATTTTCAAGTCTATTACAAATAGCTATAAAAAATTATGATATATTAATAGATATAAAGTAAAATTATTTATTTCTAGACATATTATAGAAATTATAAAAATTTAGAAAAAAAAATGAAAAATTGAAATTTTTGAAAATTTTACAAAAAATATGGTCTTTTTGCGGCAAATAAAGATATGATTTCATCATAATGAACATTTACAGGGACATTTCTCATATCTTCATGTAGCTATTGTGTTCTATTAAAAATTGTATTGGTATGTTTGGATAATTTAAAAAAAAATGATAAAAAAACATGTTTTTTGCGATTTTTTGAAACTTTGGCACCCTTGCGGCGGTAAAAGATATTAACTGACCGATGTAATATTTTAGAAATTTATTCTGTATTACAAAAGGCAACTTTTCCGCGCTATTACATTTCGATTATAAAAATTTCGGTTTTTTCGACCCACCCTAATAAATACATTTTCATCTTAAACTAAAAAAAAATCTGAAAGGAACGAAATAATATCAATCAATCAATAATAAATCAAGTGATAAAAGGGAAAAAGTTACGATAAGATTTAAATAACTACACTTCAATTTTATAATACAAAGTTTTCCCTCGCAAAAAATATTACCTTTTCATATTCTTTAAAGGGAGTTATGTGCTGATAATAATATGATTCAAGTAGGTTAAAAAATTTTCATACCTTTGCTTGCACTTTAAAAAGGCTTGTTACTAACGAACAGCGTAACAAATTAAATCCATCGTAAGCGCTGACTACAAGCGTTTGGGGGTACATGGGAAAATAAATTATCTGGAAATCACCCTAGAAAATTTTAGAAGAGAAACATTCTTTTGATAAGAAAAGAAGAAAAAAAACGCTATTCGATTTCTTGGGACCTCACAGAGGGTATATGAAATAATTATGGATGAATGGGACCGAACAGACAACAGACATAAGTATAAACAATACGTATATCTATTTTTTTAAATTAAATTTAAGAAATATTTATCCTTTATGGGAAATGGACAAGTGAAAATATAAATTAAAAAATATTTTATATTTGCAGACATTTCTGCTCTAAACACTAAATTGAATAAATATTGTTCATTTTTAATAAAATTTAGCATGAAACAAGCAAAAAATGCCATTATTTATTCTAAAGCTGAGAAGGCACTGGTTTTGTATTAATTAAGTCTTGAATAAAAGAACAGACGCATGAGAATTTAGAAGACTTCATCTATTAAAAAAAAAAAAAATAGGACGCCCGTGTGCAATTTTGAATTTGCCGCTTATGGTTAAGATTGCCCAGCTTCAAGACTGCAAAGAGATCGCCTCTCACAAGAATCATTAAGGCTGTTCTCAAATCCAAAGGGTCAACTTTCTGACATAAGTTTTAATTCATTTTTGTTTGGAAACGCATGAAACTAGAAGGTGTTATTCAGAAACTATGCCATCGAACTGTTTTTTCCGTTTTCTTGTAAACGCAATAGATCTTTCAGAAAACACTGTCAAAGTTGGCATTTTGAATTGAACTTCCGAACGAAAGAAGAAAATCCATTCAGTAAGGGGAGAAAAAGGCTGTGTCACGTGATCGAAATCGCTTATAACTCGATAGGTAATTGATTGATCAAAAAATGGAAAAAACAGTTCGATTCCAAATCGCTTCCATGGTCAGGCTTTCCAATTTTATATCTTTCCGTTAAAAAATGAATTTGTAAATGTGTCAAAACGTTTTGTGCTTGTTGGGCAGAGCAGTTGAGAACAGCCTTAAGCAGCCGAAATGTCTAGCACCCTTTAGTACTTGCTATTCAGTGATTTTCTTTTATATTACCGGACCACCTATGCTGTGAAATCGTGTTGTGTTATCCTTCCTATAAATATTATGAAATATTTTCCAAAAGTTAGTTTTTGAAGAATTTACAATAGGACGATATGGATGCAATTTTTCGTCCCTGTGATTGTGCTGTCTACGGACATGTGTTAGTGCAGGGCCGCCAGAAAACTTTTGAGTCCCGATCAGCAATTTCGAGGAATTGACTTTAGCGACTCCTCAACATCCATTTGTGAAAATAATGCACTATGCGCTAGTTTTAGCTCAACAGTTGCGGATTTTAGATGCTAGTGTCCTCGATTTAAAAGTTATATATTTTGGAAAAGTGTGTGTGTATGAACTGATTACTTTATCTGGGATTACAAGATATATTTGAAAATATGAATATCCGTTCATTTATATATATAAGAATAGTGGGCTAGAACAGAAAACAGCGAGTCCCGCTCCAAATCATGTGTAACTATTTACATTTATATAGTAATGATAAAAATTCATTATCATTAACTACAAAAAGTAAACCAGAAATTCTTAATCTCGGTTTGTTTAAAAGTAACAAGGCAAATAATCAAATTATTCCAAGGAAATTCATAAGAAAAAAAAATCAACGTTCTTTTCGGGGTGCTTGGTAAATGTTTGGTAAGTATCTAGAATATTAACCTATGAATAATAATGTCCAAAATTTTAAATTCAGTTATTTGGAAACGCTATCTTTTAGAGGTTTTACTTTTTAATAAATTAACTGATTGAATGATTATTTTTAAGTTCTCGACAATCCACACCTGTAAAACAAACAAGCATTTTTTTGATATTTTTATTATAGCTTTTAATTTTTTAACTATAGTAATACTTAACGTATTCACTAGTATCATATAAACATATCGGTCTTAAGCAGCAACCATACATATCCAACTCAACCGAGAAATCAAAGTTTTGCAGCCGTAAAATCATGGTTAAGAGTGGAAGATCAGGCCGAAATCTATTGGTAGTTTCCCGTAAATAATAACTGAAGCTTTTAGATTCATCAAATATTTATTAGAAGATCATAAATTGCACCAAACTCCACTAGCAATATGCTACGTCGTAAAATGAAAACCACTAGATGTTAAATAAACATGACGAAGATGCAGGAAACAAAGCTCTCCAGGTGACATGGGTTATTTAAGCAACTCAGTAATCGTGAATTTCTCTCTCTCCTAGCCAATGCAACAGGTTAAATACCTGCGAAAAATGCACGCGTATGAATACATTACAAGTGAAAGAAGCAACCCGTAAAAATAGCGGGAGGACGCCACGAAAGGCAGGCTTACGATAGGACTAGCTCCGAGGGAAGGGGGGAAGTACGCGTGACGTCGATGTGAACTCTTTAGTCTCGGCGTCAGATTAATAACGTAAACAAATGTTGGCGGGCTTTGCAAGGAATTACGGGAAATAGAACATCAGAGAACAAATGCTATTAAAAACATTCGAAATAAAAAGAATTTAGTTTCAGAATAAAATTTAAAAAAAAGGTAATTTAATGAGTTTTATAAGATTAGACAAATGAATTTAAGGTTTTTAGAATAATAAAAGAATAAGCATTTAAAGCATGGAAAAAAGATAAAAGATATTTAAGATAGTATTAAAGCTAAGTAAAAAATGTAGATATTATAATAATTTGGAATAGTTTAAGATAAAAAGGCGAAAATTTTATTATTACATATATATATAAATTTTATCTTTGACACGTTTGTTTTGTCGCCCTTGGAAGAAAAAAAAATCATACTGAGTTTAGAAAAAAATTATGTTTTAAATGAGAAACATTTACCTTAAAATTGCAGTGCATATTTTTGAAGAACTACAATTAAGAGACTGGGAAAAAATAAAGAAATAATCAGCCCTCCCTAGAAAAACGTTTGCCCTACCTGGAAATATAGTCTAGCTACGGGCCTGGTGTGAGTTCTTAAATGTTTGTTCACATCTTTTAAGCTTAAAGTAATCAATTTTTATGAGATGAAAAGTATTTCCTGACTAGATCTAAAAGTAAATTTATAATTATAGAATAATAATTTTATTTATTGTTACTTTTAATTAAACATTAAAATGTATATGAAAACACATAGGATTTTTGCGAAGAAGGTGTGTGTGTGTGTGGGGGGGGGGGGGCAACTACTGTTTTGCATAAGGGTACTAACAACCCTTCCTCTAGTCTTGTAAATAAATTGCTTACAGTTGTGGCAAAAATAGAGAGATTCAAAAACATTATCCCCATAGCTCTATTTACGCAGTACATAAGCATTTATAATTTAACAAAAAATTATAAAAAGAATTTTTATTAAGATAGCAAACGTTTAAGATTAAAAAAGAACAATAAATTGATACATGTATATCGATCGGGGTTTGCTTTAAAAGAAGTAAACAAGATAAAAATGCTATGTATTCACAGCGACTTTTATGAAAATTTCTGAACAAATTAGAAAGAGAGGATGGTGTGACAAAATACAAATTAAATGATATAAGTCTTGACACGATTTAGGGATGTTTGCCATTTTTAATTATTGCTCTATGTGGAACGAAACAGAACTACAATAATATAGTTTCGTTTTGAGACACGGTATTATTGATAGAATCGTACTAGGATTTGCTAGTTAATTTATTTCAAAGAAATTAAAAATAAAAGATTTTGAACACAAGAAATAAAAATTGTGCTGATAGCATATAAATATAATTTGAAAATAAAACTTACCTTGAAAAGAATGTGTTATCAGGCTGAGTAAAACACACGTGCGCGTAAAATAGCAACATACAAAATTCAAATGTTCGGGGCTGGCGCGTTGGCAGTTAGTCAGCCCCGGGCTGTGGCGTCACACGTGGGGAGATGAAGGGCGTGTCTGGCTTGTAGTCTTGAGACGGCTTTGCCCCAGCCTAGCTATAAAAAATGTAAAAGAAAAAAAAACGCAGAATATAAAATAATTTTTATCGGTGATCTGATAGGCGCCCTTTCATCTGTTTGGCGCCCCTCTGGCTCGACGCCCCGTGCGGTGGCACACTTCGCACACGCCTTGGGCCGGCCCTGTATGTGCATCGTATAAGACGTCTGTGATGCATTAGACTACCACCACTCAGGCCTCGATTACCACAGGGGGAAACTTCCACTAGTATTTCCGAATAGCCAATTTTCTCCACATTTATACCAGAAATTATGCATTTAAATAAGGCGACGATTACTATACAAAAATACTCTGGTGGAAGTTAGACCCATAGATATAGTAAAAAGAACTAGATTAATCATTCAGTGTTATTCCCCCACTACTCCTTGATTCTGCAACGGCTCGATGGCAACATCCATTAGAGTGGCAGAAAAAGAGTGGAACTTGTGGTACTACAGTAGCAATACATAGTGGATATTCGAGTATTGCGATGTTTTCATTCTGTTTGTTTTAATTAAATATATGCATATGATTGCTTAGAATTGTCTGGAAAGACAGTGGAATACCTTTATATGGATATTTAAATCCATATTTGTAATTTGATAGATACTTTTAAAACTATTTAGTACAACTTCGATGTAACGTTTAGTTCATTTAGTAAAAAAATTTCTTTTCTAATATTTCTGTTTTTTTATTAAAATGTCGAGCGCATACCAAGTCTACATATTATTATGAAAATATATATTATTGTGAAAACATTATTCCGAAAATTATATGAAAAAAAAGTTAAAATTTGCATAAAAGATTTTTTTTTAAAGAATTTAATATATTTATTTTTAAGCATTTAAAGCATTTTAAGTTTGTAAAAAACTTTGAAATTGTCATTTTTCAATAATTAGTCATTAATCCAGTGTAATAAATAAATATTTATTAAGAATATTGACCTTGGCAAAGTCATTAATGTTTTCATCTACATTTGCTGAGTAACGCATGGTTAAAAAAAGAAAAAAATCTTAAGAATGTGTATTATTAATGCAGGTATTTATTTATTTTTATTTTTTTAGGAAAAATATTCTTGCTATTCAATTAAAGTAAACAGCAAAAATTGATCGCATAGTTACATGTTTAAAAGCATGTAATAAAATATTAATAAAAATCTAATTCTAAAGAAAGTTTTGAAAGTTTAATGCAAAACGTTATGTTATTTTTAAAGATTACTAAAGCAGTTAAAATGGAATTTTTTGCATTATTTCCGCGTATTCATCATTTTTTCTTGGGGGGGGGGATAAAGTAAGTTTTATATTTACTTTTGCTACAACTTAAATAAAAATTTTAAATGTTTCAAGTTTTGTGTGGATAAAGAAAATTTTGGAAGATTATTTATTGCCATTGCAAAGAAACGAGTGGACAGAAAATAAAAACCAAAGGTGGTAAACTGCGGTTTTTTTTTTTTTTAAGGGGGGTGGGCTATAATATATTCACTTTTGCTACAACTTAACAATTTGGGCAAAATAATAACAATAATAAAAATAAATGTTTTAAGTTCTGTGGTCAAGGGAAATTTTATTAGATTATTTATTGTCATTGCAAAGAAAAGAATGCGCAGGGGGGGGGGGGGGATCTAAGATTTTAAACTGCCTTCTTTTTTTTCGGGGGGGGGTGGGGTGGGGGGTCGATAAGCTATATATTTACTTTTGTTACAACTTAACAATTAGGGCTGAAAAAACACATTAAATATTTTAAGTTTTGTGAGTCTGGAAAAGTTTGATTATTTATTGCAATTTCAAAGAAACGAATGGGCAGAAAAAAAAAAATATATTGAAGATTTTAAACTACGCTCCTTTTTTTTTTGTAAGGGGGAGGCGGGCTGGTGATGTAAGTTATATATTTTGCTAGAACTTAAGAATTGGGTCACAAAAATAAGAACATTTTTTTTTAAATGTTTTAAGTTTTGTGGGTAAGAAACATTTTATAGAATTATTTATTTTCATTGCAAAGAAATTGATGGGCAGAAAAAAATCGAAAATTTAAAAATGTGTGTGGGGGTTAGGTGAGGGGGGGGGGTGAAAAGAAGAAAACAGAAATTTTCGAGAGGTGGAAAGGGGTATAGATGGCAGGTGGAAATCCGCGGAGGAATCTTACTCTTTATTTTATATAAGCTCCCCCCCCCCCCTGCCCTGAAAAAATTCATTTAAAAATGTGCATAGCTGTTATTTTGGATTAAAAAAAAATACTATTGATGAAAATTAAAATCTCGATTAAATACTGTTTTTATTCACTTCCACGTTGAAAAATATTCAAGTATAATTAAGATAAAAATGATAGTTTTTGAAAGCGAATAATCAATTTTATTCATTTTTATCACAAAAATTACTTAACGATGAAAATTGCTAATTTGTGGTTAAAAATCATTGATATTATATATTTTGAAACATTTATCAAGGCTTAAACTTATGTAAATGCAATTTAAGAACGCAGAAGCCATTTCATTTTCTCCTTATATCAATGGATCATCGTCCATTTGCCACCCTAGTTGAGTGCATCCGCTCGCGCGCGCAGAATCAACTTTTCTCCCCGTATGCGTAATCTAGTTATTTTACTATATCTATGGTTAGACCATATGGGTAATCAGACTCTGCTACTACAGTAGAGAGAAAACTCTTGCATGTTTTAAGTCATGCGAATAATGACGCTCTTCTTTGTTTGTATCCGGTGAAGGGCGTCGTTGTTTATTGAAAGGTTGGACAGGCCCGATTGATGTACACAAAAATCAGTGACTACAAGCTAGGTTGCAAAATTGTGACGCTGCCTCCTAAACTATAAAATACTGTAAATTACTGTATGAATTATTCTATTTAGTTTTCGAAGATTTAACAGAGAACGAGTGTACAATGATAAATTTTCCAGTCTGCACGCACTTACGTTTCTTGAGCTTGCGAAAATTTGTCTCTGCATTTTATTGTTTCAAAGATTTCCTACTTATTTACCATGTTCAAAATGTCATCGAGGGAAAAATACGATTATCTTACTTTGAGAAAGAGTTTGAATAGTAACATAATAAGCAGCTGTACGTTGGGGGGGGGGCGGGGGAGGGGGATCAACCTGAAGATATGCAGTACAGTACAAAGTCTAAAGTTCGTACACCCAAAGTTCGGACTTTCAAGCGGCAGATTCAAGAAAGAAGTGAAAAAACAAAATTGTTGAAACCAAAAAAAGGTCTAAAACAAAGAAGCTTTATTACTGAATCTTAACTTATGTCTATGTACAGAATAAAAGAAAAACTTCTTAATGATATACCTAAGTTAATAAAGCAGCTCACATTAACTAAAATGTTCCAATAGTTCAGAAAGTTACAATTTCGTCTTAATTGTTTGTTTCCTTAAGGCTGTTCTCAAGTGCTCTGCTCAACAAGCGCAAAACGTTTTGACACATTTACAATTTCATTTTTTAGCGGAAAATCATAAAATTGGAAGGCCTGACTATGGAAGCGATTTGAAATCGAACTGTGTTTTCCATTTATTTGATAAATAAATTACCTATTGAGCTATAAGCGATTTTGATCACGTCGCAAAGACGTTTTGCACCCTTTCTTGTGTGATTATTCTTCTCCCACGCGGTAATTCGGTTCAAAACGCCCACTTTGACACTATTTTCTGAAAGATCTATTGAGTTTGCAAAAAAACGGAAAACACAGTTCGATTACATAGTTTCTGAACACCTGCTAGTTCCATGCATCTCTGAACAAAAATAAATTAAAACTTATGTCATAAAGTTGCCCTTTTGGATTTGAGAACAGCTTTAAATAAATGTTTTTGTTTTACTTTTTATTTTGTTATGATTTATTTAATGAAAATGTTTAATTTGCTATTAATAGTTGTTATATGCAATTTTTAATATATGAACGTCATATTTTGCCTTTTTATGTAGTAATTTTTTTTTTTTTACTTTTTATTGGAAAAGCAATATTTTTGATGGCCCGAAGTTTGGGCTTGGTAAATTCCCGAGGATTCCGAACTTTAGACTTTGTACTGTATTAACAGTTGAATAAAAGAAAAAGTATTCGAACAGCAAATGTTGCTTAGTTATGTATATATCAATTTATATTATATATTGCTTATTTATGCATATTTTAAATTAATTTCTTCTGTGCATATTAGATATATTGCTTCTGAATGTATTTCCAGTAGAGATGAACAAACAAACAATACGATGGCTTTTACACTAAAAATAATAAATCGAACAGTTTTGAGTATTTTACCACCTGTCATTCAGTTTTCGTAAATGAGAGGAAATAAATTTTATTGTCATTGCAAATACTTAAAACAAAAACCGTATTAACTTGAATCCGAAGATTTTTAAACAATTGTCCACTTGAATTAAAGACGCCTGTAACACATACTGTGTTCTCACTACAAAGTTCCTTTTTCAATCTTTTATGTCCTTACTCTTTTTTATTCTGATGGGCATGCTGTTCCTTGATTTCATCTTCGAGTTTCCCATAATTTACGAAACTTTCATAAAGACTTTTGGCAGATGAACAAGGCTTGTTGTTTGCAACTGATTTAAACTCCGAATGAGTAGTAGAAATAATCTGATTAGACGTATAAGAAGCTGAAAAGGACTGATTATCACTCACACTGATATTTCTCCTCTTACTTGAATTGTGTTTTCTATCAGAGCCAATAGGTCTTTTGAATCCTTGAGTATCTTTGCTTTCAACTTTAATAGCCGTTATAGCACCAGATTTCAGAAGTTTTTTAGCCACTTCTTTTGCATCTTTGACTGTACTACGTTTTAGGAAAGTTGGTGGAGAAACTTCCAGCTTAGGCGCATTTAGCCGATTTTGTAAACGTCGTAATTGTTCATATTTTTCCTTTAACAGTTCTTCCTCATCTGTTAATTCATTGGGAATATTTAAGTAAACCATGATTATAAATATACTTATTATTTTTAAAGTTAAAGAAGGGTACGCAGCAAAAAAATTATCGACTTTCGTCAACACACTGTCCTTGTTCTGGTCTAATTATCCTTCGCCTTCGTTCTCATAAATTGATCATAGTGCTTCAAAAGAAACCCACCAACCAAGAGACTTTGGGTCTGTTCAAGGGGGCAGCTCACGCCGCGCGCGCGCTCAGGAGTTTCTGCCATGGAGTAAGTCTTATCGAAGAAGGGAATTAAAAAGAAAATTATTTATTCCATGTTTTTATGGTTCAAAACAGGTAAAAAAACGACTACATTTTTTTATCCTTCCAAAACATGGTTTTCGTAACAGGAATACATGTCTGTGTTCATTCAGATATAATCCAAAATGATCAGGAAAAACATCACGTGACCTAATTCAGCCCGATCAGCATTTAAAACGTGCAAACCAACCTCGCCCGGACTTCGCGCGCGCGTTACCCAGAAAAATTTTCTGGACTATTTGATCACGTGATTTTGCGTTTCTTGTTTATGTTTTATTGGTTATACTTTGTTTGTTAGGTTGATTGATACAGTTTAACAGTTCAATTGGGGATCTAAAAAATTTCATTTTTATAACAATTTTCTTTTTATTTATTTAAAAATGATTTATCAGTTTCTTTATATTTTTCGTGATAAATAGAATGCTGTTAATAAACCAAGATTGTGATATCAACATATTACGAGATTTATTTGTAATCTACTATACTAGATGGATTTCAATCGAATATGCATTGTTAGTTACACAATTTTTCAGAGAAGGTTTTGGTATATATATTTATTTATTTATGATTGCATATTTTAATAGCGTGTGGATAAAAGACCAAAATATATCAAAAGGAGATGAAAAACAAATGGCACTCAAAATCATGTTAGTATAAGAAAATACTTACTTATACCTTCAGTAGAAAATTTATAAACATTCTAATCATACTTTATTCACTACAAAACTAGACGGCAAACCCCATATATTGTATCTCTTTAAAAAATATATGTGCAGATATTTTTAGTTAAAATAATGTACATTTATTACATTTTATTTTTATGATATTTTCCATGTTGATTTTAACACCGTAAAATAGGATTTGCATCCTAGTCTTAATAAAAATTCACTCCTAAAGTACTCAAAAAAAAAAAAAAAAAAAAAAAAAAAAACACGAGAAATTATCTTACGCGCAAACGGATATTTTTGCACAATGGACTGTATTCCAAATCTGGGTTCGAGGCTGAAAAAAGTCACATGGTACCGGTAATTTACACAAAGAGTTTCTAACTGATAAGAAGTGAGGCTACTACTGCTTTCCTCATGAACTGTTTTACTGGCTAGCGGGGATTTACATTACGTCTACGGAGCCTTCCCTTCTTTACGCTAGAAGTTTTTACCTTGACCATGTGATCATAACGTAGATGGAATATCCTCCATATTGATTTTTTTCATTTGCTTAATGGACTATATTCCAAATCTGGGCTCAAGGCTAAAAAAAAGTCACGTGGTACCGGTAACACAGACTTACAAAAAAAATGATTTTGAAAATTACATTAGTTTTGATAAATAATTTTTATGTTTTTTTTATTGCTGATTCCGAAGATGAAATCCCTTTTTTTTCTATCACGTAAGAATTTTCACAAAATAATTGTATATGTTTAAAGATTGGCTGAAATCACGAAATTTTCACAATTAATTTAAATTTCATTTATTTATAAATCCATTTAAATTACATTTATATCTGTGTTCAAGTAGTTAAGTATTATGTAGAAGATTACAAGTCCTTATAGCAATGTTTTTTCTTTACATCAAAAGTTTTTTTGACACTATTCCTATTATGAACTTTACCGGGATTGTCTCTTTGTAGCATCCAGTAGTAGTCGGCTATCATGCTGACATTCCATTTGCCTTGATATCGCCCCTCCGTTTCTTTATATCCTGGTGAAATCTTTCACTTTGTTTCTCACTAACTGCACCTAAATTATCAGGAAAATAGTCGAGGTGGGAATCGAGAAAATGAAATTTTAAGCTCATACTATACCCTAAAATCTTGAAATTTGTTACCATTTCGTCTACAATAGATTTGTAGTTTGGGACCTTTTTGTTGCCAAGAAAGCTAGTAATAAGTATTTTAAAAGATTTCCAGGCTTTACTTTCGTTTGTTTTCATTTTATTCTCAAAATTTTCATCTTTCGTCATTGTGCTGATATCTGGTCCTACAAGAACACATTCCTTCAGTTTTACTTATGCTACGTATAATCCCGGGAACTGCTCACAAAGGTATTTGAAACATTCACCTTCTTTTGGTAAAGTCTTGATAAATTGTTTCATTAGACCTAATTTTACATGAAACGATGGAAGTAACACTTTTTTTGGATTAACAAGATTTTTCCTTTACCAAGTTCATGAGGGACATGACGTATGGCAAACGGAATGTCAGGATAAGATATTTCCTTTTTATTCTTTAAATACCTTTCACATTACAAATACAAAAATAGCAATTATCACTGTGATTTTTAGGTTCTTTCCAAACCATTGATATAATCAAACCGAAAAGATAGATTTTTACCTCGAAACTATTGTCTTAATTCTTCTACACTAGGGGTGCACAACCTTTTTAAGAGAAGGGCCACTTATAAAAATTTCTGTATGAATTATTCTATTTAGTTTTCGAAGATTTAACAGAGAACGAGTGTACAATGATAAATTTTCCAGTCTGCACGCACTTACGTTTCTTGAGCTTGCGAAAATTTGTCTCTGCATTTTATTGTTTCAAAGATTTCCTACTTATTTACCATGTTCAAAATGTCATCGAGGGAAAAATACGATTATCTTACTTTGAGAAAGAGTTTGAATAGTAACATAATAAGCAGCTGTACGTTGGGGGGGGGGGGCGGGGGAGGGGGATCAACCTGAAGATATGCAGTACAGTACAAAGTCTAAAGTTCGTACACCCAAAGTTCGGACTTTCAAGCGGCAGATTCAAGAAAGAAGTGAAAAAACAAAATTGTTGAAACCAAAAAAAGGTCTAAAACAAAGAAGCTTTATTACTGAATCTTAACTTATGTCTATGTACAGAATAAAAGAAAAACTTCTTAATGATATACCTAAGTTAATAAAGCAGCTCACATTAACTAAAATGTTCCAATAGTTCAGAAAGTTACAATTTCGTCTTAATTGTTTGTTTCCTTAAGGCTGTTCTCAAGTGCTCTGCTCAACAAGCGCAAAACGTTTTGACACATTTACAATTTCATTTTTTAGCGGAAAATCATAAAATTGGAAGGCCTGACTATGGAAGCGATTTGAAATCGAACTGTGTTTTCCATTTATTTGATAAATAAATTACCTATTGAGCTATAAGCGATTTTGATCACGTCGCAAAGACGTTTTGCACCCTTTCTTGTGTGATTATTCTTCTCCCACGCGGTAATTCGGTTCAAAACGCCCACTTTGACACTATTTTCTGAAAGATCTATTGAGTTTGCAAAAAAACGGAAAACACAGTTCGATTACATAGTTTCTGAACACCTGCTAGTTCCATGCATCTCTGAACAAAAATAAATTAAAACTTATGTCATAAAGTTGCCCTTTTGGATTTGAGAACAGCTTTAAATAAATGTTTTTGTTTTACTTTTTATTTTGTTATGATTTATTTAATGAAAATGTTTAATTTGCTATTAATAGTTGTTATATGCAATTTTTAATATATGAACGTCATATTTTGCCTTTTTATGTAGTAATTTTTTTTTTTTTACTTTTTATTGGAAAAGCAATATTTTTGATGGCCCGAAGTTTGGGCTTGGTAAATTCCCGAGGATTCCGAACTTTAGACTTTGTACTGTATTAACAGTTGAATAAAAGAAAAAGTATTCGAACAGCAAATGTTGCTTAGTTATGTATATATCAATTTATATTATATATTGCTTATTTATGCATATTTTAAATTAATTTCTTCTGTGCATATTAGATATATTGCTTCTGAATGTATTTCCAGTAGAGATGAACAAACAAACAATACGATGGCTTTTACACTAAAAATAATAAATCGAACAGTTTTGAGTATTTTACCACCTGTCATTCAGTTTTCGTAAATGAGAGGAAATAAATTTTATTGTCATTGCAAATACTTAAAACAAAAACCGTATTAACTTGAATCCGAAGATTTTTAAACAATTGTCCACTTGAATTAAAGACGCCTGTAACACATACTGTGTTCTCACTACAAAGTTCCTTTTTCAATCTTTTATGTCCTTACTCTTTTTTATTCTGATGGGCATGCTGTTCCTTGATTTCATCTTCGAGTTTCCCATAATTTACGAAACTTTCATAAAGACTTTTGGCAGATGAACAAGGCTTGTTGTTTGCAACTGATTTAAACTCCGAATGAGTAGTAGAAATAATCTGATTAGACGTATAAGAAGCTGAAAAGGACTGATTATCACTCACACTGATATTTCTCCTCTTACTTGAATTGTGTTTTCTATCAGAGCCAATAGGTCTTTTGAATCCTTGAGTATCTTTGCTTTCAACTTTAATAGCCGTTATAGCACCAGATTTCAGAAGTTTTTTAGCCACTTCTTTTGCATCTTTGACTGTACTACGTTTTAGGAAAGTTGGTGGAGAAACTTCCAGCTTAGGCGCATTTAGCCGATTTTGTAAACGTCGTAATTGTTCATATTTTTCCTTTAACAGTTCTTCCTCATCTGTTAATTCATTGGGAATATTTAAGTAAACCATGATTATAAATATACTTATTATTTTTAAAGTTAAAGAAGGGTACGCAGCAAAAAAATTATCGACTTTCGTCAACACACTGTCCTTGTTCTGGTCTAATTATCCTTCGCCTTCGTTCTCATAAATTGATCATAGTGCTTCAAAAGAAACCCACCAACCAAGAGACTTTGGGTCTGTTCAAGGGGGCAGCTCACGCCGCGCGCGCGCTCAGGAGTTTCTGCCATGGAGTAAGTCTTATCGAAGAAGGGGATTAAAAAGAAAATTATTTATTCCATGTTTTTATGGTTCAAAACAGGTAAAAAAACGACTACATTTTTTTATCCTTCCAAAACATGGTTTTCGTAACAGGAATACATGTCTGTGTTCATTCAGATATAATCCAAAATGATCAGGAAAAACATCACGTGACCTAATTCAGCCCGATCAGCATTTAAAACGTGCAAACCAACCTCGCCCGGACTTCGCGCGCGCGTTACCCAGAAAAATTTTCTGGACTATTTGATCACGTGATTTTGCGTTTCTTGTTTATGTTTTATTGGTTATACTTTGTTTGTTAGGTTGATTGATACAGTTTAACAGTTCAATTGGGGATCTAAAAAATTTCATTTTTATAACAATTTTCTTTTTATTTATTTAAAAATGATTTATCAGTTTCTTTATATTTTTCGTGATAAATAGAATGCTGTTAATAAACCAAGATTGTGATATCAACATATTACGAGATTTATTTGTAATCTACTATACTAGATGGATTTCAATCGAATATGCATTGTTAGTTACACAATTTTTCAGAGAAGGTTTTGGTATATATATTTATTTATTTATGATTGCATATTTTAATAGCGTGTGGATAAAAGACCAAAATATATCAAAAGGAGATGAAAAACAAATGGCACTCAAAATCATGTTAGTATAAGAAAATACTTACTTATACCTTCAGTAGAAAATTTATAAACATTCTAATCATACTTTATTCACTACAAAACTAGACGGCAAACCCCATATATTGTATCTCTTTAAAAAATATATGTGCAGATATTTTTAGTTAAAATAATGTACATTTATTACATTTTATTTTTATGATATTTTCCATGTTGATTTTAACACCGTAAAATAGGATTTGCATCCTAGTCTTAATAAAAATTCACTCCTAAAGTACTCAAAAAAAAAAAAAAAAAAAAAAAAAACCACGAGAAATTATCTTACGCGCAAACGGATATTTTTGCACAATGGACTGTATTCCAAATCTGGGTTCGAGGCTGAAAAAAGTCACATGGTACCGGTAATTTACACAAAGAGTTTCTAACTGATAAGAAGTGAGGCTACTACTGCTTTCCTCATGAACTGTTTTACTGGCTAGCGGGGATTTACATTACGTCTACGGAGCCTTCCCTTCTTTACGCTAGAAGTTTTTACCTTGACCATGTGATCATAACGTAGATGGAATATCCTCCATATTGATTTTTTTCATTTGCTTAATGGACTATATTCCAAATCTGGGCTCAAGGCTAAAAAAAAGTCACGTGGTACCGGTAACACAGACTTACAAAAAAAATGATTTTGAAAATTACATTAGTTTTGATAAATAATTTTTATGTTTTTTTTATTGCTGATTCCGAAGATGAAATCCCTTTTTTTTCTATCACGTAAGAATTTTCACAAAATAATTGTATATGTTTAAAGATTGGCTGAAATCACGAAATTTTCACAATTAATTTAAATTTCATTTATTTATAAATCCATTTAAATTACATTTATATCTGTGTTCAAGTAGTTAAGTATTATGTAGAAGATTACAAGTCCTTATAGCAATGTTTTTTCTTTACATCAAAAGTTTTTTTGACACTATTCCTATTATGAACTTTACCGGGATTGTCTCTTTGTAGCATCCAGTAGTAGTCGGCTATCATGCTGACATTCCATTTGCCTTGATATCGCCCCTCCGTTTCTTTATATCCTGGTGAAATCTTTCACTTTGTTTCTCACTAACTGCACCTAAATTATCAGGAAAATAGTCGAGGTGGGAATCGAGAAAATGAAATTTTAAGCTCATACTATACCCTAAAATCTTGAAATTTGTTACCATCTCGTCTACAATAGATTTGTAGTTTGGGACCTTTTTGTTGCCAAGAAAGCTAGTAATAAGTATTTTAAAAGATTTCCAGGCTTTACTTTCGTTTGTTTTCATTTTATTCTCAAAATTTTCATCTTTCGTCATTGTGCTGATATCTGGTCCTACAAGAACACATTCCTTCAGTTTTACTTATGCTACGTATAATCCCGGGAACTGCTCACAAAGGTATTTGAAACATTCACCTTCTTTTGGTAAAGTCTTGATAAATTGTTTCATTAGACCTAATTTTACATGAAACGATGGAAGTAACACTTTTTTTGGATTAACAAGATTTTTCCTTTACCAAGTTCATGAGGGACATGACGTATGGCAAACGGAATGTCAGGATAAGATATTTCCTTTTTATTCTTTAAATACCTTTCACATTACAAATACAAAAATAGCAATTATCACTGTGATTTTTAGGTTCTTTCCAAACCATTGATATAATCAAACCGAAAAGATAGATTTTTACTCCGAAACTATTGTCTTAATTCTTCTACACTAGGGGTGCACAACCTTTTTAAGAGAAGGGCCACTTATAAAAATTTCTGTATGAATTATTCTATTTAGTTTTCGAAGATTTAACAGAGAACGAGTGTACAATGATAAATTTTCCAGTCTGCACGCACTTACGTTTCTTGAGCTTGCGAAAATTTGTCTCTGCATTTTATTGTTTCAAAGATTTCCTACTTATTTACCATGTTCAAAATGTCATCGAGGGAAAAATACGATTATCTTACTTTGAGAAAGAGTTTGAATAGTAACATAATAAGCAGCTGTACGTTGGGGGGGGGGGGGGGGGGGGAGGGGGATCAACCTGAAGATATGCAGTACAGTACAAAGTCTAAAGTTCGTACACCCAAAGTTCGGACTTTCAAGCGGCAGATTCAAGAAAGAAGTGAAAAAACAAAATTGTTGAAACCAAAAAAAGGTCTAAAACAAAGAAGCTTTATTACTGAATCTTAACTTATGTCTATGTACAGAATAAAAGAAAAACTTCTTAATGATATACCTAAGTTAATAAAGCAGCTCACATTAACTAAAATGTTCCAATAGTTCAGAAAGTTACAATTTCGTCTTAATTGTTTGTTTCCTTAAGGCTGTTCTCAAGTGCTCTGCTCAACAAGCGCAAAACGTTTTGACACATTTACAATTTCATTTTTTAGCGGAAAATCATAAAATTGGAAGGCCTGACTATGGAAGCGATTTGAAATCGAACTGTGTTTTCCATTTATTTGATAAATAAATTACCTATTGAGCTATAAGCGATTTTGATCACGTCGCAAAGACGTTTTGCACCCTTTCTTGTGTGATTATTCTTCTCCCACGCGGTAATTCGGTTCAAAACGCCCACTTTGACACTATTTTCTGAAAGATCTATTGAGTTTGCAAAAAAACGGAAAACACAGTTCGATTACATAGTTTCTGAACACCTGCTAGTTCCATGCATCTCTGAACAAAAATAAATTAAAACTTATGTCATAAAGTTGCCCTTTTGGATTTGAGAACAGCTTTAAATAAATGTTTTTGTTTTACTTTTTATTTTGTTATGATTTATTTAATGAAAATGTTTAATTTGCTATTAATAGTTGTTATATGCAATTTTTAATATATGAACGTCATATTTTGCCTTTTTATGTAGTAATTTTTTTTTTTTTACTTTTTATTGGAAAAGCAATATTTTTGATGGCCCGAAGTTTGGGCTTGGTAAATTCCCGAGGATTCCGAACTTTAGACTTTGTACTGTATTAACAGTTGAATAAAAGAAAAAGTATTCGAACAGCAAATGTTGCTTAGTTATGTATATATCAATTTATATTATATATTGCTTATTTATGCATATTTTAAATTAATTTCTTCTGTGCATATTAGATATATTGCTTCTGAATGTATTTCCAGTAGAGATGAACAAACAAACAATACGATGGCTTTTACACTAAAAATAATAAATCGAACAGTTTTGAGTATTTTACCACCTGTCATTCAGTTTTCGTAAATGAGAGGAAATAAATTTTATTGTCATTGCAAATACTTAAAACAAAAACCGTATTAACTTGAATCCGAAGATTTTTAAACAATTGTCCACTTGAATTAAAGACGCCTGTAACACATACTGTGTTCTCACTACAAAGTTCCTTTTTCAATCTTTTATGTCCTTACTCTTTTTTATTCTGATGGGCATGCTGTTCCTTGATTTCATCTTCGAGTTTCCCATAATTTACGAAACTTTCATAAAGACTTTTGGCAGATGAACAAGGCTTGTTGTTTGCAACTGATTTAAACTCCGAATGAGTAGTAGAAATAATCTGATTAGACGTATAAGAAGCTGAAAAGGACTGATTATCACTCACACTGATATTTCTCCTCTTACTTGAATTGTGTTTTCTATCAGAGCCAATAGGTCTTTTGAATCCTTGAGTATCTTTGCTTTCAACTTTAATAGCCGTTATAGCACCAGATTTCAGAAGTTTTTTAGCCACTTCTTTTGCATCTTTGACTGTACTACGTTTTAGGAAAGTTGGTGGAGAAACTTCCAGCTTAGGCGCATTTAGCCGATTTTGTAAACGTCGTAATTGTTCATATTTTTCCTTTAACAGTTCTTCCTCATCTGTTAATTCATTGGGAATATTTAAGTAAACCATGATTATAAATATACTTATTATTTTTAAAGTTAAAGAAGGGTACGCAGCAAAAAAATTATCGACTTTCGTCAACACACTGTCCTTGTTCTGGTCTAATTATCCTTCGCCTTCGTTCTCATAAATTGATCATAGTGCTTCAAAAGAAACCCACCAACCAAGAGACTTTGGGTCTGTTCAAGGGGGCAGCTCACGCCGCGCGCGCGCTCAGGAGTTTCTGCCATGGAGTAAGTCTTATCGAAGAAGGGGATTAAAAAGAAAATTATTTATTCCATGTTTTTATGGTTCAAAACAGGTAAAAAAACGACTACATTTTTTTATCCTTCCAAAACATGGTTTTCGTAACAGGAATACATGTCTGTGTTCATTCAGATATAATCCAAAATGATCAGGAAAAACATCACGTGACCTAATTCAGCCCGATCAGCATTTAAAACGTGCAAACCAACCTCGCCCGGACTTCGCGCGCGCGTTACCCAGAAAAATTTTCTGGACTATTTGATCACGTGATTTTGCGTTTCTTGTTTATGTTTTATTGGTTATACTTTGTTTGTTAGGTTGATTGATACAGTTTAACAGTTCAATTGGGGATCTAAAAAATTTCATTTTTATAACAATTTTCTTTTTATTTATTTAAAAATGATTTATCAGTTTCTTTATATTTTTCGTGATAAATAGAATGCTGTTAATAAACCAAGATTGTGATATCAACATATTACGAGATTTATTTGTAATCTACTATACTAGATGGATTTCAATCGAATATGCATTGTTAGTTACACAATTTTTCAGAGAAGGTTTTGGTATATATATTTATTTATTTATGATTGCATATTTTAATAGCGTGTGGATAAAAGACCAAAATATATCAAAAGGAGATGAAAAACAAATGGCACTCAAAATCATGTTAGTATAAGAAAATACTTACTTATACCTTCAGTAGAAAATTTATAAACATTCTAATCATACTTTATTCACTACAAAACTAGACGGCAAACCCCATATATTGTATCTCTTTAAAAAATATATGTGCAGATATTTTTAGTTAAAATAATGTACATTTATTACATTTTATTTTTATGATATTTTCCATGTTGATTTTAACACCGTAAAATAGGATTTGCATCCTAGTCTTAATAAAAATTCACTCCTAAAGTACTCAAAAAAAAAAAAAAAAAAAAAAAAAAACCACGAGAAATTATCTTACGCGCAAACGGATATTTTTGCACAATGGACTGTATTCCAAATCTGGGTTCGAGGCTGAAAAAAGTCACATGGTACCGGTAATTTACACAAAGAGTTTCTAACTGATAAGAAGTGAGGCTACTACTGCTTTCCTCATGAACTGTTTTACTGGCTAGCGGGGATTTACATTACGTCTACGGAGCCTTCCCTTCTTTACGCTAGAAGTTTTTACCTTGACCATGTGATCATAACGTAGATGGAATATCCTCCATATTGATTTTTTTCATTTGCTTAATGGACTATATTCCAAATCTGGGCTCAAGGCTAAAAAAAAGTCACGTGGTACCGGTAACACAGACTTACAAAAAAAATGATTTTGAAAATTACATTAGTTTTGATAAATAATTTTTATGTTTTTTTTATTGCTGATTCCGAAGATGAAATCCCTTTTTTTTCTATCACGTAAGAATTTTCACAAAATAATTGTATATGTTTAAAGATTGGCTGAAATCACGAAATTTTCACAATTTAAATTTCATTTATTTATAAATCCATTTAAATTACATTTATATCTGTGTTCAAGTAGTTAAGTATTATGTAGAAGATTACAAGTCCTTATAGCAATGTTTTTTCTTTACATCAAAAGTTTTTTTGACACTATTCCTATTATGAACTTTACCGGGATTGTCTCTTTGTAGCATCCAGTAGTAGTCGGCTATCATGCTGACATTCCATTTGCCTTGATATCGCCCCTCCGTTTCTTTATATCCTGGTGAAATCTTTCACTTTGTTTCTCACTAACTGCACCTAAATTATCAGGAAAATAGTCGAGGTGGGAATCGAGAAAATGAAATTTTAAGCTCATACTATACCCTAAAATCTTGAAATTTGTTACCATCTCGTCTACAATAGATTTGTAGTTTGGGACCTTTTTGTTGCCAAGAAAGCTAGTAATAAGTATTTTAAAAGATTTCCAGGCTTTACTTTCGTTTGTTTTCATTTTATTCTCAAAATTTTCATCTTTCGTCATTGTGCTGATATCTGGTCCTACAAGAACACATTCCTTCAGTTTTACTTATGCTACGTATAATCCCGGGAACTGCTCACAAAGGTATTTGAAACATTCACCTTCTTTTGGTAAAGTCTTGATAAATTGTTTCATTAGACCTAATTTTACATGAAACGATGGAAGTAACACTTTTTTTGGATTAACAAGATTTTTCCTTTACCAAGTTCATGAGGGACATGACGTATGGCAAACGGAATGTCAGGATAAGATATTTCCTTTTTATTCTTTAAATACCTTTCACATTACAAATACAAAAATAGCAATTATCACTGTGATTTTTAGGTTCTTTCCAAACCATTGATATAATCAAACCGAAAAGATAGATTTTTACCTCGAAACTATTGTCTTAATTCTTCTACACTAGGGGTGCACAACCTTTTTAAGAGAAGGGCCACTTATAAAAATTTCTGTATGAATTATTCTATTTAGTTTTCGAAGATTTAACAGAGAACGAGTGTACAATGATAAATTTTCCAGTCTGCACGCACTTACGTTTCTTGAGCTTGCGAAAATTTGTCTCTGCATTTTATTGTTTCAAAGATTTCCTACTTATTTACCATGTTCAAAATGTCATCGAGGGAAAAATACGATTATCTTACTTTGAGAAAGAGTTTGAATAGTAACATAATAAGCAGCTGTACGTTGGGGGGGGGGGGGCGGGGGAGGGGGATCAACCTGAAGATATGCAGTACAGTACAAAGTCTAAAGTTCGTACACCCAAAGTTCGGACTTTCAAGCGGCAGATTCAAGAAAGAAGTGAAAAAACAAAATTGTTGAAACCAAAAAAAGGTCTAAAACAAAGAAGCTTTATTACTGAATCTTAACTTATGTCTATGTACAGAATAAAAGAAAAACTTCTTAATGATATACCTAAGTTAATAAAGCAGCTCACATTAACTAAAATGTTCCAATAGTTCAGAAAGTTACAATTTCGTCTTAATTGTTTGTTTCCTTAAGGCTGTTCTCAAGTGCTCTGCTCAACAAGCGCAAAACGTTTTGACACATTTACAATTTCATTTTTTAGCGGAAAATCATAAAATTGGAAGGCCTGACTATGGAAGCGATTTGAAATCGAACTGTGTTTTCCATTTATTTGATAAATAAATTACCTATTGAGCTATAAGCGATTTTGATCACGTCGCAAAGACGTTTTGCACCCTTTCTTGTGTGATTATTCTTCTCCCACGCGGTAATTCGGTTCAAAACGCCCACTTTGACACTATTTTCTGAAAGATCTATTGAGTTTGCAAAAAAACGGAAAACACAGTTCGATTACATAGTTTCTGAACACCTGCTAGTTCCATGCATCTCTGAACAAAAATAAATTAAAACTTATGTCATAAAGTTGCCCTTTTGGATTTGAGAACAGCTTTAAATAAATGTTTTTGTTTTACTTTTTATTTTGTTATGATTTATTTAATGAAAATGTTTAATTTGCTATTAATAGTTGTTATATGCAATTTTTAATATATGAACGTCATATTTTGCCTTTTTATGTAGTAATTTTTTTTTTTTTTACTTTTTATTGGAAAAGCAATATTTTTGATGGCCCGAAGTTTGGGCTTGGTAAATTCCCGAGGATTCCGAACTTTAGACTTTGTACTGTATTAACAGTTGAATAAAAGAAAAAGTATTCGAACAGCAAATGTTGCTTAGTTATGTATATATCAATTTATATTATATATTGCTTATTTATGCATATTTTAAATTAATTTCTTCTGTGCATATTAGATATATTGCTTCTGAATGTATTTCCAGTAGAGATGAACAAACAAACAATACGATGGCTTTTACACTAAAAATAATAAATCGAACAGTTTTGAGTATTTTACCACCTGTCATTCAGTTTTCGTAAATGAGAGGAAATAAATTTTATTGTCATTGCAAATACTTAAAACAAAAACCGTATTAACTTGAATCCGAAGATTTTTAAACAATTGTCCACTTGAATTAAAGACGCCTGTAACACATACTGTGTTCTCACTACAAAGTTCCTTTTTCAATCTTTTATGTCCTTACTCTTTTTTATTCTGATGGGCATGCTGTTCCTTGATTTCATCTTCGAGTTTCCCATAATTTACGAAACTTTCATAAAGACTTTTGGCAGATGAACAAGGCTTGTTGTTTGCAACTGATTTAAACTCCGAATGAGTAGTAGAAATAATCTGATTAGACGTATAAGAAGCTGAAAAGGACTGATTATCACTCACACTGATATTTCTCCTCTTACTTGAATTGTGTTTTCTATCAGAGCCAATAGGTCTTTTGAATCCTTGAGTATCTTTGCTTTCAACTTTAATAGCCGTTATAGCACCAGATTTCAGAAGTTTTTTAGCCACTTCTTTTGCATCTTTGACTGTACTACGTTTTAGGAAAGTTGGTGGAGAAACTTCCAGCTTAGGCGCATTTAGCCGATTTTGTAAACGTCGTAATTGTTCATATTTTTCCTTTAACAGTTCTTCCTCATCTGTTAATTCATTGGGAATATTTAAGTAAACCATGATTATAAATATACTTATTATTTTTAAAGTTAAAGAAGGGTACGCAGCAAAAAAATTATCGACTTTCGTCAACACACTGTCCTTGTTCTGGTCTAATTATCCTTCGCCTTCGTTCTCATAAATTGATCATAGTGCTTCAAAAGAAACCCACCAACCAAGAGACTTTGGGTCTGTTCAAGGGGGCAGCTCACGCCGCGCGCGCGCTCAGGAGTTTCTGCCATGGAGTAAGTCTTATCGAAGAAGGGGATTAAAAAGAAAATTATTTATTCCATGTTTTTATGGTTCAAAACAGGTAAAAAAACGACTACATTTTTTTATCCTTCCAAAACATGGTTTTCGTAACAGGAATACATGTCTGTGTTCATTCAGATATAATCCAAAATGATCAGGAAAAACATCACGTGACCTAATTCAGCCCGATCAGCATTTAAAACGTGCAAACCAACCTCGCCCGGACTTCGCGCGCGCGTTACCCAGAAAAATTTTCTGGACTATTTGATCACGTGATTTTGCGTTTCTTGTTTATGTTTTATTGGTTATACTTTGTTTGTTAGGTTGATTGATACAGTTTAACAGTTCAATTGGGGATCTAAAAAATTTCATTTTTATAACAATTTTCTTTTTATTTATTTAAAAATGATTTATCAGTTTCTTTATATTTTTCGTGATAAATAGAATGCTGTTAATAAACCAAGATTGTGATATCAACATATTACGAGATTTATTTGTAATCTACTATACTAGATGGATTTCAATCGAATATGCATTGTTAGTTACACAATTTTTCAGAGAAGGTTTTGGTATATATATTTATTTATTTATGATTGCATATTTTAATAGCGTGTGGATAAAAGACCAAAATATATCAAAAGGAGATGAAAAACAAATGGCACTCAAAATCATGTTAGTATAAGAAAATACTTACTTATACCTTCAGTAGAAAATTTATAAACATTCTAATCATACTTTATTCACTACAAAACTAGACGGCAAACCCCATATATTGTATCTCTTTAAAAAATATATGTGCAGATATTTTTAGTTAAAATAATGTACATTTATTACATTTTATTTTTATGATATTTTCCATGTTGATTTTAACACCGTAAAATAGGATTTGCATCCTAGTCTTAATAAAAATTCACTCCTAAAGTACTCAAAAAAAAAAAAAAAAAAAAAAAAAAAACCACGAGAAATTATCTTACGCGCAAACGGATATTTTTGCACAATGGACTGTATTCCAAATCTGGGTTCGAGGCTGAAAAAAGTCACATGGTACCGGTAATTTACACAAAGAGTTTCTAACTGATAAGAAGTGAGGCTACTACTGCTTTCCTCATGAACTGTTTTACTGGCTAGCGGGGATTTACATTACGTCTACGGAGCCTTCCCTTCTTTACGCTAGAAGTTTTTACCTTGACCATGTGATCATAACGTAGATGGAATATCCTCCATATTGATTTTTTTCATTTGCTTAATGGACTATATTCCAAATCTGGGCTCAAGGCTAAAAAAAAGTCACGTGGTACCGGTAACACAGACTTACAAAAAAAATGATTTTGAAAATTACATTAGTTTTGATAAATAATTTTTATGTTTTTTTTATTGCTGATTCCGAAGATGAAATCCCTTTTTTTTCTATCACGTAAGAATTTTCACAAAATAATTGTATATGTTTAAAGATTGGCTGAAATCACGAAATTTTCACAATTAATTTAAATTTCATTTATTTATAAATCCATTTAAATTACATTTATATCTGTGTTCAAGTAGTTAAGTATTATGTAGAAGATTACAAGTCCTTATAGCAATGTTTTTTCTTTACATCAAAAGTTTTTTTGACACTATTCCTATTATGAACTTTACCGGGATTGTCTCTTTGTAGCATCCAGTAGTAGTCGGCTATCATGCTGACATTCCATTTGCCTTGATATCGCCCCTCCGTTTCTTTATATCCTGGTGAAATCTTTCACTTTGTTTCTCACTAACTGCACCTAAATTATCAGGAAAATAGTCGAGGTGGGAATCGAGAAAATGAAATTTTAAGCTCATACTATACCCTAAAATCTTGAAATTTGTTACCATTTCGTCTACAATAGATTTGTAGTTTGGGACCTTTTTGTTGCCAAGAAAGCTAGTAATAAGTATTTTAAAAGATTTCCAGGCTTTACTTTCGTTTGTTTTCATTTTATTCTCAAAATTTTCATCTTTCGTCATTGTGCTGATATCTGGTCCTACAAGAACACATTCCTTCAGTTTTACTTATGCTACGTATAATCCCGGGAACTGCTCACAAAGGTATTTGAAACATTCACCTTCTTTTGGTAAAGTCTTGATAAATTGTTTCATTAGACCTAATTTTACATGAAACGATGGAAGTAACACTTTTTTTGGATTAACAAGATTTTTCCTTTACCAAGTTCATGAGGGACATGACGTATGGCAAACGGAATGTCAGGATAAGATATTTCCTTTTTATTCTTTAAATACCTTTCACATTACAAATACAAAAATAGCAATTATCACTGTGATTTTTAGGTTCTTTCCAAACCATTGATATAATCAAACCGAAAAGATAGATTTTTACCTCGAAACTATTGTCTTAATTCTTCTACACTAGGGGTGCACAACCTTTTTAAGAGAAGGGCCACTTATAAAAATTTCTGTATGAATTATTCTATTTAGTTTTCGAAGATTTAACAGAGAACGAGTGTACAATGATAAATTTTCCAGTCTGCACGCACTTACGTTTCTTGAGCTTGCGAAAATTTGTCTCTGCATTTTATTGTTTCAAAGATTTCCTACTTATTTACCATGTTCAAAATGTCATCGAGGGAAAAATACGATTATCTTACTTTGAGAAAGAGTTTGAATAGTAACATAATAAGCAGCTGTACGTTGGGGGGGGGGGCGGGGGAGGGGGATCAACCTGAAGATATGCAGTACAGTACAAAGTCTAAAGTTCGTACACCCAAAGTTCGGACTTTCAAGCGGCAGATTCAAGAAAGAAGTGAAAAAACAAAATTGTTGAAACCAAAAAAAGGTCTAAAACAAAGAAGCTTTATTACTGAATCTTAACTTATGTCTATGTACAGAATAAAAGAAAAACTTCTTAATGATATACCTAAGTTAATAAAGCAGCTCACATTAACTAAAATGTTCCAATAGTTCAGAAAGTTACAATTTCGTCTTAATTGTTTGTTTCCTTAAGGCTGTTCTCAAGTGCTCTGCTCAACAAGCGCAAAACGTTTTGACACATTTACAATTTCATTTTTTAGCGGAAAATCATAAAATTGGAAGGCCTGACTATGGAAGCGATTTGAAATCGAACTGTGTTTTCCATTTATTTGATAAATAAATTACCTATTGAGCTATAAGCGATTTTGATCACGTCGCAAAGACGTTTTGCACCCTTTCTTGTGTGATTATTCTTCTCCCACGCGGTAATTCGGTTCAAAACGCCCACTTTGACACTATTTTCTGAAAGATCTATTGAGTTTGCAAAAAAACGGAAAACACAGTTCGATTACATAGTTTCTGAACACCTGCTAGTTCCATGCATCTCTGAACAAAAATAAATTAAAACTTATGTCATAAAGTTGCCCTTTTGGATTTGAGAACAGCTTTAAATAAATGTTTTTGTTTTACTTTTTATTTTGTTATGATTTATTTAATGAAAATGTTTAATTTGCTATTAATAGTTGTTATATGCAATTTTTAATATATGAACGTCATATTTTGCCTTTTTATGTAGTAATTTTTTTTTTTTTACTTTTTATTGGAAAAGCAATATTTTTGATGGCCCGAAGTTTGGGCTTGGTAAATTCCCGAGGATTCCGAACTTTAGACTTTGTACTGTATTAACAGTTGAATAAAAGAAAAAGTATTCGAACAGCAAATGTTGCTTAGTTATGTATATATCAATTTATATTATATATTGCTTATTTATGCATATTTTAAATTAATTTCTTCTGTGCATATTAGATATATTGCTTCTGAATGTATTTCCAGTAGAGATGAACAAACAAACAATACGATGGCTTTTACACTAAAAATAATAAATCGAACAGTTTTGAGTATTTTACCACCTGTCATTCAGTTTTCGTAAATGAGAGGAAATAAATTTTATTGTCATTGCAAATACTTAAAACAAAAACCGTATTAACTTGAATCCGAAGATTTTTAAACAATTGTCCACTTGAATTAAAGACGCCTGTAACACATACTGTGTTCTCACTACAAAGTTCCTTTTTCAATCTTTTATGTCCTTACTCTTTTTTATTCTGATGGGCATGCTGTTCCTTGATTTCATCTTCGAGTTTCCCATAATTTACGAAACTTTCATAAAGACTTTTGGCAGATGAACAAGGCTTGTTGTTTGCAACTGATTTAAACTCCGAATGAGTAGTAGAAATAATCTGATTAGACGTATAAGAAGCTGAAAAGGACTGATTATCACTCACACTGATATTTCTCCTCTTACTTGAATTGTGTTTTCTATCAGAGCCAATAGGTCTTTTGAATCCTTGAGTATCTTTGCTTTCAACTTTAATAGCCGTTATAGCACCAGATTTCAGAAGTTTTTTAGCCACTTCTTTTGCATCTTTGACTGTACTACGTTTTAGGAAAGTTGGTGGAGAAACTTCCAGCTTAGGCGCATTTAGCCGATTTTGTAAACGTCGTAATTGTTCATATTTTTCCTTTAACAGTTCTTCCTCATCTGTTAATTCATTGGGAATATTTAAGTAAACCATGATTATAAATATACTTATTATTTTTAAAGTTAAAGAAGGGTACGCAGCAAAAAAATTATCGACTTTCGTCAACACACTGTCCTTGTTCTGGTCTAATTATCCTTCGCCTTCGTTCTCATAAATTGATCATAGTGCTTCAAAAGAAACCCACCAACCAAGAGACTTTGGGTCTGTTCAAGGGGGCAGCTCACGCCGCGCGCGCGCTCAGGAGTTTCTGCCATGGAGTAAGTCTTATCGAAGAAGGGGATTAAAAAGAAAATTATTTATTCCATGTTTTTATGGTTCAAAACAGGTAAAAAAACGACTACATTTTTTTATCCTTCCAAAACATGGTTTTCGTAACAGGAATACATGTCTGTGTTCATTCAGATATAATCCAAAATGATCAGGAAAAACATCACGTGACCTAATTCAGCCCGATCAGCATTTAAAACGTGCAAACCAACCTCGCCCGGACTTCGCGCGCGCGTTACCCAGAAAAATTTTCTGGACTATTTGATCACGTGATTTTGCGTTTCTTGTTTATGTTTTATTGGTTATACTTTGTTTGTTAGGTTGATTGATACAGTTTAACAGTTCAATTGGGGATCTAAAAAATTTCATTTTTATAACAATTTTCTTTTTATTTATTTAAAAATGATTTATCAGTTTCTTTATATTTTTCGTGATAAATAGAATGCTGTTAATAAACCAAGATTGTGATATCAACATATTACGAGATTTATTTGTAATCTACTATACTAGATGGATTTCAATCGAATATGCATTGTTAGTTACACAATTTTTCAGAGAAGGTTTTGGTATATATATTTATTTATTTATGATTGCATATTTTAATAGCGTGTGGATAAAAGACCAAAATATATCAAAAGGAGATGAAAAACAAATGGCACTCAAAATCATGTTAGTATAAGAAAATACTTACTTATACCTTCAGTAGAAAATTTATAAACATTCTAATCATACTTTATTCACTACAAAACTAGACGGCAAACCCCATATATTGTATCTCTTTAAAAAATATATGTGCAGATATTTTTAGTTAAAATAATGTACATTTATTACATTTTATTTTTATGATATTTTCCATGTTGATTTTAACACCGTAAAATAGGATTTGCATCCTAGTCTTAATAAAAATTCACTCCTAAAGTACTCAAAAAAAAAAAAAAAAAAAAAAAAAAACCACGAGAAATTATCTTACGCGCAAACGGATATTTTTGCACAATGGACTGTATTCCAAATCTGGGTTCGAGGCTGAAAAAAGTCACATGGTACCGGTAATTTACACAAAGAGTTTCTAACTGATAAGAAGTGAGGCTACTACTGCTTTCCTCATGAACTGTTTTACTGGCTAGCGGGGATTTACATTACGTCTACGGAGCCTTCCCTTCTTTACGCTAGAAGTTTTTACCTTGACCATGTGATCATAACGTAGATGGAATATCCTCCATATTGATTTTTTTCATTTGCTTAATGGACTATATTCCAAATCTGGGCTCAAGGCTAAAAAAAAGTCACGTGGTACCGGTAACACAGACTTACAAAAAAAATGATTTTGAAAATTACATTAGTTTTGATAAATAATTTTTATGTTTTTTTTATTGCTGATTCCGAAGATGAAATCCCTTTTTTTTCTATCACGTAAGAATTTTCACAAAATAATTGTATATGTTTAAAGATTGGCTGAAATCACGAAATTTTCACAATTAATTTAAATTTCATTTATTTATAAATCCATTTAAATTACATTTATATCTGTGTTCAAGTAGTTAAGTATTATGTAGAAGATTACAAGTCCTTATAGCAATGTTTTTTCTTTACATCAAAAGTTTTTTTGACACTATTCCTATTATGAACTTTACCGGGATTGTCTCTTTGTAGCATCCAGTAGTAGTCGGCTATCATGCTGACATTCCATTTGCCTTGATATCGCCCCTCCGTTTCTTTATATCCTGGTGAAATCTTTCACTTTGTTTCTCACTAACTGCACCTAAATTATCAGGAAAATAGTCGAGGTGGGAATCGAGAAAATGAAATTTTAAGCTCATACTATACCCTAAAATCTTGAAATTTGTTACCATCTCGTCTACAATAGATTTGTAGTTTGGGACCTTTTTGTTGCCAAGAAAGCTAGTAATAAGTATTTTAAAAGATTTCCAGGCTTTACTTTCGTTTGTTTTCATTTTATTCTCAAAATTTTCATCTTTCGTCATTGTGCTGATATCTGGTCCTACAAGAACACATTCCTTCAGTTTTACTTATGCTACGTATAATCCCGGGAACTGCTCACAAAGGTATTTGAAACATTCACCTTCTTTTGGTAAAGTCTTGATAAATTGTTTCATTAGACCTAATTTTACATGAAACGATGGAAGTAACACTTTTTTTGGATTAACAAGATTTTTCCTTTACCAAGTTCATGAGGGACATGACGTATGGCAAACGGAATGTCAGGATAAGATATTTCCTTTTTATTCTTTAAATACCTTTCACATTACAAATACAAAAATAGCAATTATCACTGTGATTTTTAGGTTCTTTCCAAACCATTGATATAATCAAACCGAAAAGATAGATTTTTACCTCGAAACTATTGTCTTAATTCTTCTACACTAGGGGTGCACAACCTTTTTAAGAGAAGGGCCACTTATAAAAATTTCTGAGTTGCGGAGGGCCACATCAGAAACACGGGGAGAATTCTATTGCTGGGAGGTGATCTGTGGCCTATAATCAGATAAAAAATATGGTTTCAGAGGAGAGGGGGGGCGGTAATTTTACCACTCTAGGTTTCCCTACCCGGTCAACATATCCAATTCAGTTGGCAAGGATATATCAACAGCTTACGTTTGTATATATAACAAAGATATAGCAAGTATTATTTAGAAGGACTGGTAATATTCCTTGACTTTATTCGGGGAAGTAAATTTTGTTTATTTAAAAGTGTAAAAAACAAACATAGGCATGAAAGTGGCAAATAGTGCCGAAAAAATGTGAAATTTATGAACGAAGGGGGAATGAGGAGCCGATGAACGAAATTTGCGATTTTTCCGCGCCCGATCAACGAAATTTTCGATTTTTTTCTTGCACCTGATTGATAAAATTCGCAATTTTCCCGAAGCCGGTCGACGAAATCCGCGTTTTTCCGAGCCTGATCGACATAATTCGCGATTTTTCGGAGCTCGATCGACAAAACTCGCGATTTTTCCGAGTCCGGTCGACAAAATTTGTGATTTTTCCACCCCTGATTGACAAAATTCGCGAATTTTTCCTCGTCCGATGAACGAAATTAGCGATTCTTAACTGACTAACGAAATTTGCAATTTTTTCCCGCGGTAAATTGACGAAATTCGCGCTATTTTCTCGCAATAAACTGACGAAACTCGTGATTTGTACGCAGCCGATCAACGAAATTTTCAATTTTCCGCGCATCATTGAGAAAATTCGCTATTGTTTCGTGCATGATCAACGAAATTTGCGATTTTTCCGTGCCTGATCGACAAAATTCGCGATTTTTTTTCGTGCCCGACCAACGAAATTTGAGATTTTCCCGCTCCTAATAGAAAAGATTTGTAATTTATTCGCCCCCGATCGACGAAATTCGTGATTTTTTCTCGCAACTGAAGAAACTCATGATTTTTACGCAGCCAATCAACAAAATTTACAATTTTTCCGCGTATCATCAACAAAATTGACGATTTTTTCGTACCCGAATAATGAAATTTACGATTTTCCGCGCCTGATTGATAAAATTCGCGATTTTTCCGTGCCGGACCAACGAAATGCTCGATTTTTCCGATCTCGATCAACAAAACTCGCGATTTTTCCTTGCCCGATAGGTCAAATTTGCAGTTTTTTCTGCGCCTCATCGACAAAATTCGCGATTTTTCCGTCCTTGATTAACGAAATTTGGTATTTTTCCGCACCCGATCAACGAAATTCCCGATTCTAAACTGACTGACGAATTTTTCATTTTTTTCTCGCGGCAAATTGATGAAATTCACGATTTTTTTCTTACGACCTATGGACAAAACTTTTTTTTTTCCATAATGACAATTGACAATTTTTTTGCAATTATAAATTGACGAAGTTCGCGGGCCACACGTAAGCCCATCGCGGGCCACAGGTTGTGCATCCCTATTCTACACAAATAAGACAAACTTTGTGTGGAGCCCAAGGCTTGTCTTGATCGCACAATTTCATGCCAAAATAAGCGAAGTACACTTTTTTTTTACAAAATCAGAAATGCTTCTTTTTGTTTCTTCATTGTATAGTTACCACAAATATAGCAGAAACCATTCGGTGAATTAGCACAACCTCTGGAAGCCACTTTCTCTAATGTAGCAAAAACTAGAAATAAAAATTACTGCAATAACTTATAATTCACTTCACAGGTCGGAATAAAAACACACGTGGTACAGCACAGAGCAAAGAAAGACACTGATTCAGGAGTAGAGATAAGGTCAGTGAAAAGGGGTGTGAAGAAAGGGTGGCGAGCAGACATCTGTAAGCAGGACAGATCCGATTTCAACTGGTTTCATCTGTCTTGAATACTGTATTTAATAGGTGAAAAGATGAAATAGAAGATTTACCGATGAAAAGAAATATTCTGTATTGAAATAGTTTATTCTTTCTTTTTTATTAGTTTAATGCACCAATTTACTATTTTAAGTCCATAAATTTATTTATCAAACTCGTATAAGTAAAAATTTTTGGTCCGAAATATACTAAATTCTTAAAAAAATAGATTGCGATTTGTGATGAAACCGTACGTAATGGAATTTTTTCATTATTTTTCTAGTAATCAGCATCCAAAAAACTATAAAAAATATCCCTTACTATACTGGCAATTTTTTTCACCGCAGGATTGTGTAATTTACCCAAAGAACTTCTAACTGATAAGAAGGGTAGAGCTACTACTGCTTTCCCCATGAACTGTTTCACTGGCTGGCGGGGATTTACATTGCGTCTACGGAGCTTTCCCTTCTTTACATTAGAAGTTTCTGCCTTGACCACGTGATCAAAACATATATATATATATATACCACTTTGAAACGAAACTTTGAAGGCGTTCTAATGTAAAATTTTTGTCGCGAAATACGTCATTTTCTCGTATTTAAATAAGTATTTCATTATAATAGAAATACATGTGCTTCTGTGTTATTAATATAAAAATTTATCTTTATCAAAAAATCTTATTTATCATGAAAAATATAAAGCAACCAATAAAATAGAAAATTATAAATACAAACTGGCAGGTTTCGAACCCATAGCCCCCAGTCTCAAGTTCAATGCTCTAAACATTCAGTCATCAAGCACACCTTTCGTAGGCAACAGATTATCATTATAACTAGCACCATAATTAATTAAATCCATGATCTGTTCCTGAACTCACTGAACGTTTATTCCATCCACGATAAGGACCCACTCCATGTTCCTGTCTCCTGAACGCGCGCGCGCGCGCGAGGAGTGCGCGTCCATTTCGAACAGACCCTTTAAAAATTTTTCAACAAGAACTCATCATATTAACCAAGATTTCTTTATATCCCAATATTAACTAAGATTATCATATTAGCCAAGATTGCCCTTATATTTCACTAGACGCCCTTATCATAGTTATTACGATAAGGGGTCTTGGTTTTCAAAGAGCCAGATTCTGAACGATGTCGTTATACATTTCGATTTCGAAGAAGTTCTTGTTTCCATGACAACTATACTTTTCTCTTACTGTTGTCTTGACTTTATAAGCGGGGGCCACCGTGGCCGAGTGGTTAAGACATCACGCTGCTAATCGCTTTAGAGCGTAGGAAGGAGGCTTGTCGGGTTCGACTCCCGCTGGCTCCATTGCACACTCTTTCTGGAGCTCCCGGATGTAAAAATTCTCTGTGTTGTAAATTTCATTGTGCTATCTCGTCCCTGTATATCGACGATGACTTATAAGCGGGCCTTGTTGTCAAGCACACAAGTCTGATGTATGTGTCCAATAAAACAAACAAACAAACAAACAAACAGACTTATAAGCGGGCGCCTGACGTCAAACACACAAGTCAGATGCATGTATTCAATAAATAAATATTGTTGTCTTCTATACCAAAAAGGCGCGCCATACACCAAGGAGACACGAGACGTCTCTCTTGACTCGTGCGACAAATTTACGGTTGTAGCATACCTGTTTCTTCACTGTGCTCACACACTGAAGACTCATGCGACGAAGTATCTATTAAAAAGAGAGAAACAACGTATTTAAAACACAAATGTAAATAATTTTAAAAAGCATATAGCTATTTCGAAGCCTCTAAGGCCTCATCATCAGTGCTTATAAATAAAAGATAAAATTAAAATAAACTGTGGCATAAAAAAGGGGGGGGGGAGAGATACAACCAAAAAGGCGCACCTCACATCCCGACCGTCCAAGGCGAAATGAAAAACAAAGTTCACAAACAGCCACGGAGTCGGTCTCACGCGCACACTGGGGAGACCAATCAAAAACCGCTCAGATGCTCCGGGAGAGTTCAAACAATGCGAAGAAAATGGGTGGGGGGGGGAGGACGAATTAAAGGAAATTAAACCATAACTTTGAAAAATAGGCGTGCTGGACACATCGTTAATTAAGCTGTTTGAATTTTTCCATATGTGGTAGGCTTCCCAAAAGTCAAGATCGTAAATTGATGAGCATTTCTGCATAATGAGGCTTCGGAAAATTTAAAATTATGATTGTTGGACCAGCAGTGATTAGCAATAGCGGAACGCTTGATGTCACAGTTTTTAACACAAGTTTTATGCTCCCCCAAATGGACCTTAAGGGGCCTTTTCGTTTGACAAATGTATATTTTATTGCATTCGCAAGTTATCATGTAAATACCTCAATGTGAAAAACTGTCAATTGGATGTTTCAGATTTGAGAATTGAATTTTGTTAAACGGAGTATAAACTACCTTAAAATCAAATCTTAACAAGATTTTAGAAATTTGATGGCTTATTTTCGGAAAATATGGAAGTATAATTAAATTTTTGAAATTTTCATTGCCGGCAGTGTTGACTTTGGATTGAGAACGTTTACTTAGTTTATTATAAATGGAATCAATGATTTCAGCTGTAAAACCTCGATCAATGGCAATGGATTTAATATAATTTATTTCAGCTTTTAGCAAACTGTCGGAAGAACAAATATTTAAAGCCCGATAGACATAAGCGTTGAATGCAGTTAACTTTTGGTTAGGTGGATGGGATGACAAACGATGAGGGGGTAAAGATACTGCGAATGGTTTACGGTAAACTGTAGTGTGAAATAAGTTATTTTCGCGGAAAACCATGACATCAAGGAAAAGCAAACGACTGTTATTTTCAAGTTCGGAAGTGAACTGAATATGTTCATCTATAGAGTTCATAGTATCGAGAATATTTGTAAGATTAAGACCATCAGAGTTCAATAATGCAAAGCAGTCGTCGACATAGCGGATGTAAAATGGAAAAGATAATTTCTTGAAAAGGTTTAATTCGTAATAGTGCATGTAAATGTCACTGAGGATGGGGCTGAGGGGGGAAGCCCATAGATAAACCATCAGTCATGCAATAAAAATTACCATTAAAAATGAAAGTGTTTTGCGATAAACAAATGCTAGTAAGATGTATAAGCTCATCAATTTCATAATGTGTATAATGAAATTCTTGTAGGCGTACTTTAAGACAGTTTAAAGCACCCTGAACCGGTACGTTAGTAAACAGGGATTTTACATCGAATGAAACCATACTATTATTTTGAGTACCATCGAAACTACGAAGCTTATTAACAAACTCATAAGAGTTCCTGCAAGTGTAAATGTTATTAAAGAGCAGGGGGGAGAAAATAGAGGTAAGGTATTTCGCTAATTTGTAGGAAGAGGTACCAATGTTCGAAACTATTGGTCTGAAAGGAATGCCTAGTTTATGGACCTTTGGGAGCGTATAAAATCTTGCGCAATGTGATACTGAAGGAATGAGGGAGGATTTAGTATTGTTGCAAATGAGGGGGAGTGCTCGACAGCAGATTTAATAGCATTCAATTCTTTTTGAGAAGGATCAGACTTGATCTTTTTATAAGCACCCTCATCAATCAAATCCTGTGTTTTGATCAGGTAATCAAACTTGTCCATAACGACAATCTGGCTACCCTTATCTGCTTTGCTGATAACTATGCCAGTATTGGATTTGAGATTTTTTATACAACTCGATGCAGCTTTGCTAATATTAGATTTAGGCAGGTTATTATTGAAATTCACATTGTTGGCGATTAAATGTCTAATTGAATCCTTCTGAGAAGGGCTTAAAGCACTGAACTTGAAGGCTCTTTCGATGGGGGCAATCAGATTAGGAAAGGACGGTTTACCAGCAAGTGCAAAATTGTTGTTTAATTTAAGATGATTGATTTCATCCTGAGTAAGGTTAGCACTTGAAAGATAGCACTTTTTCAAAGTTATGGTTTAATTTCCTTTAATTCGTCCCCCCCCCCCACCTATTTTCTCCGCATTGTTTGAACTCTCCCGGAACATCTGAGCGGTTTTTGATTGGTCTCCCCAGTGTGCGCGTGAGACCGACTCCGTGGCTGTTTGTGAACTTTGTTTTTCATTTCGCCTTGGACGGTCGGGATGTGAGGTGCCCCTTTTTGGCTGTATCTCTCTCCCCCCCCCCTCTTTTATGCCACAGTTTATTTTAATTTTATCTTTTATTTATAAGCACTGATGATGAGGCCTTAGAGGCTTCGAAATAGCTATATGCTTTTTAAAATTATTTACAATCTCTTTTTAATACATTGACACAAAGTACAATCCTCTCCTCCTCTTTATGACGAAGTATCTATGTTGCACGTGTCTTATGTTTCATTTCGTCTCGTGCTGCAGTTACGTTATGTATTGCTACAATTTTCGTTTATTTGTTTCAAGATGGGATTCAAGATTCTTTTTATTTTTTAGTAGAGTGACTAAAAATAAATCATCATCTTGGGATCAAATATCCATATTTACAATCGCTTCGTTTGCAGACGCCATGATTCTACTGTTCTGTTCTGTCAAAGAATTAAAAGCAAGCTAACGTGAGTATGTCTGATGTCGCTTTGGTGTGTGGTTGAAAAAAGTAGAAATGCAACTTGCCTCCTGTGGTGACTCGATGTTTCATGAAACATGCGAGGTGCGACAGAGTCGCATGTCTCCTTGGTGTGTGGCGCGCCTAATAGCAATCTAACCAACAGCGCTCAGAATCGGGCCTCAATGTGGGTTCGAAATAAAAGGTAAGAAGCAGTTACATTTTTCCAAATGCATATTTTCGCATGTTTACAAATACGGTGTCATTTTGCTTAACTGTACTTCTTTTAAGCACTATAATAACACAAACTTGGAGTGACTTATAAATAAAAGAGTAGTGAGATACATTCAGTAAAATTTGATTGTTCTAGAAGGTTTTGGTCAAAAGTTTAGTTTTTATAGTCAGAATAAAGCTTGTTTACTTGTTCATTTGTATAAGCGAACTCGTCCAGGCGAGTATCGTTAAGCTATCTATTGTGAATTGCCATAGCTTGGGCTTAGACAAAAACTTTCAATCCGAATATTTTCCTAAGTCGCCCCTCTCTTATTTATAAAGGCAGTCTACGCAAACTGAATAGTTCGTTGTTCGCATTTAACTGTCTAATTTACATGATGTAAATGACGTCATGTATGGTAGTGCCGGGGCTAACGAGAAAGACAGGCTACCGTGGTGGGTCCGATTCTTCTTTTTTTACAGACCGCTGGAGTCACGTGATGCTCTTTTCGCACACCTTCATTGGTGCATTCGAGCATCACGTGACTCCAGCGGTCTGTAAAAAAAGAAGAATCGGAACCACCGCGGTAGCCTGTCTTTCTCGTTAGCCTCGTAGTAGTGCCGAAGCTAACGAAAAAGACAGGCTACCGCGGTGCATTCCGCGTATCTTTTTTTACAGACCGCTGGAGTCACGTGATGCTCGAATGCACCAATGCAGGTGTGCGAAAGAGCATTACGTCACACTAGCGGTCTGTAAAAAGAGACACTTGGGATGTACCGCGGTAGCCTGTCTTTTTCGTTAGCCTCGTGGTACTGCGAAAATTTTAAAAATCTACGAAAGATTGCCGGTATAAGAAATGGAGGCTATTCCATCTCCGTTTTGATCACGTGGTCAAGGTAAAAACTTCTAGCGTAAAGAAGGGAAGGCTCTGTAGACGTGTAATGTAAATCCCCGCTAGCCAATGAAACAGTTCAGGAGGCAAAGCAGTAGTATCTTCCCTTCTTATCAGTTAGAAGTTCCTTGGGTAAATTACCGGTATATCACATGACTTTTTTCAGCTTCGAACCCATATTTGGAATATCCTCCATTGGATATAATTAGGAAAAGGCATGTTTACAAACAAAATATGCCAACCAGTCTAGCTACTGCAATTTTGCTTTAACGAGTTAATGGTAGAAAATTAATAGTCCAAGAGCCGACAGCACAAAAACCTATATTATCAAGTACAAGAAAAAACCTTTATTTTATGGAAGAGTAGAAGTAGATGAATCTAGTTATCCATGTCTGCCGGAAGTGAAGTAGTGCATAAGCCAAAAATTAACACCACCAGTGGTTGACTCGTAGGTTTATCAATGTGTTTGTCCTACAAGCAAAGGTATGAAAACATGGAAGATAGTTGTTGTACGCATGTGTTAATTTGTTTTTTAAGATCATTTAAGTACTAATTATACATTAAAGAATATATGAATTTTTTTGGAAAACCATGATTTAATGCATCATAAATTAGTTTTTTAATATTGTTGTTAATTAGATGAGAAGAACATAAAAACTTTATTTTATATAAAATATTAAGGATTATATAACGATATACAGAATTATGAAGACAAGATTTAAAATTAGTAAATGTAATAACTTTGAATTTAAATTCTTTACGTTTGTCATATAGATCAGTTATTGTTGTTTTCTTTTATTATAATTTTAAGATCTAAAAAGTTAATTGTATTGTTAGATAGGAGGTTTTTCGTTAATTCTAAATTAGTAGGATAATCTACTGGAAATTGAGAAATATTAGTTTGATCAGTGACAATTAAAACTATGTCACCAATGTAACGAATATATATATATATATATATATATATTAAAATTGTTGGTTATATTATTTATAGGTTTATAATTATTTATAGTTTAAATTACTAAAATAATTGAAAAAGGGAAATTACCCTGGTAGATGATATATTGGCACAGAAGGGTTTAGCATACTTGCCAACCTTGAACTTAACTTCCGTAAAATGTCGATTAGTTTGATCCAGGTTAAAGACGTTTCTAACCAGAAATATTTTAAAGAAATTAAATCAAACAGGTTTTCTGTGAAACATGATATTAAATATATAATGTTACGTCAAACAAACTTTCTGGTTAGAAACGTCTTTAACCCGGATCAAATTAACCGACTATTTAAGGAAGTTAAGTTGAATGTTGGCAAGTATGGTTTAGCCTCAAGAATTCTGAAAACCGCCTAAAACCTACCTAACCTAACCTAAAACGATAAAAGTTAACAAAAAATGTTAACTTTTATCATTTTTCTCCTTTCTAACCTATGACTTTTTTACGCATATTTTTGCACATACTTGAACTCATATTTGCCCAGGATAATCCTAAGTATACTCATTATATATCATCACTGAACATTTTTTTTTTCTTTGCAGATAAAATAGAAAATGAAGACAATGAATTAGAGAGCAGGAATTTTTTCTGAGTCCGTAAAATACATATTTTTGGAATAAGTGTTTGCTACAAGAAATGCTGTGAATAAATTTTATATAAAGATAAAAAAACGTTATTCATGTATGTCATTCAAAATAAAAAACATCATTCATTAATAAAAATCTTTCTTATTTATAGAATCGCATTTATTTAAGAATTTTGACCCATTATAAATTTTACATGCCTTTATTTTATTTGTTTCCTTTATGGACTGGACAATAATTCGTGACATACAGCCGTCCATAGTGAAAGCGAAGCCGTGGTGCAAGAATGTTTGCGAGGCCCTACCTTTCCAAATTAGTTAATCTTAATCCACACCCTCACCTACATTCCCATCAATTTTTCCAACTTAGCTGATTATTTTTACCAGATTGGTAATTAAAAAGGTGATCTGGTGATTAAAATTTCTCAAGCTGATCATATAATAATTGAAAACAAAAATATGTTTGAAGAGGATAAAAAATTAGATAGAACATTGGGAAAAGTGGATAATGAAGAAATGGAGATTATCAAAAATCAGAATTCTCAAGAAGATCACAAAATATTAATAAACGAAAATATATCTGAGACGAATGAACAATTGGATGGAATGCCGGAAAAGAAGGCTGATGAAGAAACGGATATAACTAGTTTATAAATATTTTTTGTACCGCATATTGTTACTGAATGTATATTTTAGTGCATTTCAGAAATGCATAACAATTTCATTCTGTTCGAAAGGCTGTAACATCATTAAAATGCACTTGAAATCATTTTTTCCCATTAGCCGTAATGTAACGGAAAACTTTTGACTATCTCTGTCATTAAACTATACATACGATTTTCATAAAATTTGAAATTACTCGATAAAATTTTGCAACAATTATGTATTTAAAATTTAGGCCATTCGGTTGGCTAGTTTTTGCCCTGTTATATGCAGACGGACGGACTGAACGACGACTGTAGGTGCTACGTATTTATATAATTACGAACGCACATAAAAACAGTTAAAAAGGAGATACCGTTTGAAGTCAAGGAAAATAACGAAAATGAAGTGGAAATAGTTAAAGAAACTTTTGGAATAAACATACCTTTGGTAGGCAAGATTGTTTTCAGTACAATGAGAAACCTTTAGCAGGCCTTTATGATTTAGCCATTGAGAGGAACAAAAGAATACAGTCAACTCTGTGAAATCCGCACACTTAGGGACCGACGGCTTTGTGGATTACACATTTTTTGCAGATTATAGATCATCTCTTTGTTTACATTTTATTTTTTAAAGTCTGACTATAAATTAGGAACATCTGTAGAAAAATTACAATTACAATGGAAAAGAAAACTAATGCAACATTGCTTTAGTATATTTAATAACTTAGATTAAAGACAATTTAAATTAAATTATATACAATACAAATTTTACTGATTATTCATTATTTTAAACATTGACACAACACAATGGTAGTTTCAGTTTTGGTTTGTTGTCAGTAATTTTTTTCTGTTTATGAACACTCATTACTTCTTGCTCTAAGATAAAATTTTGTTACTCAAGGAAATTTAAATATTTAAATATTTATTCATTGGAAAATTGATTACTATAAAAAATAGATACCAAATTTAGCTTTATGAGTTTAACTGTTATTGACAATCTTCACTGTTTACGTTCAGTGGGTTGTGCGGATAATAGACATTTGCGGATTATACATTGGCGGATTTCACAGAGTTGATTGTATTTGCTTCTTCGAAGAAGATAGACGATGAAATTATGAGATTAATAAGAGAAGAAGAAAAAATATCTTAAAGTAATAAAAAGAAAAAAGCGGAGAGAGAACGACAAGAAATTATAAATACGGCCTATTATATCGCAAACTTGTCCAAAAAAATTTTGCGAGAACTGAAAAACGTTCTTAGAAATGAGAAAAAAGTACATCGTCATCTCAGGAGATTTCTTTACTCGAACTTGTCCCCTTCGTGTCTACTTTATGTTCCATATCTGATTCATGAGAAAATTTCTTCCAGATGATTTTGAGAAATTCGTGAACAATTCACTTGATTATGGCGATGCAGATGATGTTGTTGAACTTATTGATAATGATGGTAGTTCCAATTCTGTTTATAACTCAGAGAATAATTCTATATTCTAATAATTGAAGTTTTTATAATGGTGAAAAGCTAAAGATTTTATCACGACTATTCTTTTGAATGATAATTATTCTAAATTTTATGTTAATCTATTGATTCCAAAATTAACCTGCTTTTTCTTATTGGCACTCTTAATTTATATTGTTACATAATTTTTTTTTAATGTGTTTGATTTGATTTGATTTGATGGCCTAAGAGGGACTGCTCAGACGAGGAAACCATGTCCGTAAAGCATAATGTCCCTCCCGGATTCCTTTATTAAGGACTTAAAAAAATAATACATTGATTAACAAGTCATTTTACAATGACATCCAGCCAAAAGCGCGACAAGGGGCGGGATAATAAAAGGGGGGGGGGGCTATCTGTGGAAACACAAACGCGAGGCGGGTAAGAAAAGTAAATGGAAAAAATACACAAATCGTTTCCTCACTGCCGGAAAACAGATTTCCTCCGCGAAGCTGGGCAGTCAGGTCATAATGGTGCCGTCTGAGCAAGCTCAAATTGCGACACTGGGCAGCACCACACGATAAAGGAACAGGGCATAGGCAGACGACTAATTAGTTAAGTTAGAAAGGTCACGGAAAAAGTTGTGAATGTTTTTGAGCTTTGATAGTAGTGTTGGGCGTGTGAGGATATTGTTTAGCCAGCTCTTAGGGAGCGTGGAGGGTCAAATGATGTGCTAGCACTGCGTGAGTGTGCAGTGATCAAACGAATGGGTAGCGGTCCCCAGCTCCCCACACTCACAGCGAGCTAAACAAAATGCATTCATTTGGGGTTTATAAGAGATTTCCATTGTGCTTAAAAGTAAAATAAATTTAATATTTCATAAAGCAACTGTTTTTAAAGAGGTAAGAAAACAGTTTGTTTAGTTTTCTATCTCTTTTTTTCATAAAATGTTTGTTTGATTGTTTTATTCTAAAATTAAACATATATTCGTAACTTATTTTTAAACACAAATTGTTAAATAACTGTCATCATTCTTTTGAACAATAATCACTTTAATTTTCCTATTATCGCGTTGCTTTCAAAATTAACTTAATTTTTCTTAATGATGGTTTAGAGGGGAAAAAATGTGCATTGTCATCTCAGGAGATTTTTAACTCGCACTTGTCCCGTTCATGTCTACTTTATGTTCCACATCTAATTCACGCTATAAGTTTCATCAGGGGTACTAAAAAATTCAGTAGTAGCCTGAGAGTAGCAGCTAATGAATGCTACAATATGTGTCATGCAATGTTTCCTATACCACCTGGTTATAATTTTGAAACTGTATATACGTCAGAAATGTGAAAATTTCTTGCAGATGATTTTGAGAAATTTGTGAACAATCCACTTGATTATGGCGATGTAGATGATGTTGTTGAACTTATTGATAATAATGATGGTTCGATTCTGTTTATAACTCAGAGAGTAATTGAATATTCGAATAATTCAAGTTTTTATAATGGTGAAAATCTAAAGATTTTATCATACCTATCCTTTTGAATGATAATTGTTCTAAATTTTATGTTAATCTATTGTTTCCAAAATTAACTTACTTTTTCTTATTCGTACTCTTAATTTATATTGTTACTTAAAAAGATTTTTTTTTAAATATGTGTTTGATTTGATAGTCTAAGAGGGGCTGCTCAGACGAGAAAACCAAGTCCGTAAAGCATAATGTCCCTCCAGGATTCCTTTATTAAGGATTTTAAAAAATAATAAATTGATTAACAAGTCATTTTAAAATGACATCCAGCCAAAAACGCGACAAGGGGCGGGATAAAAAAAAAAAAAAAAAGAGGGAGGGGGCTACAGCCTGCCTGGGGAAACCCAAAAGAGACACGGGACGAAGCGGGTAAGAAAAGTAAATGGAAATAATGCACAAATCGTTTCCTCACTGCCGGAAAACAGATTTCCTCCGCGACACTGGGCAGCACCACACGATAAAGGAACAGGGCATAGCTCAGGCGACTAATTAGTTAAGTTAGAAAGGTCACAGAAAATGTTGTGAATGTTTTCGAGTTTAGATAGTGGTGTTGGACGTGTGAGGATATTGTCTAGCCAGCTCTTAGGAAGAGTAGAGAGGCGAATGATGTGATTTTCTGGTCAGAATGGGGGGAAAATTGCCATTTTCCCCCATTCTGACCAGAAAATCAGTGTTCTAACTTTTTACGACTGCTCTTTCATCTTCACTTTCCAACACTTCCTGAATGCGTTAACAAAACTTCGTTATTTAGGGAAATAAGGTAAATAAGATAACTAAGTAAACATTTTATAAAACGCATAAAACATTGGAAAAACTTATTTCAGCAGTCCATAGCCAAATATGTATTCCAATTCTTTTGAACAGCCCTGTATTTGATCTGAAGGTTGATATATAGACTATATAATGGGGAAATTTAGTTTAGAAAGAAAACGCATAACAGGTTGAAATTTCTCTTTCAGCAATTTATACTAATAGATGAAAGCATACTTGAATACTTTTGTACAGCCCTGTAGTTTACCTAGTACCTTTATTACACGCCACTATTTAGCTAAAATTTAATTCAAACTGAAACACTCTTAAAATTACTAAAATCACATTTCCAGAAATTATCATCCATAGACGTCATGTATCCATAGACCATCATGTATCCAATTCTTTTCGTGGCCCTGTATATCATTTTATCTATATTCTACAAACGTTTCTTTGTAAACTAAATTCAGATCAGCGTAAAAATGCATAACTCATTTAAAACCCAACTTTAAGCAATTTACGCTCATACTCAGTAACCCTTGCAAATTCTTTTCTGTATCCCTGTATATGAATTATAGCATTTATACACACCATATAGTATGCATAAATATAGTGAAACATAAAAGCGCATATCATAATTAAAAACGCATTTCGAGCAATCATTGCTAATATACAGTAATTCGGATACAATATAGTATCTGAAATCTTTTGTGTGCTCCTGTAAATGCTATGCACTTCGTATTATACATGAAATAACTTATACTAAAGCTCAACGACGTATATTAATTTCATTATATTTGAAATAGTTTAACATAATTCAAATACTCCGCAAACAATACCCCCCCCCCTCCCTCTATACCATTATGTAACGGAATTATTTCGTGTGGCCCTGTAAAGGAACAATAACTATTCTTTACATCGCATATTCTACAGAATGTACATTTTAGTGAACTTCTTAAATGTATATCAATTTTTCTATGTTTCAAAGAGTGTAATACCATTAAAAATCATTTGAAACGATTTTTTCCCATTGCCCGTAATGTAACGGAAAACTTTTGACTGTCCCTGTAAATGAACTAAAGATGCTACAAACTTCAATTGCAGTAGGGATCGTGCTATGGTAGAGGTCACTAACATCCAAAATTTTCAGAACGATCCGAGTACATTTACGAGAGTTAGAGCGTGGATAGACGAACAGACAAACCGAAGTCATAAACACTTTTCAACTTTGTTGGAACATGTTAAAAAAGCAAGTATTCAAAGACAGGACCAAAAATTTCAGCAGCTGCCAAATATCACGTTTTTGAAAGTGCCGTAAAAATTACACCAGACCTGATAGCATTAATGCAGCACTAAGAATGCTTAGAAATGAGCCTACACCATCAACCAGTGGACAACCGGCTACTCTGCGATCATCAGTATCCAAGTTCGATTTCAAAAACAGGTGCTTTCTTTGTACTGATTTTATTTGCAAACAGTTCAAAGAAAAAAGAAACCAGTTCCTTTGCGAACAGTATTTTATGAGGTTCGAGACTTAAAAACAAACGGTCCAACTACGAAACAAAGAGTCCTTGAAGCCGCAGAAATGAGAAATGATCAGTGGGGAGAAGAAGCTAAAATTCGCCTTAGTAATGTCTGTGATTGATTTAATTGCCGCTGACGAAATTTACCATCATGATTGATTGTCTAGAGAAATTGGTACTACTTAGTTATTCCGTCGACCAATTTCGTCAAATCATATAAATCTCCAAACCATTCGCCAAATTATACAAATTGACATAATTTTTATTTTAAATAACGAAAGAACAAATAAATTAGTATAACATTAATAAAAATACAAATAAAAAGTCGAAATAAAAATAGCTTAAGGACGTAAACACGTGTAACTTGCTTAAAGTCAAGTGAATGTGACATTTACGATCAATCATTATTGGCATTTAACCTTATAGTTTGGCGATAGATTTTTGGTCGACGGGATAACTAAGTAGTACCGAGAAATTTTACCTCATGCTAAGAGGAAGTAAACGAGGACGGCCAGAAACGGACTATGTTGTTGAAGTCATGGAAGAAATTTGCTCATTTCTTGAAAGTAATGATGATTGCCAACATGCGCCTTGTCTAATTTCCTTTCGGTAGTAACTGGTCATATCCCAGATGAACAGACAGTGAAAGCTAAACTAAAACAGAGATATAGAGAGAGTATTATCATAAATAAAAATCCAAGAAAGGTCCTTTCCGTTCATTTTATTGAAAAAGGAATGAAAATGCTATCAGATGTATGGTACAAAAACAACAATAAAAAAAGATTGTGATGATGTGCGACTAATAATTGTACAAATTGCAGCAGCAATCATTAGGGAAAATATCCTGTCAAAAAAGTATGATTCTACGTGTTATCCTGCAAATAATGACTTTTTCAAGGATACCAAGTGTGATATTCTTAAATCTCTCGGCTGTTTTCTGGAGTATGTGCTCTTGAATAGGAAAGTTCGGCAGAACGATGTTGCTCGACAAAAAAAATGCATTATATTAGCAGTACGTCCATTTTCTTTTGTTTCCCTAATATTGACCAGCCTTGGTGTGCTCTTGTACAGAAAATATGGCCACAAGAACTTAGTCGATCTCATTTGGAATTCGGGGTTTTGTTCGTCCAATTATGAATCCCGACTACATGAAATGTCTGCCATTCAGTATGGTAAACCAGACTTACAAGGAATATTCTGTCAGTTTGTTTACGATAACGTTGATTTTAATATTTCCACGCTCGATGGACACAACACATTTCACTCCGTGGTGGGCATAAAGAGTGCAACACCAGCAAATGTTGAAAGTAGATCACCAATCATGAAATTAACTGAAATGCCTACTGCTGAAGCTGTTGGACAGCTGGGATTTATTTCATTGAAGACGTTTGAATTCATAGGCCCAGCTTTTAAAAATCTGAAAATGGATCATCTGAGAGTATTAGAAGAGGATATATCCTTCCTAATACCTGTGGTACTTCGTGGATGTATGCAGAATTTTATTTTATTTTTTGTGATAATATTTAATAAATTTGAATAGAAATTAAGTAAATAAATTTGAAAAAAGTGATTTCTTTGTGGAAAATCAGTCAAGGTTCCGGTTCCGTGACTGACAGATAACCGAGATTCCACTGTGTATACCTGTCTTTTGTAGAGAATTTTATGCTCTTTAATTTATGCCAGAGTAATTTTTTTTTCATGAAAACCCACAGTTTCCGAGATATTTTCAAAAAAAGCTAAAAAAGGGGAGGGCTAAACCTATTTTTGAAACCCCCTCCCCCCGCTCACATTCTATCCAAAAGGACTTTTTATATAGTCATCAGTAGCCATCAATGAACAACCCCAAATTTTATCTCTGTAGCATTTATTATGGTAAACTTTCCTACTTTGACTGGACTATAGTAAATGGGAAAGATTTGCAAGGCCACTCAATCGGATAACATGCAGTATTTTTTTTAACCCGTTCAGGACCATGGGGGCATATATAAAAATTATATAATGTGAGGAAAGAAAGAATTTATTTAGTTACGTTTTAATAGCAAAATTACAGTACGAACATCTACTCACTCGTCTCGCCGGTAATTGCGAAAAGTAAACATAGTGAGAAAAATACATCGGCACAGCGCCGTCTATGGAAGATAAGGAAAAGTAAAATTTTATTTTAACACTTTCCCTAAAATTGGACTATTCCTGAAATATGAATAGTTCACAGTCTTAAACGAGTCCAATATTTGTACATAGTTCTTTTAAACGTAAATGTCCCATAGGCTTTGTCATCATATCTGCTACTTGATTTACAGTGTCCACATACTCTATCAAGATCTTTTTCTCTTCCACTAACTCTCTTATATGATGACATCTAATATCTATATACTTGGTGCGTCTATGGTTAGTTGGATTACTAGCTAACCGAATTGCACTTTGGTTATCAACGAGTAGACGTCCTTGTATTCCAGGTTGAAATTCAGTTATTAAATTGGTCAACCAGACCAACTCTTTGGATGCTGTTGATGCAGCCATGTACTCAGATTCTGTCGTAGAAAGGGCCACGCATCCTTGTCTTTGGCTACTCCAAGTAATTCCACCATCACCTAAGGTGGAAATGTATCCTGTTGTGGATCTTCTAGTTTGCACATCCCCAGCATAGTCAGCATCAGAAAACACATTGATATAACCGTCTGTTGAGCCACTGTAGTGGATTCCCATGCTTATTGTACCTTTCAGATACCTCAAAATATGTTTAATGAATTTCCATGATCCAACAGTAGGTGTTGAAATCCACTGTGCAGCTTTTCCAACTGCGTATGCCAAATCTGGTCTTGAAACAACAACTAAATACATTAATCTTCCAATAGCTGATGCAACTGGATGTTCAGAATCTAATTCAGTTTCACGATACAGAATATCTAAAGAACTTTTATCTACTGGCACATTAGCAGGTTTACAGTCACCCATTTCGAACATTGACAGTGTTCTTTTAGCATAAGCTGCCTGATGAATTCTTATGTTGTGTTTCATTAATTCAATTTAAAAACCAAGAAATTGTCTGACATTTTCACAAATCGTGATTTCAAATTCAATTTGTAACTTTCTAAGAAGTGTAACTGAAGAAGTGTAACTTTCTAAGAAGTGTTCCTTATCAGTGGCAGCAATCAGTCCGTCGTCAACATATACAGCAATAATGACTAGATTTTCACCAAAATACCTCAGATATGCACAAGGGTCATAACTACTAGCTCTAAATCCAACGCCAGTTAAAAATTCAGTTAGTCTTTGATTCCAGCATCTAGGTGCCTGTTTTAGACCATATAGACTTCGAATCAATCTGCAAACACGTCCAGATCTATCATTATAACCTTCTGGTTACTCCATGTATATCAGTTCATCAAGTGTTCCATTTAAAAATGTAGTCTTGCAATCAAATTGTGCTATTTTTAATTTCTTAAAATAAATAAACCAAAATAGAAAACGTACAGTATCATATCTTATAACCGGACTAAAAGTCTCTTCATAGTTCACTCCATATTATGGTCAAATCCTCTAATCACCAAACGTGCTTTAAAGCGTTCAATTTCATCATTTTCATTTGTTTTGATACGAAAAACCCATTTGGCAGTCAATGGTTGCATCGTGTTATCACGTTTCACAAGTTCCCACGTGCCGTTCTTTTGATGGGAATGCATTTCATCTTCCATAGCTTCAATCCATTTTTGTTTCTCTGGTACTTTCATAGCTTCCTGGTATGACTGAGGTTCAATTACCTTTTGACAAAGATGGGAATAGCGTATAGGTGGTTGTATCGTTGAACGATCTCTCAACTGGTATCTTACTGGTTCTTGTTCTAATTGGTTATCTTCTTATCTATCTTATCTAATCCTTCTCTATCAATTCTACCTCGTGCTCTCCCTGACTCCAATCTATCAATGTATTTGGCACTGAAACTTCATGCAATTCAACATCTCTACTTATTTCTATTCGATTTTCACCTGTATACACTCTATAATTTCCAGTGGCTTCTTCATAGCCCACAAAAATTCCCCTTATACTTGTTTTACCAAACTTCTTGTCAACACGTCGTTGCTTAGGAATTTGGACAATAAATTAACTTCCAAAAATTCTCAAGTGCTTTAATGAATATTCCCTTCCATACTATGCTTCATAAGGTGTTTTACTTTTCTCACGACTCTTACCAGTACGATTTAAGATATATGCAGAACAGTTCACTGCTTCAGCCCAGAAGCGTTTTGACAATCCCTTTGTCAACAGCATTGTTCTCGCCATTTCTATCAATATTATATTCTCACGTTCAGCACGTCCGTTCTGTTGAGGTGTATACGCAACTGATCTTCCAATTTCAATTCCATTTTTCATTAGGCAATCTATGAAATCTTGATCTGTATAATCTCCTCCATTATCTGACATAACTGTCTTGACTGTATTTCCAGTTTGAGTTTTAACATATGCTAAGAACTGTTGCAATTTATCTTTCACTTCACTTTTATGTTGCATAAAATGTACTTTATGCTACTGGGTGTAATCATCTTTGAATGTAACAAAATATTTAGAACCTTGAAAAGATGCTTCTTGCATTGGACCACAGACGTCACTGACAATTAGTTCACCAGCTTTACTGGCTTTTGGCATTTCTCGAAAATTTGTTCTCTGAAACTTTCCAATTGTACAACCATCACAATATTCACTCTCATCAGTTTGAGATATTTCAATTCCTTTTATTTTCAGCAATTCTTTTGTATGATTTTTACTCCGATGACCAAATCTTTCATGCCATACTTGAAGAGAATTTTCTTTGTGATTTCTTACCGTAAGGCTACTTTCTCCATTTTCCAAAACATCTATATCTAGAAAGTACATATCTCCATATCGCTATCCTTCAACAATAAGTTTATTATTTTTCTTAAATTTCCATTTATTTCCTTCAATGGTTTGTATGAAACCTTTCTCTGTTGCTGATTTTACAGAAAATAAATTTGCCTTCATTTCAGGAACATACATAACATCATAAAAATGATGTTCTTTTCCATCTAGATTTGAACGAATTTTGATATTACCAATACCTTTGGCTAAAATTTTTCTGCCATCACCAAGTTCAAACATAACCTTTTCTTCTAATTCTTTATATGTTTTAAAATATTCGGGTTTCCAACACACATGTTGAGTACATACAGAATCAATTATCTGTGCTGTATTTGACTGTAACCGCGACGAGCGGGAGAGAAAAATAGAATGTTTTTGTGTGCTTAAGCGGCAATTGTAGGCTATGCCGAATCTGTGTTTTCTGTGATCGTCTGCTGTAAAATGTGTTCGTTATTAAATACTTGTTTAAGCAAGATGTATATATTATTCTTGTTGATATATCTCTCCACGCTATGATATTTAAGTCCATAAAAATACGCCACAGCTGGCGACGAGGTGTTTGTAACTAAAAGTTTCAAAGTCATTACGCCCACGGACAACGCCGATGGATAATTAGCTGCTGAAGACTGCCCACGGTAAAAAAAAAAAATTCTTTTGTATTTATCTTTTAAAGAAGGATAAAAATGGAGCAGCTCGTTCAAAGTTTAATAGGACAGAATAAAGCCTTAATGGAAACTTTAGCCACTTTTGCCGGTCCGAAAACCCACGAACCTAAAGTTTCGTTTCAATTTGAAAAGTTCGATGATACAAATGAAGCTTTTGATGCTTTTATAGAACGCTTCGAAGCATTCATGGACATTCAAAATGTTCCGGATGGCAAACGTGGGAAAGTTTTTATTTCTAGTTTGTCAGCAAAATTATACAATTTGTTGAAAAACCTGCTAGCTCCTGACAGTCCTTCCGATAAAGATTTCCTTACCCTAAAAAATACGTTAAAAGCTCACCTCACTCCGACGCCGCTTATAATTCCTAGTAGGCATGTATTTCTAAATCGTAAGCAACGAGAGGGGGAAAGTGTCAGTGCTTTTATGGCTGAACTTCGCTCCTTAGCAATTCCTTGTCAGTATAAACAAGAAATGTTGACTACGATGTTAAGGGATGTTTTTGTAAGCGGGTTAAGGGATAGAGCAATATTAGATAAACTTTTCGAGGAAGATGATATAGATATCGAGAATACCTTAAAAATTGCTTTAGCTATGGAGAAAGCCATGAAAGGGGCAAATGAGATAATGGGGAAATCTTTAGAAATTAAGGAATTTAGCGTGGGAAAAAATAAAGAGCAGTCAAAATGTGTTTCGCAAAGGAAAAACCTTGGAAAACAAAATCATTGGGGAAAGAAGGAAAAAACAAATTGCACACGGTGTACGGCAACTAATCATGATAAGCATTCCTGCAGATTTAAATTAGCTAAGTGTCATTTTTGTCAAAAAATTGGGCACATTCAAAAAGCCTGTTTTGCCGCAAACAAAGGGTTAAAAGCAAACACGGTAAAACAAAATCAGGTAGATACTCTGTATTCTAGTGAAAATGTTATCCCAATCTATTATTTTGATTTGAACTCGCTAAAAGAGGAGAGCAAAGAAAACCTCCTATTATGTTAACACTAATTGTTGAAAACAAACCTGTAAGTATGGAACTGGATACTGAAGGGGCCGTCTCGGTAATGAGCGTTAAAAAATTTCGTGAGATTTCGAGGAAAAAAATTAAGCCCTCAAAAGTAGTTTTTAAAACATACAAAGGTGAAATAATTGTACCTTTGGGATTTGTTACTGTTGATGTTGAATACAAAAATCAAAAATTCAAATTAAATTTGTACATTGTTAAGGAAAATTTGGATACAATTTTTGGCCGTGAATGGCTATATAGTATCAATTTGGATTGGAATTCTATCAAAGCAGTGAGAACATCTTGTGAATATGATTTGAATAAATTGTTAGAAGAGTATAAAGAACTTTTCGACGATCAGTTAGGTGAAATTAATAATTATGAAGTAAAGTTGGAACTTAAATCCGATGTAATACCAAAATTTTGTAGAGCCAGACCCGTACTTTTTTCTTTAAAAGATAGGGTTGAACAAGAAATTGATAGGTTTGAAAAGGAAGGTATCATAGAGAGGGTAGAATCCTCGGATTGGGCAACACCAGTTGTCCCGGTTGAAAAAACTGATGGGTCAATACGCCTATGTGCAGATTACTCTGTTACCGTAAACCAAAATATAATGATACAACAACATCCTTTACCAAAATTAGAGGAAATATTTTCAAGCTTAAATGGGGGTAAACATTTTTCAAAAATTGATTTTAAGCATGCATATTTGCAAATGAAAGTGCATCCCGATAGTCAAAAACTCTTAACTATAAATACTCATAAAGGGTTATATGTATCTAAAAGACTTATGTATGGTTTAAATTCTGCCCCAGCTATTTGGCAAAGATATATTGATGGTCTTTTCCAGGGGATGGAAGGTATTAAAGTTTTTATGGATGATGTTAGAGTGACTGGATCAGATGATAATTTACATTTAGAGGCCTTAAGAAAATTTTTTCAGAAATGTAAAGATCATGGGCTGAAATTAAATTTGGGTAAGAGTAAATTTTTTCAAAAAGAAATAAAATTTTTAGGGCACAAAATTGATGAAAACGGTTTACATAAAACTGATGAGAAGATTTCTGCGATTTCGAAAGCTCCTAGACCTACAAACGTACAAGAAGTACAGAGTTTTTTAGGGCTTGTTAACTTTTATGGAAAATTTTGCCCTAATTTGGCTACAATAGCGAATCCTTTGTATAAATTAACACAGAAAGATGTTAAATGGGTTTGGTCAAAGGATTGTCAGGAAGCTTTTGAAAAAATTAAAAATGAAATTTGTTCTCCGCGTGTCCTAATGCATTATGATCCATCACTGCCATTGCTATTGGCAACTGACGCATCTCCTGTTGGGGTAAGGGCGATACTTTCCCACTCTTTACCTGACGGAACGGAAAGACCAATAGCTTTTTCCTCCAGAACTCTCACAAAAACTGAGCAAAGATACGCTCAGATTGATAAAGAAGCACTCGCAATTGTATGGGGTGTCAAAAAATTTTATCTTTACCTAAAAGGGAGACGATTCACATTATTAACTGACCACCAACCTTTAGTGGCCGTCTTCGGATCGAAGAAAGGTCTCCCAATTCTGGCAGCGACAAGATTGTTACATTATTCTTTAGTATTACAATCTTTCCAGTTTGACATAAAGTATCGTCATACAAAAAACCATGGTAATGCTGACTGTTTGTCTAGGCTGCCGTCCACTTCCGAACAGCTAGACGTTAAAGATGAAATTTCTCTATTTCAGTTAGCACAAATAGAAACTCTTCCTGTCACAGCTAGTGACTTAGCCAAAGAAACTCTTTTGGATGCAGACCTCGCTCCAATACTTCATGTGTTACAGAGTGGGGGAGTTTTAAGTGAAAGAGAAGCAGAATATAGTCTACAAGATGGTTGCATACTGTTAGGTCAGCGGGTGTGCGTCCCTAAACGGTATCAGGCTCAGGTGCTTGAAGAGTTGCATCATGGCCATCTAGGTGCTGTAAAAATGAAATCTATCGCGAGATCGTACGTTTACTGGAAAAACATCGATAAGGACATAGAAAACTCGGCCAAGAACTGTGTAGACTGTGCTCGATATAAAACCGACCCACAAAAAGTGAAGGTGCATTACTGGGAGTATCCTAGTACACCTTGGCAACGTATCCACATAGATTTCGCTGGACCTATCTTTGAACATATGTTCCTGATTATAGTAGATGCTCATTCAAAGTGGTTGGAAGCTTATCCAATGAGATCCACCACAACAACCAAAACGATTGAATGCTTAAGAGACTGTTTCGCACGATTTGGATTGCCACTTATGCTTGTAAGTGACAACGGTCCACAGTTCACATCGTTCGAATTTGACATGTTTATGCGTAATAACGGCATCAAACACAGAACCACTGCGCCCTTTAAGCCATCTAGCAATGGGCAGGCCGAAAGATACGTATTTACAGTGAAGCAATCTTTAAGAGCTATGCAAAATTATGGCGGAACGATACAACCAAAAATTAAGTACGTTCCTTATGCAATACAGAAAAGCTCCGAACCTCACTACACTCCATAGTCCAGTCATGCTCATGTTGAAGAGAGAGATTCGGACGAGAATCGACCTGCTGCGTCCTGATCTTAAGAGCAGAGTGGGAGAAAAAGTTCGTAAAGGAACGTATGAATTCTCAGATAGAGGGGTTCCAAATTGGCGACAATGTCGCTGTACGAAATTACCGGCAAGGAGACAAGAGATGGAGGTTTGGAAGAGTCGTTATTAAAGATGGGTAACTACATTACACTGTGGATGTAAATGGCCAATTGTGGCGTAGACATGTGGATCAAATACGGGATGGAGGAGACATAGAGGAAAAAGAATGCGAGCTCCGACGACAGTCTTCAAAACCTGGCATTCCTGTGCAAGATGCTGAGGCTCAGACGTCCAGTGTTGAGTCAACACCATCACCGACCTGTAGGGAGACGGAGACGACTGATGCAACGCCGGCGGGCCAGTCCGAGCCTGACAGCAAAATTACAGTACGAACATCTACTCACTCGTCTCGCCGGTAACTGCGAAAAGTAAACATACTGAGAAAAATACATCGGCACAGCGCCGTCTATGGGAGATAAGGTAAAGTACAATTTTATTTTAACAATATGCACCCTCAAAAAGTGCTTAAAACGCTTGAGTTTGATACCAGTAAAAAAAAAAAAAAAAAAAAAAAAAAAAAAAAAAAAAGCAATTTAACAAATTACAACGACCATTTGAAAATGATTTTTTCAAAGACTAAAATTTAAGACATAAAAAATCGCATGGAGTTGATCCTACATTACGTACGCCATGAATTAAAAATTAATAGTGTTATGACACGTAAAAATTCCAAGCAATGGAAATCGCCTGCGACTCGTATTTGGTGTGAAATATTTATATGTATTCATTCCTGTCCTATTTATCATTTTTTTTTTTTTTTTAATTGGCTTATTCCATTTTTCTTTTGCACGTGAAAATCTTACAAATTAAAATTAACTCTTTGTCAGAAATTGTTATTCATTTTCTTCCATTTTCATTAGTTATTAATCACCTGAAACTTGCGTATTATCCAAGCATTTCATTGGCTGTTCGGGAAAAGGCTTTTCCATCGTCAGATTTCTTGGAAATCTGACGGCCAATTTTAAATGAAATTTCATTCTTAAACTTCTAAACATCCAACAATATTATTTTTTACACCGTCGGATAGAGAAAAAAATGTACTTTTAAATACAATTTCTTTGAAAGCTGTATCTCAATTTGTTTTTGAGTTATTATTTTTTTTTTTGTAGTTTTTATTACTTTTTTGTCATAGTGGCAACACTCTGTTGTCCATCTCTGTTGAAAGTAAAGGGAAATACATATTACTGTATAGACCAATCAGAATACGAATAAAATGCGGATTAAACCAATAAAAACCTTCAGATATGCTTTTGATTTCCTACCCTGACGAGAACAATAACCATTTTTCCAAATGGTTAATAAAAGTAAAATTGATTTTATTTAATTACGATATTTTTGTGATTTACAAAGTTAATTCAAAAAATTAACAAAAAATGGTGCCAAACGAATGAAATTCGTGTAAAAGATGCCGGTCCTGAACGGGTCAAAGTAAATTGAAAATTGCTATCATATATAAAACATTCTAACCTATCAATTCAAGAATTTTTTTTAATTCTGATATTTTACAGCGAAATAGGAAAATACCCAATTCTTGGATATTTACCACAGGCTTGGGTCAATTTCCGGGTATCTCTCTATTCTAAAAAAAAAGTAACTAACGCTGTCACCGCCGCCGCCGGTTTTAAATTTTTGTGACCGGAAGTCTTTCTTCGTTAATATTAAGAAAAATATTGTATACAAAAGTATGAAAATCGGTGGTATTATAGAGACATGTTTGATAAACACGCTGATGCAGGCAGTTTTCAAGTCGAGGAATTATTTTAAGAGATATTTAATGCTAAAGTTGGACAAAATCGTTCCATTAAAAAAGTTTTATAGAAGCAAAAACTATATGTGGGAATTTAATCATTTTTAGATCATATTATGCATTAGAATTTCCCGATGTGCAGACTGTATTTATTTCTTTAATTTGACTCATTTTTTGAGGTTTTATTTCTATTTTAAATTCAAATTTTCAGCATTTCGAGAGATATTTTTTACATATTTTAGAAAATGGTATTAATTTAAACTGTTGCCAACTGTATAAACAGCGCAAACAATAATGTTTGCTTCAAATTAAAATTTATTTATACGTGACTATTTTAAACAGAAAATAAAAAAAAGCAGGAACTCATTGAAAATTACGTCATGAAAACTATATTTACACGTGGATTTTAAAAGAGAAAGAATATTGTAAAATAATAAATTCATTAACATGCTTTAGAAGTCTTAAAAAGGATAAATTACGTCACATTACACTTATTACGTAAAATGAACAAAAAATAATATTGTAAAACAGTTTAAATTAAAAAATTGCGCGAGACATTTATTTGATATTTTGAGTTGATCTTTTCGACTATTTTTGTTAGGACAGCGCAAATAATATTTCATTTCTAACAAAAGTATTTTCACGTGAATATGAAACAAAGAAAAAATGTTTGGTGAAAATTACGTCAGATTAAAACGATACATTTAGAATGTCTTATTTAAAAAACTTTCTTTTCGCTTTGTTAAAAAATACCAGGAGACAAAGAATCTGTTTACTTAATTCTTTTTATATTAGCTTATTTTGAAATGTTTAACTGATTTTATCTGTTAATAGCAGCTGATTTGGCCTTTAAATTCTCCAATCAAAGAGAAATGAATAGAAACCCGTTTATATAGGAAGATCGCCACTGTTTTTTAAATTATAATTCAATCTTCCGAAATCTTTTTAAAGCCGGTCAAATTAGCATGCTTTTAGAGTCTGCTGTGTCTGAACGGGGGTTGGCGAGCGTAGCGTGTAGGGGCAGAGCCCCCTAGTATACTAAAAAATAAATCCCTTCCCACATCACTGTGCATGACATCTTTTTCCCCTTACCCAGGTCTTCAATTATGCTGTTAGATTCTATTTTCTTTTTGTTCTATATAAATATACATGAATATTATTTACGTATTAAAATTAATATCCTATTTACAAGAATTTATGTATTTCAAAATGATTTTACCATTTAAAAAACATAGTGGTTTATACCAATTTCATCATTAATTTCAAGGCGCAAGCATAATTTATTAAATACTAGCTGACCCGCCCGGCAATGCCTAGGCTCGTCATAATAACCTTAAATTAATATATGCACATTAATTTCTGGTCGATTTTCCCAAACGAACATCGAATGATTAAAACCTCGATTCACATTAAAATATTCAAAAAAAGAATTTCTCAAAATGAATACCTGGTATTGGTCCCAGCCGCCTTCGGCAGCATACACCGAGCGTGCTAAGCACGTATAACTGGCCATTAAAAACTTAGATTAAAACGAATCCTTTTCAAAATGAACCTGTGGAATGGATCCTCGCTGCCTCCGGCAGCGTTCACCAGGACCAGGTGTACTACGCACACATCTCTAACCATTAAAAATCTCGATTCAAACGAATCGCTTTCAAAATGAAATTCTGGGAGGGGTCACCACTGCCTTCGGCAGCGTACACCGGGCATGCTACAGACGCATCGGTGATAAAAATGTAATTAAGTGGCATAGCCTGGCAGTATTGGAATGACATTTCATTGGAAATTGGCATAAAGGTTAATGTTTCTAAATATAAATTCTTGTGAGAATCGAATACGATTAATCCTGTTTTTGATGCAAATTCAAAAGAGCCTCTAGTGGAGATAAAAGAAGTAAAATTTGTAAAGTGCGCATGCAAATGAAGGCTTAAAAATTTCCAATAGGACAAAAAAAATATTATTCTGATAATTAGAATATAAAGAAAGGTAGTAGGCTAAAATGGCTGCCAGATTTTTCATACGATTTTGACAATCTTATGTGAAAACTTTATGACATCTACATGTAATAAACCTCACATTCGATTAAAATTTCTTTATTGATTCCTTTTCATTGTGATTCTGCTCCCCTTCGCTTTTGCCCCTCACCTTTAAGTTATATAAATCGAGAAATAATATCTGACATTCAATATTTTCTCATCGAGCTTTTGTGGATTTACTAAATGAATATATCTGATACCATTAGTTTTTCGCTAAAATAACAAAAAAAATATGTCCGATTTTTACAAAAATGTAAATATCTATCTAAAATATTTTTCCCCTCGTGCTTTCGAATTTTTAAATCTATACCTTAATTAGTTTTCTTATTTTTTGCTGCTTAGTAAAAATTCTCAATTATTTCCTTTCGTTTCGAAAATTAGGTAGAGGGGTCGGTCGAAACTATCTCCTTTTAGTTCAGTTTTTAATGAACGTCACGTCCCTGTCTGTTTTTTCTTCGATTTTTGCATGAAAAGAAGTCTGTTACCGTTAGTTTTTTGCTAAAACTAAGAACAATTACCGGCCAATTTTTACAAAATTTTATACGCTGACGTAATATATTTCTCTTCTTGTGCTCTGAAATTTTCAAATGGATATCTTGATTAGTTTTCTTAATTTTCGCTGATTAGGGAAGATTCTTTCATTTCCACTGTGAAATTAGGTCCAGATGGGAGCGCGTTTTTCCCATTTTGTGAAAAAAGAAATCGCTTCTTTGATGAGTTTTTAATTGATAACTCGACTAATTATAAAAAAAAAATAAAAATCTGAGCCGCAGTGCATCAGAACATGCCTTGGAACTATCCTTGTACAATTTTTTAGACCTCTGTGCGTAATAGATTTTGCTAGCCATCTCCGACCGACAGACACATACACAGGGTGATCTTGTCTTTTATTATTACAGATTATGCAACTGTACAAATATAATGAGCATTTATTCAACTTCTGTTTTAAGTAATTAACCAGCGCATCTACTTTATATTACGTGCTACTGAATTCTTAAATTACTATTTATTGGTTAATGCCTACAAACTGTATTATATTTAAACTTATTCTTGACACTGTATTTGAATCCCTTCACTGTAAAGTCCATTGATTACCAGCACTGTATTTTTACGGAATTTCTTTTTTCTTTGGTAAAATGATTTCATGCAGAAATAAGCGAATATGGATTGAAGAATGTCCTTTGACAATTTATATTGCGCTGAAAGTCTAGTAAAAGTAGTTTAAAAGCTCGATAATTTTTCTTTTTTAACCGGCTTAAAAAAAGGGATGAAGCTTTCAATCCGACGACATGTATTTTATTTTTATGTATGTTCACCGATTACTCCGAAACTATGTGTCCGATTCATATGATTTTCTTTTCTAATTGAAAGAGGATACTCTCGAATTGGTCCCATTTAAATTTCATCAACATTAGTTCAGTACTTTTTAGAAATTTAACAAGAACAAAAATAAATAAACATCTTTAAAGCATTTTATCTTTAACATTTTTCATCAAGTAACGTAGCGCTGTCTGTTTGACGAGACAGTCAATACCCGGCGAGTTTCTTCCCTCACCCTTTTGTTTCTGAGATTGTTGATTAATACAGGGTGGGGCAACAATTTCTGACATTTTTTAAAATTTTAATATAAAATCAAATAATTAGCGTACAAGAGAGACACAAAACGATGAGCGCACTGCTTTGTGCCAATCACCGTGCAAAGATGAGCCACTCCGTAAAACGTTTTGTCGTTGGTCGCGGTAAAGATGATTCACTCTGTGTGACAGTTTATATGTCATGGACTGGCCTTGTATGTCACGGACTTTATCCATGCGACATCAGCCGCGGGTAAACAAAAGAAAAACACCAATAAGCGTGAAGAACATTTTAACACTAATTCCCCTTCTTCCAATAAACAGTCTTTTTTAGAGAGTTTTTTCCGCACAGGCGTAACTGTTGCCATTCGTGGGTAAAGTCGATTGGGTCGCGGGTTGACATCATCTTTAATGGAGGATATTCCAAATATGGGTTCAAGGCTGAAAAAAGTCACGTGATACCGGTAATTTACCCAAGGAACTTCTAACTGATAAGAAGGGAAGATGCTACTGCTTTGCCTGATGAACTGTTTCATTGGCTAGCGGGGATTTACGTTACACGTCTACGGAGTCTTTTCTTCTTTACGCTAGATGTTTTTACCTTGATCACGTGATCAAAACGCAGATGGAATATCCTCCATTAAGGCACTCTCACGAGAAAAGAGCTAGATGGAGACATAGTATGCCGTAAAAAGTGTTTGAAATATGAAGGCGGTTATTGCTCAGATTTAAATGCCGTCATTCGCCTCAGCCGCACACACACTCTGTGGAGCCGCAAGTTACAGCGTCTATAATACATAGTACGGAAAAATGCTAAGACTTTGTATCCCTTAAATGTGCAAAGATACTGCTGAAATCCAAAGAGTCTATCGCAGCGACATCTGCGGGATTTTCGTATTACATTGTATAGACCATACACTTCTAATTTCTCCTCTAAGGTATGGACTGCGACATTTCTATTTCCACTAGACTTCTGTTCTAACGTTCTTCAGAACCTGTTCTAGCGTCCTCAGAGCCGTTCTGATTGGCTGGCCCGATTCAGATGAAGTGGCTAAACGTCCAAGCACCGTTTGCATATATTCGGATGTTTGTTTTCAGCTATTTCGTTACTGATGCTACATAAGTTTGATTTGAATAAATTATTTTCCATTTTTAAATGATGAAACTGCTATTTTCTACTTGAAAGTATTCAAAAATACCTGCATAAAACAAACCTCCATCATTTCCAAACTAAAACTGCTTTTTTTTTTTTTTTTTTTTTTTTTTTTTTTTTTTTTTTTTCAAACCTTTTAAGATTAAGACTGTTTCATAATTTTAAAAATGTTATTTCTATTAAAAATTATAAAATAAAATATATAATTTATATTAAAAACGCTTGTCACTTATAAAACACTGGAATTGCAGGGAATTTGCATATCTAAACCATGAAAAAAATATAAAACCAGGGTTATTTTTGATTTTTTTATTTTTGTAACCCTGATACTAAAAATAACCCTGAAAAGTATTCTTTTTTTAGCACTGAATATGGAATTTTTAAATATGTTTCATGGATGTATAGGAAGATTCAGTTGCAAATTCAGGGGACAGTTAGAAGGTATTCACCCCCCCCCCCCCCAAAAAAAAAAGAAAAAAGTTTCTGATTTTATATTTTTTCATGATTTAGATATGCAAATTCTCCCTGCAACTGCAACGTTTTATAAGTAAAAATGCGTTTTTATTATAAATTATAAAATTTTTAATAATTTTTAATATAAATAACATTCAAAATTTATGAAACAGTCTTTATGACTCTATCTTAAAAGGTTTGGAAAAAAAATGGTTTTAGTATGGAAATGACGGAGGTTTGTTTTATACAGGTATTTTTGAATACTTTCAAGTAGAAAATAGCAGTTTCATCATCCAAAAATGAAAAATAATTTATTCAAATCAAACTTATCTAGCATCAGAAACGAAATAGCTGAAAACAAATATCCGAATATGTGCAAACGATGCTCGGGCGTATGGACACTTCATCTGGAGCTGGCCAGCCAATCAGAACGGCTCTGAAGGACGCTAGAACAGAAGTCTAGTGGAATTAGAAATGTCGCGTATGGACTAGCAATATTCTTGCAGTTTCAGAAAATATCCTGCAGACGTCGCTGCGATCTTTATATTTCAGCAGCATCGTTGCACATCAGGGCACATCCATAGTCGGAAGTATAAAGGAAAGACCATGTTTATAAACAAACACTTCCGTCAACCAATCTACCACTACATTTTTATCAAAGAACGGACAGGTTTTCTTGCTGAATCAACAGTAATACGACCAACAGTGACGTCAGCTGCCCTTTCCTTATAGCGATCATTGCAGGAATCACACTTGCCGACGTAATACCCTGTTCACACCATAGATTAACATCCAAGATCGCACATTCCCATAGAGCGTAATGGTAATGCGATTGCGATCGTAGCGCCCTTAGTGACAATGGGGAAGAAACTCCCCATCCTTGTAGTATGCTTATTATTGAGTATCTACCTTATTGTGATCTTTCTTTTTTTTACGTTGCATGTTTACGTTTTCGATAGAATCTTACACCGATACATGAGCAAATACCTGACCTCACATGGTGAAATGGACTTTACCTACGACCACGCCTCTGTAGGTATATGCACTCCAAAGAACACTGTTTAGTGGACGAAGGGGAAGCAGTGTTAAAATTTTCTTCACTCCGATTGGTGTTTTTCTTCTATATACCTGCAGTTGACGTGACATGGGTAAAGTCCAACGGACTTTATAAGCTGACGCACCCCTGGTCTTCTAATAGAAGAGATGATGTTCTTATCTCGCGGCTGTTATGCAAGATGCTGATCACGCCGGCTCTCCTTTTACGTTTCGGTCTCGTTGATGACGATAGATGCTGCATCTGCCTCGTTTCTGACTCCTTGGATCACATTTTATTTTCTTGTCAAAAGTACCGCTCGCAGCGTAATTTGTGTTGGGATAGTTCGGTGCTGCATGGTCCATGTTTTCGTTCCTTCCTTGAGTTCTCGCAGGAAGTCTGCAAGTCTTCTGTTTTTCGGTCTTCGACTCTCAAGTTTTTGCATAGCATAAATCGGTTCTAACTCTCTTCTCTATGCCCTCTGTGTTTCTTCTTATTGGATCATTCGAGCCAACAGCCTTGCTGCTTAGTGCGCTCAAACTCCCCCCCCCCCCCCTAAATAAATAAATAAACCGATACATGAACATAGAATAGACATTCTATTTTATATATCTAATATCTATTCTATGTTCATGCACGGATATATGTTTTTTTTTTTTTTTTTTTTTTTTTTTTTGCATGATTAGTGAACGGTTTTAAGTGCAACGAATACTAGGTAAAAATTTCGTCTTGAATGCTATATATCAAAAGCAATGGTGTAATATAAAAATATACGAAATGTTGAACTCTACAAGTCCCAGAAAATTTCATAATTATTCCCCTTTGGCAGGAAAATTTTTATAGCCCGTGTTTTATAAATTTATGAAGTTTAATGTATTAAACAATCGTTACAATAATCTTTTAAAATTTATGCATTTTCACTTCCTTACAGATAAAATAAAAATATTGTTTTTAATGTAAATAACGTACAATCAATTCAATAATGTTTATAATATTAACATATAAGAAATAATAATAATAATATTACAGATAGGGAAAAATTCCTTTCGGTAAATTTTTAGAATTGTATAAATCTACAAGTTAAAAATAAATAGAGGTACTGACATTACACTCAATAAAATTTTATTCGATATGAATAAATTGACACAATACCTGAATTTGATTTTTTATAATTTAATCTTATAAACTTACATATTTGCATTCTTAACAGAATTTTCTGGCGGCTTTCTTTTATATTATTAGTCTAATTATCATTTTGTAAGTTAAAAATGAACAATACAAGTACGGTACAAAAAAAAAAAAGAAGCAGCTAAATAAATAAAGCAAGCATGAATAGAATATCGTCTGACACCTGCTTCGTTTTAGGAACGAATAGATATTCAAACCATAGAGGATAAACATATTTCTTCAACATAGGTAAATTTCGGAGGTTTGTTAGTTCCTCCCCCTTGCCGATAGTGACGCTAGTACTGTTGCCATTACAGATTTTGCCGTAAATGTCCCATCTTGGTCCTTAATCTATGGTTCACACTGCGTTATCGGAATTATCTTAAACGTCCGAACTCTCTGAGAGAGTTTCAACTTTCTTCGGGCTAGAGAGAGTCACGACCATTCACTCTCGCTGGCTGTAAAGCTTCGCATTAACTGATTGGGTGTTGCGGGCGGTTTTATCTTAAGCGCATGCGCAAACAACACAGTGATGTTCACTGAGTTATCTTAAGTGAGTTTTTCCCTCAGAGTAAAGATAAGAAGTAGAGGCCTAATCCCATTGTTATTTCGGTCAGAACTTGAGGCACAAATGTTTCCGCTTTCATCGCCAAAAGGTTCTCTTTTTTGGCAGTGATCACCTTATTGGCAACTGTCGGATTTGATTTATGCGAGAGAAACGCCCGACGCAAGAAAGTTTCAGCGGGAACCAGAGGAGAAAAACCGGTTTGGCGCGTTTTCTCTGCCCACCATCACGTGACGGTGGGTAGTGATCCCGGCGTCAAGAAAGGGTTGCTATTTCTGAGTCCAGTTATATGAAAAGTCTATGGTTTTTCCATGTGAACAGGGGGGGGGGCACCGGGAGGGTACTACCTCAAAATTAAGAGAGTTCGGCGGCCTAAGATATCTTAAGTATCATAGTGTGAACATAGTATTAGCCAATCATATCACAGATCTGTTAAATCAATCTGTTAAAGACCAATCAAATTCCCGGAGTTCATGTGTATAATAGGAGTAATAAAGAATGAACAGGTTTTTCTCATTGGCCAACAGTAAAGCAGGGAACCCACATGCGGAAAAATATAGACAGAAATCTGCAGCGGCAAATTTTCCACTACGGCAAATTTCCAACTTGGAAATGAGAATCGCACTTGCGTTTTCGCTGGCGCTTTCGCGTTAACTACTGCGCATGTCTGTGACAAACCTACATAGTTTGATTTCTACAGATGCCGTCGCGGAAAACGGAAAAAGTTAAAACATGTTTAACGGCAATTCCGCTGCGTTTTCGCATTTGTACGCGGCAAATATGGGGTCAATTTGCCGTTCCGCTGTCCAATTCCGTCGTATTTTTCCGCATGTGGATTCCCGGCTTAATTCGACCAACACTGACGTCAAGTGCCCTTTCCCGCGGTTTCAGGGTTGCATTTTTGGCATCACGTCCAGCCACTACACCCTGAGCGTGTTCAGAAGTGCACTTCGCGCCGCGCGCGCGCTCAGAAGTTTATGCCATGGAGTAGGTGTTATCAAAGAAAGGAATTTTAACATAATTCAATTATTTCATTATTTTTATGGTTCAAAAAAGGTAAAACCAACGACTATATTTCTTTATTCTTCCAAAACATGGTTTTCGTAACAGGAGTACATGCCTATGTTCACTCAGATAAAATCTAAAATAGTCGGGAAAAACATCACGTGACCTTCTTTATCTACTTTAGCCCATTTGGCATTTAAAATTAGTTAACCAACCGCACACAAACTCCGCGCGAGCTGCTCAAAAAAATTGTGTGGGCGATTTGATCACGTGATTGTGCGTTTTCTTCTTATGTGTTATTGGTTGTGCTTTGTTTGGTAGGTTGATTGATACAATTTAAGAATTCAACTGGTGATCTAAAAATTTTAACTTTTTAACAATTTTCTTTTTATTTATTTAAAAATGATTTATCAGTTGATTTATATCTTCCGTGATAAATAAAATGCTGTTAGTAAACCAAGATTGTGATATCAACATATGAGATTTGTTTGTAATCTACTATACTGGATGGATTTCAATGGAATTTGCACTGTTAGTTAGACAGTTTTTCAGAGAAAGTTTTAATATATATATTTCTTATTTTATGATTGCATATTTCAATACCGTGTGGATAACAGACCAAAATACATCATAAAACATGAGAAATAAATGGCATTCAAAATTCTGTTAGTATAAGCAAAATACTTATTTATACTTTCAGTAGAAAATTTATAAACATTCTAATCATACTTTATTCACTACAAAACTAGACAGCAGACCTATATATTTTATCTCTTTAAAAAATATATGTACAGGTATTTTTAGTTAAAATAATCTACAACTATTACATTTTATTTTTATAATGTTCAAAGTAAAATATGATTTCCAGCCTAGTCTCGATAAAAATTCACTCGTAAAGTACTCAAAAAAAAAAAAAAAATATCAAGGAATTATCCTACGTGCGATATATATTATTTTTTCATTTGGATTTGCTTAATGTTTATATCATTATACATATACATACTTAGAAACGAAACTTTGAATATTTAAAAGGTGTTCAGATGTAAAACTTTCATCTCGAAATACCTCATTTTCTCACATTTAAATAAGTATTTTATTATTATAATAAAAATACACGTGCATCTGTATAATAAAAATAAAAAATATATCTTCATCAAAAATATCTTATTCATTATGAAAAATATAAAACAACCAATAAACAAAACAAAAAAAATTGTAACTCAATGTGGGATCGGAAGGATTCGAACCCACAACCCCTGGTCTCGAGTTCACTGCCTGATACCCTGTTCACACTGCGTTATCGGAACTCTCTGAGGGAGTTCCACAAACTCTCTGAGAGAGTTTCAACTTTCTTCGGGCTAGAGACAGTCACAACCATTCACTCTCGCTGGCTGTAAAGCTTCGCATTACTGATTGGGTGTTGCGGGCGGTTTTATCTTAAGCGCATGCGCAAACAACACAGTGACGTTCACTGAGTTATCTTAAGTGAGTTTTTCCATGTGAACAGGTTTCCAATTCCGGGAGGGTACCACCTCAAAATTAAGAGAGTTCGGCGGCCTAAGATATCTTAAGTATCGTAGTGTGAACATAGTATTATCCATTCGGCCATCTAGCACACAGTGCTTCTGCATCGAAATATCTTTATAATTAGCACCTTAATTAATCAAATCCATGATCTGTTCCTGAACACACTACATCTATGATATGGACCCACTCCATGTTCCTGACTCCTGAGCTCGCGCGCGCTGCGCACGTGCTTCTTGAAAGGTGCGTTTTCACTGGTCTACCCAAGGTCTAACTTAGCTAACTTTTTACCTAAGCACAAGATTTTAGGTCGTTAGAACGTGATTTTGAAGGAATGGTCTCTGTTCAATCCTAAGCACGGCTAACCTAAGCTCAGCCAATTAGAAAAGAGATTTTCGCTAAATATGGCGGTGGTTTAATATGGTATTAAAAATAATATTTATATTTCACATCGGTGTTTTTATTTAGAATTACTCTTGTTTTTGCATTAAACAAGAATCTATGTTCTGTGATTCGAGAAATATGGTACGTTTTATTAAATTGTGTTGGATATACCATCTTTTATTAATGTGTTTTCGTTTAACAAATAGTAATCGGTAAGGATTGTTGAAATGTTGCACCTTTGTAGAAGGATACATATCTATCTGTCTTTGGTAATTATTCAGATGCATTTTATTAAAATTAAAATACTAATTATATAGTTCGTTTATGGATTTTATTTCGGGTAATAATGAAGATATAATACGCAGTTTTCAAAATTTTATTGAAAGTTAACAGTACAAAGAATAAAAGTATTTTTTTTATATGAATATTTGTTTCTTAAATTTAATTACATGCTTCATTAATTATAATTGGTTATTTGATAGACTATTTCTAATCAATTTCGAATTAAATATCTCTTTGCTCACTTAAAATAATTGTGTTAAGAATTATTTGTTACTGTAGCTCATATCGGTTTTTAAATGGAAAATTAGTTAAAGGCAAGCTCCAATTCAGTTTTGTTAATAGTACTTGATTATGCATATTTATGCAAGGATGTAGAAAAGCTTATAAACTTTAAAATAAATAAGCCTCTGTATTTTGTATTCTCCTATTCTCTTTTAAGAAAGAAAGATTCAATTGCAAATGAGTTTGCTCTTTACCCATTTACTGAGATTTACTTGTGAACATTGTCATACAAACAAAACTCTGACTGTTGTACTTTTTATTTTATTTTTAATGCATTTCCCCCACAGATGTGCCATCTTACTTCTTGTTCTTGGATTCATGCTGAAAATTCTATGAAGGATTATAACTTTGTATGAGATTTTAAATCAATTGAAATCATGTATAGCTTTTTTTTGTCTGGGTATTTCTAAGAATTTGTATGCATTTTCATGTGTGGTTTGTTGCTAATTGAGCAATGTTTTCGTATGTAGGCATAGTATGATAGGCATTTAAGTTTTATTCCACTAGAGTTTACCCATAAATCCTGTAACTTTGATCAGAATTAATGCTCCCTTAACTTTGTATTGGAATTGTTTGATATTCTCCAAGTGTGCTAATGAATCTGAAAGTTATACGATTGAATTTGTAATTATACACTTTGATTGGTCAATTAGAAAGTAGCTTAAAATTATAAACAAGGGTTGTTAAATTTTGATTCTTCGTTTGCTTTGTAGTGTTATTGTTTTGTTAATAATTATAAATGCAGAAAAAAAGAAATTTAAATGTGAAGCCCTTTTTTATCTTTAGGAAAATTTTAAAACTTAGATTGAAAGCAGGGATTTTTAAAGCATGTTATTTGCAAAAGAAGAAAAAAAAAACCTAAATAAAAATACTGTCACATTGTATAAGGTATCTAAATAAACTGGTATGTTTCAAATAATATTGAAAAAAATTAATGGAGGTAAGGTAATCTTTCATAAATTAAAATTATGTTGACAAACATTTTTATAATTAGAGGTATGTTTTATAAGTTTAATCTTTTGCAGAAAGATTTTAAAGTCCACCAAAACAATTTTAAGTATGTGCAGGTAGGATAATCGGTACAGATGTCATATTCGTCCCATATTGGCGCAATTTTTTCTGACGCCAATGCCAAAGTGTCGTTATTTTGCTTGATGTGGTAACCCGGATTATGTTGTTTATGCTGTTGATGTTTTCGCCAAATTGGCAACCGAAAAAAAGCGCGCCAATATGGGTCGAATATGACATCTGTACCGTACAATCAACTTTTAAAGGATTAATATAACTGTTTTTGTATTTAACTGTAGTTTAAAGTCTCATGACAGTTGATGGAATTTAGGCCTAATCTAAGTGAAAGCATGTGTAATTTTATACTAAATCATTGCTTAGGATAAAATTCTTTTATGAGGTTTTCGCTAATGTTACACCCTATACTATTTTAACAAATACATATATAGTCAGCTGTTTTCAGTTTCCCATGTCTGATTTTGAGTAGTACTTTAACAAAAAATCAACATTTAACGTTTGAATCAAATATTTGTTTTATTACATTTTGTCTTTCATTTTTTAAATATTATATGTATGCATGTATTACATTATTTTCTCTTTTAATTTGCTAGTTGCTTTAGCTGCTACAGTTGATAGAAATGCAACAAGGATGGTGTGAATAGATGTTAAGCAGTATTATCTGTTCATCAGCAGCATCAGTTATTGTCACTAACATTTTGACGATCGGTACAGAAAGCAGCAAAGTCAACTAATTTCTAGTAGAGTTGCAGCTTGTTGGTTCCTTACTTCTGTGTTGGCCTGTTGGAATGTGCCTGGGGGACTATTAGGTTAGAAATAATCTTTAGTCCTTTGGATGCAAACTTGCAGGCTAAAACACATTTTATATTCTGCATGGATGTGGAAGCTACGCTTCTTTTTTATTTTGCTGAAGATTACCTATATTTTGCTGAAGATTACCTATATTTTGCTTTATTGCCTATCTTTATGAAAAGTAAGTCACTTTTTGCTTAAATTTTTTTTTATGTTCTATTATGTACTGCAATGTAAGAGTAAATTCAATTTAATGTTTTCTGATTCAAAACATTAATTTTTAAGGGATTTAGTAATTATCAATTACGTAAATTAGAACAATCGCTTAGATTAAAATACTTTAATATAAAATTAGATTATTGGGTATTTTTTGGTTAGTCGCAGCACCAGTGTTATATATACATACATGCATATGTTGTATATATACACACATATATATATATATTATGCATATATAACACTGGCACCTGGCTAACCGATTATTGTTTAAGAAAACATGCTAATATAAGCAAGCATTAAAAAAAAAAAATTAAAGCATCTTTTTATTAGACTACTCAAATAGAACAGAATATTTATAAATAATGTGGAGGTGAAAACAAATTATAAAAGCTTGTGGCATTGACAGAAATATTCTGTTCTTTTCCTTTAGATGGATACCACTTTGTACTGAATGTAAATGTTGGCTCAGAATTTGCAGACATGTATAAATGGCTGTACGTACAATATATTAATATATCATGCATTCACCATTTTTTACTTTTGGTTGCAGATTTTTTAATTAATTTTCTTTCACTTTAGGAACCTGTTCTAAACGTAAAAATGTCCTCATTAAAAAAAAAAAAAAAAAAAAAAAAAAAAAACTGCAAGCAAAATTAAAAAAATAAAAATCGAATGTAGAAATTTACAGCTATCTGATGACAAAAAAATATATATATATATATTGAAATGTAAATAATATTTTTTTAAAGAATCTTCCCATAGGTTTAACATTAGCTTGTGAGTGTCTTTGCATGAAAGGATGGAAGCCTTAACCCAGATAGCAATTTTAGTTTGCAGAAAATTTTCAACAATTTTACTTTGCAGACTTGCAATGTTGCAGCAAGCTCAGCATGACAAGTCTGAAAGTTCATAACAACACTGCAACAAGATTATGCAAACTGCGAAGTCACCATACTTTGAACTTGCAGCCAAGTTGTCGTGCAAGTTGCAATCTTGTTGCATCAATCTTACTGCAAAATCATAGCAAACTAGTAATATTGCGATGTCAGACTATTTGCAAACGCATTATAAATTTGCAATATTGTCATGTCAGAACATCTGCAAATGAATTGCAAACTCGGAATCTTGTCATGACAAGTATAGCTGCAAATATGTAGTAATTTCATTGAAATGTTGTCAATTATCTGAATTTTGCGTGTAGGACACAGGCAAAATAGGTTTTTTTTGAGACAACAGATGGCCATTCACCCAAATTTGGGAAGAACTTCGTTTTGATACTAAAAATGAAGATCCAATGAGTACTAAATAATAAAGTTGTTTTATCATGTTTTGTGCACAAAAGGGGGCATTGTTAGCTCATGGAGGGGGGTAACTAAAAATAAATAAATAAGTAGGTGAGATGGGATATTGTTTATTATGTTTTTTATAATTCCGAATCAGGTGAAATCATCAGCAAGTCAATACGATCATTTCTTACAAAGTTACGGCAGGTTTTATTTATACTAAGTCTTTTACAGGTAAAATAGGTTTCTACAGTAACAAGTGATTGCTATTCACGAAAGCTTGAGACAAACCTGGTTTTGGCACTACAGATTAAGATCCGATGAGTCTCCAAAATGTAAAGTTGTTTTATCGTGGTTTTTTTTTGGGGGGGGGGCGGAGGGGGGGGGGCATTTTAGCTCGAGTGGGTAAAATTCACCTTTTTTTTAATAGGTCAAGTGGGATATCGTTTCGTATGTATTTGAATAACATTATCGGCAAGTCGATACGAACATTTATAAGAAAGTTACAGAAAAGATTTTATCAATGCAAAGTGGAAAATTATATTTTATTTTTAGCATAGTTTTGTCACATTTATTTTACGTTTAAAAAGAGTTTTTTATATCATATTAAGTCATCTCAAAACTATTAAATGTCTTCAAAATAGCAATAATCAAAATCAAGATAATTTTGAGTTTATTTCAAAGTCATTAAATTTACCAAAATCCACTACTTATAACCTGGCCTAACTTTGTAAACAATGATCGTATCGGCTTGCGTGCGATATCATTTGATTCAGAATAAAAAAATTCATAACAAACGATACCCCATTTGACGTTTTAAAAATAAGTTTTGTTCGCCCATGCAGTGTTAAAGTCCCCCCCCCCCACCCTCCTGAAAAGAACACCACGATGAAACAAATTTATTTTAGGGGGACTCATCGTATCTTCATTTCTAGTGCCAAAATTACCAGATCTTACCAGATAAATTTTCTTGAATGGCTATCAGTTGCTGCTGTAAAAACCTACGGTACCTGCACCAAATTATAGTTTTCGACTTCGTATTCATAAAACTTGTCGTAACTATGTAACAAATAATCATATCAATTTGCAAATGGTAATCATTCGATTAAGAACATAATAAACGATACTTGTCTCTTAACATACTTAAAAAATTTTTAGTTTGCCCCTCCCGCTCCCTGAGTTAAAAATGCCCTCAAAACATGATAAAATAACTTTATTTTTTAAGGACTCATTGAATATTCATTCTTAGTATCAAAATGAAATTCTTCCCAAACTTTGGTGAATGGTCACTAGTTGCCGCATTTCTACTCAATTTTTGATTGTATACTTTTTATCTGTACGCTAATAGTCGTACTTTTGAAGGTTGTGCGAGTTTTGTGTAGGATTCCATATAATCGGAGGTTTGTCAAATGCTTGACATTTTTATGCTATACAGACCGAGTAAACAAGAACTTATAGTTTAAAATAAATTCCAAATCACCACAAATATGCTACCACACCCGCAGGAATTAAACCCGACATAGCTGAATCGGAGGCCACAGGGCTAACCATTCAACTACCTGGTAAGCTCCAATAACTTCCAATAATATACCTTAATTTGTTTAGAAGTTTTATTAGACTCACCAGTTCTCAATTAGTTGCTTATTCCCTTCTAATTCTTAGAAGGTAATTAAAAACATTATCTAAAAATAAATGGTCCATGTACATAACCAATGCAAAGCAAACCTAGATGAGTATAAACACACACCCTCAATCTTAATTTCATATATAATTTTATTAAAGAAAATATAATTTATTTTCATTTCTTTTTGGCCAGAGTGGAATATATTGCTAAAACTTATTAACTTCCAGAAGAAAAAAAAAAAAAACTCATTTTAAAATTGAAATTTCCCTATTCTTAAATCTGAATAAATATAATTCCACAAAAACAGCATATTTGAAAAGTTTCAAGAATTTAAAAAGAACAAAGTTATAATAAAACAATACAGTCTATAAAATTACAAAGTTTATTTTCACACAGTTACAAATAATAGTTTCTAACACAAAGTATTAACATAATATTTACCAAATTAACATACAATTATTTAACATTCTTCTCTATATTATTTCCGTGTCTTTGCATCCTAAAAGAGAGAAACAATAGAGTGCATTTTAAAAGTTACAAGTTACATTTTTACTGTTTTCAAGAATTCTGCTTAGAAGTAATTCTAAAGTTGATCACAAATTATAACTCTTCAGGCAAAATGACCGAATCGCTAATGTTAATCCAACGAGATACATTTTTAAAAATATCTCGTTTGTATTTTTATATTTTAAAGACTTCTTCTTTTGCATTGGATAGCTGAGGTAAATTTCTGCAACTGTGGTTTTTTTACTTTATTTTAAGTTCGTTGAAGTTTTTATTTTATTTTCTTTCTTTCTTTTTATTTTTTTTTGTGCGGACACTTTCACTCTTTCCACTGTTTATATCGGCTCCAAAAGTGAAAGTATATAAAAAAAATCATTTAAAAATATTGAAATGCAACCGAGTTACCTTAAAAAAATTCTCTTATTGGATTAACATTGGCGAATGGGTGTTTCCGCTTGACTGATGTAGCCTCTTAACCCTTTAAGCCCCGACCCACACAATTGTGCAGCGATACTAAAGTAAAAGAAAATTTCCTGTTTTTGTGCGATTTAAAACCAAATCTGCACATTTATATGCTTTAGATGTTCTGATAAAACATAATTAGGGGGTACCAACTACAATACAGGGTTAGATTTTCTGCTTTTAAAAAGACTATATCATCTGACAGCAATAGACAAAAAGTATGTACTGTCGTAATTTTTTTTAAATATGATTTATAGTGTTTGCTTAGATTTAATATTTCTTTTCATATAGTTTATTCATGATTTTAATTGATTTTGTCTTTGATAAATTTAATTAGGCTTCAGAAAAGTTGAAAAACAAATAAACCACACAATTGTGCGGGTCCGGCATTTACCATTTCCAAAATAGATACAATTCCTAATATATAAAATTTTTATTTTTAAGTGATTTTTTTAAACATGTTTTTAACAATTTATTTTTTATTAATTACATTTTTAAAGCTGACCAATTTTAAATTAATAGGTTTGTACTATTCATGATTTCTATTTAAAATGGATAGTATTCGATATACAGGGTGTCCGGTCTCAACGGTGTCCAATGGCTAATTCCTAAACCGTTAGTCATAGACATATAGTTCCAATTACAAAAACGTTTTAAATCAGGTAAAGAAATATTTTAAAAGCGATTTGGGTCAATAAAAACATTTCTTAAAAAATTACAAAATTTAAATTTTTATACGGTCCCCCGGTCCTATAAGTTATATTTAGTAAAATTTCCCTTTTACACTTACAAGTAATACAAAAAAAAGTCCAGTTATTCTATGATTAAAATTGACCGAGTAATAGCTGTTTAAAGATGGAGCATATTTTTTGCTGCAAATTGGGGGTCATTCACAAATTTAGTCGAAATATTTTCGTCAGATATATAAAAAAATGTTTGAGAGTAAAATTACCGTTGCAATATAAATTTGAAATCTTTAATCATTCTGACATATTAATGCAAAATATACAATTTGTAATAAACATTTAAGAAGAAAGAAAAAACAGAATTTTTGTTAAATAAAATGATGCTAAATTAACAGCCTCAATTCTTTACAAAATGATACGTATTTTAAAATATTATTAGATTGCACTAGCCTTCAAAAATTGGGTTATGTCATGTTTTTTAGCTTTTGATAATTGATTCTTATGTATTCTCTACCGCTGAATCCGAAATTGACCTTCATTTTTAACCATCAACTCAGGATTTTTGAAAATTGTAAATTTCAAAGTTAAAAAGTTAAAAAGTTAAAAGTTAAAATTGAATCTCCTCCCCCATCTCATCGGACCACTCAGCTGTTTAGCTGTAAGAATCCCAGGATAAGCAAAAATATCGAATAAATTATTGAATAGAATAAAATAAAATAAAATAAAATAAAACAAAAAAAAGTTTTACATATGTTTTATAGTATGAGATTTTCGGTATATTTTAACTTACACATTTACGATTTGCAAAAAAATTCTAACATGATGGTTAAAAATGAAGGTCATTTTCAGATTCAGTGCTAAAAAGTACGTAAAAATCAATTATCAAAAGTTAAAAAACACAACCATCTCCTCTACTTTATAGTATCCGATTTTTGTTATTCTTTAAATTTGACAAATTAGGATTTGTGAAATATCCTGACAAGATGGTTAAAAATTAAGGTAATTTTCGGATGCAGTGCTAAAAAATACATAAAGGTTAAAAAACCCAACAATCGCAGTCTTTTATTATCTAATCTAAAACTTTTTCTTAAACTTCTTGGCGGTAATCTATTCGAAATTTTTTGTGTTATCCTGTAAAATAAGTATAAATGCTAGCTACCGAAAATAATAATAATATTAGATTGTTATCGGATTTGCGCCAGTATGTAAAATGTATTCTCGATCGGATATTTGAAAGTGAGAAAGTTCCAGTACAAATTTTGAACTGGAAAAACATACATACGATCATTGAAGTAGCGTAAAAACTTACAAAAATTACATAATTTTTGTTAAAAGAAATCATAAAAGAAACAGTCTCAAATCCTGACAAAATAAAACATATGTTATTTTAGCCAATCTGAAACTTAATAAATATTAACGTAATCATACTTGTACGATTTTTTCCAAAGCGCAGATACACATGAAATAAGATCTTCGAATACTTTAAGCACTTGGTATGTGATCCCTCAAAGCCAAACCGAACTCATTTGTTTTCAGAGCAGAAAAGTGGCATAAGTCATGCATTTTTAAAATTTCATAACTTGCTCAATTTTAGAGTTATGTGAATGAGACTTTGTTTGTCTTACTTGTCAGTGTAATAGGAAAGTTTTACTAAATATAACTTATAGGACCGAGTGACCATATAAAAATTTAAATTTCGTAATTTTTTAAGAAATGTTTTTATTGACCAAAACAGCTTTTAAAATATTTCTTTACTTGATTTAAAACATTTTTGTAATTGGAACTATATGTCTATGACAAACGGTTTAGGAATTAGCCATTGGACACCGTTGAGACCGGACACCCTGTATAATATGCACATGTAACGAACTGTATGTTTCTGCTCTGAGTTATAGATGCCATATATGATTTATAAGTTTTATATGAGTTATATGCATACCACGAGATTGATTTTTAAGTTTGATAAATTCATTCCATTTTGTCGACACAGCAAGTAAACCACCAGGAATAAATAAATTATAGAAAGTTCAGCAAATGCTCGACAGATTCCGTAGAGTCTGCTTGAATTTACCAGGAGATCAGGGAAAATTTTCCATAGATGAGCAGACGATTCCTTTTTTTAGGACGTGCCTCAGTAAAGCAGTATATAAAAAACAAACCACACTCTGTTGTAACAGCATCATCTGGGATAGTTTTAAATTTTGTATTATACCAGTGGGAAAGTACAGACCTGGTCCACAAGGATCTAGGCTTAGGACCTGCTGTAGTCCTTACTCTGGTTCAGACCTAGTTTTATGTACTTCGATCGGTATTTCAACAAAATACCGCTGCTGGAAAAACTAAAAAAAAAAAAAAAAAATTTGAAGGATCAGGCACAATCCAAACGAAGTGAAGGGCATACCACTTGTCAAAGGCTCTTAAGAGGAGTGCGAGCATCGAACACGTCTCAGAAAATGAAATTGTAGTGGTCTGTCCAAAAACAAAAATTGTTTCAAATATTTCCATTGTGGCTGATGAAAGTTCTCAATAAACAACAACTTTTTTTGCTTAAACTTTTATTTTTAGATATTTACACACATAATCCCAAACTACACAATTGTGTAGATTTAGCCCGAAAACGGCTGCATTAAGGCCGAACCCACACAATTGTGCGGGCCCTCTCTTGTCATAACCTGACATCGGGTATTTTTTTTATATTTTTTTTTAATCAAATACAATCCTATCGATAAGGGGAAACTCAAACTTTCAATTTCTACCAAAAAAACTCCCGGTCTTAAAGGGTTAAGAACCCGTACTAGTCACTTGGAAAAAGTCGAACGCTAATGGTAAGTCTATGGGAGCATTATTTTCAAATTTCTCGCTGAAATTTTAATATTTTTTTGAATGTTTTTTTTTTCTTTTCTTTTGCATAGAATAGCTGAGGATGATCTACAACCGGACTAGTTTTTACTTTTTCGATTTTGATTAATTTATTTTTTCTATAATAGGATAGTTTCAATTTCGGAACCGGTTCCGAAAGTAATTTTTTTTTTTTTAAGAATCTGAAACCGAAATCGAAAAAGTAAAAACTAGCCAGGTATCGTCCTCAGCTATCCTATGCGAAAAAAATCATTCAAAAATATTAAAATCTGAGCGAGATATTTGAAAATAACGCTCCCATAGACTTAGCATCAGCGTTTTTCCTTTTCCCCGTGACTGAAGAAAGTTCTTAAGAATCTACATTAGTCATGCGAAGAAACTCGAACCTAATGTTAAGTATGTGGGAGAAATCTTCACAGCGATAAAGCTATACAGTTTAAATGAGAGAGAAATATATGCATAGGATACCTGAGGTCGATATATATAGTTGTGCGTTTGTAATTTTTCAATTTTGTTCATTTTTTTTTTTTTTTTTTTTTTTTTTTTTTTTTTTTTTTATGCGGACATTTTTACTATTGGAACTGGTTGGAGCGCGTTGTGAAAGTGAAACTATCCTCATATAAAAAAAAACAAATGCAAACAAAATAGAAAAGTACAAACTCACAACAATATATATCGACCTCAGGTATCCTGTTTAACGAAAATTATTTAAAAATATTAAAATGCGAATGAGAAATCTGTAAAGATTTTTTTTATAGATTTAACTTGAGTTTTCCCGCGTAAAGAATCTACACTAGTCACGCGAAGAAATTTGATCACTAATGTTCAACCTATGGTTAAAATCTTTTCAAATTTATCGCTTGCGTTTTAATATTTTTACACGATTTTTTTTTCAGGATACCTGAGGTCGATATCTAATGTTAGCGTTTGTGTATTTTTTTTATACGAAAATAGTTTCACTTTCAGAACAGGTTCCAACCTCTTCCAAAAGTGAACGAGACAAATCTGTAAAGATTTGTCTCATAGGTTTAACGTTAGAGTTCGAGTTTTTCCGCGTAAAGGGCTAAAACTAGTAACGCGAAGAAATTTTAACGATAATGTTAAACCTGTGGGAAAAATCTTTTCAGATTTCTCGCTTGCATTTCAATATTTTGAAAAGATTTTTGGCATAGGGTACGTGAGGGCGATAACTTTTATCGTGAGTTTGTACTTTTTCGATTTTGGTTACAGTTTTTCATATCAAGATAGGTTCACTTTTGAAACCGGTTAGAATCGGTGCTGAAAATGAAACTGTACTTATATAAAAAAAACTGCAACCAAAATCGAAAAAGTACAAATTCACGATAAAAGTTATCGACATGGGGCACCCTATGCAAAAACTCTTTTAAAAATATTAAAATGCAAGCGAGAAATCTGTAAAGAATAATCCCATAGGATTAACATTAGCGTTAGAATTTCTCCACATGACTAGTGTAAGAGGCTATTTCAGTCACGTGAAAACACTTGTTCGGCAATGTTAATTATGTGGGAGAAATTCTTAAAAATATCTCGTTTTCATTTGATTATTTTTAAATGATTTTTAGGTGCGTTCGTAATTATATAAATGCGTAACACCTATAGTCGTCGTTCGGTCCGCCTGTCTGTCCATCCGCATATAACAGAGAAAAACTACCCAACCGAATGGTCTGAAATTTTAAATATATAATTGTTGCAAAATTTTGTCGAGTTATTTCAAATTTTGTAAAAATCGGATGTATAGTTTAATTACAAGGACACTGAAAAGTTTTCCGTTACATTACGGCCAATGGGGAAAATTATTGCAAGTGTATTTTAATGATGTTACAGCCTTCCGAACGGTCTGAAATTTTAAATATATAATTGTTGTAAAATTTTGTTGAGTCATTTCTAATTTTATGAAAATCGGATGTATAGCTTAATTACACGGACAGTCAAAAGTTTTCCGTTACATTACAGCCAATGGGAAAAAATTATTGTAAGTGCATTTTAATGATGTTACAGCCTTTCGAAGAGAATGAAATTGATATGCACTTATGAATTGCACTAAAATATACATTCAGTAAAATATGTGGTGCAAAAAATATTTATAAAACTAGTTATAGTAAGAACGCACCTCATTTGCCACGTTTGACGAGCAATTTCCAACTTGTTTTTTTCGCATATGACAGCTAAGGTCGATCTCAGAAAAGACCGTTTTTTACTTTTTCGATTTTGTTTGCAGTATTTTTTTATGAGGATGCTTTCACTTTCGAAACCGATTCCGAAAGTGAAAGTGTTCTAATTAAAAATACTTGTAAACAAAATAAAAAAAGTGCAAAAGGTACAGATCTACCTCAGCTTTCAAATACAAAAAGAATTAAAATATTAAAATGCAAACGAAAATACCTTTAAAAAATTCTCCCATTGTATTAATATTAGCGAACGGCGTGTTTTCGCGTAACTGAATTAGTCTCATAACGCTACATATACATATACTAAACCCACTACATAATTATACATAACCTACACTAGTCACGCGAAGAAACTCGAACGCTAACGTTAGTATATGAGAGAAATCTTTACAGCTAAAATGCTTTACAGCTTAAATAATATATATATTTGCATAGGATACCTGAGGACTACGAGTATATATGGGACATTCTCACAAACATTTGAGTTTCGGGAATAAAAATCTGGTGAAATTAAACATGCTAAAATCACATTTTAATCTGATAGACAAATGCCTTAATGATTCAAAATAAAGAAAAAATGGTCAGCAGCGAAATTTTTTTTATTTAACTGAGGTTTAAGTTAAACTTGCGAGTTTAATTTTCCTTACCCTTTTACCACTATAACTTTTTATTTTCTTCTACATTTTTACTTATAATGAATTTGCATAGTACAAACAGGACATTCAAATAAGAAATAATAAAAATGTAGTACAATTAATACAGAATTTTTGTATAACATTGTCTTAAAGGGGTATTAAAGAAGGGACGGTAAGATAAAAAAAAAAGGGGGGGACGGTATAGGAAAAAAGGGATGAAATGGGAAAAAAAGGGACTGTAAGGATGAAACGGTAAGGAAAATTATCACCTATTTTTAGGAAAATCATGTTAAGACTAAGTGATAGCCACAATGTTCATTGATTTCTAGAAACAGTTGTTAACATTGGATTAAATAATTTTTTTTTCTTAATTTACTGGCTCGAAAAGTGCAGAAATAAACCTTGGGGTCGGTAAGACTACCAATAAAGCCACGATCTTGAAATTGATATTTAAATGCTGATTTAAATTCTGCAGTAAATTTCCTGTAAAAGAATTTTAGACATTCTTTCTCTAGCATACTTCTGCATGAGAAAAAACTTGAAAAAAATTCTGTGGCTGTATCTGAAGTGATTTTCTGTATAAGTTTAGCAAGAGGGACGGTAAGGATGAAAAACTCAGGGACAGAGTTCAAAAAATAATATCAACCGTAAAATGTGTGCAGGTTAATTTTTTGCACAATATTTATATTAAACAATTGTCCCAGTTTCGGAAAAAAATTACATCTAATTACTTTTATTGAAACAATTTTATACAGACAGCTCCAAATTTAAAAATCAGCGTCAGGGACGGGACGGTATAGGAGTTTTCCTGGTATTTGGACCCCCAACATCGCCCAAAACGTATTTATCGCGTTAATATTGTTATATGCAATCATGCAATGGAATGTTCCCCAGTATATGAAATTAAAAAAAAACACAAAAAAATGTATTAAAATAAAAATTATTATTCAGGGACATAAAAGTCAAAAGATTGTGAGAATGCCCCATATATTGTTGTGCTTTTGTACTTTTTCGGTTTTGGTTACAATTTTCTTTTATATGAGTACAGTTTCACTTTCAGAACAGGTTTCAAAATTGAAAGTATCTGCTAGGACTGGGCGATGTAGAAATTTCTTAAATCGATTTATCATCCATCTAACATCGCGATTTAGTGCTAAATCGCGATTTAACACCGATATTACATTTTAGAATATGAAAGCCTATTTTTTAATTTTTAGTAACAAAATACGGTCTCTATGTAACCCACCCCCCTGCTGTATTATTTAGTATACTTAGCTTTTAATTTTTCAAATACCTTTGAAAAGAGGTATATTTTGCACATAAAAAAAAAAAAAACTTTGTACGTCCCAAAACACAACTTTATTTTATTTTTTTCATTTTAAAAATTAGTGACCTATTTTAGTACATCTTATAAACTCATTCTTTAAGGAGTGTTAAAAGAAAGGAGGATAAAAGAAAATGTTTTTTGTCTGACTTGTTCTGCCTGCTACAATCTAGATTCCTTAAGAGGGGGGGGGGGGGCTACCCCTAGCCCACCCAAATAACACTTCATTGCTAACAACCTAGACACACTTTTTTTACAACACAGAATTAAAACGTTATTGTGGTAAAACAGAATCAGATAAGAATTCAATGATGAATTTACCATGATGAAAAAAGTAGTAGAAAAAAAGAAGAGGGAAGATATGAGAAATAAAGTGCAATTTTATATCTTTTTAACTTTTAGACTATAATAAGATTTGTTTAACATAAATGCTGACATTCATATAGCGGATGGAGAAGGATTGAAAGCGTGAGTCTTTGAGAGCACATTACTGAAATTGCTTATTTTTTCGCGGCCGTTGCCACCCTGTAAGATTAGTAATAAAATATAATCTTAAATGTATCTCTTTTTATTAATAAAAAAATCAAAAAAGCAGAAAATTGCAGATCTGCAGAAAAATCTAATGAATGCCCCCCTCCACCCCTCCTTCATTCTGCTGTAAAAATCAAGTTACTTGACTCATTACAGGACTTGTAAATTAATTTCAAAAATAACAATAAATTAAAACTAAAATATTCCCATAATACCCAAACATGTGAAAATTAATTTTTCATCAGAATAATGCATAAAAATATAAACTGAAAATGGATGAATTTGGATATAAATAGTGAATCAATTTCAGCTCAATCCATGTGGCTGGCGTTGAAATCGGATGTCAAACCTGATGCATGACTATTTTAAAATATTTTAATTAATTACCGAGTAATTGAAAATAAAGAATATATATTAAAATGTTACCCAAACATGTGAAAAATAAATTTTTCATTAAAAGAATGCATAAACATAAAAAATGAAATTCGATGAATTTGGATTTTAAATATGAAACTTTATTCTTTTATTTTTCAACCATAAATACTCAGTCAATTTCAGGAAAAAAATCTTATTAGCAGAAGAAAAATATTTCATGCGGATCACGGCCAAGTCGGGATACACAAAACAATGCATGACTATACTTCAAAATAATTTCATTAATTACAAAATAATAGAAAATAAAAAATATATGTTAAAATACCACTAAAACATGTAAAAAATTAATTTTTCATCATAAGAATGCATAAAAGTATAAACTGAAAGTGGATGAGTTTGGATTTTAAATATAAAACTTTATTATTTTTTTAAATCATATAAATGGGGGATCAATTTCAGGAAAACGATCTTTTGAAACAATGCAGGATTCTACTTTAAAACATTTTAATTAATTACAGAACAATAGAAAATAAAAAATACATATTGCAATATTACTTAAATATGTGAAAACTTAATTTTTCATCAAAAGATTGCATTAGCATATAAACTGAAATTCGATGGATTTGGATTTTAAGAATTAGACCAATGTCAGACTGGCGTCTTTTTTGCTTAAGTATTATCCATTCACTGTGAATGGATAATACTTAAGCAAAAAAGACGAGCATTGTGAATGGATAAAACTTAAGCAAAAAAGCAGCAAAAAAGACGCCCGTCTGACACTGGTCTTAAACATTACTTTTTCTTTTCAACTTTCCACCATATAAGTTTTTAATTTCTGAAAAATACACATTCCAATCTCATAAACTCTGAATCTCGTTTACAAAATAAATAAATAAATATCAATTTTTACTTAAATCGTTGTTTTCTTACATCGCCTTTTTCTTAAATCGGAGAGGATTGAGGCTTGGTGTTTTCTTAAATCGGATCCTGCTAAATCGATTTAACACAAACTTGCCTTGTCTTTCTTAAAGCATTTAGGCTTGCGATGTTTGTTTAAATCGGATCCTCCTAAATCGATTTATCACCAGCTTGCCTTGTTTTTCTTAAATCGGAAAGCATTGAGGCCTGCGATGTTTGCTTAAATCGGATCCTCCTAAATCGATTTAACACCAGCTTGCCATGTAAGTGGTAGGTACATCAAAGTAGATAAATCGGTTTTCCAATGTTAGTTCTGAATCAGTATTTTGTTTTAAATCGATTTAAAGCCAATGGCTAAATCACGATTTAAGACAATGGCTAAATCGCGATTTAAGACAATTGCTAAATCGCGATTTAAGACATAGGCTAAATCGCGATTTAAGACATAGGCTAAATCGCGATTTAAGACATTAGTTAAATCGCGATTTCCGATGTTAGCTTAAATCGATTTAAGACCAATGGTTAAATCGGATTTCCGATGTAAGCTTTAAATCGATTTAAGGCCCAGGCCTAGTATCTGCATATAAAAAATTGCATAAAAGCTCGAAAAGGAACGATTGCACAACTATATATATCAACCAGGTGTATCCTATGCAAAAAATATTATTAAAAAATATTAAAATGTGAGCCCGAAATAAAATAATATTTTGGTGCTATGGTATCCGAGGTTTTAAGTATCACATAAAGCTATTTTATAACATTTTTTTTGGGGGGGGCGGAAGAGGCGGGGGAGTTTAAGTGATTAGTCAATGCATTTTAGTTATTTAGCTCTAATTCATTGCAAAAAAACTTACCAATCAAGTTTCAGTACAATTGTTTGCGGCAAGACTCGAAATGGAAAAATTCACGAGCCGGAAATCTATTTTTCAAAGTTTGACAATTTTTTTTTAAAGTTTTAGCCAAATTTATGTCTAACAATAAAAATCAATTTTAAAAAATGCATTCAAAATTCAAAATAATCAAAAAAGTTATAGTCAGCACAATAAAAGCTATATGTATAAAACTATAATAATAATATGTGTTACCGAATTTACCATAATTTCACAAACCAGCCGGAGTGTATTGGAGGGTATACGGAGGTATAAGCCGTATACCTTCTGGATTTTTAAAAAAAGCTCCGTATACCCCCGGTTTCTCGAATAAATCTATATCGTATATACTCTAGACATGATGTTCAGGACTTTAGCGTACACCCTCTGATTTTTTTACGATTACAACACTGCAAACCAGATTAATATTTGTCATAATTTTTTGAACCGGAATATTGTTCCGATTTGCTCCGGCACATTTCAAGCCCAGTTTGCTGACGCGAAAAATTAACAATTTCAAAATATTCGTATTTAAAATTTAAGAAAAATAGGAAATAAAACGACTTATACACATCCGATTAACAAGCAGTTATGTCAGAAGAAAAGAAAATTTTTAAAGAATTAAATAAAACTGACGCCGGAAGGAAATACTGTTAATAACTTTAATAAAAATTAGAAAATAGCGATACAATAGAAGTCCATGATAAGAAAAATGGAGAATAGTACACTAAGAAACTGTTTAAAGTACTTAATATTTATGGTACAGATGTCATATTCGCCCCATATTGGCGCGATTTTTTTCTGTCGCCAATATCATATAGGCAACGGGTACTTAACTTGCGCCAAAGGGCTTGATGTGGTAACCCGGATTATGTTGTTTATGATGTTGATGTTTTCGCCAAATTGGCAACCGAAAGAAATCGCGCCAATATGGGGCGAATATGACATCTGTTCCATATTTATATATAGAAAAGGGTTTAATGGCCATGAAAAGATAATTTAAATTTAAAAATACATTCGAACGCACTGCTGAATTCAAGAGGAGGGGCATTCCCCCCGGAAGGTTTGAGATTTTATGCTTTTTAATAAGCAATTTCCACATCGAATCTCTAAAATGCCCCCCCCCCCCTCTCCAGAGCCGCAGAAATTGCTCCCGGAGAAAAATATCTAAATTCAACACTACTCGATCGGCGTGAATAGCAAGAAAAAAAGCAAATATTAATTAAAACGATATCTTAGAAATTCCCCTTAAAGTTGAGAAAAATTCATTTAAAAATTAAAATTTTCAATAATGCCTTAACATGGACCAAAACCAAACTATTTAAAAAAATGTAAGCATTCCTCAGTAAATAAACATAACTTTTTAATTTATTAAAATTTCTGTACGAAATAAGTTGTAGTTTGTACAGAGAAAATACAAAAATATCCGAATCACATTTGAATAATTAAAATAATAAATACCTTTATATCTAGGTTCTTTACTTGAATGCTAATCCAATGGCGCTGCTTCATGGGATTCAATAAAGAAGTGTTGTAATTTTGTCTTTGTCAAATTTCCGCGCATGCGTGTTTATATCTGTTCTTCCAACAAAAGGAATTTTTCGCTTACGTCGTTATTTTATGAGTGTTGTATCAGGTTTAGAGCAAAGTTGCGTTGCAAGAAAGCGATTGATTATATTCCGTCTACCTAGTAGTGTCCTTGCGGCAATATTATTACTTCAAATTTGTCGTGACAAGAAAATATCAAGAAAAAATTAATCTTGCTGCAATTGTTCATGCTATCTGGGAACCTATTGATCATACTGATGAATTAAAAAAACTAAGAAGAATGAAATTAAATTTTGCAACTCTTAATAATTTAAAAAGAAATGGATGGAGTGCAAAGTCTTTTTTGCATATTTTTAAGTATAAGAACTGAATTTTTTTAAAACAAGACTATACTCTTCTAGAAAAATTTCCTTGAATATAGAATTAAAACATTTCTTTCATTACAGTATTTATTTTTCATACCATTTAAAATATTTTCATATTATAGTATTTTATAAATAAGAATAATACATATAGATATCTAAATTATCATAACATGTTTCTTTAGATCGAAGACATCCTCTTCTTCGAAGAGGAAGTATATTATTTTTACATTAAAAAAAAAATTCCTTTTTATAATCTAGAAGACAAGCAAATACAAAAGTACTATATTATTATGTTTTCCATTATTCACAAAACCAATGAATGAGGAAATACCTTTTAATTCCTCTTCTCCTTAGATTCATAAAATGTTTAGAATACACTCCCTCCCCTCCCACATGAAAAAAAAAAAAAAAGCTATGCCCTGCTTCTAGCAAATTTTTCTCTTCTGATGCAGGTGAGATATTTTTCCAAGTATGAATGATACCAGTGTTGTACAGTGCTGCCATCTCTTAATTGATTTTAGCATTATTTTGAATTTTATATATTGTAGCATGTTGTTATGTACAAACTATGTCATTGAGCTGTTTTTTCCATTTTTTTTGCAAACGCAATAGATCTTTCAGAAATGAGTGTCAAAGTGGGCGTTTTGAACCGAATTTCCATGCGAAGGGAGAAAGAGCACTCAAGAGCGGGTGAAAAATGGGTTTGTCACGTGATCGAATTTGCTTATAACTCAATAGGTAATGGATGGATCCAAAAATGGAAAAACAGTTCTATTCCAAATCATTTCCATGGCCAGGCTTTCCAATTTTATATGTTTCCGTTAAAAAATGAATTTTTAACTATGTCAAAATGTTTTGCGCTTGTTGAGCAGAGCAGTTAAGAACAGCCTTAAACTAAAGAAAACCAAAAGCAGAAAAGATTCTAATGAAGCTATAAATAACTTCTCTAAATTTTACAGTTTATCTTTAAATAGCTTTTATAGTAAATATTGTCTCACATAATTATCAGTTCTACATTCTAGATTTAAAAATTCAGCTTGAAATATAAAGCTTGGAAAAGACTTTTTTACAGAAGGTGGAGAAGCTAAAAACAGCCTGCCAAAGCAAAAGTTCTTAACTACAGAATGACACAATCAATAACAGTTAAAAAATTCATTTACACTTTTTTCGACTGAAAATATCAAAAAATTCATTTACACTTGTTTTGACTGAAAATATCATATGCAATATTTTGAAAATTAGTGTCAGTCAGATATATGAAAATATCAAACTTCATGATATTTTGAAAATAAATATCAGATATATATCATGTATACATCAAGATATACAGGGTGATTCAGCTCGTCGGTGACAAACTTTAAGGATCGATAGAGCACACCTAGACGAACATTTTTGAATAGGGAATGTAGGGTCCCTGACGCGATGGTAAGGCGCTAGGCGCTTTCGAAAATTTGGGTGCCGAAATTCGAAACGTCATAAAAACTAGGGAAATGGTTAGATTTTCTTGCTTGTTGCGTCGAAATGATTCTGTTTGTTTAGACTTTCTTCAGTACCAATTTAATAAGCGTATCTCTTAAAACATGGATAGGGGGCGCTGCAGATTTTGGAGAGCTAGACAACAACTTTAAGCCCGTTATTTTGATAATTTAACACATGCTCGCCAAAGTTTATACTCTAACTTAAAGTTTGAACCCAAAAGTAGAGCCCTGCAAAAAGCGTAAGAGCCGGAATAAAATGTCAAAGTACAGGGTGGTCGAAACTCGAAGGCTCCTGAGAGATAAACAAACAGATTTCTTGACTTATGGCATGCATTTTCATGATTCTGTTTGCTGGGGCTCTCTGAAACTCAGTTGAACGGTACAAAAAGAAACATCGATAGGGGGCGCTTTGGGCAAAAAACATAATTCGTTGACATTTCGGACGCTAACTAGAAACGGGGCGCTACGATCAGTTAGTAATAATGAAAACACATTTTCTACCTCTGCTCAACACTTCTGAATAAATTTAGACCAAAAACATCAATGATACTGGAAATTTATTTACAAAAAATAACACTACAGAAGATGCTCGAAATTTCGACCTTGGGCCATGATGCAGGCTTCGCACCTCCGTCGCATTGAGGAGTGTGTGTTTCCAACAATGCCAGGAGTATCTCTGATCTGCCCTGCAGCTGCCACAATGCGCGCCACAAGTTCTTCAGCACTGCTGACAGGTGTATGGTATACCTCGGCCTTCAGATAACCCCAAAGGAAGAAATCCAAGCAGGTGAGGTCTGGTGATCGGGCAGGCCAGTGAACTGGACCCCCACGCCCGATCCACCGCTGGCCATACCTTGCGTTTAGATGGAGACGCACGTCGTTCGTGTAATGGGCCGGAGCTCCATCGTGCTGGAACCACATCTGGCGACGCGAACCTTCGGGTACGTGCGCCTCATCCAGAAGCTGCGGCAGCACTTGATCCAGGAAAATCAGGTAATTTCCACCTGTCAGCCGTTCAGGTAACAAATAAGGGCCAATGAGGCAATCCCCCAGAATGCCGGCCCACACATTTACTGAGAAACGCTCCTGGGCTGCTCGGCTTCTGGTTTCATGTGGATTTTCATCACACCACACATGACTGTTGTGGGCGTTCCACATTCCCTCCCGGCTGAAGGTGGACTCGTCCGTAAACAAAATGCTGTTTACAAAACGGGGATCCCTGGATCTCATCGCCAAGTACCATCTTGAGAATTCCACTCGAGGGCCAAAATCCTGCTCTCTGAGCAACTGCACCCGCTGGATGTGGTAGGGGTGCAGATTCCGGGAACGTAAGATGCGCCACGCAGTTGCTTGCGAAATGCCAACATGTCTGGCGATATCTCTCGTGCTAAGACCTGGGTTGTCCTCAACCAGGTTAAGCACAGCCTCTTCGTTGTCGGGGGTGCTCACTGATCGCTCCCGTTCAGGCCTGCCTCCGTCGAAAGATCCCGTTGTGGACAACCTCTGGTGTACTCGAGCGAAGAAGGCATGGCAGGGGATTTGCCTGTTGGGGTAACGCTCGGCGTACAACCGCTGAGCGGCTCGTCCATTACAACCAGCAGCGCCATACGCCAAATGCATGTCAGCCAATTCAGAGTTTGTGTACCGTTCCATCCTACTACCGATCTGCAGACAAGTAACCCGAAGCTTAAGTAGGTACCGCACGTTCAAAAGACGTGTCTGCGCATACAACTACGTCATCTCGCGTTGTCGTCTACGCATTACGTATCTTTTGCATATCGATATGGTACGATATCTTTTGCATAAATCAGCAAAAAGCACCTTATGTAAATTTTATTGCGCGCATTGTGCATGATTGAAACCAGCTATGTTTGTTAAAAAAAACAAACAAACTGCAGTTTTAATAGCTTCTTATGATAAGTAAATTACTCTCTTGTTTTGTTTCTAACTGATCGTAGCGCCCCGTTTCCAGTTAGCGTCCGAAATGTCAACGAATTATGTTTTTTGCCCAAAGCGCCCCCTATCGATGTTTCTTTTTGTACCGTTCAACTGAGTTTCAGAGAGCCCCAGCAAACAGAATCATGAAAATGCATGCCATAAGTCAAGAAATCTGTTTGTTTATCTCTCAGGAGCCTTCGAGTTTCGACCACCCTGTACTTTGACATTTTATTCCGGCTCTTACGCTTTTTGCAGGGCTCTACTTTTGGGTTCAAACTTTAAGTTAGAGTATAAACTTTGGCGAGCATGTGTTAAATTATCAAAATAACGGGCTTAAAGTTGTTGTCTAGCTCTCCAAAGTCTGCAGCGCCCCCTATCCATGTTTTAAGAGATACGCTTATCAAATTGGTACTGAAGAAAGTCTAAACAAACAGAATCATTTCGACGCAACAAGCAAGAAAATCTAACCATTTCCCTAGTTTTTATGACGTTTCGAATTTCGGCACCCAAATTTTCGAAAGCGCCTAGCGCCTTACCATCGCGTCAGGGACCCTACATTCCCTATTCAAAAATGTTCGTCTAGGTGTGCTCTATCGATCCTTAAAGTTTGTCACCGACGAGCTGAATCACCCTGTATATCCATCGATATATATCACCGAACCCCAGGGACCTGGAACTGGAGCACAGGGAAAACACAACCCGGAGTGCTCCGGAGCTGTGTTTTCCCTGGAGCTGGAGCTCTAAATTTTCCCCTGTCCCACGCTCCTTTAGTTTTTAATATTCCTTTAAATCTTTTTTTTTTTCAGTCTTAAAATATTTTAATTACATCGTTATTCAGTATTTTAATTATATCATTTTTTGAGCTTTTTGTTTTATTAGAGATGGAAAACTTCTCACAAAAACATAGTAACACTACTTCACTTCTTCTTTCTACTTGAGCTAAGTGACAAAACTATTTGAAAACAAATATGGCCGCCTGTTGTTTACAAGCATGAACATAGAATAGAGAAGGACTTCTCACGAAATAGGTTTTAGAAGAAGAAAACCGTTCCTTGAAAATTTGTCTAATAGATGGCGCTGTGTCGCACGGTTGTACTCGGTTTCGTCTGCTTCAATTTGCTCTACCAATAACTTCTTTGATCATTGAGATCCAGCCAATGAACGTTGTCCGCTAGAGGCGCTGGTATGTACATGGTTGTATTCTAACCGTTGCCATTCCTTCATTTAAGACCAAAATCCCGACACGATATTCACACTATTTCGTGTGAAGTCCTTCTCTATTCTATGTTCATGTTTACAAGTGTAGTTGTACAATTTTGGTTGTTTGAAAAGTGTGGAAGAATTTTAAGATTTTTGTGTTTAAAATTCCACCAAACTTTCTAGTTTAAAAGTAAAAGCTAAAAGATGTCATATTTTCTGAACAAGCATTTCAAGTTTGATGAGAAGAAAAATGCATTTTGTCAGATCTTTAATGAAGGTAAAGAAGGAAGAAAGAATTTGCGAGCAAAAAATTAAATGTGTAAATTAAAATCTGTAACTCAAAAGCGCAGAGCCGAGTTGGAGCAGTTGCTGGAGCCACAGTATGTTATCCAGGAACAGAGCTGGAGCATCAAAAATTGTTCAGCTCCGGGTCACTGCTGAACCCAATTCAATATCTTTTTCTTGTTAAATCCACTGTTTACTTTAGTAGAATTCATTTGTATTTTTTTAAGAAGTGTGAGCTGTATTATCATTAAACTGTGAATTTGTCTTTTAATTATTAATTAACTTATTTAACTATTAATCTTTTTACACTATTTTATTTAACTTGTAAATATGTCAAGCTAGAATTATATAATAGATTTTTTACTCACTTCTTGATAGTCCAGAATTATAAAAAATATGTACACAAATGTGCTTCTGACGATAATATTTTAAGGAACTTTATTGTAATATAAGAAATGAATTTTACGGCATTTTTGAGTTAGCCACAGGTGATAAATCACCAAACATTCTTTATAGTTACAAGTTACAACAACAACAGAGTTAATTATGCTCCAAACAACACACCAACAAAATATGCCAACTGGCTGTGAAATAGTAACAACAAAATATTTTAAAACTCTTAATTGTAGAAAATAAAATGTAAATAAAAAATAATGAGTAATATGTATTTTTATAAATCTGCTTTTATCAATTAATAGCTTAATATTAAGTAAATTATAAGTTAAGAAAACAATTTAAAGATTCTGAATACATAGTTTTTAAAATGCTTTTTTCCTCTTTCCTGTTGTCATATCTGAAAAAAAAAATTATAGAGCAAGTGTAATTTTTTTTAATAAATTCGGCAATTCATGCTTTCTTATCAAGTGTAAATCAAACTGGTGAATTTTCAATAATTAGAGTCATGCCAAATTCATGTATTGTAACAAGTTTTTTGGACCAACATGATTTGCAGTCTTGAAATTAGACATGATTTTTATAAATATTGAATGCTTTAGGGGTGGTGGTTTTTTTTTATACTTGTGTATTATTCGGTCCAGGTCATACTCACTGTGCCAAAAATATTACAGTAACCCCTTATTATTATATACTTTTTTTTCATTTTAAGTGCATATTATATAGTTGCCCTATTAAAGGCGATGTCAGAAATATTTATATACATATAACTAGATAATATGATATAGCATACTATATATATACATATATAGACATAATATATTATATACATATTACTATATAATATGATATAGCATACTATATATATACATATATAGACATAATATATTATATTCATTCTGGTGAGCATAATTAATCGCTCAAAGTAAAACTACCATCGTTAATATCATTTATTGCTAAAAGCCATCATTTTGATGTTATGTATTTAATAGATGTATACTAAATTGCTGTTTTGTATTATTCCAGTTTGCTTTTATGTTATTTATTCTTTTTAACGATATTTTGTATTAAATTACCATTTTGAGCAACATGGACAATTCACAATGATAAACAAAACTGGCAATTGACAACCATTTTTGGAAATCTCTTTACCTGGCCCGGATAAATAAATATCCTGGCCCAAATAAACACAAGTACCCTATTTTTACTTTTATACTAGTCCAGTAACAATGCAACAACTTTTTTCATATTTTAATTTTTAAACTAGCTGAGAGATAATAGAATGTGTTTTATTTGCATGTTATGGATGGAGAGATATTTAATAGTGTAATCCTTGTTATGCCGTTTGATCCTGTTGTTTAAATTCACAACACTTTTGGGCACTTTATGTCAGCCAAGCACATCAGATAAATCGTTAAATATCGTTCCTACAGGAATTATTAATTTCTTTTGAAATATAAAATTTTCATTCATTTCATTAAAAAAAAAAAAAAAAAAAGAATAAATTAAATACAACAAACAGCATCAGAGTATTTCAGCATCAAGGCGTTTCTAAGTCACACAAATGAAAAATAAAAGGTTCTATTGCTGAAAGGAAAAAATATTGCAAGATTTACACCCAACTAACATTGAAGTATCCTTTTTATGACCTACTGACAGAACCAGGGAATTGCTCAAGGCAAACATTGTGACTCCTTCACAAAATTCTCCTAAATAAAAACAGAAACTCTTCACAAAATTATTTTCCATAAAAGTGACTTCAAACTATACGGAAAAAATTGTAAGGATTTAAGATGTGGGTAATATGTAAACAAAACAAACTCACAAGAAAAGTAAACTTCAGAAGGGGAGGGCAAAGGAATTTTAAATGCCAGATTTTTTGTTACAAAAGTTTATTTTTCTTAAATCTATAATAAAAAAAAAACGGGTACCAACACAAGAAAGAAAAACAAAAACTGCCATTGACCCCTAATGTAAAATTATAAAGTAAAATTTACAATTTTAAATATTTATTATGGTTATCTATAATTTATTTTGCCCTTTTTCTGTGAAGTTCTTTTTTTACATACAAAAAGTAGATGTGTACCTACATTGGATAATTTTAATTGTAGTAATGATATAATATGAGAAATATCCATTGTGTCTAAATATCAGTTTCATCGCCAATCAAATTATTTGCCTCTAACACAGGATATTAATACAGCCTGATTATTTTTATAGAGTGTTAATAACTGAAGAGCTTAGATGATAAAAGCAGTGTATGACATTTAAAAAAAAAAAAAGGAAAAGAGTTGATCATGTGATTGAAGATAATCAATGATCCTCTACCATCTGTTAAATTACTATTTGAAAAAAAAAACAAAAAAAAAAAACAATACTCACAGAGATTTTAATTGATAAAAGAGGCATTTGACAGTAAAAACATTGTAATTATCCAATTTATTAGTTGATTTTCTGAAAGTATCACTTAACACCTTTATCAATCTAGCTCTTCAAATAATAAAATTAAATATTTATCCAGGGCAGGCACTACACATTTTGCTAACTCTTCTAATATGATAATGTACTTATAACATAATATAGGAATCAACCAACACATATTTAATTAAAATGTACTTTGAAGCAGCCTCATGTACAATAACAATTTTGGGTAAAGTATATCACTCATCACTGTATCTCTGAAGTGAAAAATTACCTCTGAGTTTTAAAATTAATCATTAAAACATTATGATTTATTAACAGTAATTTTTAAATAAAAACAATATTTTATTTATTTCAGTGTATAACTGCACTGCCACAAAATACATATGTACAGCACTGAATGCGCACAGCACTGAAATGAACATCAGAAACACATATTTAGGCTTTTAATTTGTCATAAGAAAAGCTAAAAAATAATTTTAGATGCGAGCTATATGGTATCAAAACTACTGACAGATAAAATGACCTTCTGGATTATTTCTAAATCTTTAGATTCACGAGCGTCATTATTTAAAAAATTATTGTTTGAATCCACAAGGTAATAATAAGTTTCGTTGAAATTTTATTATGCATAACAAGAGCTTGTATAGACATTGATTTGTGAGGTATTATTTTCAAGACCCTTTAGCGGCGAAAACCCGTCAAAATTTGCGATTATGCTCTATACAAAGTGTTTGCTTTTGTTTTTTATTGAACGCATACAACTTGTGTGCTTGACATCAAATATTTGCTACTAATATGACAAGAGGAATTATATTTTATCTTGTGTTGTTTATAACTGAGACAGCTGATCGATCTGTAGACTGTAGACGCTTGCGCAGTAAAAACTTGCCTTTGATTGGTTGGCGTAAGGGTTTATCTGTAACCAGTGAAAACGCTCTTAGGTTAAGGTTTTGGGTAGCTGAGGATTTTTAGGTCGTTAGAACGACCAGTGAAAACGCACCTGAACACACTCTTCATCTCCATCTATCTATTTCCTCCGTGAGGCATATGGGGCACATGGTTACGCACCAGTCACAATATTTAGCCATTTATTTGAACAGCGCCCTCTTTTAATCGTTGTAATCATCAATAGATTTGGCGCAAGGAGATTACAGACGCATCGATTTTTTGTTTTTTTTCTTTTCAGTCCTTGCCAGTGTTTCTGTTGGAAAGTTTTCATCTGCTTGAAAACGAAAACAGTGATCGAAGAAAGTAGTTTCTTTCAAATAATATGTTTTATAAAAGGATTCTATTGAACGTACGTGACTGATGAAAATAACAGCCGTCAAAAGCAGCAGTTAAATATGCTCAATTAATTTAAAGTACTCTCTCTGTAAGAGATGATTTTGTTACTTGGATGTTATTTATATATTATTTAGTTTGTATTTGATAAATTATTAATCTGAATAAACTTAAATAGATTAACTTTTATTAGTTTGCACATCCTTTGGTTTCTTTTCAAACATTTACTTATTCAATGATCACAGCAGAAGATTGCTTAACTTATAGGATGCTTCGGGTGAGATTTATGATTTTATGGTAACGTTGTTATCGGATATCTGTGTATATTTTATAGAACTATATTAAGCATCAATGGTATTCAATGAAACAAATCATTCTGATGATGCGGTTTTCTTATAGTTTCAGTATTAAATATATTTTTTGCAAGGTTAAAATAGGAAACTTAATCTATTAAAAGTGGTCCATAACATGTTGAAAAAAATTCGAAGTGTATATTGCATAAATCGTACTTACCGATTCATTTTTTTTTAATATAACATTTTTTTGAAAATCAAGATGATTTTTCACTAACCTTTTACTGTTAGGTATATTTAATCTATTTTATGGTTTAATCTTATTCGTGTAAAATGCAAAATAACTTTCATATTAATAAAATCAAATGATTTCTGCTGCGTTCTGTTATCTACCCGTTTTTTGCTCTTGTCAGTAAATATGAAAATAGAAATCTTTTTAAACATTTGAGGGGCTCACAACCGTAGTAGTCCATTTTGGAAAAAAATGATAGTCTATTTAGAAGGTGCATAAATTCTGTTTTATACACTCCCACAGTGTATAAACCACCTGTAAACAGGTGCCATATATGACAAAGTATGTGAAAACAGGCTTGGCTCACTGTGTGAGCAGGTAAAAGAGATTTTATGCACCTAAATGCACTATCTCATTTTTTTTTTTTTTCAAAATGGACTTATTCGTCTATGTTTGTGATCCCCTCATATATACTTAAACTGTTGTGATGTATTTGATTATTTCTATATCAGTGTAAACAGTATCACATAGTAAGTTTTAGCGCTGCGTCTTTAAAATGACTCCATTAAATTAGCATAATCTTTGTTTGTCTCTATATTGAACATTTTTGTCAGAATTTGATTCCTGCTCTTCAGCAAAAATTGTCCACGTCTTCATCTTTATTTGCACTTTTTCAGAGATAAAATGAATGAAATTAGACAGGGAGCGAATATCACTGAAGTCATCCTTCCTGTTGAGACTTAAACAAAATGAAAATGCATTAATTTAATATCAAAAGCGTAATAGTAACATATTTAACAATCGTCTACTCATGATACTGAAATAATTTTGTTTGCAATATGGAATATATTAGTACATTTTGTTGTTGTGGATGTTTCTAGGAAAGACAATATGTTAGATTTTTTAAATAAAAAAAGGTGCTTTTCGGTTAGCCGAGTGCCAGTGTTATATAAATGGTATATGTATATATGAGGCATTCTCACAAAATTTTAACTTTCAGGAATAAAAATCTGGTGAAATTAAACTTAATAAAATAACATTTTAAACTTATAGACGAATGCCTTAATGATTCAAAATTAAGAAAAAATGGCCAGCAGCGACGAATTTTTAAATTTAACTGAGGTTTAAGTTAAACTTGCTAGTTTAATTTTTCTTACCCCTTTACCTCTGTAACTTATTATTTTCTTCTAAATTTTTACCTATAATGAATTTACATAGTACCCACAGAACATTCAAATGAGAAATAATAACAATGTAGTATTTTTAGTACAAATTTTTGGTATAACATTGTCTTAAAGGTGTGTTAAAGAAGGGACGTTAAGGGAAAAAATGAGACGGTAAGGAAAATTACCACCTATTTTTAGGCAAATCATGTTAAGACTAAGTGATAGCCATAATGTTCATTGATTTTTAGCAACAGTTACTTACATTGAATTCAATTTAAAAAAATAATTAATTTACCTCGAAAAGTACAGGGATAATTCTTGTGGACGTTAAGACTATCAATAAATCCACGATACTTGAAACTGATATTTAAATTCTGCAGTACATTTCCTGTCAAAAGAATTTTAGCCATTCTTTGTCTAGCATTACTTCTGCATGAGAAAAAAGTTGAAAAAAATTCTGTGGCTGCACCTGAAGGGATTTTCTGTATAATTGTAGCTAGAGGGACGATAAGGAATCCAAAATCCAGGGACAGAGTAAAAAAAATAATAACAATTGTAAAAATGTGTGCAGGTTAATTTTTTGCTACATATTTATATAAAACAATAGTCCCAGTTTCAAAAAAGAATTACATTGAATTACTTTTATTGAAACAATTTTATACAGGCAGCTCCAAACTTAAAAATTAGCATCAGGGACACGGGATGGTAAGGAATTTCGTTGTATATTGGAACCCAACATCATCCAAAACTTATTTATCTTGTTAATGTTGTTATACAGTCATGCAATGGGATGTTTTCCAGTATAAGAAATAGAAAAACCCTAAGAATATGTACTAAAATAAAAATTATTTTTCAGGGACTTAAAAGTCAAATTTATGTGAGAATGCCTCATATATTATAAATATATACACATATAAGTATGTATAACACTGGCACCCAGCTGAAAAGTACCTAAAACATGAAAAGATTAATTAAAATTGATTAGTTTTATTTGTGTGTTTAACTTTAAACTGTCTTAACTGATATAACCATTTTGTAGTATTTTAAATGCTCCGATGTCAATAAAATAATAAAGCAACATGACTTTCACAAATTTAAATCATTAATTTATAAATAGTATAATTTTATCCGTAGATACTGGTTATTTGTATATGTTTTATTTAAGAGTAACTCCTTGCCAAAGTTAAATATTAAGGGTTTGTTTCACATGAAAATGTTTTAATAGCCAATTCAAGTACATTTTACATGCAATTTGACTGACTCTTTAACAAAATAGCAGCTTTCAATAAAAAGTTTAGTAAAATAAAAGTTCTAGCAAATAGTACCAAAAATTTAGTAAATAACTCACTGACAGATTAATTAAATGAATTCAAAAAAACCCTTAACGGGTTAAAAGTTTGTGACACAGCACTTTATCTTATTGCTATAACAATTTTAAATATGGAACTTAAAAATAATATGAAATTTTAAGTGACGCTATATTATTTATTTCATCTTTTTATTTTTGTTTTATTTATAATTACATGTGTAAGAATTATGTTAAATTTATAATTTATATGTATAAAAATTTATTCCTTGATGCTTTATCATTCACATCTTTCATAAATAAAATATGAGTTTTAAAAGATATGATATCAAAATTTAAGTGATGGCTTGATGTAGCTTTAAACAATTTGTTTTAAAATTCAATTTTAATTGTTTTCGGTTTGGCTAAATACATTTACACATCTAACCAAAACTTTTAATCTTCCAATACACAGTTAAAAATATCACTTTCACTGAACCTATACAATGCACTGTAATGTATTTATATGAATAAATTGATTTATCTTTTGTGCCACGCTATCCAAAATCAAAAGTAAAATTTATGTAAGCGATTTCTTTGCATCATAATACCCATTTGCATACATTTCGCTTAGTTTGGATACAATGACGCAAAGAAATCATCAAGGAATAAATTTTTATACATCCTTTTAAATTTAACATAATTCTTACACATGCAATTATAAATAAAAAGATGAAATAAATAATATAGCGTCACTTAAAATTTGATATCATTATTTTTAAGTTCCATATTTAAAATTCTTATAAAATAAGATAAAGTGCTACGTCACAAACTTTTAACCCGTTAAGGGGTTTTTTCAATTGATATCATTACTTTTTTTTAGGTTAATAACAAAAAGATAAAAAAATATAAAGACCAATGATAAGAACTCATAATCATGATTTCCATTCACCTTTAATCCCCCCCCCCCCCCCCCCCCCCCGCTCAAAAAAGCATACCTCATACTTCAATTGTAAAGAGTGCTGTACTATTTGATTTCTTTAAGAACTTTTTAGTAAGATATGGAAGTATACAAAATGGGGTTTTTTTATGGTTTGTTTCACAGATATAGAAAACTTTGTTAAATTTTGCTATGTAAAAAAGTTTACTTTAAGAAAAATATCAAGAAATATTACTCTTTAAACCTTTTTATTTAAAATACAATAACATTGTAAGTACTGGAGAACAACGAAGATAGGCTTTTCATCACAGAATTTGACCCTGAAAGTAATACTCGTTTTGTGACTCTAGACCTGCCGATCATGTGACCGATTGGATGCATTTTCGATTATAGATGGCACCATCAACTGCCATTGAGTATTTTATTATTTTCTTTTTGAGTCTCAAAAAAGTGTACCATAATTACAATAAATATGAATGAAAATAAGAAAAACAGCTGGTTGATAACGATATAGGTTTTGTTTTTTTATTTTTTAATTTAAGTTCTTAGCAACAAACATAAATTTCTATTAAAATAGCCACATTTTCGAGTAAGATTTAATCATAAAATTTGTACATTAACCCATTAACGCCCGAATTATTTTCTTCATTAAAATTAAAATTTTAGATTTGCCACCACTTTTAATAGATGAGTAATTTTTATCTTACTTTATCAAGGAATTTGTCTCGTAAAAGAAAGTATATATTTACCTTCAAATTTACTGGTGTGAAAAGCACTTTCTTGCAACCAAGTCTAGCGATCTAAAAATATGCCACTGGGCGTTAATGGGTTAAAAAAAAAAAAAAAAAAATTTCTCACTAAAAGTTAAAAAAAAATAATGCATTTTATGATTTTTTAATTTTGTTAAGTTATTCGTTAAGTTAGGCATTATCATTTAATTTTTTTATGGCTACAAAAAAGAGATTATGTAAACTACAATTTAAGATAATATTTAAAATAAAAAAAAAATTGAACTGAAAAATGCCTTTTTGAAAAATATTAGAATTGCATCCCAAATTTTAAATATTTCAGCATGGAGCAGGAAAAGATTAAAGTTGCATTGCATTTGTAACAATAAATATATATATTATAGGTTAATTCTATAAAAATTGTTAAAAAATATTTTTACATACTCATATTACTGAATAGAAGACAATTTGACAAAAAGACTTACAAATTATTTTGCTTGTCAGAAAATAATTTTGAATTATTATGCAAAACATTAAACAGCAAATTTTTAATGATTTTAATTTGCATCATTTCTCAAAACGAAAAAGAAGTACCTACTCTAAGGTAGGATATTTTCAACATATATAAAAAATAAATATGACAATTAGTTAATAACCTTAATAAATAATTGGAAAATTTTCAAGAGATTCTTATTTTAAATTACATTAAATTTTTTACACTCCTTAATATAGGAAAAGTAATTTCTGCAGTTTATTTTAACACACACACACACACCTTCCCAGAGAAAAATATCTGAATTTAATACTATTTGGGAAGTTTTTTAGCAGATATAAAAAACATACATCAGACAAGAAAATACTATTTATATATACATAATTAAATGTGAAAATCTGAAACAGTTAATCTGAGATTTTTAATTTTTATGTGCAGATAAGATACATAGTTACAAAATATTTGAAATGCATAGAACAAAATTCATTACTTAAATTTAGATAAAGATTTTTAACTGAATTACATTTACGAGTTAATAAAGTCAATGCATTAGATATATTTGCTGTGTGATAGTATAACACTCTCAAAATATCTAAAGGATTGTAAAATAATATTGATTAACATTTTCCAGTTATTGTTATTTAAAAAATCTTAAATGTATACATCTGTATTCTATATGAAAGGTTTTTATCCAAAATATAGATGGCGCCACATTTACCAGCTACAGGAAATGTCACATTTTGTTATTGAAATTTATTTAAAATGAAGTTTTATTTTATTTAGCTTAGTTATAATTGCAATTTAATTTTGTTTAACTTGATAACAATTAAAAAAGTCTTTAATTTTATTTAATGATCTAATTGGCAATAAAAAATTACAAAGGAACTCATAAAAAAAATCAAAAGGCATCACTGCGGATTGAACCCGAGATATCGCGTCTATGAGCGCAGTGCTCTTAACCGCTCAACTAGTGTTTGGATAGCTAGCTGTTCCCAAAAGTGAATAAAAAGAAAGCATGCACAGGAATACATTAATAACTTCTTGCGCATTTGCGGTAAATTCCCATAGAATGGCAAAAAAATAGTCTCATTTTTCATACCGATTATATAACAAACAACAGTTTTTCTGCAAATAAGTGTTATGTTATTCGCTTTATCTCAAACAGATTTATATTATATATTAATTTTAATAAAATCGCGCACGTCATTTTTGAGAAAAAAAAATTGCAAATTATATGAAAAACAAGAGTTTTCCCGGACACAAGTATTATCTCATTCCCTTCATCTAAAACAAATTCATATTATATATTAGTGATGTAACGAATAGTGATTTGGCCGAATACCGAATATTCGGTGGCCGAATACTGACTTTAATATAAATGACTTTTATTTTAATTAATTTTTTTTTTCAATTTTAAAATAAAAAATTAAATTAAGGACTAATTGAAATTAATTTTTTGTTTGAGTTTTCAAAAATCATAACAGCTGAATGTATTTTTTGTTATATTTTAAATGTCTTAAAAAATACTTTAAAGATAACATATGACTTTTAAAAATGTAAATAATAATTTAATTCATAATTTTTTATTTAATCCATAGATAGTTCTAGTAATTTATATATATATACTATCTAAAATAGAACTCATTACTTCTGTAAAAATGAAACTTTTTTTATTTTAGTAAAATCCTTTTACCCCCTAAAAATAAGAACTTGCATGTGTCCTCTGTCTTTTTATATCCTTTTTCATGCAACTTAAACTTAGTAAATTTACACTCTGTATGTCAAAAAAAAAAAGGTTATTTCCTTAAAATATAATTATTCATTCCATTAAAATATTATATATTATTTTCTGCTACCAAGATATACTTTTCTCTTTTCTTTCTCTCAAAATTAACAAGCCCCTCATAATACTTCCTCCACTCCATATTTCAGAATGAGATCTTTTTCTTATAATAATTAATGTATTTAGGTATAATTTTTTAATATTGTTTGTCGAAAATATTTAAAATCATATTTTGTTTTGATTTTCTGGAACATATCTAACCAAATATCTTAAAATATCTGTTCAATATTTGGCTGGCCGGATATTCCGCAAAAGGGCCGAATACCGAATAGTGGCCGAATATTCGTTACATCCCTATTATATATTAGTTTAAAGAAAATCGCCCGAGCCATTTTTCAGAAATGGAAATTAAGACTAAGAATTAAGAAATTAAACAAGTACTTTAAAAATGGGTTTCGAGATCTCAAAATATACTGCATGTAGAAATGTAAAAATTTCAGAACAGAATAAGACTGCAGATATAAGACTGTTTTTAAAAAATCAGAACAATATGCGCTATATTTGCTGAGTTATGAAGTGGCGGCTTTTCGCGTTTCCTTTGATCTCGAGTTAGGTGTATATATGAGTTCCGCCATTCTTACGATTTTAGGCTTAAGGCGTCACTGGAATACTACCGTCTTCAATGATAAAGAAATTCATAAAATAGACATTTTGGTACTTTTTTATTTATAGGGACCTTGCATAAATCAGACTTATAAATGCGTGATTTCGTGCCAAATATTATAAGCAATCGTGAAAATTCGATGGCGGTTAGCCGGTTGCCAGTGTTATATATACATATTTATATACATATATATACACATACACATATTCTATATATACACACATTCTGTATATACACACACATATATATATATGTATTATATACATATATATGTATATATAACACTGTCACCCGGCTAACCGAAAAGTACCAAAATTTTCTAATCTTTTTAATTGGGCTTTAATTTTATGAGGCTTATTTATGATGTATATTTTATATCACATTATAATATAACTTATTTATGTATAGATAAAGCAAATTGCTTTTCTATATATTAAATTGTGTAAATATAAAACAAATGTGCATTTGATACATTATTTCAAAAAGCTATAACAATCTGATTACATTTTAAAAATCAAATAAAAGGTTGCCAGAATGTACTTTTGAAAATTTTGCTTTTCTTCTTGCCAAATTTAACTTAGCCGTTTTCTCTCGCACGCCAAGACCCCTATATTGAAGTGGTGACATTTGTTATATTGGGGTTTGCTTATTTCTAAAAAAGATTTAAAAATACAAACAACAAAATAATACTTTCTATGGAAGATTTAACTGTTTTTACAAAACATTGTAGGATAATTTTTCTCATTTTATTAATTTTATAACTCAAGAAATCATTATGAAGGTCAGCAAAAATTTTTTAATTTAAGTTTATTTATGATTTAAACATAAAATGTTGTATGTTTGCTTCATGTTGCACACGATGCTTAAATATGCACCAAGATTTTTTTTTCTTCATATAACATCATTAAATACACTTATGTAAATACTATTAAGTAAATTAAAACTCTGCAGGTTTTTGGTGAATGCCTAATAAAAATGAATATATGCTAAAATTATAATTCTCAATATTCTGCATCAAATATGTTCAGGGTTTGAAATAAGGATTGAATTTTAGGAGGTGGATTTCTATCCCCTTAGTTCAAATTTTAAGGGGATTTATAATTCAAGTTCTTAATTATTATTATTTTTTGCATTGCATTGTAGTCAAGTTATATTTATCGTCAAATCATTTACTTTATATTAAATCATATTATGTGCAGCACTCTCAAAAATCTTCTCAGCCTGGGGCCAAGGGCTTTGCAGATTTCCGAATTGCACAGATTTTAGATCATTAGTGAAGAGGAAGGCAGCAAATCATTAATGAAAATTTTCTTATCCCTATAGAGCAAAAAATTTTCAAATTTTATGACTGATTAAAGAGATTCAGGGGTCGATCCAGGCAAAATTTGGGGCCTATTTAGGACCCTTTCACAAAAATTTATTTAATAAAATAGACCCCTTCACAAAAATAAATGTAATAAAATGGGCCCCTTCACAAAAATGAAATTAATAAAACAGGCCCCTTCACAAAATTCTTTTTTAATAAAATAGACCTCCTTCATAACATTCTTTTCCATAAAAACTGTTTTAAATTGTGTAATTTGTAAATAAAACCAGGTCACGAAAAACAAAAACTTTAACAAGGGGATTTAAAGGAGTTTTTGTTAACAAATTTTTGGTTCGAATTTGAGTAACTGGATTTCAATTTTCATTACACAGTGTTATTTTTCACAAAAATAAATTTTACTTTTCACAAAATGGGCCCCAAGAATAAAAACCTGCATCGACCCCTGTATGACCAATTGAATTGCGATTTTTTTTTTCCTTGCACGATTGATTGACAAAATTCTCGATTTTCTTTTGTCTGACTGATAAATGAAATTCTCTATTTATTTTTATAATCTTTTGACAAAAATTTTAATTTTTGCTTTCCCTCCCAATGATCATTTGATGGAATTTGCGATATTTTTCTGTAACTAGTTGTCAAAATTCACAATTTTTTCAGGATCAACTGACGAATGTATTTTGTGGAATTCTGAAAAAAAAAAAAAAAAAAAAAAAAAAAAATAATTCATGGGAAGAATCCCATGCCTGGGAAACAATTTAAGGGAATTGATCCTGCACAACATTTTTCATTATGCATGTTTTCTCTATTTTGTGTGTAATCTCACATGCTATTTCAAATCCTGTATATTCAAAAGCACATTTAAATTTGTGGATAATATTAAATATCTAATGATATGGCTTAATATGTATTTAGAATTAAGCTAAACTGAATATTTGACAAAAAATGAATTCTTATTTACTCATTTCTTTTGATTGAAAAATGCAATTTTTTTCTCCTCTTGTTTAATGTAAATGCCCCAAAATGTTTGCAACATTAGAATTATCACTTTGAGAATATCTTCTAAATATTTATATCTAAAAGGAATTTAACAGTGAATTATAGTAGAACCTCAATTATCTGACGTAATTCGGACCGAACCTACATCCGATAATCGAGAATTCACCAATAATCATCTGGTTTAATATGCAACATCGTCATTGAACTGATATTATGACTATTTAAATTATTAAATAAATATCAATAATTTCAAATTATACATGAAAATAAATTTATTTTGAAACAATTGCGGGATCTCAAGCTAATTTCAAAGGAATTCTAAGAAAGGAGAACCAAAAGATTTATCTGGACTCATAGTTTGGAAAGGACGGCTTGCATACACAAGGGATGTGAAAGTAAAAAAAAAAAAGTTCAAGGTCAGGAAACATGTCTGTTTACGGAGAGTTCCGGTTAAACACAGGTCGGATAATCAAGGTTCTATTGTACTACCTTAAGACAACTGTATTTTTTAAGAAAGAGCAAAGATAAAGAAAATATTTTTGATACTTCTTTTTTTATAGCAACTGCCACAATGACTACAGCAAGACCATCACCAAGCTCATATAGTACATCATATATGTGCCATATATATATATATATATATATATATATCATATTTGTCATATATGAGTTTTTTTTAATGTATGTGTGTATATATATAATATTGTATGTACATCATATATATCTTCATAAATGTCATATATGACTATAACTTGGTGTTGCATCTTGGTCGCTTGGCGATTCCATCCTCAGGGAAGATTTAAAAAAAAAAGTACCATATTTTAAAACTACATTGCTATAAATTATAAATTGTAGTGCCATTAAAAAAAAATGTGATATGAATATTTAGTGTTTTTGCTTTATGTTAGTATCTAAAAACAAAAAAAGGTATTTCTAGGTATTGTTTATAATTAAAACCAGATCCCCGCCCCCCTTTGTTTTTGGTAAATACCAAGTTCAAGCAGTTAATTAAAAAATTCATATCTTTTTAAATGTTTATGAATTTCTAGAAATGATTTTGTAAATGTTGAGATGATAAGTTTTTTCTCAATATATTACATTTATCATAGCCTAATTGAATGTTAAATTTTTCTTTTCTTACAGTTGCATTGAATGCATTACAGTTGCTGGCGACTTTTGTTGGAGAGAAGTGCTGCTTGCTTATTTTGCTGGCGATCTGCTTAACTTTTACTACTACATTTTCCTAATATTTCAGATATGTCAGATAATAACAAACATGATGAAAATGATAATTTCTCTTTAAATGGCGATGATAATGATTCCAAAGAAAATATATGTCGAGATTTTTTACGAAATGTGTGTAAACGAGGAAAATTTTGTAAATTCAAGCATCCAGAAAAAGAAGAAGCTGAAGCTTTAGGGAAAAAAGAACTTGTCTTTTGTCATGATTTTCAAAATAAGGAGTGTAGAAGACCAAATTGTAAATTTCTGCATTGTACCAAGCAAGAAGAAGAATTGTTTCGATCATCAGGCCGTTTGCCTGACACTGTTGTTGAAAATATTAGGAATCGTGTTAATAATCCGAAAATCCCTATTTGTAAAGATTATTTAAAAGGGGAATGCCGTCGAGCTGGACGGTGTAAATTTAGGCATATGTCTGCTTATGAATTTCAATTGGAAGACAATCAGAATAACAACCGGATTAGAAGAGATCGCTTTGATTGTCATAATCAGCATGAAGATTATGGTTATGAACCTCCAGCTAAGCGTCGCGCTTATGAAAATTCTTTTTCAGACAACTCGTTTACTGGTGAACGTAGACCTATGATGTCTCAGCATTACCGTATGCTGGAAGAAGAAAATGCTATGTTATTACATAAAATTGAAGAACTGAAAAAACAAGTTGTTGATTTGACTGCCACAAATGAATTTCTGTTGGATCAAAATGCTCAGTTGAGAGTTAGTAAGCAAACATTAGTATCTCCCATTTCACAGCAGTTAATTCCTCACACTTTAACGCCTACCATTCCATCTCTTCCTCCTCCTACCATAACTCAGTTGTCACAAATACCATTGAGCAGTGACTTAGGTGCTGCCTCTTTAACACCTGATATAACTCTAGGTCCAGGTATTGCATCAGTGTCAATTGCTCCTACACAAGTTACATTACCGACAATGTCTGCAGCATCACTTTCACAAAGTCTGCCTCAAACTATAATTACATCTACAGCTTTAATATCATATCCAATCATGACTCAGAGCATGCGACCAGTTATTCCCCATAGTTTAGGATAAGTTTTATTTTATCTCAACCTATTTTGTAGATATTTAAAACTCATATGTGTGAATTTTTGAATATCTTTAAAGTGACTCTTACTCATCTTGTTATTGTTATTTAAAGTATTTGTGATATAATATTTTAGTCTGTTTGTTATTTAAATATAATTGTGTGTATTGTGAATGAAAGGTGTGTGATAAAAAGTCTGAGTACCTTTAATGTACATATTTGTGTATTTTTCCTTGTTAGTTTTGTGAAAAGCACTTTGTAATTAAATATAGACATAATTTAAATTTCTCTTTTCAGCATAAGAGATTTGAAAATGATCAGTTATTTATTTTCTATCATACATTCTTCATGTCATATATTATATTATGAACTAGACTGCTTTGCTTTCATATATTTTGCTTTTTTTTTTTTTTTTTTTTTTCATTATTATTATGTTGATTAAATATTAAAGAAATTTTATCTAATTTCTTTCATGTCAAAAGTTCTATTTCTTTTTTTTTTTTTTTTTTTTTTTCATAAAGTTCATATAGGGTAGATGTGCCAGCAATGGACACCCTTAAGGAATTTCTTTTAAAATTATTTTTTTATTAATAGTTATAATTATTGTATTCCAGTTTTTTCAATATTATATTAACCTATCAACAATATGTAATGGTAACCATTCTTATAGTCTCATTTCCCAATATGAATCGAAATTTAATTTTAAATAACAGCAATATATCAAAACACCCAAAACCCCAGTAATGGACATCCTCTGGCCCAGTAATGAACACCCTCTGTTCCAGTAATGACTGTATTTAGAACAAAAATTTAATGAATACATACTAATGAAACAATATACAGTAAAGCCTCGATTATCTGCAGTGCGGTTTACCTGCAAAGCGTTTTTTTTTTATTTAAGCCAACAGCAAGGAAAATGCAATGAGCCCTACTAATAAATATAAACAGAAAAATTCATGTATTCAAAAGTAATAGAAGAATATTTCTAGATTTGGTTGCCATGTTTGAAATATCAGATGTAAAGTCTTAATGTCTTTTCTTGATTTTATTAACCAAACGTAAACACAACAATTAAAATATTTAACAATTTTATAAGACTATTATGATAAATTCCAGGAGGGCATATTAAGAATAACTTCATTTTCGAAATAAAAATTATTCCATACTAAAAGAAAAACAATAGTTTACAATTTGGAATAATGAAAAGGTGTTTCCAAATTAAGAAGCAAAAACAAGTGACTGATTTTTTTTTTTTTTTTTAAGGTGTCACTCAGCTCTTTTTGAACAACATATATGGCATGGTTTCTTGTTTACTGTTCTTTATTTTAGTGATTTAGAAATAAATCAAAGCTTTCTGATTACTGTGCATATGTATGCATTTTAAGCATTCTATTATGTTTTTTGTAGGGGAGAGGGAGGTACCTTTGAACTGGGGGCACCTTTGAACACTGTAAATATTTTCCTTTAAATAAATTATATATTTTAAATATATATGGCAGCACAGTACTACTACTTCAATGTAACAAGAATACAAAGCTTTACTATTTTGCATGCACAGTACTGTCTAAGCAAGATATGTATATTTTGCTTTCTTGAATCTAAACTTAACAAAAAAAAGTTGTAAGCTTTTTGTTGATAATCTTGTATCCCTAAAATTATAATTTACTATTTAATACGTAAATAAAGGTGTTAGCTGTAACTTATAAGGTTTGTTTTATTCAAATTCTCAAACCTAATTGAGTAAATAGTTGTAATGCTAAACTCCATGTGATGGGGCACCATTAAACGGAAAAGTTAGGGCACCATTGAACAATTAAAACTATGAAGTAAAGAGTTATAGATGTATCTAAATATTATTATTGTTGAATTTTTTTTTAAATATGAAAATTAAGAGATTAATTAAGTGTTGTTATACTTAATATGAAAGCTGTACTGGTGCAGGGCTTCAACTACAGGCAAATTCAGGACACACAACTTCAATAATTTCATAATTTAGCAAATTTGTCTAACAAACCCTATACTATGGTTAAATCTAGGAAAAAGGGATTTTTAGCTAATTGCAGCCAATAACTTCTAGCCAAATAAAAATAGCTTTAGCCAATGAAAAAAAAAGTTTTATTTATACAAAATTTCTATATACATGAGTATTATTTTTAGTTATGCAATATACAAGCAAATACATCACTCTGTAAAATTGACCCTTCGAGATTTGGCTGTATACCACACAGCAAATGCTTTTTTTAATGGAAATTCTTTTCAAAATTCCCCTTCCAAATTAATCATCATTAAGTTACTTAAATTCTTGATTGTCAGTTTTTTCTCAAGTCAGTTTTTGTTACATTCATGAGACTGAATCCCCCTTCACAGTCTGCTGTAGACAACAAAAGTGATGCTACAAATTCATACAAAGTCACATTGGGAAACATGCCAGTAATGCCATTTTTATTTTAAAAAAATATAAGCTAGCTTCATTTCTTTATATGTTGTAGCCAGAACCCGCATAAATTCAAGTCTGAAAAGTTTATACAACCTGCATCTGGCACATTGATGATTCAAAGCTAGTGCATACTATATCCCATGCTTATACAATCTGCGATTTTCATTTTCACCATATGCTGGAGTCATGCCTGATGCAAATGACGTCACACTGTTTGAAGATGTCTGCATATAGAGAGCACGAGACAGATTTTGAAGTGTTGCCACAGCACAGATGCAATATGGGATTTCTTTTTTCGTTTTTGTGCAACGGCAGCAGGCTTACGAAATGCGGAACGACAAAATGGGAATGATATAGCATATTTCTTTGGCTGTCGCTATTTGGCTAATTCACTAAATGCTTTGGGGGAAAAAAGTACTTCCAGTTAGCTTTTTGGCTATTTGGCTAGCTCTAGATTAAACCCTACTATACTGTTTCATTTACAATGGTAAACATTATTTCTGGATTTCATAAAACAGAGTTTTATCCATTTTCTATAACAATTTGAATGAAAATTATTTCATTTTAGTTCAATTTCAGGCAAAAAGAACTTTTCATTATACGTTGGTCAGATTAAATTACTTACTATCAGATTTCTTCGTAAAAAGGAACATACGATATATTTTCCAGAGGCATCAGATATCAATTTGGTGGATTTTAAGGATATTATATAAAAAAAAATTGCTACAATTAAACATAATTGGAGGGATCCTCCGTTGTGTCTCAACAATGTGCTTTGATGGATACAAATTTGATTAAATAATACAAATTTATTAATTTCAGGTAAATGTAATTGTGTAATTTTATTCTTATTATTTTATATTTTGGAAAGATATGCAGTTTTTAATAAAAACTGTCAATATTTTCATATTCTGTTTATTTGTTCAAAGGTACCCCTACATGGAGCAGGTTTGAACAAAAAACTTTAAGCTTTTTAAAGCCTCACAACATTAATTTATATTAAAAACTGTAATTTTTTATTTCATATGATGCAGAATTACATTCTTTCTCTCAGGAAATATTTAAAATTCAATAAATATAATTCAAATAAGAAATATGTGGATTTTTAAAAAAATTGTTCAAAGGTGCCCCCCTCCTCACCTACATTAAAACATAGTTTTTATGTTGAATTTTCTTTTTTTCGTGTTTGCACCCCATTTTCAGTCTTTTTCGAGTTATCCGCGGTGCCCTTGCCACCCAATTCCGCAGATAATCGGGGCTGTACTGTAGTTATTTTCAAATAAATTTAACAATTATGATACCAGTAATTAATAAAATATTTGTGATAATCATGTACTGTTTGCATCAATTACTACTGTAATTATCAGAAGATCGATGTTTTAATTATTTTAGATGGATAGTTTAAAATACTGAATATCAGACAATTACAGTTATCAAATTATTGAAACAGTGGGGGATTTAAAAGGTAATTTAAAAAAAAAGTTTTGGAATATTAGTGTTTAGTTTTGTCTTACTATTTTTTAACAATTAATCTTCCATAGAATACTTGATATATCATTTATAATAATTAATATTACAAATATGAAAGAAATGATATTGTGAGTTGACTATTTTAAATACTAAATAAAATAATTTCAAAATAAAACTGTAGAACTAATGATTGAGGTCACTGATCTGCAGATTTACTAGTTTCATGAATATTACCCATGACTTTCATTACCTTTTTTGGTCAGAGGTGAATAAGGAAACATTTCAGACAGAAAAATGATTTTTAATAGCTTCTGTAACTTAATTGTTTTTATTTAAATGGAGAGGCATTAAGCCCCACCCTCTTTGACTGTGCTCTTAAACAATAATTTCTTCTTCTTGGCTGGTTTGACTGCCAGATTACAAAATATGCAAGGTACATAAAAAAAAAGAAATATTGAAATTTTATTAATCACATAAAATAACTTAAAAGCAGCTATTTATAAAAGTTTTGGTGTTATTACTTTTTGGTAAGTATAATTTAAAAACTAAATTTGATTATTTAGGTTTGCAGTTAAGTCAAAATATTTTATGCACTATAAACATTACTAAAATTGCATTTTTAGCAATGTCTACATGGGGTGTCCATTATTGGAAAATGACTAATTAACCATCCCAGTAACGGACACCCCTATCTTAAAACCTTAAAAATAAATTAAACTTTGTAAATGGCCGTTAGTATATAAAATTCTAAGTTTTCTATTGCTACTCAAACAAAAACATTCAAATTTTGCAAGAAAATAAATAATATATAAATTAATTAAACAAAGGCCTCTTCAAACTTAGCCTCTTCATTAAGATTTTCACAGCGAAACTTTGAAACATTATTTTCTGCTTCCTGATTGGTTTGATTAAAAGTGTCAATAATAACCCAGTTTTATAAAACATATAAGGGGGAATTATATAAAAAAAAAATAATTAAAGCTAAATATTTATTAGTTATTTTTTTTATGAGCCAAAAACATCAAAGGGTGTCTATTACTGGCACATCTACCCTATATATATTTTTAAACATATCTTTTATTTCAGTACTAAGTATGAAAAGCATGTATATCTATATTGGAATTAATGTAAACAATTTAAAAATCATATTCAAGTCAAAAGTATTTTTTGATTTTTCTCAAATATTACAGTAGTATACCTCATTAATCTGTACTAATTGGAACTAAGTCATTCAGATTAAAGAGTCCAGATTAATAAAAAATAATAAGGGATAAGGTAACTTAAAATATCCTGTACATTAATAATAAAGTTTTCATTTTACCCAAAAAATAAATTTAATCCACAGGAAACAAATCGGTGCATAACTGATTTAATGTGTAGGTCATATAATAAAATAATTTAATTCTCACACATTGGGTTCGTTCGCACTTACCACTTACTTTATTATACTAGACAAGCTTGCTAGTTTGGAGGAACTGTTGGAAGGGTTTTATTTGTCTATGTTTAGCTAATTCTTTGAACTATTAATTCATGTGTGCTTCAAATATTTTGAATATCTAGATATGTTTTCAATTTTGATTACTTTGATAATGAAATTCAAGTTTTCATTGATCTCATGTTTTGATTTTGGCTATTGCCTGCTTCATCACCTTTAGTTTTAGCTGTTCTCACACTTTCAGCAATCTTCGCCTCTGTCAAAAAATTATAATCTGGATCTTGATATTCTTGTGACCACAACTCAACATGTTTCAATGTTATAATATTTTCATAATTTTGGGAGACTGTGTCGTAAAAATATTCGGTTTTGAAATAGATTCAGAAATTAATTTAGGTATAACCCTTTAAGACTTGACCTACACAATTGTGTAGGTGATCCTAAAGAAAAAGAAAAAAACATGTTCTTCTTTTTGTGTGTTTTGGAGTCGAATCTGCACTCACAGAATTGCATGGATTCTCCCTTTGCATAACTTGACACTGGGTATTTTTTTAAATATTTTTTTCAATCAAATACAATCCTATTAATTAGGGGAAAACACCAAAACTTTGCATTTCTACTAAAAATCTTCTGGTCTTAAAAAGATAGCAGATGCTGCACATGCATGATAAATGCATACCTTACAATTTCTTGCTCATAATGCAGCTTTTTGTTGGTCTTTTATTTAAAAAGAATGGTTAAAAAATCCAGATTAATGAGGCTTTACAGCATAAGCATGTGCCTTCAAATTGCATTCAGACTTTTTGATTTAGCATAAACAGAAGACATGTTCTTGAAAAGATAACAACAATCCAAAAATAATGGATGACATATCAATAATCTGCTTAAAAGTGAAAGGTTTTTGTTACCATAGTATTACACAGAATTCAATTTCAAGAAAAAAGGTCAGTTTTTGCCGTCAAAATCAGGACATTTTGCATTTTTGTGCTATATTTAGATTTAAAAAAGTATTTAATTTTTTTCAAATAGAAGTTTTTATAAATTTTTTATTAACTGAATTGAAATCAGTACTGAAATGTAGAATCGGATAATTAAGCTAATAAAAAAGGAAAAATTTGCTGCTGTAGGAAAGTTGAAAATTCTGTTTTCTACAAAAATAGCAGCTGAAATTGGAAAAAGTCTCCTATTTTCTGCTTCCTCCCCCCCCCCCCCCCCAAAAAAAAATCACGATTGGTCTAAATAGTAACCATAATTGCCTAATTCTGAAAATAGTCTCTTTTAGTAGCAAATGGCAACCCTGCGTGATATATATTCTGTAAAGTATGTGTCAAAGTGTAAATGAGCATTTCAGCAGTATTTTTTATTAAACCATTTGGCAAATTTCCATAATCGTTTGATTTTTTGAGTGCCCCCATATACATATTGTCTTCTTTCAATATTTCACTATGAAAGTATAATGTTGCAAAACTCAAAGTGAACAATAATTTTGATATTAGCTTGTTTTTTTTTTTTTTTTTTTTTTTTTTTCAGAATAAAGTTTAACCATGATTTATAAATACATAAATGCAGCAAGATGAGAAATTTTATAAAGATACACTGGAACGAAGTCCCCATTTAACAAAGTTTTCTGCTTAATGAAATTTTCTGCTGAACCTTGACTTTGGAAACCATTAACACGCAAATTAATCTCCATATTACAAAAAAATATATTCTATATAACAAAGTTTATTTCACTACCGTGCGAGTACAATATGGAGAGGTTGCTATTGCGATGGATATATGAATTTATTTCTGTGGATTGTATGAAAATGAAGTTATTTATTTAATCATTTCCATCCTTCTTGGTGCTAAATAAAACAATTTTTTTCCCACTAAAATAAATACTTGTTATCGCCACTGTCTCCCCCATACACTCTCATCTGATAGTGTGTGTGTGGCGGGGGGTAAGCCTTCGATACAATAAGAATAGGGTTACAGTAGTTTCATGAAAATATTACTGAAGAATTGTTCAGATACGCGAAAATTTTAATGAACAGCATAATTTTTTTTTATAAGAAAGCTGTACAAAATAATATTATCGAATTTTTTAAAGTTAAGGTTCTGCAATATTCAGAAAAAAGAGAAAAGGTACACTACGTTTCAGTTTTTGTTTGTCTCTCTTTATGTGTTTCTTTAGCCATTATTCTAATTAAATTTTTCTCATATGGCTACATTGCATAAAAAAAATACTGTCTGAATTAAAATACATTTTAGCAATATTTCCATTTTACGTGTATTTTATTATATAAATTTAATGAATTTGAGTTGATTTCTATTTAACAAATTTTCTTCATAACGAAGTGCTTAGGTGTAATGATGAGACTTCGTTAAATGGAAGTTTCACTGTTCAATAGCTTAAATTAAGTTCAATAATAATTAGCAAATAAATGTTTTAAATAGTTAAAAAATTAACTGTTATAAAATTTTAATTGTGTTTTAATACTTTTATTGCCCATACTGACAAATTTAATAGAATAGTCGCATGAAATGTTAAAAATAAAATAAGATTATTTTATGGAAAAGTATTCAAGCACATCAAGTAAATGGATTCCATAACATTAAGAAATGTGTAAAAACGTTAGTTACATCAAGTCCCACAAGTCCATTCACATTTCAGCTATTCATAAAAATAAACGGTACTACTTGGTTATCCCGTCAACCAAAAATCTATCACCAAACTATAAGATTCAATGCCAATAATGGTTGATCATAAATGTCACATTCACTTGACTTTAAGCAAGTTACACGTGTTTAGGTCATTGATGTGATATTTATTTCAACGTTTTATTTGTTTTTGTATTAATGTTATACTAATTTATTTGTTCTTTCGTTATTTAAAATAAAAATTATGTCAATTTGTATAATTTGGCGAGTGGTTTGGTGATTTATATAATTTGGCGAAATTGGTCAACGCAATAACTAAGTAGTACCAAATAAACAAATCATCATATAGAAGTCTGGTTTGTACCATAAGACTTAATAAATAATTCAAAGAAATCAAAGATGAGTTCATATTTCAAAAATTTATGAAAGTTTAAGGCTGTTCTTAACTGCTCTGCTCAACAAGCGCAAAATGTTTTGACACATTTACAAATTCATTTTTTAATGGAAATATATAAAATTGGAAAGGCTGACCATGGAAGCGATTTTAAATTGAACTGTTTTTTCCATTTTTTTTTATCAATAAATTACCTATTGAGTTAGCGTTTTTGATCGTGTGACAAACAAGTTTTTTGCCTGCTTTTGAGTGCTTATTCTCCGATTGCGCAACTTGGTTCAAACCGTCTACTTTGATACTATTTTCTGAAAGATCTATTGTGTTTGGAAAAAACAGCTCGATGACATAGTTTCTGAACAACAACACCAGCTAGTTTCATGCATTTTCAAACAAAAATAAATTAAAACTTATGTCAAAAAGTTGGCCTTTTGGATTTGAGAACACCCTTAACTGATTGTCACATCAGAGGGCAGTTTGCATCATAAAACTTGGAAATTTTGTAGCACAAAATAGTTCAAAGAAAGTTTGAACTGTTCTTTCTCTATTGTACAAAAATCCTACACTTTGAGAAATCTTATGGTGCAAACTGCACTCTGATACAACAATTTATTTATATTTTATGAACTTTTGGAATATGAACAGACTTATGGGACACTCAATAATAATTAAAATTAATTACACTTTAAGGATGTGATTAATTGAAAATACCTATTAAAAGGGTTTAAGGTTGTGTACTTTCATTCTGAAATGTGTATAAAGTTAACTATTCATAAAAATTATTTTACGATCAGTTGTTTAAAAAAAATTTTTTTTTATAAAATATATATGTATTTAAAATTTAAACGGTCATTTAAAGTAGCAGTTCTATACCCTGTGGATTTTTTATGAATACACCACTCATACCAAAGGTCCTCATGTTCAATGTAAAATTCTTCACATATTTAGCATCTGAGACTAATCTTGCAAGTGAGATTGAAAAGAAAATCCAATAATACTGTTAAAAAAATGTATTCTAAAAAGTATTGGTAATTGCAGCTGTAATTCTCAAGGATATGTGAAGACAGGGGGGCTACAAAAAAGGCTTCACAATAACTAAGAGATCAAGATCCAATGATTTAAAGCATACTCCTTTGCTCACTAATTTTATACTTACTGGCAAACCTTTATTATCCCCCCAAATAAATAGCAATCATTTTTTCAATTTCCAAAACCTATATATGGTTTACCTTTGAATAGCAGACATATCAGAATAATGGACAAATAAGGACTTCCCAAGGTGTCCACTGTTCAGAAGTTTTACTGGAATTTTATCCCTAAATGCTGAGAAATTACAGATTGTGTCTGATAAACATGAAACATTACAATCCTTCCTAAAATAAATAAAATTTCAGTTGTCTTTTGAAATTTGCAAGATTCTAACCAAATAAAGCAAATTTTTTATTAAAAAAAAACCTTTTAGATAAAGAAAAATCATATAATGTAGTCTCAAAAATCAGCACATCTTGGGATGAGAGGCTGTGTAGATTTTAGAATTTTGCAGATTCTAGATTAAATTATTTAAGTATTGTGCAGCAGTGCAATACTTATTTATTTCCAGTGACACTTCTCAATGTTAATTTAACATAAAATAAAAAAGCCTATGGAGCCCATAACCTTTTTGTCCCTGGTGCCACAAATTTTTTATTCTTTGTAATTTTAATGATATTGTAAATTCAAAGTACGAAAATGTTTGCCTGACGTCAGAGTCAAAACGGATGATAAAATAAATGCCTTTGCATATGGGTGAATTATAATGCAGAGAGTAACATAGCCTAAGCTTTATTTTTATTATTCAAATATTTTTCTTAATAATTCCAAATTTCCCTTTTTTCATTGAGAATCAATGGGCATTTTTGCTATAAAATTAAAAAAAAATTTCTGTTGTTGCAAAAAATTCAAAAGCCATAATAATAATTTATCTACAGTAATTAATTTTCAGTTAAAATATTTCTATGTGAAGAATGAAATATTTTTTTTTATGAATTAAAAAGAAGATGAATATGGCGTCATACAGGAAATAAAAAGATATTTTCAAACATTTGTTAGTAATAGAAGAAGCATTAATAAGAGTAAATACAGAAAGCAGGTGACTATGACGTCAAAAAATTGCAATGTATTTCACCGAACATACAGGGTGATTCAGCTCGTCGGTGACAAACTTTAAGGATCGATAGAGCACACCTAGACGAACATTTTTGAATAGGGAATGTAGGGTCCCTGACGCGATGATAAGGCGCTAGGCGCTTTCGAAAATTTGGGTGCCGAAATTCGAAACGTCATAAAAACTAGGGAAATGGTTAGATTTTCTTGCTTGTTGCGTCGAAATGATTCTGTTTGTTTAGACTTTCTTCAGTACCAATTTGATAAGCGTATCTCTTAAAACATGGATAGGGGGCGCTGCAGACTTTGGAGAGCTAGACAACAACTTTAAGCCCGTTATTTTGATAATTTAACACATGCTCGCCAAAGTTTATACTCTAACTTAAAGTTTGAACCCAAAAGTAGAGCCCTGCAAAAAGCGTAAGAGCCGGAATAAAATGTCAAAGTACAGGGTGGTCGAAACTCGAAGGCTCCTCAGAGATAAACAAACAGATTTCTTGACTTATGGCATGCATTTTCATGATTCTGTTTGCTGGGGCTCTCTGAAACTCAGTTGAACGGTACAAAAAGAAACATCGATAGGGGGCGCTTTGGGCAAAAAACATAATTCGTTGACATTTCGGACGCTAACTGGAAACGGGGCGCTACGATCAGTTAGAAACAAAACAAGAGAGTAATTTACTTATCATAAGAAGCTATTAAAACTGCAGTTTGTTTGTTTTTTTTAACAAACATAGCTGGTTTCAATCATGCACAATGCGCGCAATAAAATTTACATAAGGTGCTTTTTGCTGATTTATGCAAAAGATATCGTACCATATCGATATGCAAAAGATACGTAATGCGTAGACGACAACGCGAGATGGCGTAGTTGTATGCGCAGACACGTCTTTTGAACGTGCGGTACCTACTTAAGCTTCGGGTTACTTGTCTGCAGATCGGTAGTAGGATGGAACGGTACACAAACTCTGAATTGGCTGACATGCATTTGGCGTATGGCGCTGCTGGTTGTAATGGACGAGCCGCTCAGCGGTTGTACGCCGAGCGTTACCCCAACAGGCAAATCCCCTGCCATGCCTTCTTCGCTCGAGTACACCAGAGGTTGTCCACAACGGGATCTTTCGACGGAGGCAGGCCTGAACGGGAGCGATCAGTGAGCACCCCCGACAACGAAGAGGCTGTGCTTAACCTGGTTGAGGACAACCCAGGTCTTAGCACGAGAGATATCGCCAGACATGTTGGCATTTCGCAAGCAACTGCGTGGTGCATCTTACGTTCCCGGAATCTGCACCCCTACCACATCCAGCGGGTGCAGTTGCTCAGAGAGCAGGATTTTGGCCCTCGAGTGGAATTCTCAAGATGGTACTTGGCGATGAGATCCAGGGATCCCCGTTTTGTAAACAGCATTTTGTTTACGGACGAGTCCACCTTCAGCCGGGAGGGAATGTGGAACGCCCACAACAGTCATGTGTGGTGTGATGAAAATCCACATGAAACCAGAAGCCGAGCAGCCCAGGAGCGTTTCTCAGTAAATGTGTGGGCCGGCATTCTGGGGGATTGCCTCATTGGCCCTTATTTGTTACCTGAACGGCTGACAGGTGGAAATTACCTGATTTTCCTGGATCAAGTGCTGCCGCAGCTTCTGGATGAGGCGCACGTACCCGAAGGTTCGCGTCGCCAGATGTGGTTCCAGCACGATGGAGCTCCGGCCCATTACACGAACGACGTGCGTCTCCATCTAAACGCAAGGTATGGCCAGCGGTGGATCGGGCGTGGGGGTCCAGTTCACTGGCCTGCCCGATCACCAGACCTCACCTGCTTGGATTTCTTCCTTTGGGGTTACCTGAAGGCCGAGGTATACCATACACCTGTCAGCAGTGCTGAAGAACTTGTGGCGCGCATTGTGGCAGCTGCAGGGCAGATCAGAGATACTCCTGGCATTGTTGGAAACACACACTCCTCAATGCGACGGAGGTGCGAAGCCTGCATCATGGCCCAAGGTCGAAATTTCGAGCATCTTCTGTAGTGTTATTTTTTGTAAATAAATTTCTAGTATCATTGATGTTTTCGGTCTAAATTTATTCAGAAGTGTTGAGCAGAGGTAGAAAATGTGTTTTCATTATTACTAACTGATCGTAGCGCCCCGTTTCCAGTTAGCGTCCGAAATGTCAACGAATTATGTTTTTTGCCCAAAGCGCCCCCTATCGATGTTTCTTTTTGTACCGTTCAACTGAGTTTCAGAGAGCCCCAGCAAACAGAATCATGAAAATGCATGCCATAAGTCAAGAAATCTGTTTGTTTATCTCTTAGGAGCCTTCGAGTTTCGACCACCCTGTACTTTGACATTTTATTCCGGCTCTTACGCTTTTTGCAGGGCTCTACTTTTGGGTTCAAACTTTAAGTTAGAGTATAAACTTTGGCGAGCATGTGTTAAATTATCAAAATAACGGGCTTAAAGTTGTTGTCTAGCTCTCCAAAGTCTGCAGCGCCCCCTATCCATGTTTTAAGAGATACGCTTATCAAATTGGTACTGAAGAAAGTCTAAACAAACAGAATCATTTCGACGCAACAAGCAAGAAAATCTAACCATTTCCCTAGTTTTTATGACGTTTCGAATTTCAGCACCCAAATTTTCGAAAGCGCCTAGCGCCTTACCATCGCGTCAGGGACCCTACATTCCCTATTCAAAAATGTTCGTCTAGGTGTGCTCTATCGATCCTTAAAGTTTGTCACCGACGAGCTGAATCACCCTGTATATAATATGTGATTTATCACATTGCTAACGAAGCATAGAACCAACAATGTGAAAAATGTCCAAGCCGGGAATCGAACTTGAAACCCTTGGAATAGTGCTCCAACTGCTCTATCATTTAAGCTATGAGGACGGTGCCCAGTTTAGCATTTCCCACATATGTTGATGAGGCTGCAAGTGCAGCCCAAGATGGAATAGTCTTCATGAGCGCACAATCCTGCAGCGAAGCATAAGACACAAACAAACCCAGCATCAGTGAACACATGCATAATTTTAATTAATTTTCAGCAGTGAAATTATGCTTGAAATTATTGAATATATATAATATGTGATTTATCACATTGCCAACGAAGCAATGCAGTGTGATAAATCACATACTATATATATTTAACAATTTCGACCTTAATTTCACTGCTGAAAATTGATTGAAAAATTAATTAAAATTATGTATGTGTTCACCGATTCTGGGTTTATTTGTGTGCCTACACTTTGAGAAATCTTATGGTGCAAACTGCACTCTGATACAACAATTTATATTTTATGAACTTTTGGAATATGAACAGACTTATGGGACACTCAATAATAATTAAAATTAATTACACTTTAAGGATGTGATTAATTGAAAATACCTATTAAAAGGGCTTAAGGTTGTGTATTTTCATTCTGAAATGTGTATAAAGTTAACTATTCATAAAAATTATTTTACGATCAGTTGTTTAAAAAAATTCCTTTTTTATAAAATATATATGTATTTAAAATTTAAACGGTCATTTAAAGTAGCAGTTCTATACCCTGTGGATTTTTTATGAATACACCACTCATACCAAAGGTCCTCATGTTCAATGTGAAATTCTTCACATATTTAGCATCTGAGACTAATCTTGCAAGTGAGATTGAAAAGAAAATCCAATAATACTGTTAAAAAAATGTATTCTAAAAAGTATCGGTAATTGCAGCTGTAATTCTCAAGGATATGTGAAGACAGAGGGGCTACAAAAAAAGCTTCACAATAACTAAGAGATCAAGATCCAATGATTTAAAGCATACTCCTTTGCTCATTAATTTTATACTTACTGGCAAACCTTTATTATCCCCCCAAATAAATAGCAGTCATTTTTTCAATTTCCAAAACCTATATATGGTTTACCTTTGAATAGCAGACATATCAGAATAATGGACAATTAAGGACTTCCCAAGGTGTCCACTGTTCAGAAGTTTTACTGGAATTTTATCCCTAAATGCTGAGAAATTACAGATTGTGTCTGATAAACATGAAACATTACAATCCTTCCTAAAATAAATAAAATTTCAGTTGCCTTTTGAAATTTGCAAGATTCTAACCAAATAAAGCAAATTTTTAATTAAAAAAAAACCTTTTAGATAAAGAAAAATCATATAATGTAGTCTCAAAAATCAGCACATCTTGGGATGAGAGGCTGTGTGAATTTTAGAATTTTGCAGATTCTAGATTAAATTATTTAAGCATTGTGCAGCAGTGCAATACTTATTTATTTCCAGTGACACTTCTCAATGTTAATTTAACATAAAATAAACAAGTTGGAAATTGCTCGTCAAACGTGGCAAATGAGGTGCGTTCGTACTATAACTAGTTTTATAATTATTTTTTGCACCCCATATTGTACTGAATGTATAATTTTTTGCACTTCATAAAGCGCATAGTCTGATACATCATTAAAATGCACTTCCAATATTTTTTTCCCATTCCCCGTAATGTAACGGAACACTTTTGACTCCCTGTAATTAAACTATACATCCGATTTTCCTAAAATTTGAAATGGCTCAACAAAATTTTGCAACAATTATATCTTTAAAATTTCAGACCATTCGGAAAGCTCTAATATCATTAAAATCCACTTGCAATAATTTTTCCCATTGGCCGTAATGTAAAGAAAAACTTTTGACTGTCCCTGTAATTAAACTATACATCCGATTTTTCTAAAATTTGAAAGGGCTCGACAAAATTTTGCTACAGTTATATCTTTAAAATTTCAGATCATTCGGAAGGCTCTCATATCATTAAAATGCACTTGCAATAATTTTTCCCATTGGCCGTAATGTAAAGAAAAACTTTTGACTGTCCCTGTAATTAAACTATACATCCGATTTTCCTAAAATTTGAAAGGGCTCGACAAAATTTTGCAACAGTTATATCTTTAAAATTTCAGATCATTCGGAAGGCTCTAATATCATTAAAATGCACTTGCAATAATTTTTCCCATTGGCCGTAATGTAAGGAAAAACTTTTGACTGTCCCTGTAATTAAACTATACATCCGATTTTCCTAAAATTTGAAAGGGCTCGACAAAATTTTGCAACAGTTATATCTTTAAAATTTCAGATCATTCGGAAGGCTGTAATATCATTAAAATGCACTTGCAATAATTTTTCCCATTGGCCGTAATGTAAAGAAAAACTTTTGACTGTCCCTGTAATTAAACTATGCATCCGATTTTCATAAAATTTGAAATGGCTCGACAAAATTTTGCAACAATCATATATTTGAAATTTCAGACCATTCGGTTGGGTAGTTTTTGCTCTGTTACATGCGGACAGACGGACGGACTGGACAACGACTATAGGTGCTACGTATTTATATAATTACGAACGCACCTAAAAAGCCTATGGAGCCCATAACCTTTTTGTCCCTGGTGCCACAAATTTTTTATTCTTTGTAATTTTAATGATATTGTAAATTCAAAGTATGAAAATGTTTGCCTGACGTCAGGGTCAAAACGGATGATAAAATAAATGCCTTTGCATATGGGTGAATTATAATGCAGAGAGTAACATAGCCTAAGCTTTATTTATATTATTCAAATATTTTTCTTAATAATTCCAAATTTCCCTTTTTTCATTGAGAATCAATGGGCATTTTTGCTATAAAATTTAAAAAAAATTTCTGTTGCAAAAAATTCAAAAGCCATAATAAAAATTTATCTACAGTAATTAATTATTAGTTAAAATATTTCTATGTGAAGAATGAAATATTTTTTTTATGAATTATAAAGAAGATGAATATGGCGTCATACAGGAAATAAAAAGATATTTTCAAACATTTGTTAGTAATAGAAGAAGCATTAATAAGAGTAAATACAGAAAGCAGGTGACTATGACGTCAAAAAATTGCAATGTATTTCACCGAACATATATAATATGTGATTTATCACATTGTAACGAAACATAGAACCAACAATGTGAAAAATGTCCAAGCCGGGAATCGAACTTGAAACCCTTGGAATAGCGCTCCAACTGCTCTACCATTTAAGCTATGAGGACGATGCCCAGTTTAGCATTTCCCACATATGTTGGTGAGGCTACAAGTGCAGCCCAAGATGGAATAGTCTTCATGAGCGCACAATCCTGCAGCGAAGCATAAGATACAAACAAACCCAGCATCAGTGAACACATGCATAATTTTAATTAATTTTCAGCAGTGAAATTATGCTTGAAATTATTGAATATATATAATATGTCATTTATCACATTGCCAACGAAGCAATGCAGTGTGATAAATCACATATTATATATATTTAACAATTTCGACCATAATTTCACTGCTGAAAATTGATTGAAAAATTAATTAAAATTATGTATGTGTTCACCGATTCTGGGTTTATTTGTGTCTCATGTTTCGCCGCAGAATTGTGTGCTCATGAAGACTATTCTATCTTGTGTTGCACTTTCAGCCTTACGAACATATGTGGGAAATGCTAAGCTGGGCATCGTCCTCGTAGCTTTAATGGACTATTCCAAGGGTTCCGGGTTAGATTCCCAGCTTGGACATTTTTCACATTGTTGGTTCTATGCTTCGTTAGCAATGTGATAAATCACATATTACATATATTCAATAATTTTGAGCGTAATTTCACTGCTGAAAATTAATTAAAAATTATATATTTCACCTTTACTGATTTTTAAGCATGAATTTCAATTACATACAGATGTGCCCATCCAATTAAAAAGGTGTTAACTTTGTGGTTTATTTATGTTTTCGTTTTATTTATTTGTTTATGAAATTTCAATTTCGTTAAGGAATACTAGCTGGAAAGAAACACCAAACTATTTATATTGTTTTAAGACTGTGCAAAAATTAATTTATTTTACAGGTTTCATCATCAATATGACGTCAGCATTACACACGGACATTTAATATATATATATTATTCATATGCAATTTATTTTTGTGGTATTAAGAAATAAAAATTAATTATTTGTAAATTTTAAAAAGACAGAGACTTTTACGTTAAATAAACTTAACGAAGTAAAGTTAAGTAAGCTTAACGTTATTATCTAACATTCTAACTAATAAACTTTCCTCAAGGTCTTTTGTCATTTTTTTTTTTTTTTTTTTTGTGCCACAAAAACGACTGATGTTGATGCTAAATAAATACCTCAAGTTAAATTTAGGTAAGAATTTCATCTTATATTTACATCGCCCCTTGGCAGGTAATAGGGTAGCAAAAAGTAAAACTGTTTTTTTTTATGCTTTACTGTGTAACAGCTATACTGTTGTTATAATATAAACAGTCAAGATTTAAGGATATTTTTGCATTCATAGCGTACCAGAGTGGAAAATGGGGTAACTAAAATTAAGTAAAATTGGTTTTTTTTTCTGTTTTTATTAGATTTTTTATGATCAGATTGGAAGTTTTTGTCCAAACTTTGCACTACTGCACTGATGAAACAATTTGGATTAAATGCTGGTAAATACACCACAAATTGGGATGCAATACCTTGACCTTGCAGATCAAACCTGATGATCAAACCTGAACCAGTTAATTTTTAAATGAGTTTGTCTGAATGCAGTAGTTATTAAAAAACTTGACATATTAAACAAAAACATAATTTTCTGAACAAATTAAAAAAACAAATTTATTTCCTACATTATTTAAGCCCGAGAAGGGACAGATATTAAGATATTTCATTCAATTAGTTCTACATTTAATGTTAAATTTTTGTAACAAATTAGTTAAACCAAGTCAACGTTAAAAAATAAAAATGAAATTCAAACAATGATACTTAAACACCCTAAAAACGTAACACGAAATCGAAATAAATCTTAGATTTTTTTTGAAAGTTTGCATTTTAGATGTGCGTAATCATTTGTTTTCACCTACCATAAACATAATACAAAATCAGCAATACAAATATTTGCAACTTAAATTTGGAAAAAAGCCTAAGATATATTTCGATTTCGTTTGAACGGAATTTAAGTTTTTAGGGTGTTTAAGTATCATATTGTTTGAATTTTATTTTTTAATGTTCACTGGTTTAACTAATTTGTTACAAAAATTTAACATTAAATGTAGAACTAACTGAATGAAATATCTTAATATCTGTCCCTTCTCGGGCTTAAATAATGTAGGATTTTTTTTTTTTTTTTTTGGGGGGGGGGGGGGGGCAAATTATGTTTCTGTTTAATTTATTTTTTTCAACTTACCTGTCCAGCAAATCAAAATTTGAATACCTTTTCTCATTATTGTAGAAACAATTTTTCATCTGCCACACAATTTTCCAAACTTCATCTTTTTATTCACCGATTCAATATATATTTTGTTCCTTCGAAAGTTCTTGAGAGCCTGGGTTTAAATTTTTTGCATAATTCAACAGTTCAGGTGCTTTAAGGCTGTTCTCAAATCCAAAAGGGCAACTTTATGACATAAATTTTAATTTATTTTTGTTCGGAAATGCATGAAACTAGCAGGTGTTGTTGAGAAACTATGTACAGTAGAGTGCCGATTATCCGAACACGTCAGGACCGAGCCTAGTTCGGATAAACGGAAAGACAATTTAAGGGATGTTTCTGAGTACACTAAAACCTTCACACCTTATCCAGGATTAGTTGGATGGCAGCACCAGTTAGTGGTGCTGCCAGTGGTAGTTTAATTTTTTTTTTTTTCGTTTATTTTTTTATCATTTAAAATTTTTTTTTCCTGTTTTTATCATTTTTTGACCTCCATAGATTATAATTTAATCAAAAAAGCTTTCGATTTTTGTTTACTTCAAAGAAGACATTCTTTTCAATGCTGCCATATCTTGAATTCTTCTTAAATACGTTAGTTAAATAGGATCAGCGTTCTGCCGTTCGAGCCATTTCGATAGCTGTTTCCAAACATTCAAAGGCTTCGTTGTGGGACGGACCTGGGTCATTTTCATAGCATTCGTTTTCATTTTCTTAAATTTCACCCCCTTTCCCCAAGCCTTTTATTCTCTTATTACTGCTCCCAACAATGCACTATCCCGGGATTCGATTTTGAATGCTAAATCTGAAAGGAAAAAAATGAGGGAAATGCGGTGTTTGGATAACCAGAATTTTGGTTAAAAAAAAATAGAGAAATAGGCTGTTCGGACAATTGGAAGTTCGGATAAAAAAAATTTTGAGAGAAATAGACTGTTCGGATAATTGGAGTTCCGATAATCGGCGCTCTACTGTAATCGAGTTGTTTTTTGCAAACACAATAGATCTTTCAGAAAATAGTGTCAAAGTGGGTGTTTTGAACCGAATTTCCGCGCGGAAGAAGAATAATGACACAAGAAAGGGTGAAAAACGTCTTTGTCACGTGATCAAAATCGCTTATAGCTCAATAGGTAATTTATTTATCAAATAAATGGAAAACACAGTTCGATTCCAAATCGCTTCTATAGTCAGGCCTTCCAATTTTCCAATAATGGCGATTTAAAAATGTAAGCTTTTTTTTGCAAAAATTTTGGGGCCAGGCCTAATTTGACTGACCTTTGAATGGACCAGGCCACGCTGAGACAATGATTTTCATACGGGCTGGGTCAAAACTAGGACTGAAAATTTTGGGCCGTGAAGAATAGGAATGAAACCAGTCCCGGCTCTGTACAGAAAAAATAAGTTAGGCCCGGCCTGGCCCAAGCCTTCAGAGAAAACTATGGCCCGGCCAAAAAAGAGTGAAGACCAGGCCCGGCCCAAGTGCCGTGAATGAAAATCGGCCCACAGGCTCGTGCAGATCTCATCTACACCTTTCAAAAAGTATTGTGTATTGTCACTTTACACTTCTCTTTTGAAACTGCCAGGATTTTCTTTTTTTTTTTTTTAATGGCAGTAAAATAAGCAGAAACACTACCAGTTTTTTAGACTACTGAAAATATTGATCTAAAAAGACACAGAAATTTTACAAAAGTTGTCATCCACTAAAACATTTAAACAGCCATCAGACTTAATAAACAGGCTTTTCTTCCATGATTAAACTAAAAATTAATAATATCTACGATCCAATCTCTTTGAGTGATTTTGATTATAAGAGCCAACACCAATAAAGGAATTTTCTCTACCTTGACTGTAGTATTTTTTTTTTTTTCAGTGTAAACTAATTGGCTGAACATTTAAATATTTTTTTCTTGATCTAATCATTATTTCTCTATTATAAATAAAATCATCTGCAAGACAGTATCTCCATTATGGTTAACTTTTTTATATAATATCAGTATCTGAGGTTTTTAAAGAATTTTTAACATTCAAATACTTCTTATGATTTTTTATTTTATGTGTTGTTATTTTTAAGCAAAAGTCAAATGTCTTGCATTACTTGGGGAACAAATAAAATGAGAATGTGAAAATTAGCCTAGACTTAGATGTTACTTATATTTTACTGCATTTGATAATGGTAATTTATTTTGTAATTCAAAATACTAAAATAACTTTATTTTATATTTCTTCATTTTCGCTTTAGTACGTTTCACTTCAGATGCCTGAAGGAATATCTTTTTCCTTTTTAAGTTTAAAAAAAAATAAAGGGGATAGTTTTATTTTAAAATAAATGTGGTTCATTAATTTGTTTTTCAGTACCTGCACTTACAGAGTTGTGTTTTACAATATTTTGGAACATAGTAAAAAAAGAAAAAAGTGCATCTCAAATATAGAATTTACTGTGTTCATTTATGAAAATATGTAATTTAGTTTAGTTAATTTTAATTGTAAAAGGCAAATCTCCTTGCTACTTTGCAGTAGGGTGTCAACGATTTTAATCAACTGATTTAAAAAAAAAAAAAATTGATTAAAATCTCAAATTTTCTAAATGTTTAAAAAGACATAAAAAAGTATTAAAATCTAAGATGAACATAATTTGGAAAGTTTCAATAGGTATTTTGACTTATGAATACATAAAAAAAAAAGCTTTAAATTGTTTTTAAGCTTAATTCCGGACTGTTGTAAAACGTTTAAGTACAGTAAGTTTGTAAAAAAGCCTAGTTTTTATCTAACATAACATAAAGAGGATTTCATTTTAAAATGATATTTAAATCTAATATAACTTGCAATGTCATAATTTTCTTTTAGTAATCAAATTATTCATTCTTTTATATAAAATAAGCATAGCAAGTAAAAGAATAAAATAGCCAGAATTTTATTTTATCATTCTACTTTTGCAATAATAAATTTATAGCAAATACTGAAGCTAAAGAAGAAGGAAAGAATGACATCGGCTGAACCGCTATTGTAAAAGAATGTGTAAGAGAAAAAGAACCTGTTGGTATAAAATGTTAAGCACAAAAAGAGCTTTTTCAGTAAAGTTTCAGTTATGTTTTTTTTAATTTTTGAACTCAAATACACCAAATAAAAAATGTTAGGGGTTAAAAAGGTGGCAAAACTATCTGAAACACTGAATGCTGAGAATCCCCACTGAGTGCTAATAATGCTGCTGTTTAATGGTTTGAGGATTTCAGATATAACTGGTTATTCCTTATATTTACTCTGTATGTGTATATGAATGGGTTAAAACATTTTCATATTTTTGGGGGGTTAGCATATGCATATATGTGTGCAAGTTTAGATTTAGGCGATTAACAGTTCAAATGAGAAATGAGTTGCAAATAATATTTGTTAGTTTTGTTATTTGTGCTACTAATTAATGAAATCACTTATTTGCAGTTTTTATTAATTCTGTAATTACTTATATCCCGTTTACACTGGGATTAACTGTCTTAAACCACCAAACTCTCTTAATTTTGAGGTGGTACCCTCTCAGAATTGGAAATCTGTTCATATCGAAAAACTCTCCTAAGATAACTCTGTGAACTTCACTGTGATGTTTGCGCATGCGCTTAAGATAAAACCGCCCGCAATACCCAACCAATTAATGCGAAGCTTTTCATCCAGCGAGAGTGAATGATTGTGACTGTCTCTAGCCCGAAGAAAGTTGAAACTCTCTGAGAGAGTTCGGCGGTTTAAGATATTTCCGATATACCAGTGTGAACAGGGTATTACTGCTTCGTGTAGGTAATTTTTTAAGGGTGCCACAACCTGCCCCTTTTGAAATTGACAAAATGTACCCTGCCTTTTTAAAAAATGATGAAATTTACCAGTAGTTGTAGTCAGATTTCTTGTAAAAAACTTCCCCATTCCACTGTATTTCTAAATCCATGTGCCCAAGACCTTGAAAAAATGATAGAACTTTATTTCTTTAGAAAAAATTTAAATTTAATTGTATTTTTCAATTTGTAATTCAAAATTTATTAAAATTAATGACACTTTATTTATTATACTAAGAAACTACATACTTTTTTTTCCTTATATGATTACTAAACACATTACTAATATATACAATAAAGTGCCCTTTTTTGGAACTAGCATTCTAACCCTTTTTCTTTCTAGAATGAATACTAAATTATTAATTATCATATTAGTAATTAAAACTTAAAAATGTATATTATGTTCCTAATTACAGAGTTAATTTTTTGTTTAATAATCCTTAATTTTAAGTAGTGTTTAACAATTTAATAGTAAATACAGTTAATAATAATTTTAATAAATATAAATATCACTAGTTAGCATTTAATATACTTTTACATAATTATTACAAAATGTTAATGCTATATAACATTATTGTATGCTACTAACTAATGAAACTACTAATTTGCAGTTTTTATAATTTATGTAATTACTAACTAATAATTATAATTTTATTAATTAAAGTGTAAAATCATAGAATATGTTAGCAATTAGAGGTTTAAGTGTTTTGGAAACCTAAAACTCTTGGTAGCTATTCAGTATTTGAGCGCTGGGAAAAAAAATCATAAAAATCTGATTTAAATAAAAAAAAAAAAAATCATTTTTTTTACCCTCTATTTTATGCTGGGACAAAAAATCATAAAATCGATTTTTTTACCCCCTACTTTGCAGCTAAATATCTGCTTGTTTAGCAAATATTCAGTCAAGAACTATGGAAAGAATGTTAAATTAAGTTACTATTTTTTACTTCAGGAAGTTTTACCACCTAATTTGAGTAGATCTTAGGCAACGAATAAGTTACCAAATTATTGCAGGATATCAAGAGTCCATTAGAGAAAAATGAAATATTTATAGATGTTAAGGCTGTCTTTGTCTATGTGAGAAGATACACGATAAGTTCATTCATTTAAGAATTAGTGAAGAAATTTTAAATTAGAATCCATAGTACACTAGGCAGAAATTCTGCACATTATAAAGATTATATATCAACTTATGGAGGTATTCAATAAGGCTAGTATTGCAGGCTCCTTTCCAATGCCTACATCAATTAATATCCACAGTAACTAAGTTGGATGACTCAATCCAAAGAAGTCTTTCCAAAAAAGAGAAACCACTGAATGATTTTTTTAATATATATAACTTTGATTACTTTCAGGAAAAAAAAAAAAAGTTAAAAGGTATTCAAAACCCACTTATATTTATATATTTTTTTTATCATGGTAGAATGTTATGGGTTCCAATAGCTAGTTTTGTAATTATGTGATGATTGACTGATTACTTCGAATTGAGAATGAGATGAGACTTGCAGGGGTCACACTCACTAAAGATAATTTGCAGCAGTTTTTGGAGCAGCAAAATCAGTTTTTGTAGCAGCAGAAAACGAATTTTGTAGCAGCAAAACACAAATTTTGGAGCAGGTAAAAAAACAGTTTTTGTACCTGCACTCACTCGGACAAAAAATGTTTTTGCAAGCTAAAATAAGCAACACAAGGAAAACATTTACTTTTATAGCAGAAAACAAATTTGCCTTAAGATAAATAAAAAACTAGAAAAAGTGTAAAGGGATAAAACATAAAATCAGATTAAAGGATAAAAAAAAATCACCATTGCCATTTTATTCAATGCTGTTTTATTATATTGAATTTGACGCATTCTATCAGTTGTTAACACTCAAAAATCTGCATTCATATTAACTCGCACCAATTTTGCTTAACTTTCTACAACAGAACGTTTGACCATTTCATACGAAACACATAGAGAATGAAAATGTGAGTGAATCCAGGGGTGATTCGGAGTTTTTAAAAAAATTCTGAAATTCATAGCAAGAGACTGCTGCATTTTTTTCGCCATCCTTTGATAAAATTAAAGTTTTTTCCGCGATCCTTTCACGAAATTCCGTGTTTTTTTTTTTGCAATCTTTTGACAAATTTCACATTTTTTTCGTGGCCCTTTGATGAAATTCGTGTTTTTTCCGCGATCTTTTGACGAAATTTTTTCGCCGACAATTTGATAAAATTCACGATGTTTTTTCATGATAATGGCACTAAGAAATCAAATTTGGGAGCAGAAAGGAGAAACGAAATGGCTGTTTCGGAGCAGACACAGTCAAATTAACCCATTTGTAGCAGATAGTTTCGTTTGGAGCAGTTTGGTGCAATTGGAGCAGGTGTGTGACCCCTGGACTTAGCACTGACTGTACAATAGATTTCCGATTATCCGAGACTCGTTGCGCTAAGATTATGATAACATGGTCAGCATAATTGATGCAAATAAATGACAAACATTAAAAACGTAATGTGTTGTTTTTAAAAGTACATGTCATTTACAGGACCATATCAATTATGTGTCACATTGTTAGTTCAATGGGTGTTGGATAATCAGGAGTCTACAACAATATATAAAACATTTGGAACAATAGAAAGTCGATTAAAACCGCCTGTTTCAATAAGATTAAATTTATCAGTGAAAAAATAAAGTGTGTTCAAATACTCTTGAGAACAAATAAAATTCAAGCACTTTTCAAGAAATGATTATATCACAGATGAACCACATTAGATGAAAAAAATAAAACTGAGGAGAAAAATAATATCGAACTAAAACACAGCTATCTAAAAAAAAAAAAAAAAAAAAAAAAAAAAAAAAAAGAGCATACTATTTGAAACTACAAGCATAATCTGATAGGCAATAAAGGCACAAAAGTGACGTGATGTAAGCATCTCTCTCTCTTCTACTTCGGAAAAGAATTGATGCAAAATCTCATTGCTGGTTATTTGAAAGGTGTTAAACATGGTTGCTTGGAGGAGAAAATGTAATCTTTGGCAGCTTCCTATTCTATCATTTGTGAGAGAGAAAAAGAATATATGAATGAGGTCTTTTTTTTTTTTTTTTTTTTTTTTTTTTTTTAAAGTAAAAATTATTTTTTTTATTTTGCTTGTTAGAGATTTTGAATTCAAAGACTTATTACATTTTTGACATGAACCTTTTTTCAAGCATTTTTAATATTTTTCCCAAAACGTGTGAACCATGTCATATGTATATAGAGTGTCCCTTCTTATTGACCAATAGCTATTTTCTAAACCATAAATGAAAAAAAAAACATTTTAGTACCAGAAAATGCTGAAAATTTCATAAAATACAAATTATCATAGCTCAATAAGTTTTGGTCCTACAAAAATGAAATTTTTAGTGTTTTATTTGTTAGAGTATAAAGAAAATTTTTCTAAATATAACTTCTAAGACCAAAGAATTGTATAAAAATTTAAATTTTGTAACTTATAGAAAATAGGTTTTCACTTAAAGATTTTCAAAAAATGATGAACAACTTTTGAAACATTTTTGTAGTTGGAATTGTACCTTTAAAACAAACAGTTTACAAATTAGCTGTTGGTTAATGATAAGGTGGGCTACTTTGTATAATAGAGAAAGTGAATTGAAGTCATAGTTTTATCGACTGATAGAATAGCAGAAAGGGGAAGAAATTCTTCTCTTTCATTGTATACAGGGTGGTTCAGAACTACATGTCAAAAATGTAAAGGCAGATAAAGGTGACCTAAATAAGCAGATTTTACGTAGGAATGTGGGTGCAGAAAGGCAGTGTTGAGGAAATAGATTGCGTTATTACAAAAACAGGATCAAAATTTATTTTTAACGTTTAATTTGTTAATTGAATGTATTATTACTTATTAGTTAAAAACACTGGTAATTTTTCCATTTCTACCAAATTTCTATAGCTTTTGACATGTTGATAAAATTACTATTGCTGGTTTAATCAGAAAGGCACCATTGATGACTATTTTTCTTCAAAGTTCCTCTCATAAAATGTTGAGCCATTCAAAATAAAGTACATCTATCAAACAAGTGTTATGAAGTCAGCTGCCATAAAAAATTTTTATTTTCAAAGTTACGCCTGAAATTTTGAATACTTTTTAGTATATGACCCTAAAGCAGAATATGCTGAAAAATGCAATGAACGTTGCAGAACAGCGGGCTTCTCTGCAGAAACGAGCCGTTAATTCCAAATTGGCTCAGCCGAACTCAGCAATCTGATTGTTCATTTATATTAATATTTTGGATTACTTTACTGTGGTTTTGATCAAATTTAACAAAATAAATCAATTTAAGTCATTATAATTGCATTCTTTTTTAGATTACATTAGTTCATAAGAAAATAAATATAATTTTCTACTATATAAATATCAGTTTTAGCCAATCAGACTGCTGAGCCAATTTGGAAATTAACGGCTCGTCTGCAGAACATTTCAAGTAAAATGTTTTATATAGGGTGAACTTCCAGTAATTGACCACATGCCAGTAATTGACCAAAAACACATTTATGTGTTAAAAACAAGAATCAATGTGCTGATAAAGTATTTTTGAATGCTGAATAAAAATATCTAACATACAATGAATTGCATAGTAAAAAATTACTTTTGCTATCTATATTCTGATTGAATGTAAAAAATTAAAGAAAATGCACCTTCTAACAATATCAAAAATGAATACATTCTGTAATAGTAGTGTTATTTTATTAATCTTGCAGCATAAAGTTTAATTTAGTTCCATTGGTTCATCAAATGAGGTGTGTAGTTCATTTTTGTTTGTTTTAAGTTAATCATTATGCATTTAATATTAAATTCATAAATTAAATGATGTTAAGAGGGGTGGTCAACTACTAGATGTGTGAATGTTGAAAGCATTCAGTAATTGACCAAAGTGGTCAACTACTGACTTTTTGCTTGTTTGCATCCATTTCTTTTGATACTTAAAAAAATACATAGATTTCTATTGTGAGAGCAATATTCACCAATTTTTTATTAAAAAAATGAGTTCTTTCAGTAGTTGACCAGGGTGGTTAATAACTAAATATGCTTGGTCAATTACCGATCAAGCAAGCACACATTTGTTATGTTAAGAGGCTCATAACACATTTATATAATAATAATGCAAGAAAAGTGTAATTAAAATGTAAAGATAACAAAATTAGTATAGTGAGGCTCTAAATATCATTAGGGTTTGTCACACAAATCTTATAAAAAAAGTTTTACCACCATCAGCTCCAAACATAGTTTGTGATAGATTTCTATTACAATTGTTGTGTATGCTGTTAAAATTGCTATATAAAATGTTTTTTATGCTAATTTTATCCATGACAAAGTTCAACCCTAATTAACTGCAGTTGTATAATAATAAAACATAATAACAATACAGAATTTACATTAACATTACAGTAAGTTTTGAGGGACAAAAGTAGAGTGTTGATTGCCAAGTGCTTCAGAAATATATGCATAACTGTAGCACAAATAGGACTACAACTAAAAAAAAAAATCTTTTCACTAAACGAAAATGGCATTTAGAATATTTAAACATAATTTAAAATTAATTATAAATAACATGACAGATTTTGTCATCCCAAAAAAATATAAAGCAATAGGAAACATCTTAAATATATTTTATGCATATATCAATTTTATAAATAGATTAATGATTATGTATCTCGGGCCACAAGTAAAAGATTACTGGGCCATATGTGGCCTGCAGGTTGAGCATGGCTGCTTTAAAGCATGACTAAATTATTGGGAAAGTAAAGAAGAGAAACAGAGGAAAGAAGACAGGAAATAAGGCAAGTTAAAAATTTAAAGAAAACAAACAAAAAAAAAAGGTGAAAAAGCAGCAATAATGACTTCTACGTATAAGCAAAGTCTGATAAATGATTGGGTGTGAAAGGCAAGTGAAAAAATCTGGATGGAAGAAGATATGATAGGAATTAAAGAAATCTGGTATGAGCCCTATCATACTAAAATGTGCGTCTACGAGACACAGGTAACAATTTGCATTGGATGACAGAGTGACAAAGAAGTTGACTTCATGTGTGTCAGTTGTTTTGGTGAAACAGATGAGGATTAAGTTTAATTTTTGTGTTAACTTTAATAATTAATGGATTTTTTTTTATAAATAAATTTCGAAGTAGTAACTATTCTTTTCTTGTCTATATTTACATATAAATATCATGTTTTACCACTAATTTCAATCTTACAAAACATTTTGGAAATTCACTAATATGTTTTCTGTTCGGAAACGGTTTTAATTTTTTTTACAAATCTCTTGACTAGTTTTTTAAAAGCAGATCATGATGTGCTCTATATAGAATGTACATCTATGTTTTCCATACAGAGTGACTGACTAGCCAAGTTCAGTGGTGAATTTCCTTTACTTTTCTAGGTTTTCCATGCCAATAAAAACAATTGGTACTTTTCGGTTAGCCAGGCGGCAACAATTTTTCAGGTGTCGAGATTGTGTGATGTTACATACTAAAAACCTTAATAATTGCTAAGGAGAGTAAAAGAGGATAAGCCAAAAAAAAAATCTAAGAGGTTCGAACAGTCCTTATAAAGGGCACAGCTACATATTTTGCTACTACTGCAATTTAAAAATCCTTGGCTTTATGATTGAAATTCATTTTCTAAAAAATTTCTCAGAAATTTCAAATTCATCAGTTTTTTTTTTTTTTTTTTTTTTTTTTTTTTTTTTTTTTTTTTTAGAAATTTGAAATTTTCCCGATTTTTTTTTTTTTTTTTTTTTCTGGCTGTCCAGGAGGCTAGACATCCAGTTTCTGTAGAATAAAACTTGGCAAATTTCCTCATTTTTTCATATGATTAATTTTAAAAAGGTTTATCAGTTCAACTTCAGAGTGGTCAATTACTGACACAGTGATGGTCATTTTCTAACATTAAGTGGTCAATTACTGGCAAAATCTCGACAACTATTATATTTAATAAAATAAATTTGCAAAAAAGTAGACAAAAAATGTTTATTTATTATTGATCCTTATAAGTGATTGTTGCTTTAAAAAAAAAGTTTCAAGAAATATCTCCTTAAATTTAGCACAGAACAAAAAAATGTGAAGAAACTTTCACTAAATGGTCAATTACTGGGTAGTTCACCCTATATATATTTTTTAATTTTTAAGGGGGAGAAATCGGACTAAATGCAACCCGAAGCCAGTGTAAAAAGAGAATGGAGTGGTAAATACCATAGTAGATACATTTCAATCCTTTCAAGTTGCGAGATGACCCTCATCTTTTCCCTACTTCTCCTGTATGCAGAATGAATAGAAATTCCATTTCTGTTAAGAGCTTTTTTTTGTGTGTGTGCATGTGCAAAGAAGGACGTTAAGAACGTTTTTTCTTTCTGTCTTTCATTCTATTCTTTGCAGTGTTTTGATAGTTCAGTTGCAATCTTCCTAATTTTTTAACAATTCCCATGTGTTCTTCCCCCCTGTAAAGGAAGAGGAGTTTTACACTTTATGAATATATTTCTTGACTGAGTTTTTAAAAATGTTAAAGAGTGGAACATATTTCCGAATTAAGTCCATGTTAAAATTTTCAGCGAAAGCACTAGAATCAGAGATATTTTTTCCTTCTAATTTATATTTTGTTTATTCCCATATCTGAAGCTATATGCGAGTCATGGGCATTGACTATAGACAAAACATTTTCTAGAAGATCAAATAGAGCTGATATAGAGGAAACACTACTGGTACTACAGATAAGCATATATTTATTTACTCTAATGGACTTCCACCTTGACATAAATCTGTTAGAAAACTTCAAAAAGTTGGCCTTATATCCCTTTAAGACCTGACCTACACAATTATGTAGGTGATCCTAAGGGAAAAGAAAAAACTATTTAATCTTTTTTGCACGATTTTAAGCCGAACCTGCACCACAAAATTGTGTGGATCTTCCCTTGACGTAACCTGGCATCGGAATTTTTTTTTTTTTTTCAATCAAATATGATCGTATTAATTAAGGTTAAAAACAAAGACTTAATTTCTACAAAAACTCTCCAGGTCTTAAAGGGACATCTATGCATGGACCAAATTTCCAAACACATTTCCTCCATAAAAGTAATACTTCAAAATATGTCACTACTAAAGTTATTGACAAAACTGCAAATTCTTTGTCAATGCTATGGTTTTAAAAATAAATCATACCCTAAAATAATGTTTCTGTTGTATTATCGTTTGCATTTCTATAAAAGATTAAATTACATTCCTACATATTAGAGATGAGAAATATAATTAATTTTGGTTAACAAGTTCCATCGTTTCACTCTTGCACAGGTAACAGGTTACAACAACCTGTTATTTTTGTAACATATAACTAATCACTGCATATGATGTCGATGGATGTTTTAATAAGAAAACATTTAAACAAAATTCTTGAAATAATTTTGAGACATAAGTATAGATGCTGTTTTCCATTGAAATGAATCCACACCATTAAATTAGTTTGTGGTTAAAAACTTAATTTTTGCAAGACAAAAATTTACCTAGTTATGACACTATGAATTTCGTGCATTTTCAGTACTTCCTGGCACAAAAAACACATTTTTCCATTTACTATGACTAAAACGTTGAAAATTCATAAAATTCAAAGTATCATAACTAAGTAAGTTTTGGTCATATAAGGATCAATTTTTACTGCTTTACTTATTAAAACATGGAGGAACATTTTCTAAATAAAACACCCAGGCATAGTATAAAATTTGGAATTTCTTAACTATTTAAAAATTAATTATTTTAACATAAATCGATTTTTATATGATACAAAACAAAATTTAAACGATTTTTATAATTAGAACTACACCTCTAAAACTAACGGTTATTAGATATTAGTAAACGATAAGAAATACCCTGTATAAAAATAAACACAATTTTAAAAGCCCAATTTGATAAAAGAAATAATAATTTTATTCCCGACTTCATTGCAGCCATATCCTTCAACACATATTTAAAGCAAGTCCCACAAGAACACGAAAATATTTATACACTTTTAATCAAATTCAAATCATCCAAACAATCTCTTACATACAAATATGTTTTTTAAATTAATTACAAATGTATTAAAATTAAGTGTTTTCACAAATTTTACGATACTTTTTTTTTTTTTTTTTTTTTTTTTTCAGTAAAATAAAATCGCAGAAATAAAAGCTTCCAGCTCTCATTTTTTAAATGCAATAATGACAAAGTAAAAAAAAAGAAATTAATAATAATAAAATAAAAACATCCCCCCCCCCCACCGGAAAAAAAATCTAGCATCAGAAACCCCCTCCCTCCAATTTAAACATTTAATTTCAAAGAAACCGCCATCTGCCAAACCAACGCTGCCTGAAGAATCGAAATTAAAAAACACCTTTATACTTCACAACCATCCTCTACTCATATGTGACTCAAACATCTATTTTCTTTTCCATTCCAAAATATTATACTGACTCAAATCATTCCACACTACTGTATTTATCCACATAACAAATTGCAGTTCTTTTAAGTTTTATCCACGGTCGTGGTTTTATCATTCTGAAGAGTTAAAACGATCTTTGCTTCGGACCGATTACTTGCAATAAAATAACTGTCAAATTATAAACAATTGAAAGAAATTTTAACAGATAATGAAAAATCAAATACGTGTTGATTTTCCAGCCAATGAAGGGCAAGATTTTTCTAAGGAATTGGAGTGTGATTGATTTATTGTGAAATCGCTTCTCTGCTATTAAGCTTTATTCATTTTTCTTCAGTTGCTTGTTTAGCTGCTGAATAGGGTGGAGCGAAAAAAAATAATTTTTTAAAATCAAAAACGGGTAGGTGCCAAAAGTTGCCTTTATACTAGTACATCATCTGCGTGCAATATTACCACTGAAAAAAAATGGCTTGAGTCTGCGCTTTTGGTCGAAAAGTCGAAAATTTGGGTAAAATTTGACATTTTTTCAGAAAATTAAAAAAAAATTCTATAGAGATGATTATTATTTAAAAGTGTTATTTAAACCTTCATTATCAATGACTTAACATATTTAAACGATAAAACGATATCTTCGTTCTGTATAACTGGAACAAAACTGACAACTTTTGGGGAAAAAAAAGCATTGCCACTCTGTTGTGTCATACAACTAATTGTTATTTAGAATACAGCTCTTACGTAGTTACTTTCAAATCTACCCAGGAGGTACCACGTGGAATTGGCTGCATTTCATCACACAACAGTGCATAGCCCGACCACCCTTCCATCTGAGCGCAATGTTTTATTTATATATTGAATTGTGATTTTTTATCAAAAATTGGCATAAGTTTTCTATGTATCAACCTAGTCCATTTCTTATTTATATCCACAGACGTTGGGTGATGCTGCTGTGACACTCCTTGACATATATCTTCACGCATTCTACTGCTTGTGTATGATAAGGTAAATAGAGTAATGCAGTGGAATTAATGGAATCTATTCAGCCCTCTAGTATCTTCACCAAAATTGCATTCAGTTACTGTATAGTATTTGGGAGGTCTGTTCCTACAACATTTTACAACATTTAAGTATTTCATCTTTGAGTATGCCATCCTTTACTCTAACTCTTGCATTTTTTATGTGTTGATAAACTTGTTCTTTAATGTGATGGCAATCGTCATCAAAATTGCAATAAGAATTTGCTCTTGATGTGAAAAATTTACTCTCGATGCTCGAAATAATTTTTTTTAGTATTTGTTTTTTGCCGTTTTCTGTGATGTTTAGTAGCCAAGTAGTTTCCCATAAGTTTTTAGATCAATTTTTTGGATGTGGATTATATTTGATGTAAACCATCCTGCGGCATAAACTTGGATTACATACATTGTGAGTGAACCAGACTCTGATGGTCAACCAGTGCTTATATAAAAGCGAATAATTTTATGCGCCTTTGTGAGCCATCTGGCGTAGGAGAAGTTTCTTGGGTTCCTATTCGCTAGTTCTTCTGAGCCATATCTTGATGAAATAACTTTGCAAATGTCTAGCAGGTACTTCTGGTATGTGCTGAGTACCCTTTTCTTGATTTTAGGAAATAATGTTTGAAAATTACTCTCTATGGCTTCAAAAATGGAAATAAAAAGGGAATGGCACGTGGACAAAGATTTTCCTATTGGTCCAGTGAATCCCAGTGTGTTAGAATCTAATTTTTGCCAACGATCATGTCTAATAAATGATGCAGAGAAATTTCACTGGACTTGGAGGTGGCATATGATCAATTGTAATGGTTCATTCTAAGCATGTCCCTCGAAGAATGGATAACAACGACTAACAGAATTATCCGCCTTCAAATGAGCACTCACTGCCCATCAGAGTCTCTACGTTCCCTCAAAATGTACTATGATATCCAAGTTTGGCCCCAGGATAGTTTACAATCAAATATAATCCACAGCTAAAGAAGGGATCTAAAAACTCATGGGAAATTACTCTGCTACTAAACAACTCACAAAGCGGAATAAAATGACTACTAAATAATGGTTATTTAGGGCAATGGTTGATTTGCATACGCAAAGGAAATTAATTCAATGCTGTCTGACGATTTCCATGACATTAAACAGCTACCTGCTCAGCATGTAATAGTTGAAAGATGAGAGTAAATGATGGCATACGCAAATCTGAAATATCGACCATCAACTTTGAAGCGGATAATTATATAAATCTAATTCGTTGGAAAAGTGTTGTGGTAACACAACCTCTAATCAGCTTGCATTTATCAGGTGCAATCTTGGTGAAGATAATAGATGACAAAATAGGTTACATTAATATCATCCGCACTGCATTACACTGTTTGTCGTCTCTTACACAAAGGGTAGAAAAATACGTAAAGGAGATCACAGCAGCAGCATCCAAAGTCTATGGATCCAAAGAACAGATGTACTACGTTGATACATAGAAAATCACTCTTTGATAAAAAATCACAATTCAATGTATAAATAAAACATTGAGTTCAGATGGTAGGGTGGTCAAGCTATGCACTGTAGTGGCATGAAATGCAGTCACCTCCACGTGGTACCTCCTGGGTAGTTTTGAAAGCAACTAGGTAAGAGTTATACTCTAAACAAAAATTATTTGTGTGACAACAGAGCGGCACCGCCTTTTTTTTCACCAAAAGTTGTCAGTTTTGTTCCAGTTATACAGAACAAAGATATCGTTTTATCGTTTAAATATGTTAAGTGATTAATAATAAAGGTTTAAATAACACTTTTAAATAATAACCATCGCTGTAGAAATTTTTTTAATTTTTTGAAAAAAATGTCAAATTTTACCCAAAATTTCGACTTTTGGATCAAAAGCGCAGACTCAAGCCATTTTTTTTCAGCGGTAATATTGCACGCAGATGATGTACTAGTATAAAGGCAACTTTTGGCACTTACCCGTTTTTGATTGTAAAAAATTAATTTTTTTCGCTCCACCCTACTGCTGAAGTTTTGAAAGGACATGAAAAGCAGATTTTTAATTTCTTCTCGCTTTGGCAAGTTGTAACAAGCATTTGAAGTATATGAGCATTTGAAGTATGACTTTTTTTAAGCTCTTTTTTATTAATATAGAAAACAAATTTCAGAAATTTTATTTTTATTATAATTTTAATGTGTACTTCTAACAAACAATTGTTTCACCTATTTTTTTAATACTTTGCTGGTATTGTGTTCTAAATTTAACAGGTGCTTTTCGTTAATCTGTTACTAAATAGTGAACTATACAACAATACCATTGTTATTTATCCTAATATGTTAAATAATGCCCATCTCTACTACATATATAAGAACTCCTTTTACTCTCTGTGCTTTTCATTTCTGCATAACATTTTTGGTCAGCTGAAGGTTCGTTGCAAAACATTCTCTTTGAACAAGTAGCTTAATATGAAACTAGCGGCAGTCATCTCCAGATTGTAAAGCTCTTAAACAGATATAGTCCAGTGAAATGGTAATGATAATTGCCGGTTTGATACATTAATTAGGGTAGAGCTAATTTTTTAATATGTTGCATGGGTAAGTATTATGACTAATTTCCACAGGTTTGCCAACAAAATTTTTTGCCGCCGGCGACGCCATTTTGCAAAAATGGCAAAAATTTCAGACATTTTTTAGTTTTTGCTAAATATCTGCCAAATCAAATATCTGATAAAAAAGTTATACTTTTTATTTCAAAGTAGACTAATTTGTTTACAATTTAAGACCAGACTTATTATTTTAACTGAAATAGTTTTGGGGTTACAACTTTTCAAAGTTAGGCAAAACTTTCCGAAAAAGAGAAATTTTGAAGCTTTTCACCATATTTATCCAATAGTATCTCCTAAAAAGCGAATCTTTTAATCCTCCACCCTTGAAACGTTATTTTAAGTTTGCCCTCATAACAACTGTAGGCAGTACGTATTTAAAAACCGTTAAAAAGAAAGAAAAAAAAGAAAAACCTTTAAAATAAATATTTTTTCCGCATCCTACCGATCAGGACGATTTGTGTGTGTGTGTGTCGGTGGTGGTGGTGGTGGTGGTGGGTGGGGGGGGGGAATACAACGACCTTCGACCTTTGTAGCATGAACCAATACAAGTTGTAGCATGCAAGAGGAAGGGGAAATTCTAACCAATAGCAGAGAGAGAGAGAGAGAGCTAAAAATAGCATGAATCCTCGCTCAAGCGTCAGTTATATCCAGTCGCATACCGGAGATCTTCCAGAGTAGAGACCATTTCTGATTTTTCTGTTCTTTAATACAATATGACTACTCCCGATGGGAATTTATGTTTTATATGTAACAATAGTTTAAGTGAAGGGAAAACTAGGATTGTGAAGCAAAAGGGTATACAAATTCTACTAAAAGCAAGTGTTAAACGTACGCTTCCAAATCACGAACGTTTATTGAATTATAGGAACGAGGTTACTGTGCATGATGGTTGCTATAGAAGTTATATTAACCCACGAATGATTGAAGCATATGTTCGTCGAGGTTCACAAGATACGCAAACGAAACCAAAACTTCGTTCAGGAAGGACAAGTTTCAACTTTAAAACCAAATGTTTTTTATGTGCAGAAGATATAACCAGCGAATTCTTGGAATCTATTAAGAAGACTAAATTATCTAAACGAAATAAAGTAATCTTAGTTGAGAAACTGGAAGTGAGAGACTCAATATTGAAAGCAGCTGAAAAACGAGGAGATGAGTGGGGGAAAGAAATAATTGACCGTCTGAAGAACGAGGAGGATTTAGTAGCGGTGGATGCACGATATCATCTTTTTTGCCAATGGAAGGTGTTCAAGTTACCCCCAACTAGCAACAAAAGAGGACGTATCCATAGCAATAATGTCGATGAAGCGATGGAACAGATTATTTTATATCTTGAGGAAAATTCATCCGAATGTCAATTTTCTATGGATGAACTGATTGCAAGCATTCAAGGTGATTACATCCCTGACGTAAGAACGATTAAAGCTCGTCTTTTTGAGAAGTATGGAGATGAGTTGCTAATTGCTGAGAATTTCCACAAAAAGACTATAGTTTGTTTCAGAAATGTAGGATATAAGGTTATATCAGAATCATGATATAAAAACCGTAAGTCAGACCCTGTCGAAGAAAAACTACGAATCATTGAGACTGCTGCTGATATTATCCGAGGGGACATTCGTTCACACAGGGCCCGCTTAACACTTAGGAATAGGTGAAGCCTGACGTCACACAGAGCCCCCCCTATTACTCTACAAATTACTTTTTATTTACTAAATCTCTTTTTCGTATGATTAAATAATTTGAAATTTTACCATCAAAGTTTAGAGTAAATAACATTTTTAATATTAAACTAAAACTACCTATGTAAAAGTATTTTATTATATGTTTAATTGTAAATAATCGATTTATTTTGTAAATGGCAAATATGGAACTATAGTTGAGAATATGTGAACTTCAAAATATTTTTTGTGATTTACAAATTGCCATATAGTATGGAAAAAAAAAGTTTCGCCAGGAAAACAAATGTGTTTTTTACAGTGACTGAGTTTCTTTTTTCTAAAAATTAGTTTTGAAAAGTAAAATTGGGGGCCTTTTGTATTTCAGTGGGTAAGCACAGGCTTCACGTGCCTATTCCGTAAACAGGCCGTGCATTCACAGATGTACAATGTCACTGAACACACGCCACCTGATAATTTTTTGACTGATGCGACTTCTGTGATCCCTCAATCACTTTTACACTTCTTTGAACAGGTGATTTTGAAACACAAGCGCGGCTCTTTGGATGGATGGAAAAGAAAGTGTATTGCGCTTTCACATGTAGTAATCTCAGCTGTGCGTCCTTGTTCCTTCATTTCATCACTTTTAAATGGAATTGGCGTTTATTTGTACAAGCGTTTTGGATCAAAACACCTTATTGACCTCTTGTCATCACTTGGGTTTTCATCGAGCTACACTGATGTATTTTTACTGGAATTGTCCGCAATAATGGAATCTAAAAAACCAATCATCGAGAAGGGATCATTCTGCCAATTTGTGTTCGACAATGCCGACTTTAATGTGAACACACTTGATGGTTTGGGGACTTTCCATGCCATGGGAGGAATAATGGTGGTTAATCCTTACGATTCAGTAAAACCTCAAAACAATGTTACCCGTGTTATGCGGTGCTCTACAGCAGAATTAATTAAAAACACTGGTGGTAACATTGAACTGCTGACGTTTAAGAAAACAACTGACAATACAGGCTTGAAAAATGTTCCCATTGTTAATCTGAATGAGATTCAGCCTTTAAATGATGATATATTCCCTACAGGTACGGATATTCTATGGCTGTATGGCAAGAATTTAAGCAGTGTGGAAGTTCCAGGGTGGAACGGATTTATGGAAAATGCAACCCGAGACGAGTTATATCAACGTTCCAAGATTATATGTCTTCCTTTCATCAATAATCCTCCGACGCAATATGACACGATTTATTCAGCTCTTCAATTCGCGGTCGACAAATGTAGAGGAAGTGATCAAAAGACGTGTTTTGTCACCTTCGACCAGCCTCTGTATGTTAAAGCACAGGACATAGTAAGAAAGTGTAATGACCCGGCTTTGAAAAATGTGGTCCTGCGCCTGGGAGGATTTCATCTCCTCATGTCCTACATGGGAACTCTTGGAACCATCATGGCTGGAAGTGGGCTTAAGGAGCTTCTCAGTACGGTGTATGCTGAAAACAGCATTGAAAAGATGAACGGCTACGCTTATTCGAGGGCAGTGCGTGCACATAATTTAGTTCATCTTGTTTTTTGAAAACTTATTTGGGAGACAGTTCAACTGACAGATGAAGAAAAAAATATGATGGAAAACGTGCTTATTGATTTAGAGACATGTGTTGTTCTAACTATTGAGGAAAACGAGTAATTTGAAATTATCAACAGAAAATTCAGAGGGGCTATGCACAACCTTGAAAGTCATGGGCAGTATGCTAAGCTATGGATGCAATATTTTCTCATGGTCACTTTAGTAAAGCAGTTTATAGAAGGAGAAAGAAGGGGAAACTGGCATTTCCATCTTGCCTGTGTCCAAAAAATGTTGCCCTACTTTCATGAAGCAGGACATTTTTTCTACGCAAAATGCGCTCATCTATATCTGCAAGATATGTTAGCCTTAGAAACCAGAATGAATCCAGTTGAATACGATGCCTTTACGACTCGTGGATGCTTCACCGTCAGGCGAACAGAAAAGTTCTGGTCTGGTATATGGACCGACCAGACCATAGAACAGACCCTGATGAGAATGATGAAAACATCTGGAGGGCTGACAACAGGTCGAGGGATTACAGAGGCTGTGCTTACTCGCTGGACACTGGAGATGGTGTACCTCCAAAGTATTTGTTCTGAAATTGAGAAATACTGTGGTATCACGTCAGCTAGCTCTGAACAACACATAGACATGAGGCCCACTCATGTTGACCGAGATAGAGAAGATGCTGCAAAACTCTATAGGTGGTTTTCTCAACACTATCCATTCCCTCAAAATGATGCATTAATGTCCATTTATTCAGGAACCATTGGGGGTGAGGAAGTTAACTGCCACCTGTCTGAACAAATTGGAAAAGATGGATTAGCAAGAATTGTCGGCAATAATTTTCAAGATGTTAAATTGCAACGCAAGAAGAAGGTAGTTACCCTCGCAAGCACTAGTAACACCGTAAAAATTGGAAACGATAAACTAATTATAGATCCCCTTATAATATTTCACAGGCTGTGTATTTCCAAACTATCTGATGAAGATTTGAAAACATTCTTTAAGTACGAGTTATCTCCTTACCCCATGTCATTGTTTTCAGATGCAGGTATGCGTAAGGGGACCAAATCATCATTTTACGATTCGTTTATTCCACTTAAGAAAGAAGACATCCCAGATGGAAGTAAATATGTTGTTGTCGATGGCGGTCATATTTTACATAAAGTAGTGTGGTGTAGACATACTTCATTCACGGCCATAGCAGACAGCTATATAAAATATTTGCAAACCCATTACGGTATGAACGTTTCTGTAATCTTTGATGGTTACCCTTTAAGCGCTAATCAAAAATTCACCAAAAACTGTGAACGACTTCGTAGGGCTACCCATTCAGCTCCGGACATTATGTTCGACGGAATAACTGTGTTTCAAAGTACACAAGAAACTTTTCTTGCCAATGATAATAACAAGAGGCACTTCATTGATTTTTTGAAAGATGCTTTAGAAAAAGCTTCAATACAAGTGCAACAGGCAGTTGAAGACGCTGATGTATTAATTGCCAACACTGCGATCTCAAAGGCCTCTCAGTATGATAATGTCTTCGTAGTCGGGGAGGACATTGATCTTCTTGTACTGCTCACTGCATTACCATCGCATCACAAAAATAATATATTCTTTCAAAAGTGTGGAAGTGGTAAAGCTCCTGATGTATTTTACTCAGATAATTCTTTTCGCTACAGCTTTTCCAACATTCTGCTGTTCCTCCACGCTTTCAGTGGGTGTGATACCACCTCAGCACTTTTTGGTCACGGGAAAAACCAGTTTTGTTCACTGGTTGTAAAGTATACCGAACTTGAAGAGGAGACAACAGCTTTCTTGAACCCTGATGCAACGTTAGAAGAATTGGAAAAAGTGGGAGAACATTTCCTGGTTCGATTGTATGGAGGTGACTTTGCAACACAAAACATCGATGAGCTTCGATACTACATTTTCATAAACTCTGCAGCCAAGATGAAATTCAACCTAACAAGGTTACCCCCAACAAGAGATGCTGCATACGATGCGCACATACCACCAGATTCAAGCATGGTTAGGTAAGAATAATGATCCAATGATGTGGGGTTGGGTGAACACTTCACTGGGACTCTTTCCCATAAAAGCCAAGAATGACGCAGCTCCAGATTCGATCCTTCAGACCATCTTCTGCGCTTGCAAAAAAGGATGTTTAAAAGCATGTGGGTGTCGAAAAGCAGGACTGAACTGCACAAACATTTGCAAACATTGCAATGGCCAGTCTTGCGAAAATACACCGGAGCTTTTCCTAGCCTCTGACGAGGAGGAAGAAGACGATATTGAACCCATCGATACACTGCGAGAAAACGAGAACGAAGATGCTAAAAATATTTCGGTCGACATTATAAACATTGGCACAGCAGTGGAAAATGACGATGAAAATCCCCCTATCGACTGCCCAGGGCCTTCTAAGCGCCAAAAATTGTAAGTAACTTGAACATTATAAACTTTATGTAAAGATTTTTATAAATTATACAATTGTGTTTAAATGCGTAAATAAATTCATTAAGTTACACTTAAATGGTTTTTAATGCTGCTATTGACCCTCACTTAAATAAATATGAAAAAAAGAATCAATATTAGAGGGATGTATTTGGCGAAAATGATATTTTCCAAACTTTGTATCTCGTGATACTTTTAACACAGGGAAACCAATCGGTTGTCAAATTGTAGCAAATTAACTCTTGTGTGAAAGTTATTACGTAGTTTTCTATCATAGGACTCGTAATTTTAAAGTTATGAGTAAAAATTGGCGGGAAATTCCCGAATTTTGTTTTTTTGGGAAATTTTGCCTAAATTTGAAGAGCTATAACTCGTCAACTATTACAGGTATAAAAATCGATCTGTACTCAAACTGTAGCAAATTTAGTTCACTTTGAAAAAAGTGCAACAACATTTTTGTTAGATAGGAAGTTAAACAGATATTTGGTAAAAACTAAAAAAAGTCCGATAAATTAGAGGTTTTTCCAAGATGGCGGCGCCGACGGCAAAAAATTTTGTTGGCAAACTTGTGGAAATTAGTCAGAATACCAGTCCATACATCATATTCAAAAATTAGCTCTACCCTAATTAATGTAATCATTTTCTACCATTTGACTGGACTAATATGATAAATGCCTAAATCTAGGAAATGATTATGTGTAAGTTTCATGTATGTAAGGAAATAATTTTTTTGAAGAAATGTTTGCTTTTAAAGGTTTTACAGCCAATGTTCATTACTTTGTGGATCACCCTCGTAGATTAATTAAATGTAAATAAATTTAAGCAAAAAAACTAATGAAAAAAAAAGTACAAAACAAGTGGAATGTGATAAGAGTAACCAGAGAGACTTGTATATTTTATATAAAATATATCTGTAAAGTTTACAAATAGATCAATATCAAAATATTTTTAATGGACCTTTCTTTTATTAGGGTTGCTACTCATGTAGGATAATGAAATTCCCTGACTTTTCCAGGTTTCATTTTATGAAAATTTCAGTCTAGCGGTGTAATGTGAACTGGACAAGACGACAGTAAATAATAAATATTGTACCACGTGAAAATATAAAAATTTTCAACTATATATCACAATTAAAATTTTCAGATATTTACTCCCCCCCCCCCCCTCCCTCACACACACACACACACACACACAAAAAAAAAAAATGCTCTTAGGATTGCAATAGAAATTGCTTTCCTTAAGAATTTCTGAGTATTTCAAAGTAAGTGTCCTGTAAAATGGAAAAAAAATATATAAGCATATACAATATTTTTGTATTGAATGATAATTTACTTCACCATCTATCACAATCTCACTTAAGTTCAAGTTTAGGCAAAGGGGGTTGAGAAGCAAACATTTCAGGGTCAAGGTTAAGCAGATTTGAAATGATCTATTAGTTACATTAAATGTCAATAAAAAATATTGCAGAAAAATTTCAAAAAATTATATTAAAAAGTTAAAAATTTTAAAGTATGTGTGGAGATGACAGTTGGAAAAATAGAAAAGAGGAAATTTTAAGGAGTGATTTGGATTAAATAAAACTTCTAAAAATTGGAATTTGCAAAAACATGGAAGATTTTTCTCATTTGCCATGGGACAAAGGTTGTACTTATTTGGCGACCTCCATGAAATTTTATTAAATTCCCTGACTTTTCCAGGATTTTGGATAAAATATAGAAATTCCCTGACATTTCCCTGACTTTAGACAAATTTCTGAATTCCCCGACTTTTCCAGGTAGCGTAGCAACCCTGTTTTATAATATGGAAACAGCAAAAGAAAAAACTTTCAGCAAGTCATTATTTATTCAAATAATCCAGTGTTGAAATAAGGGGTGATTGTGAGTAAAAAAAATGTTTCTGAAATTCACAGTAAATTTTCTGAAAGGTTACAGGGGAATCTCCACCTGGCACTAATTATTCGTTTTTTTCCACGGCCCTTTGGCAATTTTTTTTTTTTTTTTTTTTTTTTTTTGCCGGGGAGGGGGTCTGCAATTCTTTGGAGACATTCATGTTTTTACTGTGATCCTTTGGTGAAATTAGTGGTTTTTTTTTTTTTTTTTTTTTCACGATCCTTTGACAAAATTTGCATTTGTGTCGCGATCTTTTGATGAAATTCGCAGTGTTTCCCTAATACTTTGACGAAATGTGTGTTTTTTCCGCGATAACTTGGTGAAATGTGTGTTTTTTCCAAGATCCTTTGATCAAATTTGCATTTTTTTCCCTGCAATCCTTTGACGAAATTAGTGGTATTTCTGTGATCCCTTGATGAAATGTGCATTTTTTCCATGATCCCTTGATGAAATGTGCTTTTTTTCTGAGATCCTTTGACAAAAGTCTTTTTTTTTTTTTTTTTTTTTTTGCGATCCTTTGAAGAAATTTGCATACTTTCTGCGATTCTTTTACGAAATTCACGTTTTCTTCCATGATTCCTTGACAAAGTTTGTGGGTTTTTTTTCTTCTATTGATCCGTTGACGAAATTCACGTTTTTTCTGCAACACTTTGACAGTTTTTTTTTTGCACACAATTAACTAAATTGATTTTTTTCCTGCAACCATTTGTTAAAATTTGCTATATCTTTTATGCCCGAATTTTCAGACTGATGACTAACTTTTAATTTTTGGAACCGAAACCTTAAGTTTTTTGATATTTCAGAACAGAGTCACCCCTGATTGAAACTTATTTAAAACTATATGTTTAGATTATATAACTTTTCTGAACCGCAACTATCTATATACAAAAGCTCACAAGAAATGCAACTGAGGAACAAACACATACTACTTTCATTCTTATAATATTAATATAGATAGAGAATTCCAAATAATTCCAACACATTACATTAAAAATCATCTTTATTTATATAATTTATAAATTTTTTACATAACATGACAAAGAGTCCTCAGCTAGTATCAATCCCCTTATTAATCTGTACAAAGTAGAAATTCATCAAAATATTTGTAAAGAAAAAATTTTCTTATATTTGATAAATCAGTTTTTTTTACAGTATATTTTACTTTTTTTAATGTACAATGCAAAGTTTAAAATTCATGGATATAAAAAATATATATTCACAGAATAAAATACAATCCAAATAACTTATTTACATGCAGCATAATATAATAAAACAAACATATTCAGTCTATATGAATAATTTTCTTCATAGTATTCAGTCTTCATGCACATAAAACATCCATAAGTAAAATTTCAAATTTGTTTGGAAAGATACTCACAAAACTTTTTCCTAATATTTATAATGAAATTATGAAGATCATTTGTGTTATTCAGTTTTAATATTAATTCATTCAGTTCTGTTATATTTGGACGACAGTCAACAGCTGTAAAGAAAAAAAAATAATACATGACATTATTAAGATAATTTAAATTGTGATCAATACAGTTATATTTGAACTTTTCAATAGATTTATTTAAATATTTTTTTTTAATATAATGTTTTATTTTAACATGTTGACGGCTGTAACATTTAAAATAATTTTGATTCCTGAGTCAATAATAAGTGCTACAGCAGTTTTCAAGATTTCTGTATCAGATGCCCATTTTAAAAAGAAATTTTATTTAACAGAATGTATTCCATCTCCAAGTAGAATTGATTTCATATTGTTTACAAATTTAAATCCCTAGTGCAAAGAAATACTTACGGAATCGGCGATGAAGTCTCAATAAAAAAAATTTTGTGTGAAGCAATTGCGATTCATACATTAGTAAAGTATTAAACAAATTGCTTTTTTTTTTTTTTTGGCCAAATTTCTATGCTGAAACTTGATTGCTTCTAGAACACATTAAAAACAAAACATATGAAAACTATCACTCTTTTTCCTGAAAATGAAATTCATTTAGACATTGTTAAATTCAGCGACATGAAGCAAAATGAGGAAAAAGTTTTGCAGTTGGTTTTCTAAATAGCCCCTTGATTGTCAAAAACCACTGCAACAGTGACGCATGTGACCTTGCGATATGGAGCTTTTAATTATTTTGCAAATGGAAAGATGTTCATTTTGAAAAACTGACCAGTGCAGGGAGATATATTTAAAATAACCCTGGGAAACGATAAGGTAATTTTAGGTATGTTTAAGGTTCCAGACCCAGGCAAACTGAAATAATGGAAGCACTGAAAAGTTACTATTATGCTAAATCATAGTTGGCTGAAAATGCAAAAATATAGAAAACTGTACAGATGTGAATAAAAATATTCATGTCACAAAAACGTTAAAAAAAGAGCTTTTCTGCAAGCCAGCAGACATTAGGCATACGTTTCTTAGGATGTCTGGCATTGCTGCAAAAGCATAAACAAAAGAACAATAACTGCTGAAAAATAATTATTTATTTGAAATATTATTTACGCCGCTGCTTTTTTATTTATTACTTTTTGAAACATTTACTTAAGAACATTTTACAACAAAACAATGTTTAAATTATCATTTGCACTAAATAGAAATAAAAGTCTAAACACTCCAGAACAGTAAGAGGAGAATTGCTTGTTTAGTGATATAACTCCAGTTGATTTGCCAAAGTAATAAATTTTGATATTTCCTATACTGAGATTTATTTTATCAACACATAAAGAAATTTATAATGCAAGCCAGCTGGAATATTTTAATTTACTTTGCTATTTCATCTATATAAAGCTTTTTTTTTCAATGAAAATAAGCATAATTATTTTCAATTGTTGACAAATTCTTTCAATGACACGTCTTAATGCTTATGGTTAATTTAACACCTTAATTCTCACTCTCGCCAATATGACAGGCTGAGATGTCATCGTCTGTTTCTTGCGCCTGTGATATTGCCAGGTTATGGATTTTAAACAGGAAAAAACTTCTGAAACCAGAAAAATTTAACTGACATTTCCATATTAATTCTTTGAAAATTTGCATTCAAGTTTGGTTTGTATGATCTATGAGTAAATTATAGATTCTGATTAATCAAGCATTTCTAATGATAATTTGATTTTAATTGATAGTCAACATTTTATGTATATATATTATTTGTAAACATTTGTAAAGTAGTAAAAATTTATAAAATAAGGATCTTTTTTGTATTAAATTGTATGGTTAAACAAACATTAAGGTGCAAAATTCCTGAATGATGGCTTTTCGGCAAATGTGAATTTGTTCTATAACATCTTTTTTTTTTTTTTGCGCCTCAAACATACAACTAATTGCATATTTTATTTAGAAATTTTATAATTACTCAATTTCTGAAAAAAAAAAAAAAAAAAAAAAGAAATAGGTACTCTTTTGATGGCTTTTATAAATATTAAGTGATCCTTAACCCCTTATGAAAATTTGCGTTCGAGTTTGGTTTGTATGATCTATGTTTAAATAAATTGTGGATTCTGATGAATCAAACATTTCTAATGAAAATTTGATTTTAGGGGTAGATACAGGGTCAGGTGGGGAAAGTGGGCCCATGGGGTAAAGTGAGAGTATATTGAAAAACAACTATTTTCTCTTTTTAAATTAAGATATTTGGTTAATTCTTTTTTAAAGACATATATTGAGATTATGGCAAATATTTCTATTTTAGTTTTGGAAACTGGCAAAAAGTTTAATGTTTACAAACTATCTTGTTTATGCTCATTGCATATGGTACGTTATTTCAAGCTTCTGATGAACTTGCTTCTAAAATCATTATTTACTGCCCAGAACTATTAATTTTAGTTCAGACTTGTAGAGGAACATATAAGGAACAGATCAGCATAGAAATTTAAGAATAAATTTTATAATTATATTTATTATGAGTTTTTTTTCTGAGATGGGGTAATTTGGGGGTATGATTAGACTTAGATAAGTGTTGTATGATAGAGATATGTTTTATCTCTGTGTGAACTTAGTAAATATCTGATGCTCTATATTTTACAATAAATATCTACAGACATATAATAAAATAATTACTGAGCCAAGAGTGGCGAGGTTTTAACCAATGAAACTGTTTTGGAAAGGTTGACTGTTGAAGGAAATAAGCGTAAGAAAAAATTGAGTCGCAGATATAAAAAAGAATATAAAAAATGCAGAACAAACTGATCATAAGAAAAAAATCTATCAAGAAAAGGAAAGGAAGAACATCTAAAATCCAAAAAGCAGAGTAATTATAAAAAGTAAAATAAATGAAACAGATAGCATAAATGTAGACTTTAAATAAATAAAGCAAGGTTCATCGGTAGAAGTTGAGTACCGGTCAAAAAGTCAATCAGCTAAATTCGTCGGCCAAGTGATAGAAATTAATGCATTCTGTTACATAAAGTATTTGACTAAGTCACCATTGGAGGACTATTATACTTTTCAAGCTATTGATGAGGAAAATTGTGTAGAGTTCAGCAATATATGCTGTATACTAAGTGAACCTAATTTTGATAGCCGTGACATTATTTATTTAATTAAACAATATGTATAAAATAATTTTTTTGTGCATTTTTAGCTTTAAATATAATTAAGATGTATTTATTTCAGTGTATTTCCTACAAAATTGAATGTTTATGTTTCATTTTTAATCTATATGAATCCAGTGTATATAAAATGCATCAAAAGTTTCATTAAAATAAATTTAATAGTTTTGTTTTAGGGCCTTCTCTAAAAAAAGCATGATTTTACCCCCACTTTCCCCCACCTGATCCTATATTATTTTAAATATTATTTGTAAACATTTGAAAAGTAGTAAAAATTTATAAAATAAGGATCTTTTTTGAATTAATTTGTATGGTGTAAAACAAGCATTAAGGTGCAAAATTCCCGCATAATGGCTTTTCGGCAAATGTTAATTTGTTCTATACCATTTTTTCCCCCCTCAAACATACAACTAATTGCATATTTTATTTAGAAATCTTATAGTTACTCAATTTCTGAAATAAAAAAATAGGTACTTTTTTGATGGCTTTTATAAATATTAAGCAATCCTTAACCCCTAAACCTACGATTTACATTTCAACAGCCTGGGTCCAAAACTTAAACAAGGTCACACAGCCTTCGAGCTATTCTACGGTTCTGCAAATCGGGCCTAAGTTGTACCAAACGCACATGACTTACGGAATATAAATACATGTGTAAGATACAACTGGTTTAATTTTGTGGAAAATATTTGATAAATAACTACAACCTTATCTAATAATGTGGTAGATATATCACAAAAGGTTTATTAGTAATCCAGCTAGCGTTTACTGTCACATCACAGGCTACGCCCATAATATATTTATATTTGGCCCGACTGATGTACTACGGTCCAGTCCCATGATAATCAGTTTTGGCCCGAATACAAGACCACTCACATGTCTCACACGTAATCATAGGTTAAGGGGTTAAATAGCATTTTAGAATAAATGTGAGGTTAAATATACTTATTTATCCTTTTAAAACATTCTACTCCCCACTGTTTAATGAATGTTAGTAGGGAGACTCCCTTCATACGAGAAAAATTTTAAGCCCTGTGACGGCTAACTTAAGTTGAAAGAGGAACATGTACTCATGTTGGATGTTGCGCAAATTAATTAAATAGTCAATTTAAAACATTATGAAACACTTTCCAAAACTTACGGAATAGAAAATGCATAACATAGTTTAACACCCAATTTCAGCAATAACGTACACCGTCAATAAAATATTTGAATTATTTTGGGCAGTCATGTATAGGATCAACAGATTTGTTACATTGTTTGCTAAAATTTAATTCAGCTATAAAATAGCTATAAACACATTCAATATTTTTTCTCTCAGCATCTACTGTCCATATTTGATTGTTTGAAATATTTTTTGCAAGCCTGTATACAACTACAGAATTTTATACACACACCACATATAAGCTAAAATTTAATTCAGTTAGGAAATGCATAACATGACTAATTGTATCTGAAAACACACTTTGAGCGATTATCAATTTTACACAGTGCTGTAACCAAATACTTTTTTGTGTTCCTGTAAATGAACAAATAAATGCTTTGCACTCCATATTCTGTAGTAAGTAATTGTAATGCATCTCAGTAATGGACATCAATTTCATATGTTTGAAGTAGGGTTACATTTTAAAAATACCTTGCAAATGATTTTTCCCCATAGACCATAATGTAACAAAAATTATTTTGTGTGTACCTGAAAATGAATGCGTGACATACAGTCTGTGTCATACACAGTTTGCATTCGACGATAGATTTCACTAGCACTCACATTTTCCACTGTTAAAATTTACACGACTGCGCGTTGACACCGTTTGCAGCAGTAACTCCCAACCTTTTTCGGCCGCACCCCACCTAAGCATCTCTAAAATCATGATGTCCCCCCTTCCCTTCTATATCATATAAATCTTATTATATAAAAATCAAACTTCTATTTTCCCGGAAGAATCCGAAAATATCATTAACTCAAATAAGTGATTTCACATTCTTTAATTTATCAAAATGATATTTTTTTATTACAAGTATGTTTTTAACATAACTTTAAGAATCAATGAGGTCATGGATCTTCGTCTTTACATCTACAACATTTTTATTTATCTTGTCAACTTACCTCAAATTTAAAAGTGATAAATAGTCTACATTTTTATCTTCGCAAAATTTCTTGAAATCTCTCTCACATTTTGTATTATATCTGATAGAATTGATACATTTTATAATGGATTTTAGTACTTCATTAAGAACAAGAAATTCTTGTTTACCAACGAGACTGTATAGATAACATAATTCACAAGTAACATTTCCAGACTCGCACTTTTATCCATTTTAAGTAATTATTTTTATTTCCCCTCATAACATGCTTCTTTGATAGCGGCTTTCTTTTTCCCATTATTATTTTTTTCCACCATGTTTTCTCCAATTTTAAATTTTAAGATGCATATGTCATGAAGTATGTTTATATATTGTGTATGTGGTGCAGAAGAGCCATGAGAAGTTTATTTTCTATCCATTTCCTTCCATGATGTGCACGGGGATTTATTAATTTCATAAAAGTAGTATATCATTTAAATAATTCAAAACATGTTTTAGGTTAAACATGTCCAAATAGTCAATTTTAGATATACCTTGCAAAATACCATACATAAAAATTCCTTCATGGGCTATATTGCACAATCAGGGCTCCCAACAAATTTTAGTCCTCAAAAAGGGGGAAAGGGGACCATTTTTATTTAAAAAGGGGACTTTGGGGGACCATTTTTATTTAAAAAGGGGACTTCGGGGGACCATTTTTAGGGTTTCGTGAGATGAACGAAACCCTATTCGTCTCGCTCCTCTGTCTGTCTGTCTGTCCGTCACAGAGCCCGTTCTCAGAAACTATACATGTTGGAGACATGAAATTTTGGGTACTTATAGCTGAACACCTCACAACATACGACAAATCATAAAATTTTGAAAAAGTCATACATTTAACCCTTTGGGCTCCGCATGTGTATTTTAAACAATCCTTTCTAAGTGAGCTCCTAATTATGTTGGAGACATGAAATTTTGGGTACTTATAGCTGAACACCTCACATTATACGACAAATGATAAAATTTTGAAAAAGTTGTATATTTAACCCTTTGAGCTCCCGCATGCATATTTTAAACAATTCTTTCTAAGTGAACCCTAATTAGGTTGGAGGAGTGAAATTTTGCATACTTATTGCTGAATGCCTCACATCAAACGACAAATCTTAAAATTTTGAAAAAGTCGTACATTTAACCCTTTGGGCTCCCACATGTGTAATTTAAACAATTCTTTCTAAGTGAACCCTAATTAGGTTGGAGGAGTGAAATTTTGCATACTTATAGCTGAATACCTCACATCAAACGACAAACCCTAAAATTTTGAAAATGTCATACATTTAACCCTTCGGGCTCCCACATGCGTATTTTAAACAATTCTTTCTAAGTGAGCCCCTAATTAGGTTGAAGGCGTAAAATTTTGCATACCTATAGCTGAACACCATCATGCGACAAATCATAAAAAATTGGAAAAGTCATACATTTAACCCTTTGGGCTCCCACATGCTTTTTTAAGCAATTCTTTCTAACTGAGCCCCTTATTAAATTGGAGATTTGAAATTTTGCATACTTATAGCAGAACACCTGAGGCCAGGCGACAAATCATAAATTTTGAAAAAGTCTCACGTTTAACCCTTTGAGTTACCACATATGTATTTTAAGCAATTCTTTCGAACAGAGCCCCTAATTAAGTTGGAGACATGAATTTTTGCATACGTATAGCTGAATACCTCAGAATACACGACAAATCATAAAATTTTCTAAAAGTCTTATATTATTTACTCCTCCATGCTCTAACTTGTATATTTTAAGCAATTTTTCTAACCTCCGCCCTTTTCACCCGGGGAGCACTTTTCCAATTTTTGCTGACACCCCTTTGACCATTCTTTCATATTATGCACCATAGCCTTACATATTTTAATTCCACTTTTTACCAATAGGGGCGCCTACTTATCTTGGGTGCTATGGGCCCAATCACCTCGACTAATATATCTACGGATAGTATGTAAAACGGAGTTTCGTTCGGATAGAGGTTTGTTTAGAATAGAGTGCGCCCCTGGTTGCAAAATGTGGAACTAACAGATTTTTCAAAAGAACAAAGTGTTTTGAAAGGAATATTAAACGAAACCCTCTGTGCGATCTGTGATCACACTTACCCACTTGTTTTTTACTGTTCACAGTGAACATACTTTTGTTGTTAGAAAGGAAGTATTATTTGCACTGTCTTAGAATTGACAACAATAGTTAAAAAGATCACCAAAAAATACAAAATAAATCTCTCGTGTATATATATTTTGAAATTTTAACTGTTTGGCAATATTATTTGGGCATGTAAAATGTGATGTAATTTCTCCTATTTATTGCTTTTAATTAACACATATTAATGTTAATTTAAAAAAATTTCTTTCTTTTTTAATATTCACATGTAAATACAATTTTTGTGATGAAGTTTTAAATATTTTCCTGCTTAAACGTGATTATTGAATTCTTATTTTAAAGTTTTATTTCTCTTTTTAATAGTCACATGCAAATACATTTTTAGTTAAAAGGAAATAGCATTTTTTGTGCTGTTTTTACAATTGGCAACAATTTAAAATAATGACCTTTTCTAAATGTGAATAAAAATATGCATTGAAAAGATGAAAATTTAAATAAAAAATTGAAATCAGTCAAAACAAAATAAAATAAATGCAGTCTGCACACCACAAGTTTGTAATGTATATCCTTAGAAAAAAGGATTAAATTCCTAAGCATAGTTTTTGTTCAGATATAAAACTTTTTAAACTGAATGATTCTGACCAACTTTAACACTGAAACCAACTTTAACATTGAATATCTCTTAAAATAATTCTTTGATTTAAAAACTGTCTGCATCAGCAAGTTTATCAATTATTTCTGTATAATATGAGTACTACCAATGTTCATATTTTTTTTATGCAACAGTTTTCTTAATATCAGCGAAGAAAAAACTCTGGTCACAAAAAATTTCATTAACTGCAGTGGCGGTAACAGGTACTTTTTTTTTTTTTAGAACATAGAAATATAAACTGAAGAGAGCATAAGAAAAAAAGAGGAAGAATACATTGTAATTAAGAGCTCCTTTAATAGATTGGATACTTCTCCATCAAAATTGAAAACAAAACTACATCTGTAATAATAAAGGTGAAAGTTTGTCTGTGTGCTAAAAAGATTGCTGCACGTAGAGCTACAAGATTTGGCAGGAAGGTACCTGTTTGTCTAAATTAGTTTTTGGATTTTTTTTATTACATTTTTTTATAAGATTTTTATTTTTTAGCCTAATGTTGCCTATGTTAATGTTTAGCCTAATGCCTGATTTCTTTTTTCCCTCTTTTCAATAAAGTTTATTCGAAATTTGTACAACATTTTTTTTAATCTTTCATAAATTTTTGATGAAAACTTCAGCCTTTTTTTGATTCTGTGGCAATTTTTTGACATTCATAAAAGGAATTCAGTTTCACACTTTGTAAAATGCCCTAATGTAATAAATTTTGTCCTAATGTGATTGGGTCGTTAGATTTCAATTTTTTACGAATTTTAGCCCCTTTCTTTTGTATGTATATATGCATATTCTGCAGTGATTTTTTCACATTAGTAAAAGGAATCCAGTTCCAATGTTTTAGCCCAATATAGTACATGTTGTCCTCCTTATAAATCAAATTTCAGAATCTGTACAGCAATTTTTGAATTTTTATGTGATTTTTTTAATTCTTAAAAGGAATCTAGTTTCAATATTTTAGCCAAGTTTAATAAATTTTGTCATCTTTTGAATAAAATTTGTTCGGAATTGGTACAGCATTTTTTGAATTTTTTATGCAGTTTGAAGTTTGTTTGTTTTTTTGTGCATTTTGTGATAATTCTTTGACATTCGGTTTAAAAAACTGGTCATGTGAGTAACAGGTCTGGCTAAGACAAGTCTATCCTTGATAAATAGAAAGTGGGTAATAAAAAAGAACTCTCCCCTACTACTTTTTGATTTGTGGAGGATAAATATGAGAATTCAGACAATTTCGTATTTGCTTGTTGTGATGTAGCAATCACATTTATTATTTATTTTTTAAATTGTAATGCAGCATTATTATCTCATGTTTTAAACTATTTATTTTCAACGCAAAACATCGTTCAAATCACTTTTTTTCTCTCCTTTTTACTGCATGCAGCAGATAAGTTTTGATTTCAGCTTTTTCCCCTCTTCCTGATCTATTTTTAGAACCAGGGTGTGTTGCAAGTGACGTCGACCGCGTCATATTGGGGTGTGTCTTCGCTTGGCGAATTAGAGCTTCATTCTCTCCTTGTAAAGTTTCGTTTCTCTTTTCTCTGTTTTCATACGATTTAATCATAATACGTAAATTTAATTTAACAAATAGATTTAAATCATTTCTGCATGTAGTTTTGTAAACCCCTTTTATGTAGTATATATATCAATGCAGCCAGTTTTTTAACAGATTTTAAGATCGGATCAGATTTTAAGATTTACGAAAATATGTATTATTTTTGACAATGTGATTTGTCGTTTGAATTTTGGGCCTTAGCGCCTAAATTCAAAGAGCGATGTTCTTCAATAGCTGTATCGCGATATCTAAAAGTTTATCTTCGGTCTCTGGTTTTTTTTTAAGTTAACGCATGTTTGATTTCGGACTTTTTATCATCAAGACCTTCTTTAAAAAATGATTTTAACCAGTAATCATCTTTATCATGGAATTACTTCCAAGTTTTTAATAATTCTACGTGGAACGTCCTTCTGATGTGTACGGTGACCTACCTACTCCTAATTACCTTCCACCTCTCAAAGTGAATCAACGAATAAAGAAGATTTTTGTAACTGCTGTCTCTTCAATGTGTCTACTGTTCTCACCATTAAGTAAGACTATTCCTTTTATTTTTACTGCAAGTCAACCTTATCATCTTTACTATACGATCACTCTATTCTCGCCACTTATGTTTATTCTCAACATATATTAAAATCGTCACATTTGGTTTCCGTGACAAAAAAGAACATTTCGGCGTTGTTGCTTTTTGATTACAACGCAATGCCTTAAATAATTACTTAATGACTGTATTTTTTCGCCGTATTTTTGACGATTGATGAAATTTTTTAAAGAAGATTTTTGTTCTCAAATAGATGAACTGCTCTTTTAAATGGAATTCTGAAAATGTTTTAGCATTATAATTGCTGTTATTCTTTTTTGCAATGTTTTCTGTTCTTATAAAAAGAAAACGTAATCTTTTTCAATCTTAGAAGAAATTCTGTTCCTGATAATTATTCTTAACTGAATTTTCTTTTGCATAAAATTTTGAAGATTTGCTTTATTGAAATATAATGAAAGAAATTCAAATAAATTGTTTTAAAATTATTTTTTAATAATGGAATTTTAAGAAAATTATAATATTCAGTTCTCAGATGGAACATTTTGTTTTTTAACGGCTGAAGATCGATCAAACATCGTAATGAAAATTTTGTTCTCAAGCTTTATTTGCAATACTTATTCCATGATTTTAAATTTTTTAGCATAGTATAATTTAAAAAAAAAAATTCCGTTACTGGTTTTCATTTTGAGATATGTCTTGACAAAATTATTGCTGTTTTTAAATTATTGAAAAATGAAATATTATTTTAAAAATCAAGAAATTTATTTATTTATTCTCTAATTTATTTATTCTTATGGTGCATTACAAGATGTTTATCAAAGAAAATCTTTAATGAATTTTGAAATTCTGAAATGAATTCTAAAAATTGTTCTCTGATTTTAAGAACAAATTTATTTAACAAGAGGCTATGGTTTTTATACTTATTCTTATATTGGGTTTTTTAATTTTATTTTATGGCACTTATACAATGAAATATTTAATGAATTTGAAGATATATTATGAAAATTAAGATATTTATTGAAGCAAATTATTTTTTTTCCCTTGTAATCTGTGATAATTATTGAAGTTTAAATTATTTTACTGAAGTTGTTCTTATCTATTACTTGCAAAGGAGCTGAAGTTCTTCATGAAATTCGTAGCTGTAAAATATATCCTGCATGATTTTTTGAAGTCTTCTCTGCTTTTAAATGTATCAATTTATAATTTTTGTTCCAAAAATACCTTCAATAACTTTTTATAAAAAATACATCTAACTTGCTTGTACCACCTTCCACTTTTGTCTCAAGATATTTTTGTCATCTAGTGCACGATTTGACTGCTAATATCGAATTTGGTGTTTGGTGAGTGCAGTGTTTCTTTATAAAATTTTAAGAACTCTGTTTGCTTTCTACAAACTGTTATGATAATTCTCAGTGCTTCAATTTTCCAGAATTATGTAGCTTCATCAAAATTTAATGACATATTTTTTTTTGCTTAAAGAAGAAATTAAAAAATTCATTCTCCTGTATCATCCTCATGACTGAAATAGTTTGATAAAATTTATTCTACATGTTCAAATATAACAATAGATTCACTCATCTTTCTTATTCACATTTACTTACCTGCTGGAGTTGCCTTCAAGAGTGTTGTTATTAATCCATTTTTTGAAACGCTTCTCTGGTGTATGGAAATGTTGTTCTGAAAGTACTGAAAATATTATAATACATACCTGCAGAAAAAAAATTCTGTTCCTCATTTACAGCAACCAATAAAGATTTGTGCTCCATTTTCGGCTTTGATGTTCCTGGTGAATTCTCAGTAATTTATGTAGTAAAATATCCATATTTTTTCTGATCTTCTCCAGTGTGTTTTTGAAGTTCGTTTTGAAGCTAAATCAGTATACATATTATTTTTTCATAAACAATAGAATTTTCCTAGTCAACGTTTACTTGTGAGCGGAAAATTTTCATCCTTACGTAGGGGTAAGTGGCAAAGTTTCATCCTCGCATTGGAAATGTTTGACTTCTACATTATACCATATTCTACAAATATTTATAAAATTTAATGTTATTTGAATTACAGAAAATGTTTAAGCTCAAGAATGTTTGTTTATTTACTTATTTCTGAAGATTTTTATATGTCAATTATTATTATAGTGCCTTTTCCTTATTTCATAACCCAATTGCTTCAAAATTTTTAATCTGCCATATGCCTCACTTTTTCAATTTTATGCAAGAAATTATTTTAAATTGATCATGAAGATATTTTTTTTAAATGAAGAAAATTTTTATTTGCACCTTTTATACGAAGAAAAGCACAAATTCTTAGTGAACATATTTACCAGCGCATCTTTTTTTGAAGTGTTCGTCAGTGAATCTTCAACAATTCTCTAAGAATCATAATTAAAAAGTGCTTCTTCACTACCGATTTTGACTACCGAGCTTGTCCTCTACTCATCATGGTGTATGTGTTTATATCATCCTTAAGTGCAGTGTTACTCCTAAATGTACCACCATGCATTGTCTTCTTTTTGCCAGCAGTGTCTACCGATTTTTCCTTCAAAGTATATTCATTCACCATATTCTGCTAAATATTCATAATTGGTGATGTGTTATTGTGCTAACTATGCCTTTTTTTCAACAAAATAGAAGTGTTTGAATAGTTCACAGTACTATTCATATCCAACCATTTGTGGTTTATACCAAGAGCTTCTTTACATCTGTAAAATACACTATTTTTTTTTTCTCTTTTTCTATGCTGATTATTTGATTATCTCTTGCACAAGATCTCAGAGGTTTCTTATACGCATTCGAGTCTGCTGTATTTTTGTGTTTTGTAAATGTGTTTACAGAGTTGCTGAATGTGTCCACTGGCCATGGTATCATGAAGGATTGTCTGTTTACTCTACAATATTTTTTAAATTTTTGCAGCTCTTTAATTTAATTTCAACTGTTGTTTAAAGTTAATATAATTTTTTTTTTACAAGCATAGAAACTTAAATTCAAATTTTACTATTAAATTATTGAAGGAATTAAACTAAATATTTTTATGGTACACTTGCTTGGTAATTTAAAATTTTTCCTGATTATGACAATTTTTTTTAACTATTATGATTAATGAAATTTAAGTCCTAGGTTGTCGGAATATAAAAGTAAAATATTCTCGACTTTCTCATTGCAATTTATTTTTATAAATATGCGGAAATTGATTAGTAGAAATGATTTATTTATTCATTTTGAATGTTTCAATATTTATGAGAAAATTGATTAGTAGAAATGACTTGTTCATTTTGAATGTTTCAATTTATGAGAAAATTGATTAGTAGAAATGATTTTTCATTTCGAATGTTTCAATTTTATGATTTATTTTTCCTAGGCAGTCAGAGTATATTTAGAGAGGGTACTTCTGACTTTATGTTGCTTTACTTTTGCAACTTTATAAATTTTGATTCATAAGTGTACCTTATTTTTAACTTATTGAATTCAAAAATTTTTGTGGTCTCTTTTAGCTAAAAATTTATTTAACTTTTGGATTTATAAAATTTTAAAATATTAAAAGAGTAATATTTTAATTTATAGAGATCATTTTACACAGGAAGGTGCCTTTCTTTGCCTGTGATTGCAATGGGGCTTAATATTATTGTATACTATCATGTTATGTATACTATTGAAATTTGAATGTACTACTTGATGTATATTCTTTTTCTTTCTCTTTAGGTCACTGTACATGTACGTTCCCTAAATGTGCACATGCACTTAAACAAATAATTTTTTCTTATGGCACTTTTAATTAAATTTTATTCTACATTCTTTTGCTCCTTGGCTTTTAAAATTTTGTTTTCCCTTTGTTGAAAAAGCTCTTTCAAGATTTACCTTTTTCACATTTTGGTCATCCAAAATTTTGTTTGGCAAATGGGGGTAATGTGATGTAGCAATCACATTTATTATTTATTTTTTAAATTGTAATGCAGCATTATTATCTCATGTTTTAAACTATTTATTTTCAACGCAAAACATCGTTCAAATCACTTTTTTTCTCTCCTTTTTACTGCATGCAGCAGATAAGTTTTGATTTCAGCTTTTTCCCCTCTTCCTGATCTATTTTTAGAACCAGGGTGTGTTGCAAGTGACGTCGACCGCGTCATATTGGGGTGTGTCTTCGCTTGGCGAATTAGAGCTTCATTCTCTCCTAGTAAAGTTTCGTTTCTCTTTTCTCTGTTTTCATACGATTTAATGATAATACGTAATGATAATACGTAAATTTAATTTAACAAATAGATTTAAATCATTTCTGCATGTAGTTTTGTAAACCCCTTTTATGTAGTATATATATCAATGCAGCCAGTTTTTTAACAGATTTTAAGATCGGATCAGATTTTAAGATTTACGAAAATATGTATTATTTTTGACAATGTGATTTGTCGTTTGAATTTTGGGCCTTAGCGCCTAAATTCAAAGAGCGATGTTCTTCAATAGCTGTATCGCGATATCTTAAAGTTTATCTTCGGTCTCTGGTTTTTTTTTAAGTTAACGCATGTTTGATTTCGGACTTTTTATCATCAAGACCTTCTTTAAAAAATGATTTTAACCAGTAATCATCTTTATCATGGAATTACTTCCAAGTTTTTAATAATTCTACGTGGAACGTCCTTCTGATGTGTACGGTGACCTACCTACTCCTAATTACCTTCCACCTCTCAAAGTGAATCAACGAATAAAGAAGATTTTTGTAACTGCTGTCTCTTCAATGTGTCTACTGTTCTCACCATTAAGTAAGACTATTCCTTTTATTTTTACTGCAAGTCAACCTTATCATCTTTACTATACGATCACTCTATTCTCGCCACTTATGTTTATTCTCAACATATATTAAAATCGTCACACTTGTTTTCAAGAACATAAAAAAAGATTTTGCTTTTAATGAGGTAATAAGCAGGGCCAGCAAAGGAGTTAATGGGGCCTAACGTATACTGCAATACTGATCTAATAAAATTTGCTTTTAAATTGTATACATCATAGAATAATATATGAGGTCATGAGTTTCAAAACTCACCTTAAACAGAAAATCAAATCAGGGGAAATCGCAAAAAACCTCTAACTGCATCCACTGGTTTTCATTGTAGATCAAGATTTTACAAGGGCTGAAATACAAGATAAATCTAGTTTTTTTTGCAGACTGTTGTGTTTTTTCAATGCAAGTTTTTAAATAGAACTAATTTATAGAGAAAACTCGATATTTTAAACTTGTGATAGGCGAGTTTTGAAACTCATGTCCTCATATAATACAGATAATAAATGTACCAAAATACCACTAATTTCATATGTGATATGCATAATTATTTTTAATTTCAAAAAATTTTCTATACTTTACAATACTTTAAATATTTACTTTTTACGTTTACAGTTACTTTCAGCAAATCTATAAATTCCCCGAAAATTATATCAACTTTGCCTGTAAGAAATAAAGTTAATATTCCCATTTTTTATCATGAAGAAAAATTTAAAAACAAATGTAGATAAAAAATATACTGAGGAAACATTATTTCGAATTCTGTACGCTTGGGGTACTGGGCAGTTGCCCCATTTGCCTGATGGTTGCACCGGACCTGGGTAATAGTATACATGCAAATTTTAGCTTTCTCTTAGATGAAAAGAATATCCTTAAGCCAAAGAAACGTGCTATGATAATTTGGATGTTTGAAAAATAAATAATGAGAATGGAAGAAATATTTTAACTTTTGATTCAACAGGAAGTTTTCTGTAAGGGCAAAAAGTAAGTATGTAAGTAAGCATCTGTAAGGGTGTTTTGTTTGAAAGAAATTTCATTCCAATAATTAAAAATATGCGAAAAGGCATTTTACTCTACCCATTACCTTTTAAACGATTCACAGTTGTGAGCTTCAAATTCATTTTTCTTAGTTTGAATCTTCTATCTTCTCCTGATTCAATGCTTCTCCCATTTGAAAGGTTCTATTTTTTTTGGGAGGCATATCAAGGTCCGTCTTTGAAGACGGGTCAAGCAAGATTTCTTAATGAATTTTTTAAAATTTGTCCATATTCCATGGTGATTTTTTAACATTCGTGAAAGAATTCCAGTTACAATGCTTTAGCCCACTGTAAAAAATTTTGTTCTCTATAATTTTTAAACTTTTAGCGATTTTTTTTTTTTTGCGATGACTTTTTCAGTTACTGAAAGGGGACTAGGGGGACCAAAATGCATAAAAGGGAACTAAAGGGGACCATTTGGGAGCCCTGCACAATGGATGTAAAAGTTTAAAAAAATAGTATACAAAAGAGGTGTGTTTTACTAAAATAATATTACTACCAGAAAAATTAAAATGATTGTTTGATATATAAAAGCTCAAAATGTCAAAACTACATAATTATTCCAGTATCAGTGTATTTTGAACTTTTAAATGGTAAAGTTTTGAAAATTAATTTTTACTCCATTATTTTTAAAATTTTTTGATCTATTATTTCTATTTTTAAACTGCGACACTACTTTCATTACAAAAAAAAAAGGACAAATTTTGTTTAAAAGAAATCTGAAATTGCCCCCCCTGAAAAGTCATATTGCCCCCTCTGTGGGGCGTAAGCCCCAAGTTAGAAACCACTAGTTTGGAGGAATCCATAATGCAAAAGATACCTTTTAATGTGCTCCCACAACATCACACATGCATCTGGTGGGATCTAACGATAGCGCATGCATTTCCCACCTCTCTGCACCCTCTATAGAAGCATGCACATGCACAGTCATATTTCTCTTCAAATGGCAGAGTTATTACAGCAATGCCACTTTCATTTGGGTGACCCATATATTAATTTGCTACCTTATTTTTGGTTATTAATATGGGAAACCTATCATTTTTCCTCAAAAGAGGGCAGAACTAAACAATATCTGCATAAGTCCTATTGCAGTATGTAGCTTAGCGTTTTCTTGGCAGGTGTCAGTAAAGACGTGGGCTAAAAAAGATGTGTGAATTTACGATATATCAATCTATATTAATATAGTCTATCCTGTACATAATTATCCTGTAACATACTTTTTTTTTTTTTAAACAGCAATTAGTTGTAAATTTAATTGAGTTGTGTCCATTTATTTTCTCTAGTGTGAGTATCAGTAACTAGATTAAATGTCAAATAATAATGTGGAATAAACAACAACAACAACAACAAATTACAGTATCAAAGTTAGATGAAACAACTTTTAAGTACCAGAACTTTTTAACTAATTGCAGGCTAATTTCGGTAGCATTCAGCATACCATAATCAGAGCTGAATGCTACTGGAACGAATCTGTATTAGTTTAAAAGTTCTGGGGTTTAAAACATTATTTTATCTACCTGCCAAAATATAATCTTAATTGTCACAGGATCAAAGTATGAGATTTTCAACAAAATGTTACAAACAATTTTGTCTTTAAAAATAGTTACTTGAAAACAAATTTGTTTGACATCATTAAGATTTGATTTTTTTTTAAAAAAGTATGTACCTTTATAAATCCCATTATCTGTTATCACCAAGTTGAATGAACATGCTTCTTCTGGTTTATTTTCATTAATATTTTTAAACATGAATAAAACGACAGTTTCATCTTCAGACACATTTAGATTACCTAAGAATAATAATAAATACAAAATGTAATTGTGCTGCTACATGTATTAAATATAGATATATCAAACTCATTCAAAATATTAAATATGTGCAAATGTAAAATAAAAATATTATTATTGATATATCTTTAGCATCAAGGCATGGTAAACAGCAAGCTTAAATATGTATTACAAAAGGAAAAAAATAAAATTACAGTTTCAAATGCATATACTATTTATTTGTAGCCCCTCCCCCTCTCCCCCCCCCCAAAAAAGACCCTCTATAATTAAAATGGAGTATCAATTTTAAAAATCATAAATTAATAAATTTAACTCAAATATAGCAAAAAGAAATGGAGGTATTTTTCATTTTATCTGCAAATCCATTGTTATCTACAACTAGTAAATCTGCAGATCAGGGACCTGAAGATCAGAGTCACAAGCCCAAGCATAATTTTTAATATCCTACAATAAGCAATTTAATTTTTTAAAGTTACATATCTTTAGTACCTGGTAGACAAGCCTAGCTCGGTAGTTTGGGTTAAACCCGTTGTTTTATGCATACAATTTTGCAATTGAATTTTAATCCACTTCCTCATAGGCTAGAATTTTATAAATTATGTGCAAAGGTGTGTTTCCAATGACAATACACCATTTTAATATTTTTACAACTTAATTATAAATTACCACATTAATTTTAAGACATTTTTCAATAAGGCAGCCGCAGGAGATAAATCGCCAAATATTCTCTGTAACTCGTGCAATTGTAATGGGAGAAAAAACAATGTATTTAATTATGTGATAATAAATACTCTTGTCAAAATATGCCAAAGTGCTATGAAACGGCAACAATAAAATACTTTAAAGAGTTAAAAGTGTAAAATAAATTACAAATAAAAAAGAGTAATAAAAAAAATATGCTTTTATCAGTTAACAATTAAATATTAATAAATTTACAATTACATAATGAAAAATAAATTTAAATGACTGAAAAAATAATTTAAATAATCTTTCATTTTTACTTATTTTTTCTCTTTTGTTGGTAAATAGACGGAGCAAAAAGTATATATTTTTAATAAATTCATTGTCTTGAGCTTGCTTGGAAACGTTAAAAAAAAAAAAAAAAAGTGAATTTTTCATAATTGGTGTCATTGCCCAAGCCAAATTAATGTATTAGATATTTTTTGGAAAAAATATTAATTGCAGAATTTGGTGGTATTTTCAAGACGACCATTGATTGATTATAAAAGAGTGTTTTTAAAAAACTATTTTTGGTACTTCCCCATTATACCGTCATTGACCACTTTCCATAAAATAAACTATAACCAAACTAATTGTCTAACGCCAAATAAACAAACGAATGAATGCTGGCATTGGAATCGCAAAAAGAAAATCCGAAAACCCTCATCCACTCAAATGTCAACAATCAATATTTTTATAAAATAAATTTTAAAATATATTAATGAAAACAGAAAGAAAATCTTGGACATTTATTTATTTACATTATTTATCTTAATTATCCCTCTCGACTGGTGAATGTTTGTGACATCAATATAGAAACTGATCTATTGTATGTAACTATGCATCGCATCATTTTTTTTCAATGCTTTGTTTCTTTTAAAATTATGTCGCCGCCGTTTAAGAACACAATTGTTATTTAAAGGAGATACTTTACTCATGCAAAAACACCTGCTTATAAACCCTTTTTTACCTTTTCGATTTTGTTTCCAGACTTTTTTCTTTATAAAGATGCTTTCACTTTCAGAACCTGTTTTGAAAGTGAAAGAGCCCTCATAAAAAAAAAAGAACTTGCAACCAAAAAAAAGGCGTTGTAGAGTTCAACTTAGCTATCCAATACAAAATAAAAAAAATATTGAAATGCAAATGAGATATTTTAAAAATATACACATATGTATGGACTATATATAATACATATTTTAAGAATAATATGTATGGAATAAAATTAGCGAGCAGATGTTTTCATGAAGTAGCCCCTGAAATAATGAATAAAACAGTAAAACATCATTAAAAAATACAGGTAAGCATCGAATTGAAAATCAATGACATAACAAACACGTGTAAGAGATCTGACTTCAAGTAAATGTGATGCCATGATCATGCAATTCTGGCGTAAAATCAGCAATAATATCGTAAACTTAGAGGTAGATTTTTTTATGGAAAGTAGTCGACGGGATAATGAAAAAGTACCCTATTTTTACTTATATTCCACAATAAACACAGAAAAGTAAAAGTTACTATACGCAAAAAATCAATACGTCATGAAGGATAGATTTATATCTAAGGCTAGTAGTCATAGCACGATCGAAAATGGAAAGCCAGTGAAAATGATGACATAGTGGTGCAAAAGTGATGACATTTTTAAATTTCAAATATAAAAATGCTTGTTTTCATTTAAATGTAATGCCATAACCACAAAAAAATATACTTTAAATAATGTCATTTATTCCAAGAAGGCGAGGGGGAGGGGGGGCATAGTAGAACTTAGATTTTGAATATCCAAGGATTCATTGGAGGACGTAAAAATAGATTTTAATGAAAATAAACCTTTCTATATAGCAAGAAATTTGGATTGTTATTTATAAAAATAAACGCTTTTATATGAGTGCAATAATCTCAGACATATCCTGAGTCGTTCTCAATGTTTTATAAAGATTTAAATCATTATCCTTCAACAGTCGTTGTCCAAGTCAATTGTTGGTGGCAAAAGTGAGCTTTATTGGGAACAATTAGGTAAATTCGACAGAAAGATTGTCTTGATTTTAAAACTACTGCTAATTTTGCACCAAGCTGTATCGCCATTGCATCAAACTATGAGTACAGCGATATTTGTAGCAATATGGTAGTGGTTTCAAACATAACAAAAGTATAAGCACAATTATCTATAAAAAATATTAGCATATTTACCGAATGTTTCTGAAAATACTTAAGTTCAAGAAATCAACAGTTGGTAAAATCAATTAATTTAATTTTTTCTAGCCAGTTTAAACAAATTTTACAATTTTTTTTACTCACATATAGGTCATTATCTAGTGCTCGATTTAGTAGAGAAGGCAAGTCGTTAGTAACACCTTTTAGCTGATTTTTATTGTGTTTATGGAAAATGACCATTAGTATGGCATGAATTCTGACTATGGAAGATTGAAAAAAAAAATTGCTTAAGCCTACTAATTTTCTTTTACTGATATTGAGAGTTGGTTAGATTGTTTTCTCCTAATCAAATAAATCATAATTCATAAAAATAGTCAGAATTTTTTTCGACTGATACCACTTTTTTGAGTAGTGAGCTTATTTTAAGCACAGAAAACTCGTTTTCTGAAATTAGCGACCTAGCTAGATCGATTTCTTGTGCTTGAATTAGTATAGGCGTCAAGTTTTGTGAAATTCGTTAGAGCCATTTTCGCTATATAGCAACATTTTAAGTGCTAGATTTCTTTTAATAGGTCAAAACTAACTTTCTCGAATTCGAAACCTAGCTAGATGAGTTTATCGTGCTTGAATTAGTATATACAACACGTTTCATATAAATTGTTTGAGCATTTTTCCATTTATAGTAAAAAAAACCTTTTCAGCGCTGAATTTGTTTTACCCTGTAAAAGCAATTTTTTTAAAAATATTTGGGACATAGCTAGATCTTTTTCTCGTGCTCAATTTAGTATAGGTAGCAAGTCTTGTGAAAATCTTCCCAGTCGTTTACAATATCATTCATAATTGGGAAAACCGTTTGCTCATTTAATATGCATGATAAACATATCAAATTTCCTAAACATTCAGAAAAGAAAATTTTCAAGATCTATTAAATTTTGTTAAACACAATTTGTGCTTCCAATGATGTCCTTAAACTGCTTATTCTTGTAATCTTTTCAGAATAACAAGTACATTTTTCAAGAGGGCAGGCCCCCTGAAACCACCACAGTCTCACTAATTTTACATTTGCAATTTCCTATAATCGTGCTATATTGTAATTGTTGTATATTTTGGGTTGCATCTTACACTGTGATTTTATTAGAATAAGCATTAGTTTGGACAGAAATTTTATGTTATCCTGACATTGCAATACATACTTACCTGCCAGCCATGAAACACCTGCAGCTGACGAAGAAGTTGAATAAAATCTCATGTAAGAAAGACACTTATACAAATGTAAGTTGGATTTATTAAACATATATAATTTAGAAATCTGACTTTTTACAATTTTTGTTTGAGAAAAACAATTTTCGGGGTCATTTTAATACAGTACAGCCCCGATTATCCACGGAATTGGATGGCAAGGGCACCGCGGATAACAAAAATCGCGGATAATCCGAAAAAGACAGAAAATGGGGTGCAAGCTCGATAAAAAGATAGTTCAACAGTTCAGTTAAAAGATAGTTCAGTTTAGTGTACAAAAAACATAATAAAATGTTTAAAATACATACATATGCACAGTACAGCTGAAACATTTGCATTACGTTTAAATCACTAAAATAAAGAACAGTAAACAAAGATGGAAACAATGCCATACATACAGTACAAAAAGTGTTGAGTTATACTTTTTTTTAAAAAAAAAACAGTCACTTATTTTTGCTTCTTGCTTCAGAAACACCTTTTCTATAAAAAAAAAAAAAAAATGAAGCTATTCTTGATATGCTCCCTGGAATTTATCATAATATTCTTAGTTAATTGTTAAATATTTTAATTGCTGTGCTTACGTTTAGTTAATAAAATCAAGAATAGACATCAAGACTTTATAACTGATATTTTAAACATGGCAACCGAATCTAGAAATATTCTTCTATTACTTTCGAATACATGAATTTTTCTGTTTATATTTATTAGTAGGGATTACTGTATTTTCCTTGCTTAAATTTAAAAATTTGGCTTAAATTTAAAAAAAAAAAAAAAAAAAAAAAAAAAAAATCGCTTCACGGATAATCCGCTCGCGGATAATCGGGGGCCTACTGTATATTTAAAAGTAAGATTTATCTAAAGGCATCCAGGTCTATTTTGTTAGAAACAGCACACTAAAATCACCTAAAAATAGGCAGTTTAAAAAGACAAATTTAAAACCTACAGGGTAATCAATCATTCATAACTGTGATAATTGCCAATTGACTATTTTAGAAAATGTGATTTGGTGCTATAAATTTGCTTTCTGCTTAAGCACTTTGCAACAAGCATCCTTTACAGAATTTATCTTTTATTACCGGTTTTTAAAAATTGAACATTTTGCCTAATTTATTTCCTTTTATTAAATAATACAAAAAATTCAGTTAATTACTGGTAAGAATAATGAACATTTCTGAGCACTTTATGTGTCTATGTGTGTTATGTGACTATAAATTATGCTTGTCGAGAAGGAATACTCTTTCGTAATCAGGATTATTTTGATGACTTATTTTATATGCTATGAAATATAGTTGCTGGGTGACTGTTAAAGGAAAATGGGGAAAAAATGAAATATTTATGGTGACAAATATGTAAAGTGACAAAATAAAATGTCTAATTTTTGTTGAAATACATATTACATCTGTTCAAAAAATGTACACATAAAAAAAATCTGGCAATTGTATTGACAAAAACTGTAACTAATGGGAATAATTTAAGATCATCATTGAGAAATGTTAGCATCCATAATTTAACATGTAAATTAATTATTCAAATGTGCAATTTTCTTTTCAATGAATGGTAAAATCATCTTAATTTTCACAGAAAGCATTATGATATAAAAGAAAATGTTCTGTATTTTCTGAACAAATCAACTAAATTTAATTAAAAACCATACAATGTATTCTGATACCCCAGTAAAGTAACTATCTAATTACAAATTAATAGATGTTTTTTGTTGCCGTTATCACGAGACATACACAGACAGAGCCCAAAAACTTTTCATGTCTCTACAGTGAGCCTCAACAGACATTTCAGCAATTAATTTTACAATATTGCATTTGCTGCTTATATAACATATGTAAATGACAAAATGGTTGTAGCTGCAGCCTTCTTGCAGGTCAATCTCTTCACAACTTACTCTTTCTTTTTCGTTTTCTATACAACTTTTGCTGTCACTGATGCTATTCTTCCAAACTGTTTGTCTGTGTCGTTTTCATCATTTTTTTACTCGCTTAGTTTTATTAAATTAATATTAAAAATTAATTAATATAAAAAAATAGTGTCCAAAGCTATTTGGACACTCGAAATTCATTACTTACTTTTCATATTTATAATTGTATATCTGGTCCAATTTAAGAACTCAACTTGGTCCAATTAATGCAACAGCGGCAATTTTTAAAACAGATAATCTCAAGACTAAGAACAAAAACGAAAACAAATCCGCATGTAAAATATGCGCAATAAACACAAAAATTTAGATATGTATATAACAACATGCCTTAGTTTTAAAGTATTCTGTAATGTTTAGTAGGAAAAAATTAGATCAAAACAGCTAACTTTAGGTTTTATAAAAATGTCTGAAAACAGCATGTCGAAGGCGGTTGCTTCTTCTAATCATAAATGACGTCATTCTGATGAGTAGGATTTCAGCGGCAGATGGCATCTATTTCTGTAATTAATGGCAGAATTGCAACGGTCTATTTGAAATGGCATTCAATATTCAAATATGGATACTCTCCCCTATTACTAGAAATTTTTGTTATTAGTGCACTCTCTAAAATCCGCACATGACTACAATGAGTTTTCCAGAATTAAACACATGTAATTATTGTATTAATATAGGAAAAATTAAAATTTGTAAATAAAGATCTTAATTTTAAAATTAAATCGATGAAACAAATTTAATCATAAAAAAAATGTTTGTAAACATGCTTTTTAAAATGCATTGTCTGAAGGTAAAGTCTGAATGCATGGAAATAGGCGGAGCCTGTTCGAATAGGAGCAGTTAAAACCATTTATTCCCACGTATACTTTAAAAAGACCTTATTTTTTTTCTTCTTCTTATTATTATTATTAATTTTTTTTGTACTGGAAGATCTGGTAGGATGTGTGGAAATTTTTCTGTATCAAACGCGTGAGTTTCTTTCGATTTCATGGAAATCCGTTTTTAATGCAGTAAATTTATTTTAAAACGTGATTTGAAGTCAAAGAAAATATGGGAAGCTACATTTTCACAGTTTTTTCTATATTAGCATTACGTTTGTTACCTGGTGGAACGGGGAAGTATAAACTTTGATTTAGTGGTACATCGGTTTAAAAGTTTGGGAACCCCTGGTCTATTTGAAATCAGAAAAAATGCCACAGCCACTTTTATTCTACCAATCTGATCAAATGGATGTTGCTTTAATGCCCAACCAATTATCTGGAATCTGAGTAATCTAATATTCCATTTGAAATCAGAAAAAATGGCACAGCCACATATATTCTACCAATCTGATCAAACGGATGTTGCTTTAATACCCAATTATCCAGAAAAACCAGTCACCTGGAATGCAAATAGATAAATAATATTCAATATTTAGCATAAAATATTTTCATTAAAAAAATGCAGATTATTTACAGCAGTTAATAATAAAATACAATGATCTTTAAGATTTTGGTTAAGTTTTAAAAGAAAATTTTTTGGATTGGGATTGGGGAAGATTATCCTTAAAGAATTTAAAAGAGTAACTTAAGATATCAAATTGAATAACACAGCTTGCAGAAATTGAGTGCTAGTTATAGCATTTCAATAATACCAATCAATCTTTTCTGTTAGTTTCTGAATCTAATGGCCAAAAATGTTGACTTGGAGTTATCACTCAGAAAACAAAATAACCAGAAGTATTTGGATACTAAAAAAATAATAATAACAACTACAGAGTAATATATTATATTCATGAAACTGCATCAAATGTTTATCGATTGATTATTATATTATTAATCAAAGGATTCTTCATACAATTTTCAAGGTATCAATGTTTCACTGAGTAGAGCAGTTTACTTTGAACATAAGACATAGCTGTTACTAATAATGTTTAAATTAGAAATGATTTCAATTTTCTATATAATAGATTGCAATTATTTAATTTAAATATTTTCAAAAGTTACATTACTTATATAATATCCAAAAATGTTTATTTTATCATCAGATATGCATCTGTATGCAATAGAAAATTATATTAAAAAAAAAAAAATGATTTAAACCAAATAAACTGGTTTTTTTGGTTTTTTACTAAAAAACCCGTTTTTTCCCCAACCCTGGTTATAAGTGTTTGCGTTTTCAAGTCCTTATATTCGGGTTATAGTAAAATTTAGGGAGTTCAGTTAAAAAATTCAATAATGTCCCTCCTTTTATAAAGATTACGTTTACCATACAAAATATGAGTGTTTTGCGATAATTATAGATCGAATTATAAATGTTTTAATTTATCAGGACCTTATACTTATAATACTCTAAAATAAAGAAAATGTCAATCCCACTCCACCTGCTTTTTAAGATGATTAACATACGAAATTTGTGTGAGCTGTTACTAAAATTTTAAGGCCTTTATTTAAAAAACTCTACAATGTCCCCTATAAAATTATGTCACCTATTTCAAGTCACAAAATTTCAGCTTGCTGGAGAAGGGACCGAAACGTCCTGCTTCCAAGTAAAGGAGTCCCCTCCAACTGCCAGGATTTCCCAAACCAGATACACAGATTTCAGTTAGAATCCTGTATGGAATAAGGCAACCCGAATTTACCCACATCAGGGGTCAATCCAGGAAATAACCGAGACCTTTCCAGGATTCTTATCTTTTTGCTTCACTGAAGAAATTATAAGGGCACGGTTTGAATGCATTGGACTTGCCACACACATTTTATGGCCGATCCTTATGCTAACATTAGACATGGTGGCAAGATAAAAAGATTTAATGATAACAATGAAAGATTAAACATTATATTTGTGTGATTAAATAAATCAAATGATTTAATAATATTGTAGTGATAATTGTAAATATATGTGAGAGTAATAATGCAAAATAAATTTTGAAATAATTAAGAAGTCAAGTTATTAAAATATCCCTAAAACATGTAATAAAGAAAAATAACCTTCCCTGAAATTCAAACCTTATTTCAGTACATGATAGTTATGCATTTTGCAATTCGGTTTATTCAGAAAATAAATCAATATTTAAAAAATCATTCAGGTATTTAGCATACACCAAATTTTCATAAATAAAAATTAACTGAAGAAAGGTAAAAATATTAATAAAATATTTCAAAATAAATAACACCTTACAAGGATCATCTCAAATATTTCAATTTTTAATTTAGATTAACAGAAAAAAGAACAAGATATTAATAAGATATTTTAATTTCTGAATATACAATAACATAATTTTTTTTTTGTCTTATTCTTTAACAATATGTATAAACGTGATTCAACAAGCAAAATAATAATTTGTACAATATTGTCTTTAAAATTTAATGTAATAAAAATACAAAAAGCTTTTAGAAATCATATAATTTATATCATGAAATAAATGCAAAAACATTTATACTTTTTTCATGCAATTCAAAAGAATTACTTACAAGCAGGCTCTATCCTTAATCCAAGATTATTTTCATATAGAGAAACTTTTTTAAGCTCTTTCTTTTTATCTTTGTTTTCTCTTTCTGCAATATAGATATAATTTTTTAAAACTTTTGATAAACTCAGATAATATAGGCATAAGACTGCAAAGAGGTAATTAAAAAAAATAAAATAAATGTGAAAATTATTTACGAGAATGTGTGTACAAGAAATTACAAAGGCAATGTACAAACAATTACTATATGTGTCAAAAACAACAGGAGTTTAACTTCATAACTGATCAAAATGTCTCCTTTCAATCACACCAAAATATCTGTGAAATCAACCATTCAATCAATTACTTCATTTTGTGCCATATATTGTGAATCATGTTCATATAGACACTGATGTCAGTACCTTATCTATGCACACCTTCAATTTATTCACTTTAAAAGAAAAGTAAAGAATACACCTTATAAAAAACAGTCACAAGGAGTCATGCACAATGCATTCACAATAAGTGACTTTATAAAAGGGGCTAGAATTATGGACATGAAGAGCTTAACCCTTTATGTCCCAAATTACTATCCATGAAAATTTCACTTTCTAAAGCATTTTTTGTGGATTTCTGAAACTACATTAGAAGATTTACACAATAATTTAATAAATTTTAGAAGGATTTTGCCAATTAAAATTAAATTTGAATTTATAAGGATTTTGTGCAATATTTATAACTACTCAAATCTTTTATTTAATTTTTTTTTTGTTTTTTTTGCATTGTGTAGAATGAGGAAAATTACAAATATAATGTTCTTACATTAGACATATTGCAGAACCGAACCCCCTCCCCTCCTAATCTTTTAACGTCAAGAAAGCTGAAAAGATGCAAAGGCAAAAGAAATCATTTAAAAATATTTTTGTTTTGTACAACCGATAATGCTTTTGGGACAAGATAAAGTAAAGTATCTATAACTCATTCTAAACTGTATTACTACTAATCGATGTATTAAATGAATTTTATAACAAGTTATTTTAATGGTACTTTAAAGTACCATCAGGGCATAAAGGGTTAACAAGACAAAAAATGAGAGGCATGTTAAACTCACGAATAGACTAAACTGGTGAACTTTGAATTTTCATTTTATTCATTTTTAATTTTAAATCAATAGATGAGATTATGTGTGTTTGCATTAAGTTGTTTTCCATCAACTTGGCTGGGACATATCGTCGCCTCAGAGCAACAGTAGGACATCTAGTAATAATTGAAAATGAGATGCCTGACTTACTGCTATGAATAACTGTGTCTGCATCTAGTGGAACAGTAGGGAATTTTCATAAAACACATCTGAGATATAGTATTAAACATAACTTTGTGTTTCAGAAGTGGTTCCACTCGATGCAAACGCAGTTTCTCATAGCAGTAAGTTAGATATCTCATTTTTTATTATTACTAAATGTCCTACTGTTGCTCTCAGGCGACGATATGATGTACAGCCCCTCAAGCCCCATGGTCAAGAAAACAGGGCAGAGCACTATAGGCCGTGATCCTTAATGAATTGTAGTGTCACAGGTTCAGATTAGTTATTAATCTTTCAGAAGATAGTACTTCTTTTGTTTCTGGATACTAATAGCTACTTAAACTTACACAGTTCCTCGGATGCTAGTATGCATAGCATTTTTGGTATGGTTACAACATAAATTGATACATATTTAAAAAAAAAAAAAAAAAAAAAATTGAGGCCAGTTCTCAACTTCCAAAGTCTTGTCCTCTTCCAGGTTTATGGAAGGAATAATACAAATTACAGTATCACACCCCTCCTTTTTTTTCCCTACATTGTATCTGCATGGCTAATTTTATAAGTTGTCACTTTAAAGGCAATTGTAGAAGTATTTATATTTATACATAATTAGAAAATATATGATATAGTACAGATACTATGTGTATAATATATATAGCTTCATCTGCCCTATATCATATATTCATTCTGGTGGGCTAGAAATAAAAATGCCATCAAAAATAGCCTTTATCCTTTAAAGCCACCAACCTGGTGTTATGCATTTAATAAGTGTATACTAAATGACTGTTCTGTATTATTTTTGTTTGTTTTAATTTATCATTTTTAAGGATATGTATTTCATAAATAAATTAAATTATTGCTTTGAAAACAATTGATGAGTGGCAATCTATTTTCCTCACACAAATAATATGTAAGTCTCTTTTTTGTTAAATATTTCATGTGTAATATTTGATAAAATAATAATTGAGAGAATTATTACCTTCTCTGTAACTCTGCAACTTTTTAAGTAGTAGTGAATGCTTATGAGACACAATTGTGTGTTGTTGTGACAGTTCTGAAATTTCCTCCATTAACTTTACTCTAAGAAGAAACTCTGAAATAAAAGCATTAAATAAATAACACAGTAAATGAAACCAGTAAAAAGTCATAACAATATTTTGTTTCAAACAATTTAAATTGCAACTAAATAAATTAATCATGTGTCGTACACTGCATTTAAAAAAAAAAACCTCACTAAAATTTTTACTTAAATTGATAGAGAATATTTTGCTTCCTGACTTAGTAACTTGGAGATCTGCACGGGCCGGACCGTGGGCCTATTTTCATTTATGGCACTCAGGCTGGGCCATACTTTTTTCTGAAGACTCGTTCCTAGTGACCACTCTTGAGGGCCGGGTTTGAGCCTTACTTTTTTCCGGAAGAATCAGGCCGGGCCAAACTTATTTTTTCTGTACAGAGCCGGAACTGGTTTCTTTCCTAGTCTTCATGGCCCAAAATTTTCAGTCAGTCCTAGTTTTGAGCCAACCCAAATGAAAAACATTGTCTCGGCGTGGCCTGTCCGTTCATAGGTCAGCAAAATTAAGCCTGCCCAAAGATTTTTGCAAAAAATGCATACATTTTTAAATCGCCATTATTCTACAATCAGGGGCGTCGCCATGGGGGGGAGCCTCCCCCCCCCCCAATATATGTGAAGTTGGGAAATTTGAGCTTAGAGTTGGGAAATTCTAGATTTTTATGACAATTTCTTTTTTAAAAGTAATAGTAAAAAAAATTACGAAATTTTTATTGTTTTGGTGATTATGTTTCTGAGTACTGTAACAGTAAACAAGTTAAATTATAAAAAAAAAAATACAAAAAGAAATCAGCCGCACTCAATTTATCATTGTGTTTTTCAGTTATACAAAAATATTATACATCTACCAGACCTAAATTTCTCTACTCCTGTCCATCAATAGCTGACTATCCAGTTCCTTTATTTCCTCCAAAACTTTGTTCCTTTCTCAAAAATTTCAACCTACCTCACCCTCTCCTCCTAAAACAGAATCCAGCTATTTCATAATCTAAAGGGATTGCATCTTCTTTTGAAAATTGGAGATCACTTGTAGCACAACAAAAAGGAATGTAGTCACCTACTTGAAACACAGCTGGGCAAGAAGATTTGACGAGTTTTCACAAATTGCAATAATTTTTTAACTAATTTCCCGATTTTTGGACAATATTTTACTCATTCTCGTGATTTTTTGCCACAAAAATTAGTCAACCCTTCGCAGTCAAGAAAAGGGCGTTATATGAGCAAATGTGTATATATGAAGTCATTGTTTCTGATAAATTTGTCACATTTTACTTTTATTTGTGCGTGTGTGCGAAATATATATTAGTCCTGTTCGTTTATATTTATGGGTGTTTGTGAAATTTTAAACCAAAAGTCCGGTGTTGTGTGTTTAAAGCTGTTCTAAAAAATGACTATAAATATCAGAACGAAAGAACCCTTCATAATAGGAAAAGAGTTTTCGTGGAAGATTTTGGAGCATGTAAAAATCTATTCGAGGATGATAAAGGTAAAAAAAGGACGATTTGAATTTGGAAAGAAATATGACTATGAAAGCTGTCCATCATCTGAAGAAAAAATCGACATTCACGGTAACGCTGACACGTTGCACTTGAATAAAATTTTGAAGAAATAAAGATTTCCTTATAGACAAGTTCACAAACAATTATGAATATTAGGATTTGACTGAAGAAGCTGACTTCCGAAAGCGAGGTAGGAAAACAGTTTCACCAAAGAGAAGGGATAAAAATAATAGCACAGCAATGAACATTGATACACGTAAGTTTTACAGGAAATAATTATAAGAAATACAAGAAAATTTAGACAATTTAGTAATGAGCTTAAATGACAATGTTCCCTATATCAGGAGAATACCGCACCAATACATTTCATATTTAAATTTCAATTGTGCAAGGCAAATTTGAGTATCACTAACTTAGAAAAGTTAATAATGTTTCCACCTGTATATGAGAAACAGATGTACATGACTTGCAGAGTCAAATAGAAATAAACCAAATCCTAACTGACTAGCTGCTATCTGATTCACCAACTTTTCAGCCGACTTTAAACCCAATTTTTTCCCCATTCAAAGGGAGAAAAAGGTTGTCGTTGCTAAAGTTGGAGGAAAACCAGTACTACTAGTACCAGCCGTTAATATATATCGCCTATTTGTATAAATCGCTTATCTCTGATTGACTGAAATGTTGAAAGTTGGGGTGAAAAGGCGCGGCTAGCGCATACTTTTTTAGAACTGTGGTTGGGGATATTGCTGTTTGCTATCTATCACACTGGGTGTTGTGACAATATTTCACGATAAGTTGGAGGAAATCAAGAGTTGGCTCAAAAATTGCTCGAAAAGTTGGTGAATCTGATAGCAGCTTTAAACAAACCTTTTACTCATGCCATGAAATTCAAAGACTATTTGGGTCATGCCGTCAAACTATATACTCATATCTTAACATTCACAGAAGCTTATCTTTATGGCGTTGCATCTAATGAAAGAATCTTTAGTCAAATAAAAATAAAAATATATATATATTACAAACTACAATGAGGGATGACAGGCTTGACAGCCTAATGCTTTTAAAATGTGAAAGCCAAATAGTTGATTTTATTAAACTATATGGTGTTATCATCAGGTTGGCTTCTTTGAAGACAAGAAGAATTAATGTTAAATGAAAACAATTCGGATGTGCCAATCCCAAAACTTTATTCTATCCCATATATGTTAATACCTCAAAATTTGCAACCACAATGCTAAAATTAAATAATAATTCTATGCCCATAATAAGGAATTCTAAAGGTATAGATTCGTTTAATTGTGTTCATTTAAAAAAGAGATAGAAGCCTCGCATTTTTCAAACAAATCATTGAATTTCGGCACACACCCTGTTAGATGCAATCAAAATTCCAAACCCAAAGAACACAAAAGTGATACCTTTGGACAGTAAACACCCAAGCCCAATAAGGAAGTGCAACCGAATATGAAGTTTGACTAAATTCCGTGCATTAGTTTTTTAGATATAGCTAACGCGAAAATCGTGAAAAATGCTGCACAGCAGTGCCACCTATTATGTAATATACACAAAATCCTAATAAGCACCAAATTATGTCAAGGTTTAACAGAATATGAAGTTTGGTCAAATTCCGTGCAACAGTTTTTGAGAGATAACTATCGCTAAAATCATGTAAATTGTGAAAAATGCAGCTTAGCAGTGCCACCTTTCGGGCGATTTACACCAAAAACTAATCAGATTTAATTCTTATCAAGATATAATTGAATCTAAAGTTTTATTAAATTCCGCGCATTAGTTCTTGAGATAGAGCAACCACAAAATTTGTGTCACGTACACGCAGACAGACATTTTCTAAAAACAGTCAAAACGTGTTCAGGCCCTGCATGTTTGTTTTTTATTAAACAAACCAATAATTAGAATTTTTATGTTTCCAATTTAAAAATTTTTCTTTGGAAAGGAATTTTTTTATGCATAAGTTTCATTATCATTATTATACACATTGTGGTACACGTATTATACACTTTAGTTGAAAGTTGGAAGAATTTGTTTCAAGTTGGGAAATTTTCGAATTCTCCCCCCCCCCCCCCCCCGAAAAAATATCTGTAGCTACGCCCCTGTCTACAATTAAACATTAAAATTTATTATTTTTAAAGAATAGTAGTAGATTTCTACGCTTATTAAAATATAGCTAAATTAAAATAGTAAAATGTGTGAATTATTTTTACTTTAGTCACTCCCTGACCCAAAAAAAAAAAAAAAAAAAAAAAAACCCTCATATGACTGAAAAAATTTTCCTTCTAATTTCTTCAAAACTTCTTTTTGATTTTAAAATATTTGCTTTGTATCTAGATAATGGGTTTTGTTGGTGATTCCAGTTGTTTTGTGACATGTTCTATTTTAATTTGAGATGATTAAATTTGTGAAAAGTGTACTTTTCATACGAAAAAGTTTTGTGAGGTGTCCTTTGCATTTTTGTAAAAAACAAAAACATTTGAAGGGACCTTTAAAAGACCTACATTATTCCCTGGATACTTATGTGAATAATGACCGTTCATTGTTTTATCCTAGCTACGGGGCTTTACTGCTTCCTTAAAGATTAGACAGGCTTGCCTAATTTCTTACTTATGTGTAAAACTGTTCAGGTAAAAAATTGGTCTTTACAGGCATCCCCAGACTTACGTAAATTCACAATTACGTCTCGGAAATTACATTTATGAACATACTAGCACATTTGATACATATCTGCATACTTTTGATAATTATTTTATAAATAAAATTTGCAGATAAAAACCACAACAATTATTGTTTTATATTTTAAAGAGAACCACATTTTTCTTAGGATATACGATCAAATCTTAACAAAACAAACCCAAACATAATGAAAATGAGGCAAAAAAATCCTGCTTCAACCGTTACAATTGTGTTAGAATTTGAATCAGAACGAAATCTAATTAATGTTTTGATGAAGAGGAACGAGTGTATTTTGTTCTTATGCCTTCATCAGCGAAAATTGGACCAGGTTGGTTTCTATGACCAGACAAGTGCAGACTTTTTTATAGTCATTTGATATAGATTCAAAACTGTTATAAATTAATTCATCAATGTTAAACTTATGAATCCTATATTTCATAACATATTTTTTATTGAAAAGTATTCTTTTAGTTTGTTTTTATATTTTTTCATACTTTTATAATTTATATCCAAGTAAATACGGCTGATGCTTTAATTACAAAACAATACTGTGTGAATAATATATGTATGATAAATATTGCACTTTCTTACAAAATTTCATCTAAACAATTTACAAATTCGACTTACATAAAAGTTTATGGAACGCATTGCTTACGTAAGTTGGGGGATGCCTGTATTTCATATTTACTTATTGTACATTAGCTGGCATATTTTAGCGAGTCCTCCCCATCTCAAAATAGATTATTTTTAGCAACTTTTCATTATTATCCACATTTACACTAACATCATTCATGTTCGACACGATTATCAGATATTAAATTTTTTATGTGCTTCAGTAAAAAAAGAAAGTTTAAACAATAAAATAATTGATATTTTAAAAACATGAAGTAGTTATAACTTAACAACATATTCAAATTTCATGACAATTGACTAATTTTTACACAAGTTAGAGCTTAGATGTACAAACACCAAAAAATATATCATTTTTAAGATTCTGATGAAATTTTTACCATTAGAACAAGCCCTTTCCAACTAAAAAAAAGAATTATGAAAATTGGAGCATCCATTCAAAAGTTATGCATGGATATTTGAACATTCATTTAAAAAATACACAAACAAATTGTATAAGCTCCTTTGTTTAAAGTCGATTAAAAAACAAAAAAAATGAAGAGATAATAAAGACAACAATAAAAATTTTTCTTTCAGACCAGAACGTTTATCAGAAATGTTATATGAAGTGTTCATAATAAACTTTTATCGCATTTAAAAATCAATAAATATTATAATAGTAAATTTCTTTCAATATAGACTACAATTTTACATTCATTTAATAAAATGCATAACTTTCATTTAAAATATATTACATATAACTAAGATGCATGTCCAGAGGTGGGGAATTTCTAGAAAATCTTACCAGCCAGCAAAATGCAACTTTTGAATATTGTTATGACAAAATTTACACAACTACAAAAATAGTTGATTACTGTTACTTCAATACATTTTTATAAATTTTTTCTCCTCTGAAATATATACAAGAGAGGAAAGTTTAATATGGAATTGGAATAGAATTTAGTGTTTACATACATGACAGTAATTTAGAAAGTTTCAAAATATAGCTAACTAGTAAAAAAGAATAAAGTTTTCAGCATATCTCTATAGTTTGCAGTTTTCAAAGCCTACATAAAAATTCACTCACCAGTGGCGAGTAAAATGATGTATTTCCCTACACCTGTGCATGTCGTTTACTCATTTCATTTAAAATACCAAAATAAATAAATAAATAAATAATAATGCAAAAAACCAAAACATTTTATTCAAAAACAGGAGTCTGTCTAGACTTTTCTCACAGGGCCCTGTTTTTGTGAAGTTTATTTTTATATTTGAAAATTCTAGTCATAATTTTGTGAATTTGAAATTATTGTTATATTCAGATTTTATCCTTCATATGTAAAAAAGCTAACTAATATGTTATTTGATGAGTTCAGCTGTTTTTTGTACAAGCCTGATTTTATTTTTAAAGTAGGGGTGCACAACCTTTTTAAGAGGAGGGCCACTTACAAAAATGCCTGGGTTGTCGAGGGCCACATCAGTAACACAGAGATAATTCTATTTCGAGTAGGTGGGGATATGGCCTATGAAAAACATGGTTTCAGAGGAGTGGCAGTTTTAGCCCTTTAGGTACCCCTACCCAGTCAACATACCAAACCCAATTCAGTTGGCAAGGATTATCAACAGTTTATGTATGCATATATAACAGATAAAGCAAAGATGATTTTCAAGGAGTGAAAATATTCCTTGACTTTATTCGGGGTATTAAATTTTTCTTTATTAAAAGTACTAAAAAACAAACATATGCATGAAAGTGGCGAGTGCCGAAAAAAAATGTGAACTTTATGAATGAAGTTAAATTGACGAAACTCTCAATTTTTCTGAAGCCTGTCAACAAAATTTTAGATTTTCCCGCAACTGATCGACAAAATTTGCGATTTTTCCACACCTTATCAACGGAATTTGCGATTTTCCCGCTCCCAGCCAACAAAATTCGTAATTGTTAACTGACTGACGAAATTTTCAATTTTTTACCGTAGTGAATTGTCGAAATTAACAGCTTTTTCTCGAGATAAGCTGCCGAAACTTGCGATTTTATTGTAGCCGATCAACGCAATTTTTTCGCACTTAATCGACAAATTCACGGTTTTTCCTCGGCATGATAAACGAAGTTTGAGATTTTTTCACACCAGATCGAAAAATTTCGCAATTTTTCTGTGTTCGATAGACAAAATTCGTAATTTTGCCGTGACTGATCGACAAAATTTATGATTTTTCTGCACCCAATCGATAGAACTCGTAATCTTTCCGTGCCCAATCGACGAAATTTGCGATTTTTCCATGCCCAGTCAACGAAATTCGTGATTCTTAACTGACTGAAACCCTTGGAAAAATTCGAGACTTTCTCGCGATAAACTGACGAAACTCACGATTTTTCTGCAGCCAATCAACGAAATTCGTGATTTTTCCCATGACCTATCAACAAAATTCGAGATTTTCCTGCACTCGATCAGCAGAACTCGCGATTTTTTTTTCATGTCCGATCGACTAAATTCGCAATTCTTAACTGATTGATGAAAATTAATTTTTTTCCCTCGGCAAATTTCTGAAATTCACGACTTTTTCTTGCGATGAACTGAGGAAACTCTACTTTTCAGCAGCCGATCAACGAAATTTGCTATTTTCTCATGCCTGATCGACAAAACTCCCGATTTTTTCGCACGCGATTGACAAAACTTGCGATTTTTCCGCGCCCGATTGATGAAATTCGCACCTAATCGACTTCTTAAGGAATTTCTTTTTAAAATTATTTTTTTATCAATAGTTATAATTATTATATTCCAGTTTTTACATTATTATACTAACCTATCAACAATATTTAACCATTCTTATTTCCCAATATGAATGGAAATTTAATTTTAAATAACAGAAATATATCAAAATACCCAAAAGCCCAGTAATGGACACCCCATAAAAAGTAATACAGTCCTCCCCACTTAATTGGGTCACGGATAATCGAATATCCCACTTATTCGAATAGAATAATCCAGAACCGAATTTATTCCTATTGGTTCTGTTATTTTTCCCTGCTTAAACCAAATACCTTTTACGAACGTCCCCGCTTAATCGAGTAACAATTGTGTGACCGATGTTTAAAAATAGGTGCAGAAAGCACGTTTCAGCTGGAATTTCTTTCCACCTTTTGTCATTTTCTGTACACTGAAAACAAATTTTCAGTTTTTCCTGCTATGATTCTGGCTGGCAGGTGTATAATGGACAGGTCAAATGATTTCGCCACCTTTATCTCCCCTAGCCGTCACTTCGAGACTCGAGATGGTATCTGTGATATTTTGCACTCATTCGAAAAATAACTCAATACTTACTCCTTTAAAATTCCACTTTAAAGGATTTTTTTAAAGGCAGTATAAGTAACGTAAATTAGAGGTAGCAAAGTTTTGACCCAATTCAAACGAGCTGCATTAAGCGTGATGTAAACCCTATAAATGTATGTACTGACATTAAATTAATGCATATTTACTTTATACAGTAGACTCCCTTAAATCCGCGACCCTAAAATCCGCGAACGCCTAAAATCCGCGTATTTTTTTCAGATGTAAACAATGAAATTTACACTTAAGTTGCAGGAACAAAATTCAAGATGGCGCCGAAATCAGCGACTACCGCAGTGTTTTTTTTACTAAATTTTTTGTTAATCATTCTCTTTTGGCTATTACAGCTTGTTTATTACTAAATAAATTTACATTACTTTTGATTTTGATATAAATTAGCATATCTATATCAAAACTTCCAAGGTTCGAAATGGAAAAATCCACGAACCGGAACGCTATTTTAAAATTATTTTTCGCGGATTTTTTTATAAATTATAGACAAATTGATTTCTAAACATACAAAGCAGTATAAGAAACGCATTCAAGACTCTAAATAACAATGAAAAAAGTTACAGTGAGTGCAATAAGCTATATACACTGATAATAGCATTAACACTGTTCTCCTTGCTATCACTAGATGGCAGCATAGGACTTTTGGAATCGAATTTAATCGATTTCATTCGTAATAATTTAATATATTTTTTAATTTTTATTAATTACTTACCTTTAAACTAATAAATTATTTTATTATTTTACTTATTTGAATGTTTCACTTTATTGTAAGCATTCATTATAATTTCCCTTGCTTAACTACCAATGAAATTAATGTTTCAAAAATGTAAACAAATCAATGACCAGAAATCCGCAAAATTCTAAAATCTGCACAACCTCTGGTCCCAAGCTGTGCGGATTTGAGGGAGTCTACTGTATTAGCATTTGTATTTATTTTTATTGTATGTTATTCTATTAATGATTTATTATGCTGTTAATTAAATATACCGTAGATGGTTATTTTGCCTTGTTATTACGCATTAAATATTACAGTTATGATTTCCCGTTTAATCAAATACCCCGCTTAATTGAATCTTTTTTCTGGAACCATCAATATTCGTTTAAACGGGGATGACTGTAAATATAATTGTTTTTATGATTGTATTAAGAGCCAGAATTTAATGAATACACACTAATGAAACAAAATAGTTATATTCATATAAATTTAACAATTAGGATACCAGTAATTAATAAAATATATGTCATAATCATTTACTGTTTGCATCAATTATTGTAATTATCAGAAGATCAATGTTTTGATTATTTTAGATGGAGTTTAAAATACTAAATATCAGGCAATTACAGCTATCAAATTATTGAAACTGTGTGATGATTTAAAAGATAATTAAAAAAAAGTAGTTTTGGAATATTAGTGTTTAGTTTTGTCTCACTATTTTTAACAATTAATCTGCTTCCAGAGACTACTTGATATACTACATCATTTATAATAATTAATATTATAAATCTGAAAGAAATGATATTGCGAGTTGAATATTTTAAATACTAAATAAAAAAATTTCAAAATAAAACTGTAGAACTGATGTTTGAGGCCACTGATCTGCAGATTTATACTATTTTCATGAATATTACCTATAACTTTCATTAATATTACATTTTTTTTTTCTTTGGTCAGAGGTGAACAAGGAAACGTTTAAGACAGAAAATAGATTTTTAATAACATCTGTAACTTAATTGTTTTTATTTAAACGGAGAGGGATTAAGCCCTATGAGCCCCGCTTTGACTGTGCTCTTAAACAATATTTTCTGCTTCCTGGCTGGTTTGATTGCCAAATTATAAAATATGCAAGGTACATATACCTACTACATAAAAAAAAAAATAATAATAATAAAAATAATAAAATTGAAATTTTATTAATCACATAAAATAACTTAAAAGCAGCTATTTATAAAAGTTTTATGGTGTTATTACATATTGGTAAGTAGTATAATTTAAAAATTAAATTTTATTATATGGGTCATTCCATGTCAAATCACCCAGAATTTTCTAAAAATGACACCCACCACCTTCAATTTTGATAAACTTTGGTGTATTTGTAGAATTTTTAATGCTGATTCCAAAAATGTCAATCATATTGAAATTGGTCAAATGGTTTGTGAGTTATGATCTTTTAAATGTCTTCCAAGATGGCCGATTTGCCGCCATTTTGAATAGCACATGTGACAACGTAAAGGTCTATTACTTCTTTCAGGTTTAAGCTAGAACTTTCAAATTTTTTTTGTTCTGTTCAGAATAAAGTATACTTTCATTTAAACTGATTTTTGGGCAGTTTATTCCATTAAAATGCTGTCAGAAAATGACTTTTTGTCATTTTTTAAATTAAAAAAGGTGTAACTTTAATGGTTGATTTCCCCCATTGTTCCCCCTTCAATTTTCATCTAATTGCATAAATAGGCAGCTCAAAGTGTGTTTTGATGCCTGATAAGAAAATTTTAATGGGCAGTTCACAGGTGTTTTGTTTAAAGAAAAATTTCAATTTTACTGACCTTCCATAAGTAATGGAAAGTACAAGATAATGTTGATATTTCTTTTATTACCAGAAATATCATACATATTTACATATAAAAGTTTGATAAGGCTTTATCTTACATAAACATATACATATTTTTTAATGTGGCTATAAAGAAGGGGAATCCCACAGGAATAAATAGGAATGCTAATAATGAATTCCTGCAAGACATAGAAGTATTTTCCTAACAAATTGAAATCTATTGCAAAGCTTTAGTAAATTATAAGTAAAAAAGAAATAATGGAAAAAATTCTACAAATAGTCACGTTTTATAGCAAAATCATACTTGTATATAATACAAAATATAATTTAAAAAAATACATTAAGTAAATATTATCGTACTTTAAAATTATACAAAATAACATTCAGCACATACACAGTAAAAATGCTATTGAAAATATATCTACATCAATAATAATTAAAAATAAAGATAATTAATAAAATTTGTTCTCTTTATATTTCAATCTTATTTTGTTCTAATTTTATGTTTTGCCCAACAGGTGCTTATTAAAGCACTGGATGCATCACCAAGTTTATATATTCTACCATTTGTAGTATTGATGTCACATGCACAAAAGGATATGACAAAGGCACAATACAACTGTCATTTTCTGTCCAATAATATGAAGGCGATGGGCCATTGTGGATGCATGAATTTAACAGTTGCATCTTCTTCTTTTTTGTGGACTTTTGACACTAAGCTTATGTACCAATTCCATTCATACATACATGCTACATAACTTTTAGGCAATGGAATATCCAAAGTCTCTTTAATATTCCTATCAAAAGATGAACAAACAGAAAAATTTTCATCAGTATTTATTCTTTTTCCACTTTTTAATAAGTTTTCTGTAGATCCATAATAATGCATACTGCATGTTCCAGGAATTGTCGTAGCAAGTTGCATCCGATGAGACATGCTGTTGTGCAGTCTTAACATGCCACTTTTTGTGATGATAAAAAATGTTATACCATCAATGTTTTGTCTGCAATATTCATACATCATAGCCACATTTGCAATTTGATCATGCAACAGCCTTTGCAGACTTGCTTTTGTCACAAGTCTTTTAGCTCCCCCCCACACACACACCCTACCCATCGCAAACAGATTTTCAATGACTTGTAGCAAAAAAGCTCCATTTTGCTTTTATTCCACCAAAATCATGTTCATGGGTTCAAAAATGTTTTTCAATTTTAATATTGGGCAGCAGAGTCATCAGTAAAATATTCTACATTTGTAGCTAAGATATACTTATTTAAATGCTGCATGATTAATTTTGGAGTCTGATAAACCATTGGTACATCATGGTCCATATCATCTGAAAGCATGCAAAGGCTTTCACTTTTTAAGCTGCTTCCATTTTTTTTTTTTGCTTTACATAGAATGCAACTGCATGTAAAGTACAGCAACCAGGCGTGCAATGGTAGTTGTTGCACTTCGTCTTGCAATACAAAAGAAAAGTTCTCGCTAAAATCCATTTGTATGAGAGCCTCATGACTAGTAAGATCTTTTTTTCAAATAAATGCTTTGGGACTTGAATATATGTGTATGGGGTACGAGCTTTTCAATCTTTTTAAAAATAAGATGGATGAAATCATACAGAGTAGATGTATGTGATGTTAATCGTACTCTGTCAGTTGATACCCACTGTTTATGTTCAACTGCGTCTTCAGGATCAAAATACGGTAATTTTAACTTAAAAAAAAATCTTCAAGAACATCTTTCTTGGGACATTTGCTGCATATATGTAACATACAATTTGTATTGTTAGAACTGCAAACCAATTTCTGGTTAAATCTTCATATTTTTCTTCAATCCCAGTTGCTGCAATAAGCAACTGAACTTTCTGATGTATTGTATACATGCAAACAGAATGTGTGCCAGAACTCCCAACTAAGACGCAGTGCTTAGATCGCAGGTCAGCAAATTTTGAAAACCCAATTTTATTATTGGTAGGAAATTTCAATCGAAATTGGATATACAGTTAACAGATTTACAAAGAAGAAACCTTTTTTGAACATGGGCGGACATTTTTTATGCTGACTGTATCTCCCTGACCATGCATGAGACATGGAAATTCATTATCTTCATGAAACTCTTTCACAGATTTTATAGTGTCCTCCCAAGTATAAAGTCTATACTTGGTACTCAGTTACACTAAAGGTTTCAAATATTTTCTTTCTTGACCATCATGACTCAGGAATCAAAGTTAACAACTGAATTTTTTCTCTGGGACAAATTTGTGGAAACTTTTCTTTCACCATCTCCATTAATCTTTCGAATTCTGAAGCTTTTCTTTTGATTCACATTATCTTCATCAGAGCTACTGTTTTCACTCTGAAGAATGTTCTCTTCCAAATCAAGGATGCAAGCAACCTTCTTTCACAAGGCAATTTTCATTTGCTGTAATTTTCTTTCTCCAGCAGACACTTTTCTGTGTACAGAAATTGCACGTAACCTTAGAGGTGAACTTCCATTAAGCTTTACGTGATATTTTTCTTTCTGATCCATGTTTGATGTAATTTCTTCTGAAAAATCAGTGGACTAACACAAATCTTTCTGTTCTTTCACATATACTTCCATCAAAGCTCTTGCTTTTTTCCCTACAGGTTGAACATAGTTTCTTACCAGGAATGGCATCATTATGTAGCTTATGCCTGTAATTCTTAGCTTGATCCACACTTATCACATGTAAGGATACTTTTCTTGGTCTTGTTAGGATGAAGATTAAATAAATGTATTTCTTTTGCTGAATTTACATATGCAGAAAGTGTTCTCTGTGAGCAAAGCATATTGTTGAGTTTTCGCTATCTTCTAAATTGCATCTTAATGCAAGAAGTTCTTTATTTTTGGTGGATAACTCATTGCGATGGTGGATAGCTTGAGGATTATTTAAATCACAATTTGGATTATTAATATTTAAACTAATATTGTACATTTTTTGTTAACAAAGCAGCATCATTTATAAGATCAAAAGAGAAACTTTAATCTTTTTTAACAGATTGGCATAACAAGTTATAAAATTCTGCTTAATCTGGTTGGTTGAAAAAATCTTCTGGGAAGTAACTATAGTCCGATTCATTGAAAATCTCTTTCTGGTAAGTACATCTATCTGGTTGGTTGAAAAAACCCCTTCTGGCAAACCAAAGTGATATTATTGGTTAAAATTCTGTCTTCTGGAAAGTTCTGGTAATAAATTAACCCAATCAGATAATTTTAGCAATTAATTAGAAATTTCATATTTTGGGCAGCAATTTTCGATTTATAATTCAACAATAATTACAGTTTTAATGTTATTTACATTTAAAAAATGAACCAAAGGAAAATAAAGTATATATTTTTTTTTATTTTGAACTAAATTTAAAATTTTTAAATCACACATTAATTTTTTTTTTTTTTAACAGGTATCAAAACACATTTTGAGCTGCAATATTAATACAACAGAGTTAATTTTTTAACTAATTATATTTATTTTGAATGTAGATATATTTTTAATAGTATTTTTACCATGTATGTGCTAAACGTTATTTTCTGTAATTTTGAAGTACGGGGCTATGCATATATAACGTTATCATTTTAGGGGGGAGGGGGGGGGTCTGGCACATGATATCGTAAGATATCTAGGGGGAGGGGGTTTTGTCTTTTGATATCGTTATCATTTTTTATCTATTTTTATTTGTAACTTGGTATTTACATCAAAGTAGTGTGTTATCTATTTTTATGAAAGTATAAAGTTATTAAAATCATTAAATGATTATAAAATTATTCATTTCCAAAATATGGAACATCCCAACGTTTGGCATTCCTATTCTTTTGCCATACGTGTATGCATATATAATCCGCTGTTTGACAAACCATATGCGAAGTATGTTTGAAATGATACTTGTGTTTAATAGTAAATAAAAGAGAAAGAATATTGTCCACCTGTTTTCTTGAAAAGAAGTTCTGTCTGCCCCACACCGTGTAAGAAGAAAGTTAAAAAAGATATTATTACTGTTGAATGCATTATGTAACAAAAATCTATTATTAAATACTTTTAAATAGTAATTATTTCTTTTAAATGATATTTAATATATAAACTGATATTTTATTGACTTCTCTTTATCTGATTTAATAAAGTATGCAAAAAACAAATGTAACCGTATTTGTATATCATTCCAAACAAAAGGAAAAAATTCCTAAAATTTAAAGAATTTTTATACATTGATAACGATATCATTAACGGGGGGGGGGGGGGGTTCAAGGGATGATAACGTATGATATCGTAAGGGGGGGGAGGGGGTACAAAATTTCCAAAAAGTTGATAACGTTATATATGCACAGCCCCTACGATAATTTTTACTTATTGTATTTAGTTAACAATTGTAATTTTATCATTTTGTAGAATATACAAGTATGATTTTGCTATAAAATGTGACAATTTGTAGAATTTTTTGCATCATTTCTTTTTTATTTAAAATTTACTGAAACTTTGCAATAGATTTCAATTTGCCATGAACATACTTCTATGCCTTGCAGGAATTCATTATTAGCATTCCTATTTATAATTCCTGAGGGATTCCCCTTCTTTTTAGCCACATTAAAAAAATATATATGTTTATGAAAGATAAAACCCTACTGAACTTTTAGATGTAAATATGTATGATACTTTTGGTAATAAAAGAAATATGAGCATTATCTTGTACTTTCCGTTACTTATGGAAGTCGGTAAAATTAAAATTCTTCTTTAAACAAAAAACCTACAAACTGCCCATTAAAATTTTTTTATCGGGCATCAAAACACACTTTGAGCTGCCTATTTATGCAATTAGATGAAAATTGAAGGGGGAACAATGGGGGAAATCGGCCATTGAAGTTATACCTTTTTTTAATTAAAAAAATGGCAAAAAGTCATTTTCTGACAGCATTTTAATGGAATAAATTGCACAAAAATCTGTTTAGATGAAAGTTTACTTTATTCTGAATAGAACTAAAAAAATTTGAAAGTTCTAGCTTAAACCTGAAAGAAGTTATAGACCTTTATGTTGTCACATGTGCCATTCAAAATGGCGGCAAATCGGCCATCTTGGAAGACATTTAAAAGCTCATATCTGACAAACTGTTTGATCAATTTCAATATGATTGACATTTTTGGAATCAGCATTAAAAACTCTGCAAATTCACTGAATTTTATCAAAATTGGTGATGGTGGGTGCCATGCCCTGGGTGATTTGACATGGAATGACCCATATGGGTTTGTAGTTAAGTCAAAATATTTTATGCCAGGGATTGAAATTCATTTTTTCCTAGGAGGGGAGTATCCCTACCAACATTTATAAATGGAGGGGAGTTGAGATATTTGGGAGGGAGAAAAAAATCTAAAACCCACTGTTATTTTACATGCTATTTAAAGATTTACAATTTACATTAATTATTTTGTCATGTCTGTATTAATACAGACATGACAAAATCTTTTGACGAAATTCGCGTTTTTTCGCGATTCTTTGACGAAATTTACTTTTTTGTGATCTTTTGATGAAATTCAGGTTTTTTGCGACCCTTTGTCGAAATTCTCATTTTTTTTCCACAATCCTTTATCGAAATTCGTATTTTTCCGCGATAATTTGCTGAAACTCGCGTTTTTTCCTCGTTCCTTTGCCGAAATTACGATTTTTTTGCTATCCTTTGATGAATTTCGAGTTTTTTTTTTCGCAATCTGACGAAATTCATGTTTTTCCGCGATTCTTTGACAAAATTCCCATTTTATTCACAATCCTTTGCAACAAAATTGGTGATTTTTTCATCGAACGATTCACGAAATTGATTTTTTCGGCGATTATTTGCCGAAATTTGCGATATTTTCTGTTGAACTGATGACCGATTTTTGATAATTTTCGGAACATAATGTCTTAAATTTTCAGAAAATTTGGAACAGATTCCCCCTTAAATTCGCCAATCGGTCGTAGACACTTGTCAACCAATCTCGAGAAAAAAATAATGAAATTTGTCTATTGGTCGCGTGAAAAATAAGTGAATTTCACCGATGTGTCAATTGGTCGCGTGAAAATATCAGGAAATTCGCAAGGCGGAGTCAATCGTAATTTCAAAATGCAAAATTTTCAAGAAAATAGTGGGATTTTTTGGACGGGGCCCTCCCGCCCACGATATTCTTTGGATGGGATTTCAAAATTTTGGGTGCGAATCCCGCCCTGAAATTCGAGCCCTGTATGCACTATAAACATAACTGAAATTGCATTTTTAGCAATGTCTACATGTCCATTACTGGAAAATGACTAATTAACAATCCCACACCTCTTCTTAAAACCTTAAAAATAAATGAAATTTTGTAAATGACTGTTAGTATATAAAATTCTAAGTTTTCTATTGCTACTCAAACAAAAACATTCAAACTTTGCAAGAAAATAAATAATATATAAACTAATTAAATGAAATCAGCTCTTAGCCTCTTCATTAAGATTTTCACAGAAAAACAGCACAACTTTAAATCATTATTTTCTGCCTCCTGATTGGTTTGATTAAAAGTGTCAACAATAACCCAGTTTTATAAAACATGCAAGGGGGATAAGAAAAATAATTAAAGCTAACTATTTGTTAGTTATTTTGGAACTACTTGCGAATACACCCGGAGTCCGCCATCTTGTTTCTTTGTTGATCATCGCCGATGTTAAATTTTTTTATTTGGACTTATTTATTTATTTTTGTTATTGTTTATGATATGTTTGTTGTTGTTTATGTTGTTAAATTAAGCATAAAGTGGTTACAAATGACCAACAAAGAAACAAGATGGCAGACTCCGGGCGTATTCGCAAATAGTTCCGTTATTTTTTTAAGAACCAAAAACATCAAGACGTGTCCGTTACTGGCACATCTACCCAATATTGCTTACAGATTTCGTAAGTTTAAACACAAAATAGACATAGACAATCAACTTTTTTATGCAGTGACCAATGGTCATATAAATAGGGATTAGTTAAACCTCAAACACTTATTATGTATATATCACATACATCTTAAAGAAAATTTTAAAAGGTTAAAAAATAAAGAATGCTAAAGGCAACATTACATGAAAAAAATATATAACAAGTTTTGAATTTGTTCTTTTAGAACAGCGGTAATCACTTTCTTTGAAGGTGAATGTTGTTTATGCTATGCATAGAAAAAAGAATAAAAAAAAGTACCATTATCAGTATTCCTGTAAGATACTAGTCCCCATTATCTATTCTTGAATACTTTAATTCAATCATGTATACATATATAAATAAAATATAGATAAAAGATTAACAATAATAAAATTGGCTTTTGTGTTCTATTCTTAAGTTGAAATAATTGGCGCATTAGCATACATTTTGGCATGGTGACCGTATAACGGAAAAGTACCTAAATAACTTTCCAAAGCATCACAAGAAATTGTTTATTGACAGTTTTTATTAAAAAAGTCGTAAAAAGGAAATACGTAAATATAAAAGAAAGAAAAAGCAATATGAGAAATTATATATTTTTAAATAAATATATTAAAAAATGAATCTTTCTTTTAAAATAAAATTTTTCCAATTCCTACCTTTTTTACTTTTGTCATAGTGATCCAAAATCCTTTCTCTATTTTTAAGAACCTCTTCACAAATTAATTTTTTGTAACTCTCCAGTTCATTCTTTTTTAAACAGATCAGTTTCAAATTGAGATCTACAATGAAAAAATATGTCAGATTTCATATTAACAAAAATAAAAACTGTAAATGAAGGGGCAAGGGGGAGGAAAGCATGAAAATACTAATACCGTTCAGGTTTAATTTACAATATGTAAAATCAAGTGAAGCCATGAAACCAAAATAACATATAAACTTGAATAAAGAAATCGGCGAATTTACATTAGTTCAGATAGAAAGAAAACGAAATACGTTTGTCAGTGTCAATGTTTTCAAATAATTAAATACCCGCCACTGCAGCTGATACACTATTATCCAAACATGTCAGCAAAATAACCTTCTCCCTGTTTAGCCAATGACTCAGAAATACATGGTGTGAAAATCATGCCTTAAATATGCAACGATGCTGCTGAAATATAAAGATTACAGCGACATCTGCAGGATATATTCTACAACAGTAAGATATTGCTAGTCTATACACATGTATAGACTAATACGAAAATCCCTCAGATGTCCCTGCGATCGACACTTATTTTAGCAGTATCGTCGCGGATTTAAGGGATACAAACTTTTAGCACTGTTTGGATAGCATATTTACACACTAGGTATTCTAGACGCTGTACCTCGCGCTGTACTCAAGATTTAAAATTTTAAGATTTTGTAAGCTCTGAGATATTTTTGAGGCATTTTTTTAATTACACCGCATGTCGGTAATGCTGACAATAAAGATAAAATTAGGAAAAAAGAAAATTAGCATTATCTTTTATAAAAGATTTCTTGTTTATCATTAAGATATCATCCTGGGCTTCGTAACCCGCTTTTGAGCACATTTTTGACATTTTTCTTGTATTAAATATCAGCAACAGCGTGCTTCCTGGAACTGGAACTCACTAAACAGTGATTGCTTCCGTTCTTTTCCGAACTTTTGAGATAAATTTATCCTCGGTTGGTTTGCAAATTTTAAACGCTGAATGGACCAGTAGACAGTAGGTGAATTAGATCACGACGTAATGCTTTTCCCGAATATTTTAGATTTTATCTGAGTGAACATGAGCATGTAGTTCTGTTATACGAAAACCATGTTTTGGAAAGATAAACAAATATAGTCGTTGGTTCTACCTGTTTTGAACCATAAAAATAATTTCGATTTTTAGACCTACTCCATGGCACCCTGTAACTTTCTTCACTTCAACAAACTTCGAGTGTGTTCAAGAAGCACGCGCGTTACGCGCGCGAGCTCAGGAGACAGGAACATGGAGTGGGTCCATATCATGTATGGAATAACACGTAGTATGTTCAGGAACAGATCATGGATTTGATTAATTAAGGTGCTAATTATAAAGACATTTTGTTGCAAAAGGAACGTGTGCTGGATGGCCGAATGGATAAGGCAGTGAACTCGAGACTAGGGATTGTGGGTTCGAATCCTTCCAGTCCCACATTGTGTCGCAATTTTTTTTTTTTTTTTTTTTGTTTATTGGTTGTTTTATATTTTTCATAATGAATAAGATATTTTTGATGAAGATATATTTTTTATTTTTGTTATACAGAGGCACGTGTATTTTTATTATAATAATAAAATACTCATTTAAATGTGAGAAAATGAGGTATTTCGAGATGAAAGTTTTAGATCTGAACGCCTTTTAAATATTCAAAGTTTTGTTTCTAAGTGATTATATATGTAGTATGTATATGTATAATGATATAAACATTAAGCAAATCCAAATGAAAAAATAATATATATTGTGCGAAAATATCTTTTTGCACGTAGAATAATTCCTTGTTTTTTTTTTTTTTTTGAGTACTTTACGAGTGAATTTTTATCGAGACTAGGCTAGAAATCATATTTTACTTTGAACATTATAAAAATAAAATGTAATAGTTGTAAATTATTTTAACTAAAAATATCTGTACATATATTTTTTAAAGAGATAAAATATATAGGTCTGCTGTCTAGTTTGTAATGAATAAAGTATGATTAGAATGTTTATAATTTTTTTACTGAAAGTATAAGTAAGTATTTCGCTTATACTAACAGAATTTTGAATGCCATTTATTTCTCATGTTTTATGATGTATTTTGGTCTGTTATACACACGGTATTAAAATATGCAATCATAAAATAAGAAATATATATATTAAAACCTACTCTGAAAAACTGTCTAACTAACAGTGCAAATTCCATTGAAATCCACCCAGTATAGTAGATTACAAACAAATCCCATATGTTGATATCACAATTTTGGTTTACTAACAGCATTCTATTTATCACAGAAGATATAAATCAACTGATAAATCATTTTTAAATAAATAAAAAGAAAATTGTTAAAAAGTTAAAATTTTTAGATTACCAGTTGAATTCTTAAATTGTATCAATCAACCTACCAAACAAAGCACAACCAATAACACATAAGCAGAAAACGCACAATCACGTGATCAAATCGCCCACACAATTTTTTTGAGCAGCTCGCGCGGAGTTTGTGTGCGGTTGGTTAACTAATTTTAAATGCTAAATGGGCTAAAGTAGATAAAGAAGGTCACGTGATGTTTTTTCCGACTATTTTAGATTTTATCTGAGTGAACATAGGCATGTATTCCTGTTACGAAAACCATGTTTTGGAAGGATGAAGAAATATAGTCGTTGGTTTTACCTTTTTTGAACCATAAAAATAATGGAATAATTGAATTATGTTAAAATTCCTTTCTTCGATAAGACCTACTCCATGACATAAACTTCTGAGCGCGCGCGCGGCGCGAAGTGCACTTCTGAACACGCTCTTCGTTACCTGTTTATTTACAACCATCCAACCTATCCATTTGCCAGTCGTACGAAATACAAATACAAACAAAACAAAACAAACGATGTCAACCAAAGTTGCTGTGGTAAGTCATCTGAAATAATAGAAGAAAAAAAAAACCTATCTTGTTTGCATCAAGCAAATGTTTAAATAATTCTAGAATAATTCATGAATTTCTTAAAAATCTGTGAAAAGCAGATACTTGTGCTACAGGCACTGCATAACTTAACTCTGGTACCTGGCTGCTACGGCTGTTGTCTCGAATGATCCATTTATTAACATAATCGGCACAGATGTCATATACGCCCCATATTAGCGCGATTTTTTTCCGTCGCCAATTTGGTGAGAGCCTCGTTACCATATCATCTGTATCCTGGTTACCATATCAAGCAAAATAACGGCACTTTGGCGCCAGTTAAGTACCCGGTGCGTGTGCTTATATGACATTGGCGTCGGAAAAAAATCGCGCCAATATGGGGGCGTACATGGCATCTGTGCCACATAATAATCTTAAAATGCATACAAGACACGGCATAATGTTTCTTCCTTTTATTTTGACATATAGGATAGTATGTGCCAGTAATGGACACCCTTAAGGAATTTCTGTTAAAACAATTTTTTTATTAATAGTTATAATTACAGTCAATTCCAGTAACTTTGACTCATAAGGGTAACTTTGGCCCAAAAGAGAAAAAAAGATTAAATCAGCTACATCACTTGAGTTATCGGCAAAGTTTTGGTCTCAAAATAAAGGTAGCAACACTGGCGTGAGGTTGAAAGCTCATTGTAAATAATTCGCCAAGGTTCTACCGTGGCAGCATGCCTACAGAAAACACAAATAGACAATACAAACACATATACAGTCAATTAGGGTAACTTTGGCCCAAATTTACTGGACTTTTGTTCATGCTGCCACGGTGAGAATTAAAAATTCACAAAACTTACTGTATAATGCTAAAAATTTGAAACCAAATTCCTTTTATCAATATAAAAAAATTGCTGCGAAACACGAAATAACGCTAAAAATCGCATGCAAAAATTTGCGAAAAATTCAAAAATCTCTGTACGAATTCCGAATAAACTTTTTTGAAAAGAGGACAAAATTTACTATATTATATGCTAAAAGATTGAAATCTGATTTATTTTAATAATTTAAATAAAATCGCCTGGTACCGTGAAAAAACGTTAAAAATTGCATTAAAAATTATATTGAAAAAGTCTAATCAAAAATTCCGAAATTGGGCTTTGGGGTGCATAGAGGTACCTTCATACCAAATTTTGTAGCTCTGCATGCAGCGGTTTTTTCAGAACATAGCCGACAGACAGACAAACTTCTTTCCTTATTATTATAGACTAGCTGACCCGCCCGGCGTTGCCCGGGCCCGTGATAATGATCTTTAATAAAGCACAAATTTGTATGATTTTATACCTTTAATCCGATTTTGTCCGAGTTTATATTTTTAAATGAAAAAAATCTCCAAAAAATATTGATCTTTTAATGGTAAAAGCACCCCTATGAGAAGAAATTTTCTGTTTTTCACACATAATTTTTTTTTAAATAGTTTATTTTGGTCCAAATTCTTTAAAATTTTTATCGTTATAAATAATAACCGTTTCTCAGCGCCTGTAAAATTCTCGTGAAAAAATAGTGATATCTACTTCTAACAGAAATATGTTTTCTTCTTCCTTTTTACTTTCTTCTATCTTTGCAAGAAGAAAGTATTGGATTCAAGAAAATTTTCGAATTCCGGTTTTTGACGGATTTACACATTTAGCGCTCACAGATCCTGAAAAACATGTTTTTACAAAATGTCTATCTGAGAATCTGCTTGTGAGTTTGTATGTGACACAAATTTTTTGGACGCTTTATCTCAAGAACTAATGCACGGAATTTAATAAAACTTCAGGTTCAATTAGTCCCTAATATAAATTGGCACTGAATAGTTGTTGGTGCAAATCGCCCTATATCTCAAGAACTTATGCACAGATTTTCATAAAACATCAGATTCTATTAGTCCTTGATATTGCTTGGTGCTGATTAAATATTGGTGTAAATTGCTCAATAGGTGGTGCTGCTATGATGCATTATTCACGATTTCCGCATAGCTATATCTCAAGAACTAATGATCAGATTTTCATCAAACTTCAGACTCAGCTATATCTTGATATTAATTCGGGCTGATTACGTTTTCGTGTAAATTGTTCAACAGGTTTCGCTGCTATGTTGCATTTTTCACGATTTCCGCAATAGCTCTTTCTCAAGAACTAATGCACATATTTTCATCAAACTTCAGATTAGGTTAGTCCGTGATATAAAATAGTGCTGATTACTTTTTGGTGTAAATTGGCAAACAGGTGGTGCTGTGATACAGAATTTTTCATGATTTTCGTAATATCTCATCTTAAAAAACTAATGCACAATTTTTTTTCAAACTTCAAATTCAGTTAGACATTGATATATGTTGTTCTTTATTACGTTTTGATGTAAATCGCGCAATAGGTGGCTCTGCTATTCTCCGTTTTTCACGATTTCTGCAATTGTTCTACCTCAAAAACTAATACATGGGATTTAATCAGACTTCATATTCTGTTACAGTTTCACATAAATAGATCTTTTTTTAAGCTTGGGTATATACAGCACGACAGGTGTCGCTTTTGTGCTTTTTGAGCTGAGAATTTTTTCTTGCAGACATCTAAGTGAATTGATGCCAAAATTTAACTGTTGTTTCAAAGATGCGATGCTTATATCTCCTTTTAAAATGCACAGAATATAATGAACCTATATCTTTAGAATCCTTATGATGGAGATGAGCATATATGCTCTTCGTGACGATCTATAGATTGTCATTTAATTTTGGCACCGTGATAATGAATTTTGAAGTATAAGCATGCATGGGATAGAAGAAAGTTTTGGGATTGTCACATCCAACTAGTTTTTGTTGTTTTCGCGTCAGGTTCTTTAACATAACAACAACAAAAAAATAGTTTTTGTCGTCCGCACTGTCCGAAATTTTAATATGTTATAAATATAACTGTACCCGAGTACTCTATTAAATTTCATGAAAAATATGCATATTTAACAGTGAAAACGTGTGCCGAAGCCAAGCGAAACCGTTTTTTAGCTTTTTCGTCGAAATTTTCTAAGATTTTATTATTATTATTTTTTAAATACTTTTACTCGTTCTAACATTACGAAATTATTGTAATAGATGTAACATGCAGTCTGTCGAAATGCTCTAAAATGTTAGTGGAAAAAAGAGAGTCTCGTCACGGTGAGGCGCGAAGTGACCTGCGGTCGCGAATTTGTTTGAAGAATTAAAATTAGTATTTTAGAAAACCGATTGCACCGGTGACGTGAAGAAGATCTTAGCTTTAAATACGCATTTTTTGTGAATCGATACCTCTAAAATTGAGCCCTGAGTAAGCGTTGACAAAAGGGAGAAAAATTCAACTGCGGAATCTCTTTTTGAAAAAAAAATTCAAAGAGTTAAGAACCATATTTTTTAACTGATTGCAGCATTTGAGATGTAAATGTACGAACTATAAGAATATGTCATCCGTTTTTCCGTATTTTAAATGGCACGGCTGATGGGCATTAAAACAAAACGGCTAAAAAAAATGTATTTAGTTCTTCCTTCCTTTCCGCTCGAAAAGCACATTCTGGTCATGCACGAGTGTGTCTCTGCCAATTTTCAAAAAAAGATGTCTTTTTTGATGAAATTTTAATTAATATCTCGGCCAATTATCAAAAAATTAAAAAGGTGAGCGTCGGGGGCATCCATGCCTGCATTGAACTATTCTCATATAAATTTTCAGACCTCTGCGGGCAGTAGATTTTCCTAGCTATCGGCAATAAACACACACAAACAGCGATCTTATCTTTTATTATTAGACATATAGATATTTATGATATATGTAGATTAAAACCTGTCAAAACGTAACTTGTCTATGGCATAATCCTCTCTTAAATAGAAACTTTTCATGCTCCAGAAGAAAAGATTGCCGTACAATTTTACTAAATTAGCTAGAAACCTGTCTTAAACGGAATATTGTTTCGATCGCTTACGATTGCTCTTACAAAGGTTTTACTGTATGGATATAAGGTTAGCCTGTGTAGACAGAACCTGTCTACAACGAAATCTTCTCTAATCACAAACATTTCTTGATCCCATCGAAAGGAACACTTTGAATTTTTACCTGCTAAGGTATACGAAAACCTGTATAAAACGGAAACTTTCAGCGGTTATTTGTAATTTTGTCTTAGCAGGTTTTACTATTTTTGTATTCATTACGTAGTGAATTAATTTAATTGTTCCAGGGTGGTGTAGATCCCCACCCCCTTATCTGCGCCACTGCCTGAGCCCCTCCAATAATTTTGAAAACTCTACGCCTATGTGATAATCATTTACTGTTTCCATCAATTATTGCAATTATCAGAAGATCAATGTTTTAATTATTTTAGATAGATAGTTTAAAATACTTAAATATCAGGCAATTACAGCTATCAAATTATTGAAACAGTGGGGGATTTAAAAGGTAATCAAAAAAAAAGTTTTGGAATACAGTAAACTTTCTGTAAGGCGGAAATCTGTCTAACTCGGAAAGATTTTCAAGTCTCTTCGAATCCATAGATATAGAATACAATTTGTCTAAGGCAGAATATTGTCTACTGCGGAAAACTTTCTGGATCCCGATCGATTCTGCCTTAGACAGAGTTTACTGTATTAGTGTTTAGTTTTGTCTCACTATTTTTAACAATTAATCTTCCAGAGACTACTTAATATATCATTTATAATAATTAATATTACATATATGAAAGAAATGATATTGTGAGTTGAATACTATTTTAAATACTAAAGAATTTCAAAATAAAACTGTAGAACTGATGGTCGAGGCCGCTGATCTGCAGATTTACTAGTTTCATGAATTTTACCTATAACTTTTATTAATATTACATTTTTTTTTTTTCTTTGTCAGAGGTGAATAAGGAAACATTTAAGACAGAAAATAGATTTTTAATAGCTTCTGTAACTTAATTGTTTTTAAAGCAGAAAAGGCCCTAAGACCTATTGACTGTGCTCTTAAACAATATTTTCTGTTTCCTGGCTGGTTTGATTTCCAGATTATAAAATATGCAAGGTACATTACACATAAAAAAAAAATAAATAAATAAATAAAATATTGAAATTTTATTAACCACATAAAATAACTTAAAAGCAGCTATTTATAAAAGTTTTGATGTTATTACATTTTGGTAAGTATAATTTATAAATTAAATTTTATTATTTAGGTTTGCAGTTAAGCTAAAATATTTTATGCACTATAAACATTACTGAAATTGCATTTTTAGCAATGTCTACATGGGGTGTCCATTAGTGGAAAATAACTAATTAACCATCCCAGTAATGGACACCCCCTCTTAAAACCTTAAAAATAAATGTAATTTTGTAAATGGTCGTTAGTATATAAAATTCTAAGTCTTCTATTGCTACTCAAACAAAAACATTCAAATTTTGCAAATAAATAAATAATATATATAAATTAATTAAATGAAGCCAGCTCTTAGCCTCTTCATTAAGATTTTCACAGAAAAACAGCAAAACTTTGAAACATTATTTTCTGCTTCATGATTGTTTTTTTATAAAACATGTTTTTATATAAAACTGGGTTTTTTATAAAACACAGTTTTATAAAACATGCAAGGGGGAATTATAAAAAAGTATTTATTAGTTGTTTTTTTTTATGAACCAAAAACATCAAGGGTCAAACATCTACCCTATCTTTTTATTTATTCTTCCATACACAAGGTGACACCCTTCATACAGATAATCCATTTATTAGCATAATCTTAGAACACACAAGACTTGAGACATTTTTTCTTCCTTTTATTTTTGCATACACAGTGGAGCACCGCTTATACGTTTCTCGTTTATACATTTTTTTTAATGATCCCGACAAAATCTAATGGATATTAACGTTAAATAATTTCATTTATACGTTTTTCCTTAAATCGCAAATTTCATTTATATGTTTTTTTCAACAAGTCAAGAATAGGGAAAATGTGCATTTCAACCCCATATTCCCAACTCCCGATTGTCCAGTCCAGGAAACTATAGAAGGAGAAACTTCTCTTATGGCATCTTCCAAGCAAACTTGACCGTAACGCTAAAGTGGCCGCATCGTGGCGCTGCACACAGTACCTGCATCAATTTAACATTGTTTTCAACACAAGTGCGTTATTATTTCTGTAATAAATTAATATTTTTACATTATAATTTGATATGGTGCGGAAATGTTTCCTGTATGCATGTGACACAGGCTATGGGAAAGCCAAAAAATGGACTAAAGCGCTGGGGAATAAATGCATTAAGTAATTAACTTCTTTATGGAAGACGTCTTATATTTGACAATGAATTTTCTATGCTCATTTCTGTAAATAAAAGATTGATATATATGCATTACCACGAACATTTAGTGAAATTTAAACTCCAAATTTGTAACTAAAATGTTTTATTCTGTTATATATTAAATAAATATTTCATGATATGCGATTTTTTAGTAAATTCTAGAAAATCAATTGGAATTTGCTGGAGCTGCCATCTGTCGTTCAAAATAAAAACGAGATGAGTTTCTTGATTACACGAAATGATTCATACTATACACTTTCATTAATTTTATGCTACTACAAAAGTATAAAATCTCAGCATTAACTTGATACTGTCTAAATTATTTTTAAAAAAAATCTGAGTACAGTAAAATTGAAAATAAAAAAATAGGTGTCTGGGACTTAAATAAGAATTATTATTTTGTGCTCCTTTTAAATAATGCAGCTGAAAAAAAAAAGGTTTTTACTTATTTGCAGTTTGTCAAATTTATTATGAATATTTAACGAATTCACAAGCTGTATTTTTGTTTTCATGGTTTTTAAATAAAATGAAAAAAAAAAATAAAACATTGCAGTATATATTTATTTTTTTTTAAATTAATCTTTAAAATATTTGCAAAAATTACTTGCCAAATCTAGAACACAATTTGGTACTTTTCGGTTAGCCGGGCACCAGTGTTATATATGTCGTAGGCTAATTGAGAAATCCGGCTCTTTGCAAAAAGACTAGGCTCTTTGCAAAGAGCCGGGCTAATTGGAGAATCCATCTCCCTTTTTCCAATTAGCCTGATATTTTTCAGGCTTATTGCAAAAAGCCTAGAAAGTGTTAGGCTAATTGAAAAGTGACCACTTATTAACCGATCAGGGTAATATTTTTAGCTCACAGGCTATCAAAGCCTGAGAGCTTACGTGCCCGCCGATTCTGTGTGTACGTACGTACGTAACGCGATAACTCTTGATAGAAATATCCGATTTGCTTCAATTTTTTTTTCTAGGTTCATTCTGATAAGGGTGCTTACCTGATTATTTTTGGGGGTTCATTGGTTAAGGATAAAGGGGGGCTAGTCCTCCCCCCTTAATTTATATAAATGGGTTTTTCATGCAGAAATATTCGATTTGCTCAAATTTGGTATACCGGTTTATTAAGTTAAGGAGCTGCCTTGATTAGATTTGGAGGTTCATTAGTTAAATATAAAGGGAGGGCTATCCCCCCCCCCCCCGTAATTTAGATAAATGGGTTTTTCATGCAGAAATATGCGATTTGCTATAAATTCAGTATATCGGTTAATTATGTTAAGCAGCTTCCCTGATTACATTTGGAAGATCATTATTATGTATAAAGGGGGGAAAGGGGGTCAATTGCCTCTTCCCTTAATTTAGATAAATGCGTTTTTCATGTAGAATTATTCGATTAGCTGAAATTTGGTATGCTGGTTTATTATGTTAAGGAGATGGCTTGATTAGATTTGGAGGTTCATTAGTTAAGTATAAAGGGAGGAAAGGGGGGCTAGACCCCTCCCCCTTAATTTAGATAAATGGGTTTTTTATGCAGAGTTTTTCGATTTGCTTCAAATTTGATATACCAGTTTATTACTATATGGCTTCCTTCATTTGATTTGGAGGTTCATTGGTTAAGTATAAAAAGGGGGAAAGGGGGTGCAATTGCCCCTCCCCTTAATTTAGATAAATGTGTTTTCATGCAGAATTATCTAGTTTAGTTTAATTTTTTTTCTAGGTTCATTCTAATAAGGAGCTTTTCTGATTAGATTTGAAAGTCCATTGGTTCAGCATAAAGGGAGAAATGAGGGAGCTAATACCCCCCCCCCCTTAATTTAGTGAAATGGTTTTTTCATGCAGAATTATCTAATTTGCTTCAAATTTGGTATACCAGTTTATTATGTTAAGTAGCTTCCCTGATTAGATTTGGAGGTTCTTTGGTTAAGGAGAAAAGGGGGCAATGGGGACTAATACCTTCATTTATTTTTCGAGGGGCATTATTCTTTGAAATAAGAGTATAATATACAATTAGTGTGAATAGCCTGTGATCTCAATGCCATCAGTTTAACTGGGCAATTTTCTTTTTATTAGGCTTATTAACGCATAACCTTACCCAAACCCGAAAAATAAATTACAACAGACAGTACCCCGATCCGAGCAAGACAAAATAATTTCAGTCTACATGCAACCCGACCCGAACGTGAGAGTTCCATTTGAAAAAACCTGAAATCCTGAACCAAATCTGATAACCAACAAAAATATTCCAAAGATCCATAACCGGATCTGAATAAGACAAATTAGTTTCCATGGACACGCAACGCAACCAGAACCTAAAAATTCCATTCAAAGTCAACCTGAAACCCGTCCCAAACCAAATCTTAACGGACAAAAATATTCCAAAGAACTATAACCCGATGCAAGCTAGACAAAATAATCTCCGTCCACCGGCAACGCGATCCGAACCTGAAAGTTCTAATTGAACTCAATCTGAAACCTGGTTGTGGTCGGTTTTCAGGTTGACTTCAAATGGAACCTTCAAGTTCGGATCCGGTTGAAAAAAAATTAAACTAAATCAGATAATTCTGCATGAAAACACATTTATCTAAATTAAGGGGAGGGTAATTGCCCCCTTTCCCCCCTTTTATACTTAACCAATGAACCTCCAAATCAAATGAAGGAAGAGATATCGTAATAAACTGGTATATCAAATTTGAAGCAAATTGAATAATTCTGCATGAAAAACACATTTTTTAAATTAATGGGACACTAACCCCTGTCCCTCCTTTATACTTAACCAATAAATCTCCAAATCTAATCAAGGCAGCTCCTTAACATAATAAACCAGTATACGAAATTTGGAGCAAATCGAATAACTCTGCATGAAAAACCCATTTATCTAAATTAAGGGGGGGGGGGTCTAGCCCCCTTTCCTACCTTTATACTTAACTAATGAACTTCCAAATCTAATCAGGGAAGCTCCTTAACATAATAAACCGGTATACCAAATTTGGAGCAAATCGAATAATTTTGCATTAAAAAACCATTTACCTAAATTAAGGGGGGGGGGGGGTAGCCCCCCCCCCCTTTCCTCCCTTTATATTTAACTAATGAACCTCCAAATCTAATCAAGCCATCTCCTTAACATAATAAACCAGTATACCAAATTTGAGCTAATCGAATAATTATACATGAAAAACGCATTTATCTAAATTGAGGGGAGAGGCAATCCCGCCTTTATACATAATAATGATCTTACAAATGTAATCATGGAAGCTGCTTAACATAATTAACCGGTATACCAAATTTATTGCAAATCGCATATTTCTGCATGAAAAACACATTTATCTAAATTACGGGGGGTATAGGCCCCCCTTTCCTCCCTTTATATGTAACTAATGAACCTCCAAATCTAATCAAGGCAGCTCCTTAACTTAATAAACCAGTATACCAAATTTGGAGCAAATCGAATAATTCATCCTGAAAAACCGATTTATCTAAATTAAGGGGGGTAGCCCCCCTTTCCCCCATTTATACTTAAATAATGAGCTTCCAAATCTAATCAGGGAAGCTCCTTAACATAATTAACCAGTATACCGAATTTATAACAAATCGCATATTTCTGCATGAAAAACTCATTTACCTAAATTACGGGGGAGGGGGGGGGATATAGCCCCTCTTTCCTCCTTTTATTTGTAACTAATGAAACTCCAAATGTAATCAAGGCAGCTCCTTAACTTAATAAACCGGTATACCAAATAGTGATGCAACGAATAGTGGTTTGGCCGAATAACCGAATATTCGGCCAAGTTACAGCCGAATATTCGGCCTATTCGGCCGCCGAATAATGAACTTATTTTTGCCTAAAAACAAAATATAGTATGCACTATATGCACAATTCTTGTATATTTCACAATTAAAATATATTGTTTTCTTTTAAAAAATTATTTATATACAAATTTTTAATTTTTTAAAGCATTATTTTACTCTGAAAAAATATTCGGCTATGTTCGGCCTAAAAATTGCCTCAATCTCAAATTCTCAAACAAAAAATCTCAAATATTCAAACCCCCCAAAAAATTCTTAGCAAAAGTTCCTCATCGAGTACTGTCTAGTTACATTTTAATAGATATTATGTGTGTTGTTGTTACATTTTAAAATAATGACAAAATTTTAAAAGTACTAGGAAACATAAGTTTCAGCTTTCAGATGAAATAAAAAATAAATCTTCATATCTTAAGAAAAACCACTGATAGAAAAGGTGAAAGGAATATCCTCTAAAATGGTGGAAAGAAATCATTGTAGACTTTATAAAGCTCACAATTAACAAAATTTTTATTTATCTTTATTATTTTTTTTTTCTTTGCTGTCAGCAGTGAAGCCTCTATAGAAAGTGCCCCTCAATGTGAAGAAGTAAAAGAAATTAGTAATTTTCTTTCCTAGCCACTACTAGAAAGACAACAGTGTCCTTTGGAGTGGTGGGCGAAAAATTCGGAAGACTTTCCAAACCTTTCACAATTAGCCCAAAAGTACCTTTCTGCACCAGGAAATACCGTATATAGTGAGAGATTATTTTCAGAAACAGGTAACATTTACGAAAAAAAAAAAAAAAAAAGAAGAAAAAGAAATAGACCATCACCTGAGAATGCTGAATTATTATTTCTGCATCACAATCTACATTTATTGAAAACATTAACTGTTTTTTAAGGCATTACAATGCTATTCTTGAAAAAAATATCTAAAACGTAAATGCATACTAATTAAAAGAATTTAGTATTTACATTTCTTTCATTATTTAATAAGAAATAGTAACAGACTTAAAAAAATCACTTAAATTATATTTAACTTTTAAGCATATTTTACTAAAAGCCTTATTGCAACAGCAACATATACGACTTAAATATCTTATACATATAAGACATCTATATCTAATCAATCATATATTCATGTTCTTTTTATAGGTATAAATCAAAATATTATTGAAAGAAATATTTTTTTATGTAACATGGGTTAAATGTTAAACTTCCCATTATGATAAAAAAAAAAATTGAATTAGCTTGTACAGCTGTATTAAAACAATTTTGAATAGATTAATTTTAAATTTAACAGATTATGTTAGCTTATTACAGATACTTTTTGTACTTACTGATACAGCATAAAATTTTTTAAGATGATTCCTAAATTAGCCTCTTATATAAAAATGGGTAGATAAAACCCATTCGGAGTATGAAAGTTAATGGAAAAAAAAGTGTTAGTTAATTTCAAATAAAATTTTCATTATATATGATGAATATAAATTGTCAAATTAAAAAGTTATACTGTGTAAATATAAAAACATTTATTCCAGTATTATTCGGCCAAGGCCGAATAATGGACTTGATATTCGGCCGAAGCCGAATATTCGGCAGACAGGCCGAATGGGCCGAATATTCGGCTTCGGCCGAATATTCGTTGCATCTCTAATACCAAATTTGAGCAAATCGAATATTTCTGCATGAAAAACCCATTTATATAAATTAAGGGGGTGGACTAGCCCCCCCCTTTTCCCCCTTTATCCTTAACCAATGAATCCCAAAAAATAATCAGGGAAGCACCTTATCAGAATGAGCCAAGAAAAAAAATTGAAGCAAATCAGATATTTCTATCAAGAGTTATCGCGTTACGTACATATGTACGTACACACATACATACAGAATTGGCGGGCACATAAGCTCTCAGGCTTTGATAGCATGTGAGCTAAAAATATCACCCTGATCGGATAATAAGTGGTCATTTTTCAATTAGCCTAATGCTTTCTAGGCTTTTTGCAATAAGCCTGAAAAATATCAGGCTAATTGGTAAAAGGGAGATGGATTCTCCAATTAGCCTACGACATTATATATTTATATACATACTTATATGTAAATATACATATACACATATTGTATATATAAAAACACATATATATATATGTATATTTACATATATGTATGTATATAAATATGTATATATAACACTGGCGCCTGGCTAACCGAAAAGTACCCACAATTTTTATGTAGATACACCCTTGATTACTTTGAATAACGAAAGTACAGTAAAATTTAAAGGAAAGAAATTTATTCTAGATCTGTCTTGAACAAAAGTTGATATTTGTTCATTTATAATACGGCTGAAAAAAAATTAATTTTTAGTTATTTGCAGTTTGTCAAATTTATTATGAATATTTAATAAACAATAATAATTCATAAACTAAATTCTAGTTTTCATGGTTTTTAATAAAATAAAAAAATATAAACAAAAACATTGCAGCATTTATTTTAATTTTTTTTTTTAAGTTAATCTACAAAATATTTGCAAAAATTACATGCCAAATTCAGGACACAATTTTTATAAAGATACTCTTGGTTTAAATAAATCTTACTTAAAATAGTCTGGATACAATAAAATTTAAAAGGGAAAAAATGTATTCTAGACCTATCTTAAACAAAAATTAATACTTTTTGTTCCATTTAAATGACACAGCTGATAAAAAAGAAGTTACTTTCAGTCTGTAAAATGTATTATGAATAATTTACAAAATTTTAAATAATTTGTTTTATGATTTTTATAATAAAAAAACATTCACATTAGAAAAAAAAAAAAAAAAGCTACTTTATATTTAAAAAAAAAAGAAGGTTCTCGTTTCTAACTTCAATTGGAGACAATAGATGGCGCTCCGACCAGTACCTGCATCATCGAGCTTCTCTCTCGCGGTTAATTCTCAAACATAGCGTTCCCTTACCTTCTATTTTAATACCATGGTCCAGTTCTACAAAAGGCACGTGGCGTTGACCAACACCTGCCCAGTTGAACAAAAGCCGTACCCCTAAGAAATGCGAACATCCCACTTTCTATCGATAAGGGTGATTGTTGTGCTCTCCCCAGGTCCAGCAGGGCAAGTTCTTTTCCTGGCAGCTTCAGTTTCTGGATTTATCGTTCATTAGCAGTTCACAATGACTTCGCATAATAGGAAATCTCTGCCGTTGAAGGAAAAAATGTGCATCTTAAAAAAGGTGGATGAAAACCAACATTTAAAAAGAGTGGATCTTGCCAAAAAATTAGGTTTACCGGTTTCAACTTTAAACATGTTAATTTATAAGCATAAGATCATCGAGGAAAGCCATCATCAAAGTGGATGTAGTGCTTCAAAAAAAACTTTGAATCCAAAGCGGAAAATTCGCTGATGTTGAAAAATTGCTTTTACAGTGGTTTAATCAGCGTTGTAGTGTAAAAATTCCCATCAGCAGTCCTTTGCTTATGGAGAAAGCGCGAGAAATTTCAAACATGCTGAATGTGGAATGCAATGCATCATTTTCTTCAGGATGGCTTCACAAGTTTAAATTAAGACATGGCATAACAAGCAAAATTATAAGTGGAGAGTCTGGAGATGTTGATTGTGAAACAGTGGATGATTGGATTCAAAACCAATTGCCACGTCTGATAAAAGGATATGAACAAAAAGACATTTTCAATGCAGATGAAATCGTTTTGTTTTATAATCTTCTGCCATCTAAAACTCTTGCAATCAAATCGAATGCGTGTCATGGTGTAAAAAAGTGTATAAAGTGCGATTAACAGTGTTATTGTGTGCCAATGCAGATGGATCATAAAAATTACCTCCCTTGATTATTGGCAAATCAAAAATGTGAAAACATTACCAACAATGTGTCAGGCCAATAATAGATTATGGATGGCAATGTCCTTCTTTACCGATTGGTTAAAAGAATTAGATGATAAAATGCGAAACTAAAAGCAGCGAATCATTTTATTCATTGATCAGTGTCCAGCTCATCCACCTAATACAGACTTTCTAAAAAACATAACTGTCAAATTCTTCCCTGCAAATTGCAACCACTGGATTTAGGAGTCATAAAATTCCTAAAACAACATTATGAAAACTTTTGGTGAAAACTGCTATCGCCTGTTTAGACCACGGTGACTTTGAAAATGTGAACATTAACATCTTACAAGCTATGAATTTCATAATGATGGCTTGGTAAAATGTTTTACCCAAAACGATAAAAAACTGCTTCGCCCTTGACGGATTTTTAACACCAGTGGATAGCAATCCTATTGAAAACACCGACCCTGATCATTTTGCTCCCCCAAAAAACTGGTCAAATTTAAGTGATGTTACTACATTTGAAGATTTTGTGCAGCGTGATTCGGAACTTGCAACATGTTCTCTTCTAACAATCAATGAAATAATTGCAAATGAGGAAACTAGCAGTGAAGAAGAGGATAACTGCACTGAAAAGCCACTGCCAAGTTTTCAACAAGCTTTGGTAGGTTTTAACACCATACAAAAATACCTCATTAGCTGTGATTTGAATGATAATGTTAAAATGGCACTTTTAACTCTGAACAATGAACTTTTTTCTGTGCATTCCAAAAATTCCGTACAACCTACAGCGGTAGAACTGATTTTGAAAAAAATCAGTTGTCCCAAGGACCAGTAAACATCAGAGTTTACTGGTCCACAGACATCGTCACTGGCCCGCTACATAAAATTATATAAGTACCTTTAACCCTTTGAGTGACCCCCCCCCCCCCTCTCCTCCTCCGAGAATATAAACCAAACTTCCTTTCTGTTACCCAAAATTTTCAGCATAATAAAATGTAAAATTATAATTTGCTAAAAATTAAATAAATAGTACATAAAAAAAAAAACTGAAATTATTATGTATTTTATTTCCGTTTATTTATTTTAACTAAGTTTTTATACAAATTTTATGCTTATTGTAATGTTTGGTTTCTCAGGGTTCTTCAATGTTTTCTCAGGGATGGGAAAATTTACGTTTACCTGTCAGAGAGGGAAAAAAGTTACTGTTAGTTACTGGTCCTTCGGACCGCTAAATTTTTTAAATTAGTGGTCCGATTGAATTTTTAGTGGTCTCGGACCAGCGGACCACCAAGGATTTCAAACGCTGACCTAAAATAACAAAATATTTTGTACATGGAGAATGAATATGAATAGCAGTAAGTTGTAAATTATATCCGGAATAAGAAGTTTAGTATTACATACCTCTTGTATTTCATGTATTTTAATTTATCTATGATTTTTGTATTGTTGGTAATTACGGAAATGTTTGTACATTTGTGATTTTTGTTTATACGTTCTCTTTTCTTGGACCCTTGAAAAACGTATAAATGGTGCTTCACTGTATCTTCTCATTTATTCTGACATACACAAGGTGGACAACCTTGATACAGATTATCAATAGGGCACACAAATGCAGCGGGGGACTCCACACTATGTGCAGTGGAGTCACCGTTGGTTGAACCCGGTGCTACCACCATGCCAGATGAATGCTTATTATGCTCTCAGCCATGGGAAGCCCTTTCTGGTACCAAGTTATGTAATATTTACCCAGTAGCAGAATTTTCATTGTCCATCTGCAGCAAACTAGTTTATCTGCGACCCAACAATGCTGATTCAAGCTACTACCATAAATGTTGATAGTAACCCATAAAATAAGCAAAAGTTGCATTTTACAAAGAAAATTTAATAAGAAGCACAATGAAAGTAAATTTTTGCTGAATTTTTCAAACCCAGTATATTTGTTTTTAAGCTGATAGATTAATCTGCAAGTTCTCAAAAAATGTGCAGCGCTGCTGCCGTGCTGCACAGTTTCTGCTATGGGGTATATTTATATCCTGTATGTAAAACAGTATTTACCACATAGTCATTTCTTGAATCGTGAACTACCGGATCTCGAGGTTTTACTTTGTACTATTCAAAGACTTTTGAATGTATGGCTAGTTTGTAATACAGTAGACTCCCTCAAACCCGCAACCCTGAAATCTGCACATCATCGCAGATGTAAACAACGAAACTTCCAATTCAGATGTAAGGACAAAATTACAGAATTTTTTTGTTTTATATCATTCCATTTATATTTTAATATGTAATTAATTCTCTATAATATAACTGACCTCATGGTTTTTTTCATAAAGGAAGTACAATTTATTTCTGGAAAATAAATAAATAAATAAATAAAGATATTGCTGATATCTTTGGTAATCGCAATCTTTTTACCAAATCTTTTATGTATTAATCGAGATTTCTTGGTTATTAAGACTGGCTAAATCTGAAATAAAACTTCCTTAGTTTATGATTTTTAATGTGAATTAATAGGGTACCATTATGAGGCAAGTTTCATTCAATAATTCAAGGAAAATGTATCTTATTTTTATTATGTACCTAGATTTAACTATACACTATTAATTATTTACTTGACCTTTACTTTTAATAATTTAATCACTTTTAAAATTATCTTACTTATCATTTTAGCTTATTACTTAATTATTTTACTATATTGCAAGGACTCTTTATAATTTTGATTGCATTATTACATTCAAATTACCATTTAAAAAGTGTAAACAAAGCAATGACCAGAAATCCTCACAACCTCTTGTCCCAAGCTGTGCGGATTTGAGGGAGTCTACTGTATCATGTTTTAAACCCACGAGACTTGGATGTGACCTCCTTCTGCCTGGCTGCCAGAAAATATTCTGGGGATTATTCTTAGCTTCTAATTTCTGTCAAAGTATTTCAAAAAGTAAATGCAGTAATTCATATTCCACTGTATTTAATATGTGATTTTTCTTTTTTTTTCTCCGATAGGTTACTGGAAGTAATAAAGGAATAGGATTTGCTATTGTTAGAGCGTTATGTTCGAATTTTGATGGAGATGTTTTTTTAACAGGTTAGTACAAATGAGAATTGCTAGGTAAAAAATTTTGGTATAAGCCATTTTTTAGTAACTTTTGATTTTATTTCTTTTTGGTGATAATAGTATTTCTTAAATTTTGACAAGTCAGCCCCATGATTATTATAAATACGTGAAAGGGAACAGATGTTTAAGCCCTGGACACAGGTTTATGGCATGCTTTCTGGGCTTGTAACCAGATTATTGTTTCATAACATGCCACAATTTATAAGACAGCACATTCTGAAGGTGTTTTTTAAACTAATTTTATTGTGTTAATATTTAATAAATAGCATAATTTCTCAATAGTGAAGATGTTAATATTGGAATATCACATTATATGGAGCTGCTAGTGATTAGTAGTCAGAATTAAAATATGTCAGCTAAATACCAATACTTTAATTGGTTTATAGACGCCTTTTTTCTGCTTAAAATAATAAAATAATTTTATGTTCGAGACAATGATTGTTCGGTTATATATTTTCTTACTTGACTAACTTTAACAGCTATCGGTATGTAATAGTTTATATATTTTTCATTTTCATAAATATTTAAAGGAACAAATGCCGTATTCGCCCTGAGTCCGCCATCTTGTTTCTATGTTGGTCATTGCCGATTTTAAATTTCTTTATTTGGATTTTGTTGTTGTTGTTGTTTAATCTCTTAAATTTTCAAACATTAAGCATAAACTGGTTATAAATGACCAACAAAGAAACAAGATGCAGACACCGGGCGAATACCTATTTATGCTATAATTGTTCCTATTTAAAATCATGCATAAAGTAATTTTATGAAAACACTATTTCTCACTATTGAAACAGTTATTAGGGATAAGATATGCATGAATAACTCTTTTGAATAGTAGTAAGTATTTCCATATTTTGTTTAAACTTTTTTCTTTAATTATTGTTCTTTCTTTTTTCTACATCTACATGTACTTTAAATATCCACAAATATTATCTTCTTTCTAATTGGTCTTTCAACATTGATCATTCTATGATTTAATCTCTTCATATGGTCTTGTCTAGAATATGTAATGAAATCACTTTGTAGCAGAAAAAGCAGAAAGACTTTTTAAAATATATCATTTGTACAAGTCATCATAACTCGCTGATTCAAACTAAATATGGATGGTCTCGAGCCAGATAATTTCATCTATTAAAGACATATAAATAATAAATTATTTAGTTTTAATCAATTTAAAAATTAAATAGTAGTGTATGTTTCCTTTTTATGTGTGGTGATTTCTAATTTGTCATTGTTTAACTAAATATCAGAGCCGCCCTTAGTGAAAGCGAGACCCGGTGCAATAACTTTTGCAAGGCTTTTTGCTTCGAAACTAATTAATCCCTCCCCACCACCACCACACACACATATACATTACAAATAATCATTGAAATATTAGTTTCAGTTTCAGAGATGCTGCGGATGTGTTATAACACATAAATTACGCAAAAAATCGGAAACGGGACGCATAATTTTGTCAACAAATGCGATTTTCATAACAAGGCCTTGAAAAAAGAGCAGATTTCATCAAAGAATCATGAAAAAATAGCGAATTTCGAAAAAAATCACAAGAAAAAGATGAATTTAAAAAAGATCATGAAAAAAGTGCACATTTTGGCAAAATATCGCAGAAAAACTGCAGATTTTGTCAAGGATTGTGAAAAACAGCGAATTTCGTCAAATTATCAGGAAAATATAGCGAATTTCATCAAAAGACTGCTGAAAATAGCGAATTTCGTTAAATGATCGCGAAAAATAGCAAATTTCATCAAAGGATTGCAAAAAATAGCAAATTTCGTCAAAAGAGTGCTGAAAATAGCGAATTTTGTCAAAGGATCACAAAAAAATAGTGAATTTTGTCAAAAAATCTCGGTAAAAAAGCCAAATCTTGTCAAAGGATCGTGAAAAAATTGCTAGAAATTCTGTTCAGAAATTTTAAGGCATTCATTATTGAAAATTAAAAAAATATCGGTCATCAATCTGAAAATTCGGACATAAAAAATATCGTGAATTTCGACAAATGGTCGCCTTAAAAGTGCAAATTTGTCAAAGAATCTGAGAAAAAAAACGCAAATTTCGTCAAAGAATCGCAGAAATAATGCAAATTTCATCCAAAAAACACAAAATTTGTCAAAAGATCACAAAAAACCACAAACTTCGTCAAAAGATTGCAAAAAAAACCACAAATTTCGTCAAAAGGTCGCAGAAAAAACCCGCAAATTTTGCCAAAAGATTGCGAAAAAACGCAAATTTCGCCAAATGATCGCGAAAAATCGCAAATTTCATCAAAAGATCGCCAAAAAACGAAAATTTTGTTAAAAGATTGCGGAAAAAATGCATAGTTATTGCCGAGAGTGGATTCTCCCCCTCTGCTGTAACTTTTCAGAAAAATATTTTGCCAAAGGATCGCAAAAAAACAGCGAATTTCGTCAAAAGACTGCTGAAAAATAGCGAATTTTGTCAAAGCATCGCAGAAAAAATATGAATTTCGCCAAAGCATCGCAGGAAAAAAAACCCGAATTTCGTCAAAGGATCATGAAAAAACGTGAATTTCATCAAAGCATCGCGAAAAAGACCTCGAATTTCATCCAAGCATTGCAGAAAAAACGTGAATTTCCTCAAATAAGGATTATTTTACAATTAAATTGCATTTTTACTTTTAAAAAAGTAAAGAAAATTTCTCTATTTAAAAAAAAAATATCTTATTTGAGTGCAAATAATACTGATTTTAATTCATTATTTAATTGTTATTAAAACAATAATTAATGCATTTCATTTATCTTTTCCAAATAAACAAGTTTCATTTATTCCTTTAAAATATGAATTATTATTTATGGGGGACCCACTTTTGTAAAAAAGGAACCTAATTTTTTAAATCCTGGGTCCCGGGGACCCAGTTTTTTTCACATCCAACAACATCATTGCAGTTTATCTAAAACCATTAATAGAACCTGCTTCTTAACAGTTGATATTGTAACTTCAATATAACAAATGAATCACAAACATATAGCATTGGTTATACCGTAAAGTAATATCAGCACCGTCTCTGGAGCTTAGTTTGGTTCCTGGGTCTGTGACTGGCCTGAAACCCATGCTCGGGCTGACATTTTTCTGGGAACTTCGATCAGACTGCACTTGGACTTCATTCTTTCCAGGTTGGACCTCACTTTTTTTTGCAGGTTGGGAATTAATATAATTTTATATGGGCTGAGTCGGGTCTAGACTTTCTTTTATCTGAAATAAGCCGGCCCTGGAATTTATTCTATCCAGGAAAGGAAATTGTTTTTTTTCTCTTTCTTTCTTTTCTACGATTATCAGTATTACTTTGTATTCCATGAATTATAGACATATAACCTGAAAAATGATGTATATACTTTAATTTTTTTACATAAATATGTATGCAATATTATCCCAGTAGCAGAAAGTTATATTTGTGTCTGCGACAGCAATTTAGTGGGATGAAAATTATCTGTGGGAGTAGCGTGTTACATTTTCTTATGTACAAACACCACGAGTGTTAAAATAAAGAGCGTTCTTACTGATTAATACCAGGGGTGATTCTGAGTTACAAAAAAAAAAAAATCTGAAATTCACAAAAAAATTTCTGAAATGTTACAACAGGGGAGGGGGGGAGCGAAAATCCCCTACCGGCACTAATCATGTGTTTTTCTTCGCGTGCTTTTGATGAAATTTCCATTTTTTTCGCGATCTTTTGACGAAATATGCCGTTTTTTCGTGATCTTTTGATGAAATCTGCTGGTTTTTTTCACGATCTTATGAGGAAATTTCTCGTTTTTTTTTTTTTTCGCGATCTTTTGACGAAATTTGCCGTTTTTTCGCAATCCTTTGAAAAAAATGAGCTTTCTCTTGCGATCCTTTACAAAATTTGCGTTTTTCCTCGATTCTTTGATGAACTTAGTGTTTTTTCCGCGATTCTGTGACAGAAATTTGCATTTTTTCGGCACCCCTGGGATGAAATTCCCCCTTTTTTTCGTGATCTTTTGACGAAATTCTGCAAATTTGATTCTGATCTTTTGACTTAAATTTTCTTTTTTTCATGATCCTTTGACAGTAATCTGTGTTTTTCGCGATCCTTTGACAGAAATTTGCGTTTTTTCGCAATCGTTTTACAGAAATTTGCATTTTTTTCGCGATTGTCTGACTTAATTAGTGTTTTTTCTGATAAGCACTATAAAATTATATACTGATATATAAAAATATTATAAATTCTGTTTATTACATGAATATTACATTTCTACGCATATAAATGGCATACATTAAACATAAATTTTACAGAAAAATCCACATTTTGTTGGTCCACCGTTAGCTTTTATTACGGCCTCCAAACGTTTGGCATGCTCTCTATCAGATTTCGTCAGTATGCAGCTGATAATTCTTTCACTTAAACTTCCTTAATTGCTTTTTTCAGTTCCTTAGCACTTGTGGGCTGTTTCTTAGAGACATTGTGCTTTAAGAGAGTCCATAAGTTTTCAATTGGATTCAAATCGGGACTGTTTCCAGGCCAGTCAAGGATTTGAATTTTCTTCGTCTTCAAGAACTGAGTAACAATTTTAGAGCGATAACATGGTGCACCATCATGCATAAAAATTGTGCATTTATGAACGGCCATGTGTAATTCTAACTTCTCCTTTAACAAATCCACGTATTTTTTGCCATTCATAGTCGTTCCTGGTGGTAGGAAAAACAATGCAGCCGTTCCGTTCACTGATGTTCCACCCCAAATCATGATACTTGGTGAGTGTTTAACAGTCTGTAAAGTGTAACGTTCATGGAATCGCTATCCAGAGGTCTACGGACATAGTACTTGCATGTAGAGAACTGCTGTATGGTAGATTCGTCCGAAATCTGACGAAATGTGCCACTGACGAATTGTCCATTTGGCATGTGTCTTGGCAAAGTCCAAGTGCTTAGCTCTCATGGCCGCTGTTAACCTGGGTTTTTTCGCAGGTTTGTGGGATTTTAAATGAAAGTCGTTGAACAAACGCCGACTTACTGTTCTACGACTGACATCCGCACCTTTTGTAAGCAGTACTGACAGTATCTTGCTTGCGGAACTCATTGGAGAACGAACTGCTATTCTCCTAATGACATGGTCATCCCTAGGTGTGGTTTTACGAGGTCGACCATACCTTTTGGCATCAGCATAAGTCCCTGTTTCTTTAAATTTCTTGATCGCAATGTGAACTGCATTCTTACTACGTCTTACTAGTTCACTAATTAATCATCCAGAATATCCTTCATTATGAAGAATAACAATTTGTGCGCGTTGAGCCTCAGAAACTGACGATTTTCGACCCATTTTCATAGGTTTTAAAAACTTGTAACAAGCAACAATTGCATTTGCGGTGTTTATTACTCAAAGATCAAGCAAAAAGTGAATACAGTACTCCACTGCCAGATGGAATGACGCCATCTGACACAATCGATTTGATTTATGACGTTATCACTGGTTTCAATTGTAAAAACACTAGTTTCTACATGGTGGTCCTAAACTTTTGGCCATGACTGTAGTTTTAATAAGTGGTGGAAAATAAAGACAACTGTATTAAAAACGTAATTAAATTTATTAAACTTAAATGACACATAAAAGTAAAATACAATATCTCTCAACTATCAGCTTATTTTAAATAACAAATGTATAATAGCAAAATAACTTATCTGGAACTTTAATATCTTTGTAAACATCATGACAGCAGATCGAAACAATTACTTTCAAACATGACAAAGTGAAAAAGTCGTTTCAGTTACGACATCCACAAAACTCCAGTAGTGCTGTAGGGTTCGAAAACGCGAGTAAGTCTTAAACTTCCGAAGACGTGACACTGTCAATTACACTTGATAGAAAAACGTTTCAATTCGTAAAGAAGAAACCACCAAAAAATATCAAAGTCGTCTTAGAGGATGCAGACATTACTTTGCTTAAAATACCCAAGCATTACTACCGGCTAACACAGATGAAAAGCAATTTCACGCAAGATGGTATCACGATAGAGCAGAAGGCTCACTTCTGGAAACACAGACACGTGGATATGAAGTCTCAAACCATAATAGCTTCAACCAGTTGCCATTATCAGTCTCTCGGATGAGCACTCACAACTATTCAAACGACCATCTGTCATAATTTATCACGATAATATAACTACCGAAATTCGTGAAAGAGAGGACAATTAATTCTGGATGAGTGCATAATGAAGTATCGAAAGAAATAGCTGTTCACCTTCCCGGTACAAAGAACAACTACAACTGGCAAAGATGACTCGCAAGCAAAGCGTTATAAGTAAGCGAACAAACTTAATGCTGGAATCAGGCGTAAATTAACACAGTTGCGCCACCTTGTGGATGGAGTGATAATTCACATACGCGGGCTTTTAGTGTGGCGCGTATTTTCTAAATTTTCAGGTACTCTCTGAAATGAATTTTGTTTGCCACATTTATTGCAAAATAATGGCGTAGCGAGAGGGGCATCCAGATACACTTGATACCACGACATTTTCTTCGCCTTATCAGGAGCACTTCAGTTATTAATCAAGGTGAAAAAAACTTTACAATTTTAGTGGTGTCAGTAAGAAAACAGTTAGGTTTCTACCTGTAGTTCACACTCCATCTGCTACGTGACTCATGACCTTGATTGATGTGACCTCGCTTTTAATCTTGCGGTTACTTCTCCCATTTAAGATAGGACGCTTACTTATATCGCTTTGACTCGCAAGCATCGCGATTTATACCAAAATACAGCATCCACGCATGTCACTCTAACCTCCAATCAGCTTCCAGAAAGAACCACGTGAAGTTCGTAACTATGACAACGATCGCTAACACTCTGGACACACAACGCCATCTAGTATTCAATACGAGAATTCCGGCAAAACAGCGAGACACTCGAAGCTGTTTCTGCCGAGATGGAAAGTGAAACGAGCGATGTCAGAAGCTGAATTCAAGAGATATTGAAAGAAACTTTAATAAAGAAATGAATGGGGATTTAAGAAGATAGAAACATAAAAAGATATCTTAAAACAGAAAGCAAGTTTATTTCAACATATTAAATTAAATAAAGATGGATTTAAGTAAAGTAAAAGAAACGGAATAAAGTAAAAAGGTAAGTATATATTTAACTAAATGAAGAACTTTACTAATGTAAATAAAGAAATAAAGTAAAAGTGAAAGTAGGGAAATAAGTTAACAGTGATGAGAAAAGAGGGTTTTGTATATCATTTTCCTCGATCCTTTGATGAAATTCAAGTTTCTTCCTCGATTTTGTGACAGAAATTTGTGTTTTTCTTGCGTCCCTGGAATGAAATTCACGTTTTTTTCAGGATTTTTGGATAAAATTCAAATTTGGACAGCGATCTTTTTGCAGAAATTTACGTTTTTCAAGATCTTTTGATGAAATTCTGCATTTTTTTCGCAATCCTTTGACATAAATTTGTGTTTTTTTTGCGATCGTTTGACTAAATTTGCATTTCCTCACAATCATTTGACTAAATTCGCATTATTTCCGTGATCCTTTTACTAAATTCGCATTCTTTCCGCGATCCTTTGACGAAATTCGTGTTTCTTCCGCAATCCTGTGACAGAAATTTGCATTTTTCCCACAACTCTGGAACCCCAAAGCAGAATATGCTTAAAAGTGTGACGTACGTCGCAGAACAATAAGATGTGCTGCAGAACATTTCAAGACAAATATATATATATTTTTTTTTTTTTTTTTTTTGTTTAAAAAAAAAATGCATATTGATGTGAAAGCAAAAAGAATTCGTAGTGTGTGTGTGTGTGTGTACTACTTTCGTTGTGTTCGAATCTATTTAGGAAGAAATAAGAATGTCGTGTGGTAATCAATCTTTCTCCCTCCCTCCTATTTCACCTATTTTCTGAATAACTAGCGATTTCTTTCCAAACGGTGGTTTTCTTCCACGCATATGCAAAGAACGAAGCTGGAAAAGTTTTTCACTAAACCTTAAAAGCTGGGAATCGCGAAAAAATGTGAATTTCGCCCAAGGAACATGTAAAAAATGCAAATTACATCAAAACATCCCAGAAAAAATGTAAATTTGGTGAAAAGATCGCGGAGAAAATGCAACGTTCGTGACAAGATCGTGGAAAAATGCAAATTTCGTCAAAAAATCGCGAAAAAAACGCAAATTTCGTGAAAAGATTGCGGAAAAAACGAAAATTTCGACAAAGAATCGCGAAAAAGAATCACAAAATTCTTCAAAGTATCGCGGAAAAACGCAAATTTCGTGAAAAGATCGCGGATAAAATGCAAATTTAGTGAAAAAGATGCAACTTTCATCAAAAGATCGTGAAAAAAACACAACTTTCGTCAAAAGATCGTGAAAAAAATGCAAATTTCTCGAAAAGATTGCGGAAAAACACAAATTTCATCAAAAGATCGCGGGAAAAAAAAAACGCAAATTTCGTCAAAAAATCGCTTAAAAATGCAAATTTCGTCAAAAAATCTTGAAAAAAATACAAATATTTTTAAAAAATGGCGAAAAAACCCCACAAATATCATTAAAAAATTACAAAAAAAAAAAAAAAAAAAAAAAAAAGCAATTTTGTGAAAAGATTGCAGGAAAAATGCAGATTTCGTCAAGAGATCGTGAAAAAACGCAGATTTTGCAAAAGGTCACGAAAAAACGTGAATTTCGTCAAAAGATTGCGAAAAAAACGCGAAATTCGTTAAATGGTCGCATATTAGTTATTGCCAAGGGAGGGGGGGGTCCCCCTCTGCTGTAACCTTTCTGAAAATTTCCTGTGAATTTATTTCATTGCAATTAATAGTAAAAATAAAAATTTTCAGTTGAGTGTAATCACATCGAATGGTAAGTAATACATATTAGTAAATTACAATGTTGATAGTTAGAAAAAACACAATTTTGTATGGAGCGTACATAACTTTGTCACTGGCCAGTGAAAAAAATCTGTACTGGCCAGAGGGTAAAAATGTTAATTTTGACCTATACTGGTTAGAGAAGATATTCCTGTATCCTGGGACCCTATGCACAGACCAGAGTTGGTTCAGGTACATTCAGATAGTAAAATTGTGCAAGATTCCTTAGCACTCATCAATACTTGCGTGAAAGAATTCATGTGGGGGAAATCATTTGAAAGTATAAATGAATGTGCAGATGAGCTGCAAATGTTTCTCTACAAGTCTAAAATTTTTAAAACTTTGAAATTTGTTTCACATGCTTTTAATGTTTTTCAAACATTCCTAAATGACTTCAAGGCATTAGTTGCAGCCTCTGAAAAAACAGAAAATGCAAGTCTGAGGGACAAACTTTTATCAAAAAGAAATATCTTCAGTATAATAGTTATTGCTGGTATAATTTCAGTACTTGCTACCATGTTAAAATGTATTCAGGTAACATATCTACTTCCTTAGGAGTATACAGATTTAATTACAAATCTAAACTGTTATTTGCTAAACATCAAATCCCATCTGACAAGCCTTCATAATTGTGAGAATGTGCAACAATTTATTGATATTGTCAGATCATTGCCAAAATGTTTTTTCAATAATACAATACTTTCATGGCACATGTTTTCAGAAGAAAGTACTTTCCAAGGAGTACCTCTGCCAGACCTTCCAATAAGTAGCAAAATGTTAAGTTCTACTACTGATAATTCTAGTATATCATATTTTATCAGTGACATCAAAGATATAGTGCAATACAGTGTCTATTTTGGACAAAGCACACAACTTGATGAGATCATCAAAGCAACGAAATATTTATTCAATTTTGAATATCTGGATTTTCCACATTTAGATGTGACAAACAAAATCTTGGATCTTTCCAATTTTTTAGAAATTCTGAATGTACTCCCTTGTGTTCCTCCCTCCAAAGAGGAAGGGAAGGAACTGTATTTTGAACACACTGTATTTTTTGATTGGGTTTATGAAACTGTCAAAGAGTGCCAGGAGAGTGAAACCTATTTTCAAAATAAGACCATGTTAAAAAATGATGTGAATACTTTAAAATCAGAGATCCCAAAATTAACCAGTTTTCTAACTAAAATTTTGTCTATTTCAGTATCTGAAGCTATATGCGAATCATGAATGTCTACAATCGATAAAAAAATTTCTAAAAGGCCCAATACAGCTGATGGGAATGAAACGACCATTGGCACAACAGACAAACGTATGTTTATTTATACGAATGGACATCCATCTGGACATAAATCTGTTAGGAAACTTGTAAAAGCTGGCATTATAACTATGTATGGACCAAATTTCCAAGGACATTTTCTTCATAAAAGTAATATGTCTAAATATCTCACTTCCAAAGTCAGTAACTTCTGTGTCAATGCCATGGTTCTAGAAATAAATCTTGCCTCCAGAATATGTTTCTTTTGTTTGACAGTGTTTTACGAAACGCATCTTTAGCATTTTTATAAAAGATGAAATTACATCCTTACATATGTATATAAACATTCCCCCCCTTTTTTTCCCCCATTGCGCTTGCAGAACATTGCAAAGTATTCTGCTTTGGGGCCTTGGGACGAAATTCATGTTTTTTTTTTTTTTTTTCCGGGCTCTTTTGACGAAATTTGTGTTTTTATAGCGACCCTTTGGCTATAAAATACCGATTTTTTATGCGAACGATTGTTGAAATTGATATTTTTCGGCGACCGCGATATTTTTTGGTCAGAATTTTCATACATATATATATTTTTAAGGAAATACTTTTTTTTTGTTGTTGCTTTTTTCCAAGTTGGCAAATTTATCTGCAAGGTCCAAAATAAATCTGCGACGCATGTCGCGCACTTTCTGCTATCGGGAACATTATGAAAAAGCTTATAAATTTTGATAACATTACAAATGTAATGTTAATGGGGTTGAGAAAAGATGCAGAGTGCATGAAGCAGTAAAAGCGTAAAGCTGAATTTATAACCCCGATAATGAATTTAAAAGATTTATGAAATGAATTAATTTCTATGAAATAATTAAAGCGTTAAATATAAATAACTAAATAAAAGAAGCAAAGTAAATGTGTGGTAGAAGAAAGGAAAACTAGTTTTAAAAACAACAACAACATTTATTAACAACTTAAATAAAAACAATAAATAAAATAAGCTTTAAAAACATAACTCAAATATCACTTATCTGTAATTAACAGCTGAAACTCTTAAATGACATGATGCAGTTACTTAATATGACACGCTCAAATGAGTGGTTAAAATATCTCACAAATGTAGACAGTGAATGCACGGGAGCTAGATCTAAAAACTAATTAAACACTTCATTAAACGATTCACGAAATATAGCATGTGGGTGTCAATACGTTCGCTCAGGAAAAGATGTCAGTTGAGAAGAACACTATAATATATGAAGCTGACGTCGATGAAATAAATACAATTCGAGACGAAACCATTAAACCTTAAAGTCACATAGCAATGAAGAGCTTAAAAATAAATCTCCTTTTTCACCACAGCCAGTACGTAACTTCCTCGTAAGTCCACACCGTCACAAGAACCACGACACGGCAAACGCCGGTCCTTAAAATGTTCTACTGTAGAAAAGGCATGTTCGTAAATTACTCTCCATACTTAACATCGTGAAATGGCTAACGTATCGTTACAGGAATTTATTAAAAGAAGATGACATCACTTATTTAAACGAGTATAACACTTATCAAAAAGAAGGCTTCTCAAAAGACAAAGTCATCATCATTTCAAAACGAAGCAATTAAAGATGCACTTCCCGAAACGTTAAATTAACTACTTGCCGACCTCAGTCGGCAAGCACCTATAAGAAGGTAAAAAGTGAAGCTACTGACAAGGGAAGCTCGATGTATTTATCCTAATCGGAAAAGTCGAGAAACTTCCATTACGTAATACCAGACACACCCCCAAATGCAAAGAGCTGATTCGTGGATGAGGGCGTGTCGTCGAATGACGAGTTCGACGTAATCGCCCGAACAGACGACGTCATCAAGTGACAGTCGGAAAAACTTATTCAATGCAAATGGAATCCAGATGTAATACGAATGTCAACATAATCTCCGGCGGTCGTAAATGGAAAGAAAATAAACATATAAAGTTGAACTGTAAGGGATATTTAGAAAATATAAAGATACTGCTAAAAAGGTAAGTAAAGACTTTATTGAAGTATTTAAATAAAGGATTTATAAATAAAAGAAAATGAAGAATTTAAATAAAGAAAGAGTTATGCTATGAAAATAGAAATGAGGAAACATGTGTACAGGGAATAAGATATATGGGAGTGTATATATATATAACAAATTTAAGATAATGTTTTAGATATATTGGTATATTTTGTGCCTGATGTCATAGCATATAATATGCCTGGTTTCATTGATTTTTTACATGGGTTTGGGCCATTAATGTTATAACATGGGTCGGACTGGGTTTGGCTTAGAAATTTCTACCGGTGTAGAACCATAGCTTTACTTGATTATAGCAGCATGAAGGAGTTCAATTTCATTCCTGAAAAATGACACACTTCTAACTTGTTGCATTTTAAATAAGTATTTCACATTGGGAAAACAGCAGAATCAATTTTTCTTTTCGGTGTTGAGTTTAGAAATTAAAGAACGGAATAAACAAGTAAAAATATTATGTGAAAAAAAGTGAATTACTGAATGGATTCTAGTTATTTTAACATCTATGAAAATAATTCCTAATTGTTTACATTTTTTATTTAACAAAAAAGTCTTTATCCATGCGCAAGGCCCTGTGTGGCTGCACTTGTCACAAACCTCTAAGAACGGCTCTGCTAAATATAATCTTTAAAATGCATAGGATATGTGGAGCTATGTAATATAGAGTTTCAAAACACGATAGGGGGTCTAATTTAATGCATTCTTCTCAATATGTATATATTTTTCTCTGACATTTTGCCTTCTTAGTTGCCTTCAGATATAAAGACTTATTTATTTGGTAAGATTTGATAGAAGTTAATAAATTTTTTAGTAAAAAACATTTCTGAGTGCATTAAAAATAAATTATTTTGAATTTCATGTGATTTAACTGTAAAGCACCTTTTTTTAATAAAAGGCTATGGTACTTCTCTGTTATGCCGTCAACCACTTTACATTAAAAAACAACAAAAAAAGAAAAAAACTATCGCCTAATAAACAATAAGTATATTGCCATTGGAATCTAAAAGTAAATACAATGAAATTCGTAAAAACCCACTAACTAAAGTGCCAACTGTCAGTAACTTTAAAAAATAAAATTTACAATATATTAATGATAACAGAAAAAAAATCTTGGATATTTATTTATTTACATTATTTTTTTAATTATCTCTCTCGGCTGGTGGATAGGGGCTGTGCATATAAAACATTATCATTTTACGGGGGAGGGGTGGTTTGACACATGATATCGATAGGGGGAGGGGGGATTTGTCTTTTGATATTGATATAATTTTTCACACAACCAAAATTTACTTTTTTTATTTGCAACTTGGTCTTTACATCCAAATTGTATGTTATATATATTTTAGTCTGTTATCTATTTTTATGAGAATACAAAGTTATTATTAAAATCTTTAAATGATTAAAAAATTATTTAATTCCAAAATATGTATTACACCAACGTTTGGCATTCCTATTCTTCTGTCATATATGTATGCATATATAATCCGCTGTTCGAGAAACCATATGCGAAGTACGTTTGAAATGATACTTTGTGTTTACTAGTAAATAAAAGAGAAAGAATTTTGCCCGTCTGTTTTGTTGATAAGAAGTTCTGTTGCACCCCCCCCCCCCCTCTTCCCCATGCGGGGTGAAATGCAAGAAGACATTATTACTGTTGAACGCATTATATATATATAAAAAAAGCTATTGTTAAATTCTTTTAAATAGTAACTATTTCTTTTAAGCGTTATTTAATTTGATATAAAATTATTTCATATATAAAATATTTTATTGACTTCTCTTCATTGTGAATCAATAAAGTATATGAAAAATAAATGTAACCATATTTGTATATCGCTCCAAAAATCAAAAGAATTTATAGACATTGATAACAATATCATTGCAAAGGAGGGGGGTGTTCAAGAGATGATAACGTATGATATTGTGATATCGTAAGGGGGGGAGGGGGTGTCTAAAATTACCAAAAAGTTGATAACGTTATATAAGTACAGCCCCCATAAATGTTTGTGATGTCAGTTGCAAACGATCTATTGTATGTAACTATGCATTGCAACATTTTTCAATGTTTTTTTCTCTTTTTGATATCCTGGCATCATGGTGATAAATCCTATAGTTTGGCGATAATTTTTTTTATGGAAAAAGTTTTACTGTATGATAGAAAAGTACCAAACCCATTTTTTTAAACGTTAAAACCAAAAAAATTTCTGTCCGGCTTTTTTTTTTTTTTTTTTTTGACCTGTCTAAAATCTGGCAAAATTCCCTCTGTGCTTCTACAAGCTGCCAAAATATATATTAGTTGTGATATCTTCAATACGGTCAAATCTACACTATTCTTCTTCTTTAATAACATAAACTAGCAATAAGTTAATTGGTGTCACCCACATCAACAGTATCCAACTTAATTTAAACTCCAGTTAATGGTTACAGATTATCCAATTCATATTATGACAATAAGTAATTTTCAAAACTATATGTCGAATTGCATATAATGCATAAAATGAAAATGGACATAAAGATCTATTTGCAGAAATGTAAACAGGAAAATCCTTTAAAAAAATCATATGTTAATAAATAATTTTTAAAACATTTAAACTATTGAAACTTTGCCCAAAAATGTAGAAAAATTCTTTTGTTTGATAATATTTATAATCTAATTTCTACTGTAAAATTTTGATAGTTTTATTCTATAAATGAAAACATTTTTTTTTTCTACCCTTTCCAGCTCGGGATGAAACTCGTGGGAAGAATGCTGTCAAAGAGTTAGAGAAAGAAGGCTTACATCCAAAATTTCATTTGTTGGATATTTCATCTATAGAGAGCATAAAATCTTTAGCCGCATATTTAAAAGAACAATATGGTGGATTAGATGTCTTGGTTAATAATGCTGCAATTGCATATAAGGTAATGTGGATTAGATTTAGTACAATTCATGTAATATGTAAATATTCCTCTTTTTTTTTCTTCTAAAACATAAGTGGCTACCATGAAATTATATTACTTTTTAAACATATTTAGATTATAGATTAGAAAAATATATATATATATTCCTTATAACAGGGTTCCTACGGGTCAGGGAATTCGAAAATTTAGGCAAAAAGTCAGGGAAATGTCAGCGAATTTTTTTTATATTTGAAAAGGTCAGGGAATTTTTGATATACTGCTTCCATCAGAATTTCTATTATCGTCGTGAATGAAGAAATTTTGAATTAATTATTCATCCAATCTAAAATTTTTATATAAAATTTATGAAAACTATATAACAATATGAAAAATAATTAAAAAATCAGAAATTCATAAAGCACATACTTTTTTCTAGCATTTATGTAAATTAAAAAGTCCATAGTAAAGGGTTTTACAATAATATATAAGCCGAATTTTTACTGAGAAAGGTCAGGGAAATTTTTGAATAAAGTCAGGGAAAACCTGGAAAAGTCAGGGATTTTTTTTACCAGAATTGTGTAGGAACCTTGAATAGAGATGAAATTACAAACATATGAACAAATTTGGTAAAATTCTAAAGACGAACGAGATATGAATATTGGAAACCAGTATGTAAAATAAGAAACTATGAATAACTCACAGAATCATATATATAAATAACCAGTATAAATAATCATCTACAAAAGAGAATATATAAATTATAAATGAAGTTTTTGCAAATTAAAAGTGAAGTTTTATCCTTTAGGGAAAAAAAAATAAAAAACATGTCATCAATTCAAGCAAAACAAGGAATATATAATACATATGTAATGACCATTAGTTGCTCACTTCGGGTAGTAAGTTTCTTTAACGAGAAATGTTTGAGGACACGTTAGGATAGAATGAAGACGAGATAAAGTCTTTTGGAAACCAATTTATTTGTTCCTTATTACTACATCAGGTCCAACTGGAATGAGAGATGTTAGTCACAAATGCATCCAAAAACGCTCTATCGAGCGATGGGATGATTACTAACAAATCATAACCGAAAAAGGCCATAAGAAATTGTCTGTTCCATGTATAAAAAGAAATAGTTTATATTATTTCCAACAGACTGCACATCTGTCCAAAAAGGAGGAAACTTTAATTTTACTGGTTAATTAGTTATTAATTGATGGTCTTGGGTCTTGGTCGACCCGATTGCACCATTAACCACATATGCTTGCAAAAATTAAAAGCTCATCAAATTTAATCTTAAAGATCGTTTAATTTTGAAGTGAGAAAGCAATAAATGTTAGGTTTGAAAAGAAAGCTATCAGGGGCAAAATAGCTTTAAGCTTCCGGGTTAACTTTTTGGTACATTTTTTAGTACCTATCAAAAACTACCATTATTTTGTAGTGTGGTTGAAAGTTGTACTGGTAAGTTGAAAAGAGCAATGAAATAAAAAATTAGTTTCAACATAAAACTCAGTTTATAAAAAAATAAGTTCTAAATTTTTTTTATAAATGTTTAAATTTTCAGATTCAAGATCTGTTCTTTATAGCTTTCTGATTGGTTATTTTTGCATCTATAATCTGTTGGAGCTGAAATGTTAAAATTTGTTAGATCTGATGATATGTATATACTATACTTTCTGATGTTTGTCCTCTGTAACCCCACAGAAATGGTGCCAGATTGTAGAATTTCTTTTATGCAAAATAGTTATTTTTTTTTTTTTTACTAATAATCTTTACTTTATTTAATCTTTGAATTTCTGTTATTAAATAAAGCAAAGATTATTATTATGAAATAATGGTAGATATTTTGAATAAAAGATTCTCCAACTTGTCAGAACCACAGCTATGGTTAGTGCAAAGTGTATTTTCTGCATCAAACATGAACTGAATCACAAAGAAAATGCCAAAAGCTTGGTGGGCCACATATTTGACATGCCTGATTTGCAGGGACACTGCAGAATAATTTGTTACAGAGTGTCTCATATAAATATACTCGGAGCCATGTAATTTATATCAATACAAAAACCCTTAACGGGTTAAAAGTTTGTGACACAGCACTTTATCTTATGCTCTAAGAATTTTAAATGAGGAACTTAAAAATAATGATATCAAATTTTGAGTGACACTATGCTATTACAGGGTTCATACTCATCAGGGGAATATGGGATTCATGGGAAAATCAGGGGATAAAGTTGGAGTTGTAAAATTCAGGGGAATCTCAGGGGATAATGCAAAAAATTCCCCAAACCTGGGAAAACCTGGCAAAGTCACTGGTTACTCTGGGAAATTAAGGGCAGTTGCTGCTGTTCGCCTGCTTTATGATATCACATCTGTCCATTCATTCACTAGATTCACCATCTAACATTGTGAGGTTTGATAACAATTCAAGAGGAACTTTGAAATCTAAATGTCATTTTAAAATTGATATCGACACTTGCAGCCTTCATATTATTCATTCATAATGCTTTTGAAGAAGTAATAATATCGTGAAGTGGAAATTAAATTAAATTAAATTCTTGCAGCCAAGCTACCGAGTTTTTAAGGACAGCCCCACAAAGCATACAGACTTCATCTGTTTTACACAAATTATTTTTTTTTTTTTAAGTTCTATTCTTATTGTTTACATAGGTGATGTATAAACTTTATTTTTGAGATTATCTTGTTTTTATTTTATTTCTAAAAGGTGAGAGTGTCATGATACTAATTTTAAAAAATGTCGTTAATTGATGACATGGAAAATTTGTACCTCCCGAAAAATACATCAGGGGATTCTCAGGGGATTTTTTCTTGGAAAATGAGTATGAACCCTGTATTAATTATAATCTCTCTATGTATTATTTATTTCATCTTTTTTTTTTTTTTTATCGCATGTGCAAAAATTATGTTCAATTTAAAAATATGTATTTATATGTATTAAATGTGTTTATTCATTGATGCTTTAACATTTACACCTCTCATAAATTCCAAGTATGAGTTTTAAAAGATATGATATCAAAATTTTAGTGACGCTTTGATGTGGCTTTAAACAATTTGTTTTAAAATTAAATTTAAATTATTTTTGTTTTGGCTGAGATATATTCACACATCTAAATAATAGTTTTAATTTTCCAATATACTTTAAATATGTCACTTTCACTGAATTTATATAATGCATTTAAATGTATTTATTTGAATAAATTGATTTATCCTTTGTCCAATGCTATTAAAAATTTAAAATAAGATTTACGTAACTAATTTTTTTGCCTCATAGTATCCATTTGAATACATTTCACTTAGTTTGGATACAATGACGCAAAAAAATTATTTATTATTAATTATTTACTTTTATACATTTTTTTAAATTGAACATAGTTTTTGCACATGCGATTATAAAAAAAAAAAGATGAAATAAGTAATACATAGAGAGATTATAATTAATAGCATAGCAACACTCAAAATTTGATATCATTATTTTTAAGTTCCATATTTAAAATTCTTAGAGCATAAGATAAAGTGCTGCGTCACAAACTTTTAACCCGTTAAGGGTCTTTGTATTGATATCATTACTTTTTTGAGGTTATTGTAAAAATAAATAAAACAATAAACACACAAAAAAAATTAAAGACCAATACAAAGAATTCATAGTCAGGATTTCCATTCACCTTCAATCTCTCTCCCCTCCCTCCCTGCAAAAAAGGATGACCATACTTCAATTTTAAAGAGCACCGTGCAATGAGATTTTTATAAGAACTCTTTGGTAAGTTATGGAAGTAATGCACAACATGCATGTTTAGAGGGTATTTCTTTTGGTTTGTTTCAGGGATATAAAAAGCTATGTTAAATTTTACTATATAAAAAATTTACTTTGTTAAGAAAAATAGCAAGAAATATGACTCTTTAAACCTTTATATATATAGATATATATAACAATCATCGCTCACTTATAAAAGTAATTACATACATTTATATTAAATCCAAAACTACAAATTTTTGCTTCTCCCTTTTCTCATTCCTAGTGCAAAAAAATTAAACATTCTTTAATTTTATATAAAATAATCTTTCACCATCCCTATTTAAAATTCTTTATTAACAATAATAATAAACCATATAAAATAATCCCCTGAGCTCCGAAGATTCCATTTCTGCTTTTGCACCCACCTCTCCAGCTTACCTAGATAATAAAATATTTCAAAAATTAGTTTGAAAAAAAAAAAAAAATCTGCAACATTTGTTGCTCACTAACATAAATAAATAAATAAGCACTAACTTCCCTGATGTACAGTCATGGGAAAAAAAAGTAAACACCCCCTACTATATCCTCAACAAATTACCGTAGAAGAAAGTTACTGGTACCGAACGATTGGAAATAAAGTCTACTTTTAAAAGATGTATATAAAATTTGCTTAAAGGGTCATCTACATATTAAAACGAGCCATAACTTTGTTTTTTTTCAATAGCAGTACACAATTCTTACAGCATAAATGAATTCTACACCATTTAATTAGCCTAAAAACAAATTTTTATGCAATCCGTACTATAAGTTTCCGAGAAATTAATTATTTTAAAACAAGCTTATTTTAAGGGCTGTATCCAAATTGAAGTTCGGTACTCGATTGTTAACCGAGAGAGCCCCTTTTTGATCAAAGCACCTTAAGCGTCACTCAAGCAGTCAATGAAGTCTGCTAGGTTACAGGACAGCGTAAGACATTTCAAAATATCTACTTACTTATATAATAGAGGGCCCCTTAAACCACCATTTTGCCGTTTTTTAAGCATAATTTGAAAACTACTTGGAAGAAAAATGTGAAATTTTGGATTTCCATAAAGCAGGACTTAAATCCAAATCCATTAAAAAAATTGTAGGTTACAATTCATATTTTTTTCCGATATTAATGTCATAATTCACATCATAAAATTATAAAAATTGCAAATTCAACGTATTTATGTTTGGGTATATTAGTATTACTGCTACACAAAAAATTAGCACATTAGGGGTATAATTTCAGGAGATATGAATAAAAATATGAAAATGTAATTTAACATTAGAAGCACTAAATTTTGAATGTTTATAATTCAAAAACTTATTATTCAAATGACTTGAAATTTGGTGCCTAGGCATAGTTTGAACCGAAGATTTGAAATATCTCGTTAAAATTGGGTATTGCTATTGAAAAAAATGAAGTTTGGATTTGTTTTAATATGTAGATCTTGATGCCCCCCTAAGCAAATTTTATATACATCATTTAAAAGTAGGCTTTATTTCCAATCGTTTGGTACCAATAACTTTCGTCTACGATAATAATTTGTTAAGGAGTTAGTAGAGGGTGTTTACTTTTTTTTTCCACGACTGTACATTTCACCTCTTCTCCCTCCCCCTACTCCCCAGCATTAAAAAAATTTAAATCTTTATTTTTATACAGAAAATTCTGCTATGTAAATTATCCTCCTATTCCTCAAAATTACCACTTTCCCACTCCAGCCTAGAGATTTCAATCTTTAAAGCTTTTTAGAAAAACGGATCTGTAAAGTCTGTTGCTTAATAATAAAATATATAACCATGTACACTTTTTAATTATTTTTCACACAATCAATTGATGTCATGATAATAGTTGTTCTGAGCGAATATTGTGTTGGCTGGGCTGTCGTACAGATAGCTCAATTGGAAGAGTACTGGCAATTAAAGCCAAGGGTTATTAAAGTTCACTGTAATTCAAGACGTTTGACCCCTTCGCGACAAGAGCCTTTTGGTTAATTTTTAACCATTTACTACAGGTTTTTAAAAACAGAAAATTTCCTGTAATTGAATCACAGAAATGCTCTGATTAAAGAAGGTAAACTTTACAATTAAAAATAAGTGGTGAGAATAATGAAGAATTCTGAACACCTTAAGTGGCCAAGTATACCGGTCGCTCATCCCCAAAGGCTTAAAGATGCTTTTTTGCTATTATAACCTTTAGGATTTGCAATATAAAAAAAATCTTAATCACTTCTGAGGTAAATAAAGACAGTGGAAAAAAATCAAAATGGCAATGTTTTGATTGGCAAATTCTAAGCTGAGTAATTTGTGCTAAAGAATGAAAATATAAAGTTGTAATAATGTCCTCTTACAGATACTAAATCTTTAAGGTTTTTGATGTGTGAACTACATATGAATACAGTAGAAGATCTTTATAATGCACACCTTGGTATGAGAAGTTGTGCGTATTATAGAATTTTGCATTATATAGATCATATTTCATGTATCATTAAATTTACTTCATATACATGCTTTAAATTACTTTCCTTGGAACCGGAAAATGTGCAAATTATAAAATTTTACATAATAGGTATAGATCACACATTATTAAATTACCTTAAAGATATTACCTTGAAATATAACGTCCAAATATGCCTGGGCAAAATCATTATAAACAGTGGTAACTCATGACTGACAGTTTTGGGAACACTAAATGCATGGCTGGCCAATTTATTCTTTTTCACTATTTTTAATAATGAAACCTTTGCCTTATTTTTAGCAGAATTTTCTTCCATTAAATAAGGCAAAAATTTATTTAAAAAAAAAAAAAAAAAAACTTTTGGAAAGCATGCATTTTAGTGCTGCAAGAAAAACCTGTCATGAGCTGCTATTGATTATAACACTCATTTACAAAAAATTTTAATATAATAACAATGTTTTCATTACACCAAAATAAGGTGTTAAAGGCGATAATGTATCATATTTAGTGTTCCAAGAAATAGCAATATTTGTAAAATACATGTGCTTCTTAACTGCAAAATTCATTGTTTATATCTGAGAAATACATTACATCTTCTGCATTAAAATGTTTAAGTGGCAGGCTTTTGTGATTGAACAAGAACTACTTGCAGAGTGCTTTTAATGATTTTAGAATATAAAATTATGGCTCTTAAACTACTATTAATCCAATACAGTAATAGGGATAAAAAAATCATTAATAGTTCATTTAAAAAAATTATTTGTATTTTCATCAGATATACTGATTATTACTACCATATGTTATATGTAACATATTTATTAGAAAAGTTACAACTATTTTGATGAGTTTTGGATCCCCCACCCCCCCTTCCCTGACATACTGTCAAATTTCGTGAGGGTTTTTTTCTTGTGATGTTCCTCCCCCGACCGAGAATGGGGCGGGTTTTTTACAATCAACTGATTAATTTTGTTTTTCTTTTATTGCTACTTTTTTATGTTAGTGTGGTGATCTTTCAAATGCTATTGCACAACGAGGCGATAAACGCTCTACTCTGTAAGTGGCACGGCAACCCTCCGGTGTACAGGTGGAATTGATAAAAAGAGTTTTTGTAGTCGGAATATGCGGAATGTTAAAGAATAGTGAATGGTTTAATGAAAGCAGAATAAAAACTTAATGTTTAATTTAAGATGCGAGTCAGATTAATATATTAATTGAAATGGTTACTTGGTAATCACTTTATTAGTTACAAAGTCAATTATCATGACAGCTACAATGGAGCTGCTAATGAAATTTTGTGAAACCAATCTTTTCTAAATAGTAACATGTTCTGAATTGTTCTTATTTACAATAATACTTCATTACCACAAATAGCATATAAGGGAGTTGGCTACTTTTATATTTTTCAAAAGTAAATTATTTAAAGCTTTCTTTTAAGCATATTAACTTTAAAATTAAATAAAAACAAGTATCTTACTTTTGCAAAAAAGCTGTTTTATCTTATTTATTTATAAACTTTAATTACTAAATAAGGAAAAGTATCATGATGAAAATTTTTACTTTTAGGAGCTCAAAACAACCAGTCAGGATAAAATGGTTCATTTTGAGCTAATCGTGATAATTTAAGTATATAAAGTAGAATTTTACTATCAGTTAAAAATATGTCCAAGACTGAAGGTCTTGCACCCATGGCTGTAATCAATTAGCCTAAAAGAAATGCTTCAGGGTTTTGTTTTTTTTTTTTTTCTCTGTTTTTCTTTTGTTACAGAGATAAACGGCAATAAGAATTTTTTTTCCCTTTAGGTTTAATTTTATAAAAATAAAATACTATGATGCTTTAATTTTTGAAGCTGAAAAGAGTTATATAAAAAAATAAATAAACGAAAGATACCCATATTTCGAAAAAGATGTCATTTTAAGTCAGTTTTCGTTTATAATGTTATTAGAAACGATTCGCAAATGAATCATTTTATAAACGAGATTGGAAATCTTAATTTTGATTTCGTCATACCTTTTATTTAAATTGTGCATTCTTTAAAAATGAAAGATTTTGTTTAATTTCTTTAAAAGAAAACTCAAAACACAAAATTAAATTAGTAATCTATCTGTATTACACTCACATATCACAAGAAATACCTATGCCACGCATGAACGTTATTTTGTAAGGAAAACAGTTATAAGTATTGTTGAAAATAAAAACAATTCAGAACATTATACTAATTAGAAAGGATCGGTTGCAAAGAATGCTGTCTGGATAATTAGAAATTGTACTCACTTTCTCCCCTTGGAATACCATTTCAAGATCTTTGATATTTCTTATTTCTTCAGTCAACTTCGCGTATCACATAGTGATACATGGCAAAGTTTTATGGCGAACGCGATGAATTTTCATTTCGATACGAGAATTTTCGATAAATATCGAATTTCGATACGAGAATTTTTTAAAAAATGTGATATATTTTCTCCTAAAAAAATTTTTACTTACTATGAACAACAATGAAATAAAATACATATAATTACAAAATACTGCTCCATTTTAAAAAATCAGTCTAAGTATTTTAAAGCACATAATAAACTGTTTTTGTAGTTTAAAAAAAGATTTATTGCCAATATTCAGATTTTTAACTGTGACCTAAACCGCACAAAACCGATGTGCAACGTTCTGTCTGCTAGCCCATAGAATAACATGTAATCCACGATCCTAAGAAGTCCAATTTTTCATGCGGATTATATAAAAATTAAGAGTTTTCCTAGATACTAGGTTAGTCTTATCCAGTTCATCAAAAACAAATTCATTTTGTATATTAATGTTTTTAAAAAAATCTAGACTGTTTCGGAGAAAAAAAAAGACAAACTTACACCATCGAAATTGCTTTCAAAATGGGTTTACAGATCTGGAAATATACTGCACATAGAATTGTAAAAAATTCAGAATAGGATTAGACTGCAGATATAAGACTGTTTTTAAAAAATCAGAATAATAGGACCTGTATTTGCTGAGTTATTAACAGGCGGCTTTTCGCATTTTCTTTGATGTCGAGTTAGCTGTATATATGAGTTCTGCCATCTACGAATTCTACGATATGATACGATACGATTTTAGGCTTAAGGCTGCGTCACTCGGAATACTACCGTCTTCCATGATATGTTAATTGAGGTTTACTATGGCATGTTTGGTACTGAAAATGAAGTGTGTAGCAATTGTAGTTCTTTTACAAGACCAATCGAAAAAATTCCATTACATTATGATGTATGAGCAAAAATCATTTCAAATGTATTTTAATTATAATATTTCAAATATATTGAAACTCATATACAGCACTGAAGTGAACTACAAAATGCTTAATGTGGATTATGGTGTGCATAGCATTTATTGTTTATTTACAAGGGCATACAAAAAAATTCAGTTGCAGTAGTGTCTATGTGCATTTTCAGTCTTGGTATGTGTTTTTAAATTTAATTAATTTTTTGTTTATTACGTGGTCTATGCAAATTCTATAGATCATATACAGAATTGCACAAAATAATTCAAATATGCTTCTTTTTACTGAAGGAAATTGCTGAAGGGGAATTGTCAACTGTGTTATGTGTTTCCCAACTGAACTAAATTTTAGCTTACTATGTAGTATATACTATACAAATCTATAGATCATAAACAAGTCTTCAAAAAAGACTTCGGATATTTTACTTACTATGGATAGTAATTGCTAAATTGGATTTAAAATATATTATGTGTTTTCCAAATTGTATACTTAGATATCACCTTTCACCTTATTAAACAGTAAAGTTTTGTTACACTATTCTGGATGTGTTGGAAAGTATTTCATAATATATGCATTGTGCATGATTTTTCTTTCTTGTTTAATATTTAGGTTGTTGATCCAACCCCATTTTCTGAGCAAGCAGAGAATACTATTAAAGTAAATTTTTTTGATACAAGAAATGTATGTCTTGAGCTATTTCCATTACTAAAGCCTCATGCTAGGTAAATATATTCCTATGCTTGATCTTTTAACATAAGTCTTTTTATATAGTAGACTGTCATTATTAGTACATTAGATTAGCTGAAAAATTACAATGATTAGATCTTTAATGTTATCTGTGTATGACAATTCTGTTGAATGTGATGATAAAAATATAGATTTAAAGTTGTTTCTATCTCTCAGTAGTTATGCTTGAGAATTGTAACTTGTCAGAATAAATGTTTGTTTAGAACTGTTACTTCTGAAACTGTTGCAAAACAGACTGTTTGAATACAGGGATAAGTCTGGAGGTCTCTGTTCAACATTATCAAAAATAACTTGATACTGACCAATCGTAATGAATGTCAGTTACTATTTTTGCCAAATAGGAAGTAAAATTGGATCTTTTCAGTAAAATAAATAAGCTGAAAAGTATCCATTATTTCATTGCAGATATGTGTATTAGCAAGTCTTTGCATATCTGTAAACTAATTTTAGGATGTATTTAGATGTTATTTGAATTTAATGTACTAAAAAAAACCTGAATATATTCTAGAAGTATAGGTAGGACTGAGTGGGCCACTATATCATGGTCATGAATGGGGGCTACCTTTGTCCTGATCATGAAAATATGGTTGTTCTTCCTTTTTCTTCTGATTTTCTCTTTAGTATGAAACATAACTGGCTGTCATGGATTTAGATTAAATTACTGTCTAGTTAGAATAGGTTTATAGTGATGTCTAAAAAATAATTTGCCCATTTTCACCCTAAGAAATATCAGTTATTAATTAGAAACATAAGTTAAATTATATAAATGATTAAGGTGAACTGCCTAGTTGTTGACCATATCTACCAGTATTTTCCCATTTGATATAAAACTAAAATAATTGTTTATATTCTGAATCTGATGGGTAGAATAAATAATACCAGAAATTTACACTAAATAGTCAATTAATAGGCAGTTCAACCCTGTTACAACTATGTCGTTTAATATTAATTTTAAAAAATATAAATTTCGTTAAATCATAATGTGTATTATCTATTATTTTTATGCATATGTTATGTTCTTTCTTTCTTATAATCTCATTATTTTGACATTTTTCTGCTACAACAATGTGATTTAATAATATCACTTTTGATGTTTATAAATTTTGATAAGCATTGTGTATTACTTACTATTTCAGTATGCTTTCGATCATATCATACCAAGTGTCATTCATTTTGTCATATTTGGTGAATAAAAGGTTAATTCCACATTTTTTCATTGAATTCATTTAGTGGCCCATTCAGCCCCACGGGTGGGGATGAATGGGGCAAATTTCTATATTTTTATTTTCTATTATCATTCATTATAGACATTTTCTAATCCAATTTTTATGACTTTTTTATATAACCAAATAAGTAAAGTAACTGAAGAGCCAATTCTGAGCCAAAAAAAATTATTAGAAAAAATTACAAACCAAAAATTGGCCCATTCATTACCACTCTCCCCTAATTTTTAATTTAAATGGTAATTATTTTAAAACTACTGTTTTTAATTCATATCGTCAAAATAATATAACACATTATTTTATTAAACATTAAATGAATTTGCAGAAAGTTTTTGACCCAATATTTGTGTGTGCAGAAAGTTTTTGGTTTTATACAAGTCTGGTTATAGCCATGTAAGATGTATATGGCCAAGTTAGTCAATATGACATATAAACACAAAATGTATATGATATAAGATGTAAATATTACATATTTATGAAAAAATAAGACATACAGATATGTGGTATATAAATGAACATATTTTATATGCATATGGCGTACATGTATGGTGTATGTGTAAGCTTAACAAAAAACATTGGCATAATCATAATTGTGGAAGCCGCTATAAAAAAGGAAGTACCTAAAATTGTTTGACTGTCTGAAATTTTAGTATTACTCAAAACAGTGATGAATGACACCTTGGCCAATGAACAAATATTAAAATTCCTTTCAACAGTACTCTAGATATACATAAAGAAAACAGAAATAGCATTACACTGGTGTACCCATCCAAATCTCATACAGAACTAATTTATTTTTCATTATTTTTCCTGTATAGTTTAATTGGAATTTCCATTATATTCATTTTCCTGCTTTGGTTAGCTATATATTTTTTTATCACATTCAAACTGATGAGTTTGGTCAGTATGTTTTTTCTAAGAAAATATTTAGAGGTACTCTCAGTTTTACTTTAGAAAATCATCATTTTAGAGATTTATCTTTAAGCAATATCAGACCTGTGTAGGCTTATTTGTATTTCTTTTCACTCGAACAAACACAAAATATGCAATCAATCTCAGCAACATGTTCAATGCTCATAGTGAATTTATATATAAACATCTTTGCTGACACAAACTGTAAATGAAATTTAGCAATTTGCACAAATATCCATCGTATCTTTGAAGCTGACTTAGTGAGAATTCCAGGGGAAAAAAAAGATTCACAAGTTAATAAGGTTTTCTGAGCGAAATATGCTGGCTGGTTGTCGGCCCAGTTAGCTTAAATGGAAAAGCATTGGCCTTGTAAGCCAAGGATCTGGGTTCGATTCCCAGCCTGGGCATTTTTTCGCTCAGTTGGAAATATTCAATTCGATTCACAAATTGTTTAGGGGTATGCATTACCCCTGGAGAAAAAGAAAAAAAAACATACTAGGTTTGGTCCAACTAATAATTATTAGCACAACTGGATGTGGATTAGATTTTGGACAATGGACAGTATCAAAACAGCTTTATGTTCATCAACTGAAGGAAATGCATTAGATGATCTAGATCAGCCATACTCAACCTGCGGCCCGAGGCACATAATCATTAATCCATGTTTATACAATTAATTGAGATGTGCATAAAAAGTATTTATGATCTTCAGCATTCTTTTATATATTTTCATGGGGAAAATAATTATATATAAGAGGATACATTTTAAAAGAAAATTGTATTAAAAACCGTCTCCTTAGTCAAAAGCAGGGCTGCAGAATCGGTGGGAAAAATGGACGACTCAGACTCTGGGAATTTTAACAGGTCCGACTCTGACAATGCAGACCTGCTTGTAAAATGGAAGACTCCGACTCCGGAATTTTAACAGATCCAACTCTGACTCCACAGCCCTGGTCAAAAGTCCTTTTTGCATGTAGTCCTATTTGTCCTACAGTGATGTACAAATTTCTTAATCTTCAACAATAATCAAACATCATTCCAAATTAAATTTGCGCTATATATTTCTACAATTGTTTTTTTTTTTTTTCTATTGAGCGAAACATGGATTTATTGGAGAAAATCTCCTTGGAAATTCTGCATTGGTATAATATTACATTCCACATCTATTAATATAGCTAGTATTACTTTTTAGAGTTGAAATTTTATCCTGGAAAAAATTGACACCAAAGACCTTTTACAGTACTAATTTCAAACAGCAAACTTTGCGGCATATTTCTAAAGCTTCGTGAATTATTTTGTATGTTTATATCACTCATCATTATGTAGCTGCAGTAACATATTATTTTGTTTTTATTATGATTTAACGGCTAACTAAAGCTGTTACAATGTATATCATCATTTCATCTTACTTCAATAAATTAAGTTTGTTTTTAGAACTGGTGTCTTGAAAGTCTTCCACATTAACCACAGCAACTCTGTTTAGCCATGTTTTAAATGGCTAACATTTACAATAAAAATCTACTACGAAGTTTATTATTTGGAAAGAGTGGTGTTAAATTTTTTGGTGTTTGTTTATTCCGTGATGAACATTCAACCCTAGTGATAATATTGATTTTGTTATGTTTCATTGTTAGACTATTTATGTTATTACTGTTTTTTTTATGTTACTACTGTTTTTTGGTGCTGTTAATTACTCTTTTTTAAGCGTTTTTATAAGTGTGTTGCGACCCGCCTAAAGTCTGTAACTTATGTTTGCGGCCCACAAGAAAAAAAGGTTGAGTATGGCTGATCTAGATCTAATGAGGGTGAAATGTAGCTGAATGCCCATTGATGAGCATAACCTAGATTCATTATAACTCTGTCATGAGAAGATACAAAAGATAGGAACAAAGGATAGAATACATATGTAACGTTATTTATATTTATGTAATATAATGATCTTGCATAAATATTAGTTTATAAATATTTTGCAGAAATAATATTAAATGCGACTAAATGAAGAATCCATAATTTTTTATGGTGTCTTTTACTATTATATAAATCTTTATCACGAGTTGACCTATTTGTTGATTTTTATAAGTCTAAATGGTTGGTATAAAATATGCCCTCTAGTCATGATAAACTATACAAATTTTTCCCTTTCACAAGAGTACATTATCCTTTTACCAAACTAATGTGATTGTGGCAATATATATAATAGGTAAATTTATCTAGTATTGTTTCCTAATCCACTAACAGTTACAATAAAACCTCTGAATAACAGACACCATAGCAGCACTGAATTTGTTTATTATTCAGAGGTAAAACTGTGCATTTGATTCCATATTTTCATATTTTTATATAATTAATATATCTATTGATCCTTTGATTTTTCACATTTTATAGCATATTTTCTTTGTGTATCAATTTTGTTGTTCTCACTTAGTTAATGCCTTTAATTATATTGTGTATGATAAAAGACAAGGAAAAGGCACACTATGATAATGAGAATTAGAAAATTAAGAATGACAGTAAGTTGCAAATAAATGTTTTATGTTTACCTCCAAAATGAAATGTCAGTGTTTATGCATGCTACAATTTTCTTAATAACATTTAAGATAGAGAGTTGCAGTCATTGTAACTGTCATACATGTGAAGTTGTTTTAAAACGTGCATGATAAAGGGCAAAAGGGTAATATATCCAAATGGGCAATAAATGTAATGAGGCATAATAGAATGGCTGACTACTTCACTATACACGTGCATAGCCTTCGGTTAAAATCTGCCATCTATTTTTAAGTAATTTTGTTGTGCATGCATGACTTTCTAAAATACAAGAAAGTGAAAAGACATTTTTTTTTCTTTTCTTTGTCCTTTCTTTTGTATAATTTTATATAAAATAATCTGTTATGAATATTTCACTTAACATTTTCTACTCAGATGTTACTATATGTGTTGTCATGAATTGTTATATTTTGAAATAATTTTCTTTTTTTTTTCTTTGTAGAGTTGTTAATGTGACTAGCTCTTGTGGAAGATTGTCTCTTATACCTAGCAAAGAACTTCAACAGACATTTTTATCGGATAGTTTGACTGAAGAAGAGTTGTGTCAGCTGATGAAACAATTTGTTGAGTAAGGAAAAAAAATTATTTGTAACAAATAATTGTTTATTTTAAATATTTCAGACACATCTTCTCATATTGTCTGATTGTATTTGTTTATTTATTTATATTGATATCTTTTAAAAGAATTATAGCAAGGGTGCAAGTGTTGTGCATTTTGTGCATATCTGCACAGAAATAAAATTGCTGCACATATCTGCGTAGAAATGGCGTTTTTCCATAAATTTGCTCCAAACCTGCACTAAAACGTAATTAGTACGATTTCGTCGATCCAAGAAACAAAGAAAAATTCCATTTTTAACTTTTTTCAGATCGCTAATTTCATCAAAAAATGAGGAAAAAACGCAATCAAATTATGGCGAATTTTGTCAAAAGATCACGAAAAACACGAGAATTTTGTCAAAAAGTCGTGAAAAACATGCACATTTTATCAAAAGATCGCAAAAAAAAAACCGCCATGTTCATCAAAGGATCACGAAAAAAAATGGGAATTTTGTCACAAAATCATTAATTTCATCAAAAAACAAACAAATCGCAGTCAAAAGATCGTGAAAAAATGCGATTTTCATCAAAAGATTACAGAACAAACAGCAAATTTCGTCAAAATACCTCTAAAAACATGCAAATTTCGTCAAAAGATTTCAAAAAACACACAAATTCTGTCAAAAGATTGTGAAAAAATGTGAATTTTGTCACAGGATTGCTAGTTTATTGAAAAAATGAACAAAATACAGTTAAAAAACCCGTAAATTTCTTCGAAAGATTGCAAAAAAACATAAGTTTTGCCAGAAAATCGTGAAAAACAAGACCAAAAGATCCCGAAAAATATGCGAATTTAATCAAAAGATTGCGAAAAAATGCAAATGTTGTCAAAAAATACGCTAATTTTGTAAAAAAATCGCAAAAAACATGCGAATTTTACAAAAAGATCGCAAAAAACAAGCCGTGTTCGTCAAAGGATCACGATAAAATGGGAATTTTGTCACAAAATCGTCGATTTTGTCAAAAAACAAACAAAACGTGGTCAAAAGATCACGAAAAATGCGAATTTCGTCAAAAGATCGCTAAGAAACAGCAAGTTTCATCAAAATACCGCTAAAAACACGCGAATTTTGTCAAAATACCACTTAAAAAATGCAAATTTCGTCGAAAGATCGCGAAAAATATGTGGGTTTTGTCAAAGGATCGTTAGTTTCTTGAAAAAACAAACAAAACACGGCAAAAAAAAAAAAAAAAACATAAATTTCTTTAAAAAAGCGCAAGTTCTGGCAGAAAATCGTGAAAAACACAAATTTCACCAAAAGATCGCAAAAAATATGCGAATTTCATCAAAAGATCACAAAAATACACGAATTTTGTCAAAAGATCGCAAAAATATGCAAATTTCGTCAAAAGATCGCAAAGAATATATGAACTTAGTCAAAAGATTGCAAAAAACACTCGAATTTCGGTAAAATATAGCAAAAAGCACTCATATTTTGGTAAGAAATCGTGAAATCACGCGAATTCGTCAAAGGATCGCAAAAACACTCTAATTTCGTGAAATGGTTGTGGAGATTTTGTATTTATTTATTTTGTGATTTACTGAAATAGGTCCCTAAAGGTTCCTTTTTATACAAAATAAATAATGGTCCCCCCCCCCCTTTTTTTTTTTGAAAAAAATGGTCCCCTTTTACCATTTTTTATTACAAAAGTTGAGTGGAAGTCCTGTATGTTGTATTCATATGTTTTTTTTTTATTAGTTAAAATTACTGCTCTAAAATAATATTTTTTAAAGCCAAATAAACATATTTTTTTTTATTCCTGCTGCTAATTTTTCATTATTGCAATCTGTACCCAATTGTCGTTTATAATGTATAGAGTTAGCAAAATGTGTGGAGAAATTTTACCTGGGTAATTATTCTTTCAGATGTCAAAATATTTTCAAGATAGGAATTTTTAGGAGTTTATTAGCATTAGAATTTCAATCTGTTCCAAAAACAGCTTTTGTTATCTCTAATAACTTAACTTAAAATTCATAAAAACTACAACTGTAGTTATCATAGCAATTAACGGCACTTCTAAGCGACAAAATAACTCTGATTCAAAGATTACGAAAAGCAGTTACATGATCAAAACTTTAATGCATACTAAACATTATTTTCCGTTTACACTTTCGTCAGAAAGAGTATCTGACGTCATTGGGCACAGCTGCGTAACATAAGTAAACATATAAAGCAATAAACAACACTTAATGATTTACAAAATTATTAGAACATCAATAAATATTACTTAGCAATTTACAAAAGGATTATGATAGCAATAAATCTCACTGATTGAATGGAAAAAGCACTTTACTTCATTTTTGATTAATTTATGATATCTAAATTATATTTATCGATAACACTCTTCCCCCTTTTGAGTTGCTGACTAGCTACTCAAAACTACATTCTACTTCCCAAATCTCTGGGGCATTTTGGTCACACGACCGAACCTGGTTCTATAAGTAGTTGGCTCAGACTCTGTCAACAAGTCTGAAGAATCTGTCCCCATCAAAGCACCTTGATTACTGCTTTCTAGCTGAAAAGGAGAAGGATAAAAATTAGTAAGAGGTAATTCTAATGGAAAAACTCGTTGTATGGATCTGATAACAACACCATGTTCAGTTTTCAATTTGACAGTTCTAATTTTGCCATCCTTTCCAGGAATTAGGTCTACAATCTTTGCTAGCGGCCAATTGAGACGTTTTTGTACATCGTCCCCAATGAGCACAAGTTCACCCAGCTTCAAGTCTGGTAACTGGGCGATTTCACGACGCCTTTGAATAAGTTGACCGAGATATTCAGTTCGAAAACGCATTCTTAATTGTTCCATGAGCTTAATTCTGTATCGCAGCCTTTTGCGAAACTGTGTTGCGTCAACTTCATCAATGTCCGTGACACTAGAACTAGAGTTTTGCACTAAAAACATGTTCGGTGTTAATGGAACTAAATCCTCTGGATTTTCGGATTGATATGTGAGAGGCCGAGAATTTATAATATTCACAATCACACAAAATTGTTTGCAGTTCCTCAAAAGTCACGACAGCTTTACCGAGTGTTCGTCGGAGAAGCTCTTTGATCACACGGATCAGCCTTTCCCACCAGCCACCCCACCAGGCAGCTGAGGGAGGATTGAACTTCCAAGCGATTCGTTTCAGGTCGGAGAAAAGAGTCAATTTTTGCCAATCAATCTTTGACAGATCATTTTTGGCACCTTTGAAATTGGTACCATTATCAGAATAGATTGTTCTAGGTCTTCCTCTTCTTGCGATGAAACGTCGCAAAGACAGCAAAAATGCATCTGTTGACAAAGAGGAGACAAGCTCTAAATGAACAGCTCGATAGACTGCACAAGTATAGAGCACTATCCAGGCTTTATCCGCATTTTTAATAAATAAAGGTCCAGCTAAATCAACGCCTACAATTTCAAAAACTTTGGAATCTTTAATGCAATCTAAAGGCAGTGGCACTAGATCGGATTCACGTGATTTAACTTTATAGCGCTGGCAAGGAATGCATTTACTTACAACTTTTCGGACAGTTTTTCTACCTCTTTGGATCCAATAGTTTTCTCTCAAAATACTTAGAAGGATGTGAGTTCCAGCATGACAATTCGCTACATGGAAATGTTCTATTAGTCTAACCGTGAAAATACAGTCATCAGGTAAAAGAATTGGCGATAAGAAATATGGTGTATCAATGCGTTCTGTAATTCTTGTCTTTACTCTAATTATACCGTCTTCATCTTTAAAACAGACTAGGTTAGGTATCGAATCTACATCTGGAAAAAACTCACTTTGTACTATTGAAATTAAAGTTTTTTCAGCATTTTCTAATTCCTCAACTGATAATTTACCATTTTTCCTTGCACTGTATCGCGATTTCACATTATTTATGAATCTTAATACCCAAGCAACTAGTCTAATAATAGATTCAAATTTTGAAAATTTCCTAGCGTACCAAGGAATATTTTTGACTGTTGTGTTTACATTACACAATTTCACTTTTCTCCTTTCACTAGTAATCTCTGGAGTTTCACTATCAAGAGTCTCAGTCCTGGGCCATTTCTTCCATGAGCCATTTCGGCCCTTCCCACCACCGGGATTCTAGCAATTGCTGGGGAGAACACCAACGCGAAATCAAATCCGCAGGATTCATTTTTCCTGGCACATGGCGCCATTCGCTATTGGGGAAAAGACTTTTTATTTCTTTCACCCTGTTCGAAACAAAAACGGACCATTCACCGTATTCACTTATCCAGTACAACGCAACCATGGAGTCACTCCAAAAAATGGTTTTCATGTTCTGGACACAAAGTGCTTGCTGTACTGAATGTGCCAATCTAGCTCCGATGTTACACGCGAGTAATTCTAATCTGGGAATTGACGCTTGCTTTATAGGAGCAACTCTAGCTTTTGCTCTAATTAATTGAATTTTTACAGCTTCCGGGGTCACAGTTCGAAAAAAGACGCAAGCTGCATATGCCTCTTTGCATGCATACACGAAAACATGCATTTCGGTAGACTCATTTATTTCAACATATCGCGGAATTTGAACGTCCTCTAATACATTTATTTTGCTGAACCATTTTTTAAAAGGTCTTTGAATTTCCTCTGGTAATGGAGAATCCCAACCTAGACCCAATTTCCAGGTTTGTTGTAATATAATTTTGGGTGGCAATGTTGCCGGGCACAATATTCCAATCGGATCAAAAATTTCCTGCATAGAGCTCAAAATTAATCTTTTAGTGAAATTTTCATTGTTATTTAATTTATCAAAAGTTAAATTACACTTAAGCATATCCCAATCAAGATCCCACAATATCCCAAGCAATTTTGTTACACCCGAACTCTTTGAAACATTTTGAGATTTAACGTTACTTTCCCAATTTCTCAAATTAAAACACCCTCGAGACATAATGCATTTAGCCTGCTCGATAAATTCGTCTTGTTCCGCAGCATTCGAAACACCTGTAACACAATTATCAACATAAAATGAATATTTCAATTTTTCTGCCATATTCCTATAATTAAGAGATACATTATCTAACAAATGAGATATCGACGCTGCCAACAAAAATGGGCTTGAATTCACTCCGAAAACCACCCTGCAATGTCTATAAGTAATTTCTTCGTTCACAGAAGGATAAAAAAATTGTAAAAAATCTCTATGATCCGGGTTTATGCTAATCTGCAAAAAGGCTTTTTCGATATCCGCAGAAAGACCAATTTTATAAATTCAAAACCTATCGATAATATCCGGTATTTGCTCAATTAAATGCGGGCCTTTATACAAAATATCATTTAAGGAACACTTTCCATATTCTCTAGCGGACGCATCAAAAACGGGCCTAATTTTGGTTGTAGCACTGTCCACTTTCACCACAGGCCGATGCAGCAAAAAATGCTCTTTCTGGACGTCCCCCGTTACTTTTTCAATTATTTCTAAATCTTCCCATTCTCTGAAAACATTTTCATAATCAATAAGAAGACCCCCCTTTTGTGCGCGTTCGCACATCTTTTTATGTCTCTTCCACACCATTTCTTTATTACTGAGTAATTCAATCGTATCAGATTTAAAAGGTAAACAAACTTCATATCTGATAACAATTTATACCTGTTCTTGTCACCGTACGTGCCTATCTCCATTGACAAATCTATTTATCTTTATTTCACTATTTCCTTTATTAAAGTACTTTTTATTTACAGTAAGATAGAATGCATTATAATAAATTAACTTAGTTTATTTCTTTTCACTTTCTCTTCTTAAATAACGTTGTTTTATTTCTTAACTTACGTATCGTTACTTCGTTATTTACTTCTGTCATGTTTCAATAATTCCACGGAGTACTTGATGACGTAATCCTGACAGCTATCACGTTACGATGTACAAATCATGTCGTCATCTTTGCAGGTGTTTGAAGCTGTCAGTTGCATTGCGTAATGGCCTAGTTTTCGTTTCTCTGGATCATATAAAGTGCCGGCCAGTAGATTCTTCTCGCCTTTCGTACCTTGACCTACTAACCTCTGGTGTTTAACGAGCGACAGGAAGGTGGCGGCGTGAGTGATGGAGTTTCGTAATGTCTTGTTTCTTTAAGTGGATTCACGGATGAAGTGTTTATAGTGAAATGAATATGTCGGCTTTGAATAGTTGTGATCCAGTTATCTATTGTAGATTGTTTGTGAATCAACACCGTTGCTTTTACCACAGTTCATTTTACTGACGTCCGGATCAACTTGTTGACTTATGGAATTGGAGTTTTTGATTACGTGCTGTTCATCTTGAGTTGTTTCGATGATAGAATGTTAGCTTGCTCTGGAGCGTCGATTACATATGCTCCTTTTTAGATTGAAAGTATTCTTTCATATTTCTTGTTATGAAGCTCCTTGATATAATTAACGAAGTAAAGCAATATATTTTTCTGTTAAACTTTATTTCTGTTAAAGCTAGTTTACTTAAATGATTAATCTGTTTTTATATATATCTTTTTGTTTTTAATAAACATATTGTGTATTTTAAACTTCTTTGGTATTTATTTAATTACACAGTCTTGCCTTTATTTTTAATAGATATGCTTTTGACTTTCCAGACTTTGATTTATTTTACGAATAGGTTTTGGGGTTGTTCAGCTAATAAACGTTTCTTCTGCCTTTTTAACTTAAACTCTGCTTAAACTTATATGGTTATATAATTTAATTACATCACGGTTATGGGCCCATCCCTAACCTGTTTAATAGTTTAGTAATAGATATGATTAATAATTATTTAATAAAATTTAAAAGTAAAAGTTTTTTGGGGGGGTTTTCTTTTATGAGACATTTTAAGATTCTGATTATTCTATTATGCTTTTATTAAAGTTAATTTTAATATATTTATTTCTAAGATATAATAATTTGTATTTGCCGTGTATGACTTTGATAAGTTCGGCGTTAGCTTAACGCACATCGCTTTTTAAATGATGTTTTGCGATGGGGGGGCAGTTATTCTATTCTTTTTGAGTTTAAAATGTTAAGTTTTAAATGATTAAGATTTAACTAATTTGTAGTTTATAAATGATTTTATTTATTTATAAAATTGAACTTTAATGTAAATTTTTGAGGTAAAAACGTTTAGATTTATACATTTTTCTGAATTTTTAAAATTTTTTTTTTGCAATATTGGTAATAAAAGTAATTTTTTTTTTTTTTTTAAACATAAAGTAATTTTGAATTTTTAGTAGTTAAAATTAAATAATTGTATGTAAAGTTTTAAGGTTAAATATATTAAAGAATTTTTTTTTGGAGCTTCATGACATTGATGTTTAAAGCCACATTGCTGCTAATCAAGGAGGTGAAATGCATCGTTTTACTTAAATTTCATGAGCCGATAAAAGATAACGTGGTGAAGATATATACCTGAAGTCCACGGATTTTTAAAGATTATATAAAGTCTTTGATATTGTTAAAGTTCAAAGGGATTTTCATGATCTGTTTCATCGAGTTAACGTTTATCTGTTACTGTTTATTGAAAGTGTCTCCAGTGTGAAATTTTTTAAGAGATACTGTTCATTCATTGATTCAAGCCTATTCCTGTATTTTTGGTGAAGGTTATTTTGGAGGCAGCGGATACAGTGCTGGGCCATATTTTGGTCGAAGTGATGAATTTATCGTGAATTTTTGACCCTTTCTTATGAACTTTCAATTTTTGAAAGGAACTTCATGTTCAGTTGAACGAACTTTCATCTTTTAAAAGAACTCTATGCTCAGGTGAACTTTCGTCTTTTAAACGGAACTTTTGTCTTTTTAGAAGAATTTCATCTTTAGTTGAACTTTTGCCCAGTTTAAAAGTTCCTAGTGAAAATTATCTGCCATTGATGATGTCTCTAGTTAAACGCCCAAGGACTTGCAACTTTGATGTCCCATAGTTATTTTTTTTAGTAATTGTTATATTAATGTGATACCTTAAAGTATTCCTCATCATTTTAATCTGTTGCAAATTATGAAATATTAAGTGGTTATACTATTGTTATTTTTAAATATATTTGATAGTAATTGAAGGATTAATACTTGTTTTGGTATCACTTTTTAAATTAAGCTTTTCCCTCTGTTGGATCTAAAATGTTGATTTCTACCTCTTATGCATTTTTGACAGATGGAGTTAATTCGGTAATCAAGTATAAGTTTCTTTAATTTGAACTTAATTGACCCCTTAATATCAAATATCGTAAATTTTTTTAATAGATGGTTTAGTTTAAGTTTTTTTTATTTTTAGTTGCAATAACTGGGATTTGTTAAGAGTATCTAAAGTTTTTTTTTGGCTGTTAACTTATGTTTAGAAGTGCGGAGGGTTTATACCTTTACCTCCAGTTTACCTAAGTTTGTTAACAGTTTAAAATTTGAATAGTTTTTTTTTTTTTAACCCTGTTAAGTTCTGGTTTTTAGTAATGTTTTTCTAAATGATCAATACTTAACCATTTATAAAATATTTAAAATTCTCTTAATCTGTAAGTTGTGATTTTAAAAATGTTGCAATTGTTAGTTTTTAAAAGTTTAAAGTTAATAGGGGGTCATTGCATATAATGTTAATAGAATGTCATTTTAAAATTTCTCTTCATAATATTCATATTTATAAAAGTTCATGACATTGGTTTGATTTTTGACACGTATATTGATCTGTGCTCAAGTTTTAATAGTTTTTGGAATATGATCCTGACTAAATAATGAGCAGGTTTTTAACCTGGTGATTGAATACGATGTTGAAATCCATGGAATGTTGTGTTTCTTGTTTAAAGTTTTATATCAGAATTATATTTTTTTATGCATTACATATATTTTGTGTTTTGTAAAATAAAATAAAATTGATTGCTTTTGATTCTACAGTTTTATGCTTAGAAATCCTTTTGGATATGCCTGAATTTAAAATTAATGGGGGAAATCCTTATGGTTTTACTAAAATGCTCACAGCAGCCATTTTTGAAGGGGTTTACAGTTCTGATATCTGTTAATAATTATTATGTTAAATTTAACTTATTTTCTTTTGCATAAATTATTTAATTTTTGTACATTGCCTATATTAAAATGAGTAGATTCCATTTAAGATTCTTTTAGATTAAGTGCAATGACAAATATTTTTAAGTCTTCACTTAAATTTTATCCCTGTAATGTTAGTGGATATTGTGTTTGGGATCTCATTTGGACAATGTTACATTTTTTTTTTTTTTACTTTAAAAATTAAATTTAAATTTGAGTTTTATTTATCTATTTGCTGGATTTTGCTAACTTGAGAGAATCCTTTGAGAATTTTTATAGTTTTTAATGAACTTTATATCGATTTTCCTTGGTTTATGAAATTTGTAATTAAACTTTTTGGGATTCGATATGTTAATGAGAGATGATTTCTGGTGGTTTTCTTGGGTTGGCAGTTTAGCAATTTTTTTTTTAGTTGTTTAATTAATCTGATTTAATTTACAGAAGTATAAGTTGTTGGTATTTTAAGTGTGAAGAGTGAATTCGTTTGGAAATGAGCTTGCTGGTTTTACAATGTGAGAGTTAGAAGGAATAGAGGAGATTTGAAAAAAAAAAGAGGGTGATTCCAGACAAGTTTCTGTAGTTTGTTTTAATAGAATGGTTTTTAAATCTTGGATTATTGAGAGGGATTAAGTGTTCCTGTATATATCTTTTCAGCTAGTTGCCTGTGTTTGTAGAGGTAGAGGTTTTTGCTTTTGTCAATTATAACTAAAATTTTTATGTTTGGATCTATTTAAATTTTTGAGGATTCAAAGTTCATTGAAGTTTTGTATGTTGACAAAGTGGATTTCTATCTTTTAAAAGGAGGGAGAAGATATTTTTAACTTCAAATGTTTTAATGGGTTACACACTCCCCCCATGGCAACTTGGATTGAAACTGTATTTAATTAGGCAATATTCTTCTAAATTTTGCCTCATATAAGGAGATGTTGAAAATGATATACAGTAAATTTTAAATATAAGAAAGTTGGAGCCGTTTTTCTTTGGAGAACTGCAGATGTTTTTTTAATTTGTTCCTCTCATACGTATCAGGTTATTTTTAGCCCTGGTTTGAAGTTTGGAAGTGGTAGTTATGATTAAAGCTGTTAAAGGGGGATGAAACTTGTGATTTAAGATTGGATAGTTTGAATTTTTTTTTTTTGGTCAAGTTTAATATTGAAATAAGTTGGTCTCTTTTTGAAGATATAGGACCCTTCAAATTTTTGCACTTGACAGGATGACATCCTCTGGACATTTCTTTTCCTGGCCACCTTTGACTTCAAGTGATGCAACCATGGTTATTATGTGTGATGGATATAACTGTTCCCTGGCATCAATAATTGAATTAGGTTGAATTTTTGTTTTGTTTGAGTCTTCAGGAGTATCATTGAACCTTATGTATCTGCGTGTTTATGTTGTTTGAATGGTATGATTGAAATCCTTTGGCCAGAGGTAGCGGTGCATCGCTTTTGGAATGAAACTATCCTCTGTAAGGGTATGATGGGATCCTTGAGAGGAGGTGAGAGATCAACTCTGGGGTTTCATCATGTATGAATGATAGTCGTATTTCAATGTTGATTTTTTTTAAGTTTATCCTATAAGTTGTCAGGCTCCCTGGATACATAGTTAAATGGTTGAAGGTATCTTGTCGACATGTTTTATACAGTAAGAAGTTAAATCACCTGGTATCTATTTGAATTTGCTTGGGGGGGCATAGTTTTTATCTGTCACAGGAAACTTATAGTGCAGCCTTAATAGAGCTCATTGAGGTGTTGCATTTTTATGGTTTTTAAACTAGTAGATTGTAATGTTTGATATCATGTTGGTGGTTCAGGAACAAGCGTTTTGATGTTAAATATTTTTAAGCTTATTTGAGACTGTCATATTTCATTCTCACCAGTATTGAAAAAAATCTTTGTAAATGATTCTGCTGAAATGACTTTTCAAAAAAATTGCTTCATATATATATATTTTTCTTTGTAACAGAGAATCATGTTTTAGATGGGGATATACTAGCAATTCTAAGCTTTTAAATCTTTTAAAGAATTGTAAAAGAATCATTTATTTCATGTTAACTTGATATTCTGCATTCTTTTTGATGGTAATGTCAAATGGTATATACATATCAAGTGCTGCTGTGGGATATCTGTTGGAAGAAGTGTTTGTTTTTACTAATATATTTATGTATTGATTATATTATCTGTGTATTCATGTATTTTTATGTGTTCGGTGTTCCAGAGCTTGCAGTTTTTTTTAGGTCATTGATAACCTTTATGTATAGCTAGAGATGTGGATTTTGATACAGCTGCTCATCTTGTGGGTATCTCAAGTTTTTCTATATGAAATTTCTTTTAGAAAGTTTTTCTTTGGAGCTATGGGTACTTGTTAGTCTATGTGGGTACCAGCATGTTTGTAATTGTGAATTCATGTGCTTATGGTGATCCTTTAGGCAATCTTGTCACCGTGCGTGCCTATCTCCATTGACAAATCTATTTATCTTTATTTCACTATTTCCTTTATTAAAGTACTTTTTATTTACAGTAAGATAGAATGCATTATAATAAATTAACTTACTTTATTTCTTTTCACTTTCTCTTCTTAAATAACGTTGTTTTATTTCTTAACTTACGTATCGTTACTTCGTTATTTACTTCTGTCATGTTTCAATAATTCCACGGAGTACTTGATGACGTAATCCTGACAGCTATCACGTTACGATGTACAAATCATGTCGTCATCTTTGCACGTGTTTGAAGCTGTCAGTTGCACTGCGTAATGACCTAGTTTTCGTTTCTCTGGATCATATAAAGTGCCGGCCAGTAGATTCTTCTCGCCTTTCGTACCTTGACCTACTAACCTCTGGTGTTTAACGAGCGACAGGAAGGTGGCGGCGTGAGTGATGGAGTTTCGTAATGTCTTGTTTCTTTAAGTGGATTCACGGATGAAGTGTTTATAGTGAAATGAATATGTCGGCTTTGAATAGTTGTGATCCAGTTATCTATTGTAGATTGTTTGTGAATCAACACCGTTGCTTTTACCACAGTTCATTTTACTGACGTCCGGATCAACTTGTTGACTTATGGAATTGGAGTTTTTGATTACGTGCTGTTCATCTTGAGTTGTTTCGATGATAGAATGTTAGCTTGCTCTGGAGCGTCGATTACATATGCTCCTTTTTAGATTGAAAGTATTCTTTCATATTTCTTGTTATGAAGCTCCTTGATATAATTAACGAAGTAAAGCAATATATTTTTCTGTTAAACTTTATTTCTGTTAAAGCTAGTTTACTTAAATGATTAATCTGTTTTTATATATATCTTTTTGTTTTTAATAAACATATTGTGTATTTTAAACTTCTTTGGTATTTATTTAATTACACAGTCTTGCCTTTATTTTTAATAGATATGCTTTTGACTTTCCAGACTTTGATTTATTTTACGAATAGGTTTTGGGGTTGTTCAGCTAATAAACGTTTCTTCTGCCTTTTTAACTTAAACTCTGCTTAAACTTATATGGTTATATAATTTAATTACATCAATATCTACCATCTGGATGAATTTTAATATTGGTTTTAAATTCCTCTATTATTTTAGAATGCTCATATTGATTTTTCAAACTTTCTACAGGCTCCCTAATACCGATCGTTTCAAGATCCCATAACTCATTAATAGAAGCATTTTTTACATACAAAGATACAACAGACAAAACAGTATTACTATCATAATTACTACTCAAATTTTGATTGGGTTTTCCAGTTAATACACAACCCAATCGTGTTTCTAACATAAATAAACCTGAATTTAATTTCATACATTTATTAGTGAATAATGTGCCAATTAAATCGGCACCTAAAAGTAAATTAATTTCCGAATATTCGGATTCAAGATCAGGTAAAATAATTTGTTTTTCTCTAAGTTCAATAAGTGCCTCTACACTAGAAAGTTTGGGTACAAAACCAGTAATTTTATTTTCAGAGAATACCTCAGCTCTACAACTAAAGGAATCATTTAAATCAGAAATAATTAAATCATAAACATCATGTATTTGAACTGAGGTTTCTCTCCCCCCAAAAAGGCAATGGGTCATTTTAATTTTCCTCTTAGGAACCAGATGTAGATTCTCAACCACCTTTTTACTAACATAACTGTTTTGAGAACCAGAATCAATAATAGTGCGAACCTTTAGTTCCACATTCTTGTTTTTCACTTTAACCATTAATGTCATGAGATAAACATTTTCACTATTTGAATGATTTGTCATAGTATTAGTTTCATGACTTTCATTTTCTTTCTTATCATTTTCACTATTATAATCTGGGCACATAAGAAAATGATGATATTTTTTACACTTAATACAAGTACTTTTAAATCTACAGTTTTTAGATATGTGGTTAGGCTTAAAACAATTAAAGCAAGCATTTTTCTTTAGTAAAATCTTTCTCTTATTTTCTAAAGTCATATTTCTAGCGGCAAAACAATCTCGCGATAAATGCTTTTTGTAAAAAAAAATACAAGTAAATTCTCACTTACCTGTATTTCCAAAAGAAGTGTTTACTAGAGATGAAGCCGTGGCAGGAGGGGAAGTTTTATTATCCCGGTCATATCTTTTATTAGTAGTATTAGCACCGAAACCACTTCGCGCTAAAGCAACCATCTCTTCGCTTTGCACTTCGTGCTTTAGAAAAGACATTAAATTTTTCAGTGAACGTTCTTCATGCATCGCATCTTCGGCATTTCGTTTTCTTTCCCATGACATCAAGACTTCTTCAGGGAGGATCGATTCTACTAACGGGATCAGGAAATCGCCATATTTTTCTTGCGTACGTCCTAAACTTTCTAGAGATCGCAACTTTCCCTCTAATTCATCATACAATTTTGGCAAATCTGTTTTAACTCGGCCAGCGACGGCATTTTTCATGACCATAATTAATAAGTCCCGTATATAGACTTGTACGAGCAGATCTTCTCTACCAAATCTTTCTTTGATTTGGTTTATTGCTTGATGATAATTAGCAGCTGTAGCTGGAAAGGTCTCCACCACTCTGGCTGCTTTTGAATTCGGAACGACCGCTTGAATTAAATATTGAAATTTATCAGAATCCGAAATACTTTTATCTTCATGTATCTTCTGAAATTGGGACCAGAAAGACAAATAGTCCTTAACATCACCATTAAATTTTTTCAATTCAATCTTCGGCAGTTTAAAACTTCTCTTCTCGAGAGATTCATTCCGATTTTCAAAAACGGGCGTCTGCAAAGAAATAATTTTTTCTTCTACTCCAGTCTTCAACTCAAGGTATTTATCCTGATATTCTTCGGCTGCTTGAAAATCTTCCTCACACTCCTTCTCGGAACTTTCTTTCAACAGTATGCTACTTATATTTTTCTGACATTCCTCTAACCTTCCAAATTTATCCTCTAATTGTTTCTGTAACACAGACAGACTTGTAAGATCAATATCCAGTTTCGCTAATTCTTCTGTAACTTTATTCGTGCATGACGTAAAACTTATTCGCAGATTTTTTCTTTCTAGTTTCAACGCTTTTATATCCATAATTGCTATGTCGGCCCCACGTTTTCGCGCCAAATGTTATCTCTAATAACTTAACTTAAAATTCATAAAAACTACAACTGTAGTTATCATAGCAATTAACGGCACTTCTAAGCGACAAAATAACTCTGATTCAAAGATTACGAAAAGCAGTTACATGATCAAAACTTTAATGCATACTAAACATTATTTTCCGTTTACACTTTCGTCAGAAAGAGTATCTGACGTCATTGGGCACAGCTGTGTAACATAAGTAAACATATAAAGCAATAAACAACACTTAATGATTTACAAAATTATTAGAACATCAATAAATATTACTTAGCAATTTACAAAAGGATTATGATAGCAATAAATCTCACTGATTGAATGGAAAAAGCACTTTACTTCATTTTTGATTAATTTATGATATCTAAATTATATTTATCAATAACAGCTTTTATTGATACAAAATTAGATTTTTGCTGCTACAAAAATTTATTTTACTGCTACAAAATCAGGTTTTTGCTGCTCCAAAATTGGATTTTATTGCTCCAAAATCAGATTTTTGCTGCTCCAAAAATGGATTTTACTGCTTCAAAATCAGATTTTTGCTGCTCCAAAGGTGCTCCAAAATGGCTTTAGTGCACTTTCATCCCTGTTATATTCACTGGTTTCATGCATTTAGAAATTAAACAACTTTTAAGTAAAAATAAATAAAGTAGTATAAAATCTTTACTCAAATTTTCCTTTTTTTAAAAATTCTTTTTATAAAAACATATGTTTACTAAGTGTAAATTCATATTTAAAAACATCAAAGGATTTTTTCAAACTGAATTTAAAGGACATTTGCAAATTTTTTGTGAGTTTGTTCAGATACATATACTAGTTCCTAAAATATTGTCTAAATTATTACAATAGCCAAAAATGAGCTTTACTTTTTTTTTTTAAGTGGCTACTCTTAAAGAGCACTTTTTATCCACTTCATCTATGCATATTTTTCGCCCTTTTATTTTGGCTAGTAACATATAGTGATTCACTTTTAATTCTTTTTTGAGTTTTTGTTAACAATTTCTCTATAATAATAGATTTTTTTCCTTATCTCCTAAACCCCTTTGTTCCAGTGTATTTGCTAGTAGGTTTATTGCATCTATGAGCAAAGGAGTTAAGGTATTTTTATTGTTGTTATTATTGTTAATATTATTTTACTTATTCTTCTAGGTGTTGTTATTAATCCTTAATCCTTCTTTCAAAAAATATCAATTCAATTACTCAATGATTTTATATTTAGTACCAAACAAATACACCACTGTTAGAAAATTTGAAACACATAATATTATTAATTAGTTTTAAAATGTCCATGACTAATAGCCAGTATGAATTTATGTAAAAGAATGGTAAAATAATACAGTTATAAATGTAGAATATAAAGTAAATTTATAATTTATTTTTGTCTACATGACTACTAGTACTCTATAAATTTGAAAAAAATCTAGTAGTCAACAAAACATTCTAGTTGCTAGCAAATATTTACTCCTTCCCTCCTTATTGTCACTTTTTTCCCTATTTAAATTTAATCTTTAATTATCAAAATGCACAAAAGTTTTTTAAGTTGAGGAAGAATAATAATAAGCATAGATTAGAATTATTAGTTATATAGTTTAGACTAATACATAATTTAGAATGGTAATATAAACATTTTCTTATGAAACTTATAGAAATGACATAATTCTGGGGGGAAAAACTAGTGAAAAAAAAGTTATCAAATGAAAAATAAACTCTTAAGAAATTTTTTTTCATGTTATTTTTCCCCTTTTTAACATTTTTTTGCGGCGGAATGCTGCTTAGTAAAATATCCTTTCAAGACAGGTGTATCTTATATGCATAAGTCCCAAACGTCACTAGTAGCCAGATGATGCAATGCTGAATTGCTGTTTATATTAATCTACTAGATAGGTGTATCATATTTGCATTTTCAATTATACACATTAAATTATTATTTTTTTAAATCACTAGATGGGGCTATCCGACAAAGGCTGGATACAAAATAAAAGTTTTATTGAAAGTATTTGTATTTAGATTGTTTTTTTTAAATTCGCCAACCCTTGCTAAATATTTCAATTAAATCAAAACAAATGTATTTGTATGTGGAACAGTTCTGAAGACAAGGAAAGGAATGCCAAAAAAGTTTTTACAAATAAAGTTGGAAAAAGGAGAACTGGATCCAGTGCATAGAGAGAACATGAATGTAATTATATTCAAAGAAAAAAAGAAAGATTTTTTTTACTACTTTTTGACTACTATCATGGTCCGTTCAATTCAGAATGAAAGTTGTAAAACAAATATTTGAAAATTATGGAAGTTTCAGGATAGAAAGACATTTCACAGCTAAGTCAATATCCACACCTTTAAGGAGACTCTTCACTTACTTGGAACACACCCGTTCGCTAATGTAAAACCTATGGGCTGGTTATTTTTGAATATTTTTAAATGATTTTTTGTTTGCATAGGATAGCTGAGGTCAATCTTTAATAAGGTCAATCTTTACTTTTTCGATTTTTTTTGTAGATTTTTTTAATAAAGGCACTTTTACTTTCAGAACCAGTTTCGAAAGTGAAAGCACCTTTATTTAAAAAATCTGCAACCAAAATAGAAAAGCTACAAAATGGCCCTATTAAGGGCATCCCACACTAAGGCGACACATAAGACATGTCGTTTGAATTCGCTGGAAAAACTGGTTTAAAACAGGTTTGAAATAACTTCGTCCTTTGTTTCGACCAGTTTTTGCGCTACATGTTGCTTGTCGTCTGAGTGTGGGATGCGCCTGAGAGATTGAGCTCAACTGTCCTATGCAAAAAAGAAAAAAAAATCTTTTAAAAATATTAAAATTTAAATGAGAAATTCGAAAACAACCTGCCCATAGGTTTTGCATTGTGAACAGGTATTTTCAAATGAGTGAAGAGTCCCTCAAGGTTTTCTGGAAGGCATTTTTCCTTCGCTAAATGTCAATGAATGAGGGGAAAAAAGTGCATTGTTTGCTCACAAACTGCAAGAATCAACGGAAAGTAAGACAGACTTTTAACTCTTGTGAGCTATGCAACTTGGGACTTTGTGTTGTCCTTCCTTTAAAGACTATCACACACTGTCTCCTTTCTGAATTATTTATATATATATAATATTTGCAGTATATATTTTATCATTTTTTGGATTTATTTAAGTGTACATTTAGATAAATTTTTGATTCTCTGTAAAGGTTTGTATAATATTTTGTTAAGGTAAGTCAAATATTTTATTGCATATAGATTTTAATGAAAATATTTTCAGAATGTTTTGATATTTTGTATTTATGATTACATTATTGTTTGTTACAATTTCACAAATAGTGAACTCAATCGACAAAAAAAAAAATTTTCTATGAATTTTTTTGTTAAAGTTACGCTTAGCAACGTGAAATGCCCCATCCTCTGGGATGGATACACTGTAACGGCACAACGTTCTCATAGAGAGTTGCATTGAGTGGTGTGCTGCCACGAAAAGCGAGTTTGGGACTGATACATATATGACACACCTGTCGTGAAAAGGTTAAACAAATTCAATCCCCACAATGAAGGAGTGCCCTCAACCATTCATGTCATACCAACTAAATTTCTCTCTCATACATCCCTCCTACTAAAACTCTCTGAAAACTGGAGAACAAACCCTCTCTCAAAAAATCTTGGTAAACAACCCAGCACCAAGCACAACATCTTTGAAAGACTCCCAAAAATCTCCCACTTATTTCTTAGACTGATTTTTGTGCAAAAAATCATCATTATTATTATTATTATTATTTTTTTTTTTTTAAGGGAGATGAGTATGGAACTGTACCAAAAACATACTAACCAGATAAAATAATTTGGTTGCATTTATTAAGCCCTTGTGACCAGAGGCGTAACTACAAATATATATATTTTTTTTTGGGGGGGGGGGGGCAGAATTAAAAAAATTTCCAACTTCTAATTAAAAAAATCCCCAACATGTAATTCAAAAATTGCTTTCTTTTCCATGCTATGTGCAATATATGTTTATGATAATGATACCTATATGTAAAGTATCCTTCAAAAAGAATAATACTGAAACTAAAAATATAAAAATTATAATTATAGGTCTGTTTAATGAAAGTTTAAATACACCTCTTTTATTTAAAGTCATAATTGCACCTCATATGAAAATAGTGTCATGTTATTTTTAGATTTGAGAAAGGAACACAGTTTTGGAAGAAATAAAGGGAAAATATTAGAGACACTGTTGATGGACAACAGTAGGGAAATTCAGATCTGGTATATGTATGATATTTTTGTAGCATAGAGAAACACAAAGACAAATTGAGTCTGGCTGCTTTTTGTACTTCTTTTGATAATTTAACTTGTTTACTGTTACAGAACTCAGAAAAGTAGTTAGCAAAACAACAAAAGTTTTATATCTTTTTTACTATTATAAAAAAAAAAAAAAGTCTTTTAAAAAACCTAGAATTTGCCAACTCTAAGATCAAATTTCCCAAGTTCACATATATTGGAGGGGGAGGCTCCCCCCCCCCCCCATCGCAACGCCTCTGCTTGTGACTACCATTATTCCCTATGAGAAATTTATAAATTTTGAGCATCTTATTAAGGAAATGTTTTAAACTTTCTAGATTAATACCTTTCCAACCACTTCTAATCTTTCGAGTAACTCTGTGGTGTTTTTTGATAATTCATCTTTGACTTTTCTGTCTAGTTTACACCACAAATCAAATGTTTTGCATATACAGGAATTATGAAGATCCTAATCATTAGAATACTTGGAATAAATGTCCTAATCATTTATTTCAAGACACCAGCTGCTTCTTTCTCTCACTGAGCTATTTTACAAGCACTTTTTAAAAGTTTAGGATCATTATTTTGCTGGACAATAAATAGTTCTTCGTTGGAACAAATGTAAACAAATTATAAAACGTTCAACAAAAAAGTCACACCAGTCCAATTGCCTATCTCAATTGGTATTTATATTTTATTAGGTGTTTCTAAACTTTCTGATGGTAGTGCACAGCTTTTCCTCGATTAGTGCAGTTGTTTCACCCTTCAAGATTCAATTTAAAAAACATTTTTTTAATCAAATTTGCATAAATTTTTCATGACATATTAAATAATTAGCTAATTTATTAAGTGATGGTAAAGAAGCGTTAATAAGCTAATTTTAAGTTTAATTCTGCTTTACTACAATTTTTTAAAATAGTTATGACAGCTTCCTTATTATTGTTTTAATTATTAAATGTTTTCATATTCTTGTTTAAACTTATTACAATACAATTTAATTCAAATTTCAGGATTTAAACTTTTCAAACCACACTCCTACTTGCTGTAAAACTGACGTTCTCTTTTTGACATTTTGTTTCTTTCAAACAACAACATGAACTAAGAACCTTAGTCATACTGTTGTTAGTAACAATTAAAATCCTTTTTTGGTTACTGTCTTTTACCCAGATTGTTAAAAAAAAATTCTATTTCTATCATCAACTTCAATTGTGTATGCATTGCATGCTGGAAGATACAGACATAGTTTAATCAAAATCTTCCCACTCATCCGCATTATTTAAAACACTTCTTATTGTTGATTCACCAAACGCAAGTTTCTCTTTCAATTTTTTTTCTTTATTTTCATACTTCTCGAATCTTTTAATAAATTCCAATTTGCAGTCTAAAAGAATGACTTTCCTCTTTTAGGAGTTTTCTTCAACTGCATTTCCCTTCCTTTTTAACTTATCAAGGGAAAAAATGAAACTAAAATTACTTTATATGAACTACAGTTATTAAATGTGTGTAAATTCCTACTTAGTTGCAACTGATTCCCTGTAAAGATTGATTGTCACACCCTAAGTTCCAATTCATTTTCCCCGCCTCAATTGAGGGAGTGCTTTGAAAAAAATGTAATTCACTAACTAAAACTGCAGTAATAGAGGGAAACTTGTATTTTTAATTCTTTAACTAGAAAACTAGTGGGTGGAATTTTTTTTATCTGGCTTTTTATGTACAATTTTTTTAAATTTCAAATCATGTGCAAAATTTAATAAAAACAGCTCTTTTTTTAAAAACTAATATTACTTTAATTTTTGTTCTAGAAAGTTAGTAGAAGCTAGTGTTGCCAATTGGGAAGAGGGTTTTTTTATTCAGATATCTAACATTATTTCTGAATAGTAATAACCTTAATTAAGCACAGATCTTAATTAAGACCTTAATTAAGGACAGATTATATAAGGTGACTATTCAAAAATAGTTGTCAATTTTTTAATAACAAAAACACAAAGTTGGAAATCCTGATGGAAATTCTTTAGGTACATTAATCAATAGTTATTTATTTAAATGTTTAGTTGGCTGCTTTATATGGTTTTAACTTTTATGCTTCTATTTTTTTATAATAGTGATGTAAAAACAGGTGTGTATGAAGAAAAAGGCTGGGGTAATTCGGCATATGTTGTATCAAAAGTTGGAATGAATGCCTTGACATTTATTCAGCATAGGAAATTTTTACAAGACCCTAGAGAGGATATTGTTATAAATGCTGTAAGTAGTGTTAAAATGATATTTTAAACTGCTATTATTAAATATTAACATTGTACATTAAACATTATATTATACATTAAAATTGTTTTTATATATTGGTTTTTACTCTTCAAGCACTGTTTTGTTGAAGAAATTATTTATGACACTTTGGGCTTTTTTGATCATGTCAAATAGAATGTACTGTTAAATTAAATGCATTTTGCAGGCACAAGTGTTAACAGAAAGAGTATCAACAGTTTAATACATGTTATCAGTAAAATTATTGGATAGCCCTCTTCATTTCATTCTTAGATATTCTGCACGTGATAAAGACGTATTTCTGCTTCATGCAAAACTTCTCACTCTGTAGCAAACACTCACTTAAGATGCTTATCGCCTGTGTATTTGTAGATTCTTCAAAAGGTTGCAAGAGAATATTTTCCAGTTTTCTATCCATACACTTGGCGAACATCCATTATTCTTCATTGCCATAGCTGATGTAACAGTCTCTCAGTGACACTGGTCAATTATTGAATAGTGAGGAACCAGCAGCTCTGTTGCTCCACCCATGTGTTGTTCACAATTATGAGCTGTGCAACAATGTACTTGGATGCCACATCATAAACAATTGTTCTGTTCTTATTTTTCAAAAGGAATAACTGAATTATGATCTTGATTTCTTCACACATGAGATTCTGCGGGAGATCTGTGATTCTCTGCTTTTTCCATCATTTATGGATCACTGAAAATTGAATATTTTTTATTATCTGTAAGGTATTACAAAAGTCTTAAAAACAAAAATGTAAATTTTGGCAATAAAATATTGCTCTTTAGTCCTTCTCCATTCACTATGTGAATATCACCATTTATGTTAAACTATTTTTATTAAAATCTAAAATGCAAAACAAAATAAAATTGCATTATATTTTTCACTTATAAGTTTTATTTTTTTTAATGTGGTTAATGAACGATTAATTTCAAAACTGAACTTATTTTATCTGCTGCTGTTTTACTGCAATAAATTTTAAATGCTGTTCATGCATCATGGTTGTTAAACCTGGCATCCTGCAAAATACCAATATTTCGAGCAGTAAATTTTGCCTTATTTAATTTCAGGAATTTAGCAATTAAATAAGACAAAGTTTATTTTTCAGAGACACTGGTATTTTCACAAGCGTTAAGTTGGACAGACCTGATGCATAACAGCAGGATTGCTACTGGAAAGTCTAGGATAGAATATTATCCTAACAAGTCAAGGAAAAATCAGGAAATTTTAATATTTTATCCACAATCTGGGAAAGTCAGGGAATTTAAGAAAATTTCACGGGGATGACCAAATAAGAACAAACTTTGTCCTATGACAGGTGAGTAAAACCTTCCATCTTTTTGCAGATTAAAGCTTTTGTTTTCCTTAGAAATTTCATCTAAATTACCCTCCTCACCTAGCAATCACATTCCTCGTTAAATTTCCACTTCCTACTTTTATCATCCTTATGCACAGTTTAAAAAAAAAAATTAACCCATTAATATACTTTATTGAATTTTTTCTGCAATATTTGTAATTTTGAAGTGAAAATTAATATAACTAATAAATCATTTCAAATCTCCCTGAAATGCCCTCTTTCCAGGGGTGCCATTTGAGGGGGGGAATTAGCCCCCCCCCCCGCCAAGGAATTTGATGTTTCAGAAAATTTATCAACCATCAAATGTAGGGATGCACCGAATAGTGATGTTGGCTGAATACCGAATGCTGAATATTTGGCCTGCAGGTAAACTGAATACCCAATATTTGGCCAGCCGAATAGTATCTATTCGGCCGAATACCAAGTATTTGACTGGCCAAATACTTTTATATCTCAGTGTTTAACGTTAAAAAGTTAAATTTTAAACAATTTTTTATAATACTTAGCACAGATATTTCCATTTTGACAAACAAGATGATTTTTATAAGTAAATTTTGTACTAAAGAAAGTATGTTTTGAGTTATTATTTAAGAAGAGGGTGGTTTAAAAAAATTTTAAATAACATAATTTAAATTCCATGACTTCAATTAATTCAAACAAATGAAAAGAATTATCTCATATTGAACAAGAAGCAACATATCATTCCACTTTTTTCATCAAAAATGAAAGGTGTACAGCAAAATTTTCATTTATAACTGTATAAAAATGAAGATATTTTATCGAAATTTGCATCACATTAATTTGCTTCGATAGAATGTGATGATATCCTTGGAAGAGACTAAATTTTGGCCAGTGGCACAGTATAAGTATTGTTAGCTGCATTCTTAATAAAATAATGTCAAGCTCAGTGCTGTTTAGATATGAATGGTTGCTACTTCCAGCACTTCTCGTCATGTTATCATATTTCACAGAAATTAAAATAACTCTGTTGACAATATAGACAATACCTTCATTATTGTTAAAGTAACAAAAGAAAATTAAAATTTGACTTGGGGATACACTGTATTTCTGACTAAATAAGTGCATTGCAATCCTTATTTACTTGGACAAAAAATTGCCTGTTTTGATGCTTATTATTACCCCTGAAATTTTCTTCCATTTTATTTAGAAACACCCTGTTTGCGAAAAAGCAAGAAACGGATTATTTACCAGACAATGCTCAGTAACTTGCATTTCCACATTTATTAATTCCCATGAACGAATGACGTGTCATTAATGGTTAATTTTTTAAGTGACATTTTTAAAACAGCTAATAAATAATATAAAATCATTCTCTTTTATTTAAAGATTCTAATTTTTCTGAATATCTTTATTAATTGACAGTTAAATTTTTAGAAGTTGTGTAACTTTTTAAAAAATATTTTAAAGAGGTTTTTTAAGTGTTCGGCAAACCGAATAGCTTGATATTCGGCCTAACCGAATATTTGGTAGTATGGCCGAATATCGAATAGATACCGAATATTCGGTGCATCCCTAATCAAATGTCAGACTCAAACAAATATTAGAAAATTGCTCAAACTCTAAAATAACTTATCAGATATTATTACAATAAAAACATATGCATTAAATAAATGCTTATGCATAGAAATTAATAATTATCAAAAAATTTTCCTAAAGACTTACTATTCAAACTCCCTGAAGGTGAGACATATATCTTTAATGAGTACTTTGGTTAATTTTAAAAATACATGTGAGAATTTTTTTTTATCTGTTGCTTCTCAACTGTGTGCAAATTGATCATGGGAAAACTCGTCAAAATCATTGACACAACAACAATCACAATGATTTTCTTCTAGCCAATTCTCGAATAAGCGCAAAGAAAATAATAACATTTAAATCCCACTGATGACGGTCTTGTGATGACTGAAAAGGTTCTGAGTTTTTCTAATGTATTTTAAATAATTTTAAATTATTTGTATTCACATGAAAGTAATTCTTGTGCATTTATTTGTGCTTTTCATATGAATATTAATTATAAATTTTACCTTTTCTGTAGAAAAATGAAGATATATACATAGTATTCATTAATGTTCAAATATGTAGTTTTCTTATCTGAAAAATATTCATAATTTCTTTGAAAAATCGGATTAACATGAAACCATCTCATAATAGTGAAAACACAATCCAAAAAAAATTAACGCTTTACCTTCACTTGCAGAAAATCTCTAACAAAAATTTTCTTATACTTACAGATCACAAAATTTGCAAATTTTGTGATCTATTCATGACATTCGTTGACTGATTATCTCATGACTGATTGAATTTCATGATCATCTGACGAAATTTGTGATTTTTTTCTGAAAGCGTTATACAAAAGGGATTTTTTTCGTGCGAGCACTTGCCGAAATTCACAATATTTTTCCATGACCAACTGACGAAGTTTGATATTTGTTTTTGTGATTTTTTTTGACAAAATTCACGATTCCTTATCACAATCATTTATTAAAATTCAGGATTTTGTTTCTGCTACCGACTAATAATATTTGTGGGGTTTTTTGCATGAGAGTTAGACAAAATTTTGGACCTTATTACACGATCGTTTGACGAATTTCTCCTCGATCTTATTGCGATATTGTTCGGCTAAATTTTCTGATTTTTTGCGCAATCTTTTGATGAAATTCGCAATTTTTTTCGCAAGCCTTTTACGAAATTCAAGTTTTCTATTTGTGCAATCATTTGACGAAATCTGTATTTCTTTTCGCGATCTCTGATGAAATTAGCGATATTTTCCACGGTCGTTTGAAGAAATGAGCGATTTTTTAAGCGACCATTTTGACTTTTTTTTTTCAAAATTTCCAAGATTCACAATTTTTTTCTGCGACCCGTTGACGAATTGATTTTGAAAGAAAGAAAAATCGCAGACTTTCACGAAAATTTTTAAAAAAAAGTGGAATAATCGCATGCTTGTGAAAGAAGTTATGAGAGACAAAATCACGTAGAGCATGTTTTATTGTGCGGGATTTTTTTCAGTGTGATTTGTGCAGTTCTGCAAATTGTGCAATTTTCCACGTTCCCTGTTCCTTAAAGAAAAATTTTCCTTGTCCTTCATCAGGAAACTCATGAAATGGCACCCCTGTAAGTAAAACTTCGAAAGGGACTAGGAAAAAGCTCCATATAAACAGGTTTCCGTCTTAGCAAGTACAATTGTATGATGTTTTTTCAACGAAATTTGAATTTTTCCCCTTCTAGAAAGAAATCTGTTATAGACAGGTTTCGTTTTCACAAGTTTTTCTGTAATACATCTCTTTTCAGAGCTATACTATAGAGTGGATCGTTTAACAGTCAGTGAGGATACCTGTAAAAATGAAACCTGTCTATAATAGAATCCTGTCTAAAAAGAAAAAAAAAACATTTCCTATATATTAAAATTATTCCTTCTAAGATGGAAACCTGTCTAAAATGAAATATTTCATTGGTTCTGAGTTTCCGTATTCGAAGTTTTTGCTGTTATTGTAAGCGTAAGTCAGTAACCGTTTCTCATATGGAGGGGGGGAGGGGGCTGGATCCTACCCGTAGCTATATAGCATTCCTCAAAAAATGTTTGCCCCCCCCCCCCAAGAAAGTTCTGAAATGGCACCCCTGCCTCTTCCCCCTCATCCTTTTCCTAAAGTTGGATTTACGTAATTTTGTGATAGTTGCTGAAGTGAACTATGGTTAATAAACAGATATTGTATAGCCTTTTTTTCCAGTTTGGAAAAAACTTCCTTTGGAAGTTTGTAACTATCATAAATTATTAAGGAAGGCATTTTGAAAATACTTCATTTGAAAGTTTGTAACTATCATAAATTTTTAAGAAAGTCATTTCCTATTATAAAGAGCAAGTTTTTTTTTAAAGAGAGAGAGATGTGTATGTGGAACTTTCAATTATATTACCTGGTTGAAAAAATTTGAGTACTTTTGAGTTATACAATATTTATTTTACCCTCAGTGTGCCCATCACACCCTACACTGCTAGACTGAAATTTTCTTAAAATACACCTGAAAAATTCAGAGAACTTAATTTTATTACATGCATAGCAAGCCTGATGATAAAAGCAAAATTGTTTACTTTAAAAAGTTACTACAAAAAAATTGAGTCTACACCAGCCATTAAGTGTAAATTAAATTTCCTTATTTTTACCTTTAGTTATCTATACAAATAAAAGATATTGTGTATTTGCATATAGAAAAACATTTGCAACTTTTCTGGATTTTGGTGTATACAGGTAGAAAAATTGATAAAAGTAAAGTCTTTTACTTGGCATCGGAATAATGAATGTTTTTTTAAATAGGTGTTTTCTTCGTAAATTTTAATTTCACAATAAATTTATTATTTAAACTTTAAATGTGTTTTTCTGTATAAAGCAATATATGTAATAGACTTATAAATAAATAATTTGTCACATACCTAGTAGCCATCATAATTGTCTCATATACTAAATTTTTGTAACATTTCATGTTTGCTATTTTTTGCTGTTTTGCAATCTCATGCTTGTTATACAGGAATAGTTATCTTGATGCATGTTGTCATTTTATTATTTTGATTGTAGAATTCAGAAGCACTCTATTTAATTAAAATTCTGTGTATGCTTTGAATCAAACTCTCGCCTAAAATTGATAAAATTTATTCTGTGTTTATTTGATATTAAATGTATACCACAGGAATGAATCTGTTGCTATGTTTGATTCGTGAGGAGAAAAGTAAATCTAATATAAGCTTTTATTTGCTGGTCTGTGTTTTGATTTTATACATTTTCAATGTCTAGGATTCATATTTTCTGCTTTTCTCTATTCTTATCTCAGATTATTTTATTTGTTGATGTATTTGGGTCATTTTCAAAATCAGTCCATGTTTTGGAATAGCAAAATCAAATTTTTAGAAATAATCAGAAAGTTTTAATCTTTTGTAAAAACCTTAAAAAACAAAAATTACTAATTTAACATTTTAAAACTAATTTTTAAATTTTAATTAACTTGGTAATGAGGTAAGTGAGCACAGTAATGACATCTATGGTAATGACAAATTAAGCAAAATACTTTTATTTTTTTCCAGGCATAAATGGCAGCCATTATATCTTCTGGCCCATACAATGATTTTCTATTTCTTATGTAATAAAAGCAGATTAATAAATAAAATTTCATTTAATTATCAATTAGAAGTAGACATAGTAATGACGCAAAAAAAAAAAAAAAAAAAAAAAAAAGAAGAAGAAGAAAAAATACTCACCAAAACATTCAAAGTCTTTGCTTGTTTTATTGAAACTATAAAACTATTTACTCTATTCACCTAAATCTGATACAAGTTGACTTTTAAGGAGTATTTTTGCCTCGATAAAAAGGCATGTGCTGCCCTTTGAAAAATTCCAGATGAACTTTTTGTCAGAAGCATGGCAATGACCCCAATGACATTCTTTCTTGGGACACGGTTTAAAATAATTATTAAGAATTATAAATAAGTTTAATTAATGAAAATAAATATATTTTTTAATCACTAGCATCTTAATAAATAAAAGTGTATTAAAAAAATTATAACCATCTGTTTTAAATGGAACTTAGTCAAATCTTTATCTAATAAATTGTGTGTTGGGACAACCTATGGTAATGACATTTTGACTACAAAAGAATATATTATTTTTTATAAATAATAATATATCTGTAAATTATCATTTAAAACATTAAAGTTAAGATGCAATAATTAAAATTGTGATATTTAACTATTTTTCTGTGCAAGTGTGAAAGGACAGTAAAACACGACACTTTTTGAAAATAACCCATTTATCTTAATGATTACTGCTTAAAAAGCTGGTATGATATGATATAAATTCAAAGAACTTCTTAATACATCATAAAATTACTAAAGAGCACAAGGCCTTTGAAAGGTCTAGTTTTTCGACATCAGGCACAGAGAAAACGTGCTTCTACTTTGAAAGCTTGCTGCTGCTTTCAAAGTAGAAGCATGTTTTTTCTGCGCCTGATGTAGAAAGAGAGGATCTTTTGAAAGGCTTTAGTAATTTTATGGTGTATTAAGAAGTTCTTTGAATTTATATTGTATTTATCTTAGCATTGATTGTTACCTCATATGTTAGCTAAAATGAAAACTATTTCATTTATGTTGAATGTGAAATTTTCTTTGTTTCAAATTTATTTTTTCTATGTTATCATGCATATACAGGGCTCAATCAAGGCATTTGAGGCTTATTTAAGACTCTTCACAAAAACCCATTCAATAAAAATAGGCTCCTTCACAAAATTCGTCTTAATAAAACAGGCCTCTTCACAGAATTCCTTCTTATAAAATAGGACCCTTCACAAAAATCCGTTTAATTTCACAAAATTCCTCTTAATCCCCTAATTGCCAAGCAAAAGAGCAAAATTGAAATGTTCTTTTCTCCGTAACTTTTTTTAAATGCTAAAAAAAGATGATTTTTTCCTACATGATTATAGAAAATTTTATTATGTATATGTACCGTATTTTATTGAAGAAACGCTGCACTTCTCAAATTGGCCTGAATAAGCTTAAAAATATCGTAATCGCCGCACCCGTTGTAACTCTGCATCCGTCAGAGGGCCACTTTTGTAGACAGCGTCACATTGACCTAACTTTAATCAAAGTTTTCTGAGCAGCATAGGATGCCTCGTTTTTAATATCTTAAGATGTCTGAAGTTTTATTTAAAATATTTAAATCCGATTTTAAATATTTTTATGGATTTTTAAATTAGGGAAACCCAGTTGATATTTTTAAAAAATCGTAAACGCCGCACTTGGAAAAAAATTAACTTTTAAACTCATAAACGCTGCACTTGAAAAAAAATTAACTTTTAAACTCGTAAACGCCGTGGCGTTTCTTCCATAAAATATGGTATTGTAATGGAGGAGACGATGGTATTCTTTTATAATAAATGCACTTTATAAATGAAGAGGCCATCGCATGGTTTTCTTGATTTAATTCACATTCACAAACACAAATTTACGAACACAAAACAAAAATTAGAATCGTGGTAACATTTTCTTTTTTAAATACATCACTCTAACGTCAAGTCACCTTCACAACCAAAACAACTCCGAGCGCTCACTCCCACATTCTAACTTCAGAATTCGAAAAGCCGAACAATCTTTTACTATTATCAGATGGTACTGCCATCTATCGGTTAAAGAAGTCTACAAAATCCTCCCCACCTGGAGAAAACTTTTCACTGTTGACGGGGAAAAGTTTCTTTCTGAGTTATTGCTTTTCAAGCACCAGTTCCAAACAAAGTTTAGTATCTTGAACCACACCTGACTTATTCCCATCATGAAAACATAAATATGTATTATACAAATAAAATTTATAAATACTCAAACATTATATTCAAGATACAATTGTAAAATAATTTATACATATTCAAAACAATAAATTTAACTGTCATACAAATTATCATATTTACATATTAGCATTCTAATCAAACTTAGGCTTTTAGGGCTCGACTCAAACTATCAGCATTCTGATTAGCCCAGTCATTTGGTAGAAAATAGGGGAAAGTTTTGGTGTAGTTTTGATATTTGGTGGCTTTATGTTTTTTGGGTCGCTGGACATGAATCTGAAGTTTGCCAACAAAATTTATCCCGGGAAACACGTTTTTTTGGCAAAAAACTGGAAAAAAAAGGGATTTTCTTTGTTTTTTCAAAATAACTTCACAATTATGCATTTTACGCAAAAGTCCTCAGTACATAAATTAAAGAGGATAAAATTTCCTACATTTTACGTATTAAAAGTTTTTTTCTCTGATCAATGGTTTAGCCGTGACAACGCCGCAAAAATGGGTGTGAAAATAAAAAAATTCTGAAAAAACGGGAATTACGGCAGTGCACGGTGGGTGATTTACCGATTCTAGTTGGCCAAAATTATTTTTGGCGTCAATATAGCCGCATCGCCATGAAATTGAAAAATGTTATTGATATTCACTATTGAATGTTAGGTATTGTAAAATGTTGCATGTAGCAGTCATAATTTCGTTACAGGGACATTCAAAAGTATTTCATTACATTACGACCTATGGGGAAAAATCATTTATGGTGGTTTTTAATAATGTTTCATAATTTCAAACACTGTGAAATTTATATACATATCTATGAAGTGCACTACAAGATGATTTCTTATAGAATATGGTATGGGTAGTATTTATCGATCATTTTCAGGGACACTAAAAAGAATTATGTTACATTACAGTCTATGGAGAAAAATTGTTTGTGGATTATTTTGTTCATGTTACACCTTTTCAAAAGTATTTAAATTGATATATATCTCCGGGGTGCTCTATAAGATGTTTGCTATTGAATATGGTGTGCCATTGATCTTTCATATACAGGGGCACACAAAATAAATCAGTTATATTTTTCCTCTGTATGAACAATAATTGATGGAAGTGCGTTTTCAGTTGTGGAACACTTTTTTAAATTTTAAAAATTGCATACTATTTAGCGTGTATAAATTCTATAAATCATATATAGGGCTGTACAAGACGTCTATATACCCACTTATTGCCGGAACTTGCTAATGAGGAATTTTCAACTGTGCTATGCATTCACTAACAATTCTAAATTTTAGCATATTGTGAATTATCATATGCTATTTATCATATGCATTATATTATTTATTATATGCATTTGCTATGCATATATTATTTATCATAATAAATCTATAGTTCATATACAGGGATGTACAAAATTTTCGGCTATTTTTTCGCTTTTGGTTGAAATTGTGTTTTCAAACGTGTTCTATGTTCTACAAATTATTACTTAGACATCGTTTTTCACGTTATTAAACTATGAAGTTTTATTATAGTAGCCCGAATGCGTTCAAAAATGTTCCAAAATCTGATTGACGCATGATTTTACATTCTTCTTGATAATTTTAATGATACTTTCTTAACAGTATGGAAGCTAAAGTGATAAAACTATTTTTGTATTATTATAACAAATTCTAAAATTTCTTTTTCTGAAGTTTAAGATACGGGACAAACATTCGACAGCATTAATGAAAATTGCTGTGTTGCATATTCTGTTGTCTATTCATATTTATTTCTGCACAAACCTTACAGGAAACCTAACAGGAACCTTAGTAAAGATAGGGAATCATAAGATATCATGATTAATATATCATGAGAAAATGCCTACATTATGTTTTGCATTGTATCAAATCTGAATTTGGAGAATTTGTCTGGATCAATTTTGTAACCACTCAGAATTTGCAGCCAAGTAATATATTTTAAATGATTTTGTCTCGATATATCTACATACAACTGGCAATTTTTGTCCAAATTTGGTCATAAATTTAAACATTTCGCTCTTGCAAAACTTCATGTGCTCTTCATTGTAATTTTCCTCTATAAACAAAATATTTTCAACCAAATTCACATTTTCGTTACATTTTAAACCTTGTTGCCGTTGCATAATGGTGCAAAAGTTTATTTATGTGACTAACTTAAATTCTGCTGTCTTTGATAATTAAAAAAAAAAAAATGGTACTTGAACTAAAATGTCAAGAAAAAGTCATGCCAGAAGATATAAAATATTTTTTATTAAAAAAAACCTTTGTTTTATACTGTTGGTAGTAATAAAAACACCCACTAATTCCATACGTCTATATTCTATGCTGTAGATGTCAGTGAAAAGCAGGGACCCTCAAGTAAAAGAAATCGGAAATAATATTTTTTTGTGTTTTAAATTAATGTACTTACTAATGTACATGTTTATTTGTAATTAAATAATGATTCATAATGAGTCGTTTTATTTATTATCAGCAACTTCATTGTAAAATATAGTTATTCATATAATCTTTAGTATAATTTATAGTCAGTGTTTGTGTAAAATGGTCAGTTTTCATGTTAAATCTACGTACAGCGGCGTAATTCCCGTTTTCTCTGAAATTTTTGATTTTCACTCACATTTTTGTGGCGTTGTCATGGCTAAACCATTGATCAGAGAAAAAAACGTTTAATACATAAAATGTAGGAAATTTTATCCTCTTTAATTTATGTACTGAGGACTTTTACATAAAATGTATAATTTTGAAGTTATTTGGAAAAAAACAAAGAAAATCCCATTTTTTCCCCGTTTTTTGGGAAAAAAACGTGTTTCCCGTGATAAATTTTGTTGGCAAACTTCAGATTCGTGTTCAGCGACCTACAAAACATAAAGGCACTAAATATCAAAACTACACCAAAACTTTCCCCTATTTGTCCTTTTTGAGCACCTAATGCCTGGACTAGATGATGTTTTCCTTTTTTATGAACAATGTCATAATTGAAGGACTGTAAAAGTGAGGTCCATCTTAAAAGTCTAGGATTAGTTCCGTTGTTTTTGGCTAACCATACTAAGGGGTTGTGGTCCGTTTGGATCTGAAATTTTTTATGTCCATCCAAATAACATCATAGTTTTCGCACTGCAAAGACAATAGCAGCACATTCTTTTTCGGTGGTACTAAAGTTTCGTTCTCTGTCTGAAAACCTTTTGCTCGGATACAATATAGGATGTTCTTCATTATTTTCATTCAACTGGGATAACACTATACTAATTCCCAAATTTGAAGCATCACACTGAACGATGAAAGGTTTTGTAAAGTCGGGACTATATAAGACATGAATTTCAGAGAGTTTACCTTTCAGTTCATCAAATGCCTTTTGACAGTCGTCATTCCAGTCTACTATTGAATTACAAACCTTTCCTTTTAATAAATTAGTGAGAGGCGTTGCAATTACAGAAAAGTTCGGAATATAGTTCTGATGATATCCGGCTAAACCTAAGAAAGATCGGATTTGAGTTTTAGTAGTAGGAACTGGAAACTCTTTTATGGCTTAAACCTTCAGTTCTCCTGGAGTTCTAAGACCTTGACCCACTAAGTGTCCATGATATTTTACATAAGCTTGGGTGAATTGACATTTAGATGGTTTAATATACAGGTTTGCTTCTCTTGGTTTTTTGAAAACGTCTTCCAGGTGTTTTAGATGATCTTCCGAAGTTTGAGAAAAGACAGCAACATCATCCAGATAAGGCACTGCATACTCTTCACAGTTTCTCAGTAATCCGGCCAGAAGTCGACTAAATTCATACGGAGCATTTTTTTAAACCAAAGGGAGGCGTAAAGGTCTGTACGTCCCAAAATTTGTCACAAAAGTTGCATACCTTTGAGCACCTTTGGTTAACCGAATTTGCCAGTAACCTCTGGTCAGATCTAAAACTGAAATATATTTAGCTGAAGACACCTTTTCTATTAACTGATCAATGTTGGGCAAAGGTTAAAATTTTATGCGAGTCATTTTATTTAAATGGCGATAATCTATGCAGGGTCTTGCTTCTCTGCCTAGAACTTCAACTAAAATTAACGGAGAGGTAAAGTCAGATTCACCTGGATCAATGACTTCCAGTTTCAGCATTTTCTTGACTTCGGCCTTAAGGATTTCCGTTTGTCTAGGCGACATTTTATAAGGCCGGGTACAGATTAGTTTTTCTGATTCCAGCTCAATATCACGTTCAGCTAGATTCGTGCACCCTGGTTCAGTCGAAAAAGAGTCAGCATATTTTCCAATAAGTTATTCTAATTCTTCTCGTTGACTTTCATTTAATCTGTTGTTTTTTTTGGATGTCTTGCAATACTTCTAACAACGCATTGTCATTATTTTCTCATCCAGTTTAGGAATTTCATCCCCTTCATTGTTACAGGTTGTTTTTATAGTCAGTAAATTTATACTTTCTATTTTTCTTTGTAATATCCCCCTAGCGAGGCGGAGTCTATTCCGTCTAGGTGGAGCTTTACGTGCCTGCCTGGGGTCGCTAACGGCACCTAGTCTGGGCCAACTGGTTCCCGGCGTGATCCACGAGGGGTTCCGTCGGTTGAGCCGGGTGGCTTGGGCGAAAAGCCAGGAGCTGGGTCGCTTTACGGCCGGAGGGATTTTCCCCGTCCTCCCTGGTTTTCAAGTTAGGGGCTCTTCAATAACTTTCTTATCGGCTGGCCCACAAAAATGTCTCTGCCGGAAAATGGTATCTGATCTTGGGTAAATTAAATTCGGGTCGGGAAGCCTCGGTTCAGTCCGTGGGCCCAGCGTCTTTATAGGCGTCTGGTTCCTGCGATAGCTTGCGGGGTCTACCGGCTCGAGTAACCAAGTTTAGGGACCACTTAGTTTTTCTAGCTGGGTGGTAAGGACTATCGTAGCGATTATTCACCAACTTGGGAATAGCCGGCGTGACGTGCACTGGGCAGTGCGCCGGCCTGACCAGAGTTTGCGTGGGGTTCTGCTCTGTTGGAGCTTGTCTGGCGGCGACTTTCGGGACGCGCCGCGGGGCTCGCTTCACGGGTGGTTCCTTGCGTAGACAGATGGGCCTGCAAGGGCCTGGGACCGGGAGATGGGACCCCCGTCTTTTCTTTGATGGTAGGGCTTTAACATATTTACGTGATACACTTGGGACTTCTTTCTCTCTGGATCGTAAATAACATAGTTTCTGATAATTTCTTTATTACTTCACTAGGTCCTATTCAACTAACTGACAGTTTATTTGGTTTGGACGGGGCCACAATTGAAACTTGATCTCCCTCTTTAAACTCTTGTTTTCTGGCTTTTATATCATACCAATATTTTTGGTTTTGTTTCTCTTTTTCCATATTTTCTGCAGCAAGCTCTTGGCATTTCTTCATTCTCTTCATTAAGTCAAATACATAGGGTATCACACTATCTTTTTCTATCTCTTGCTCAGTCAAATTTTCATAGAGTAGCATCATTGGAGTTAAGGCCATGGACTAATTCTGCTGGACTGAACCCAGTGCTAATGTGAGTTACAGTTCTTAACCGTTTAAACGCCAATGTTCCAAAATTGGAACAGAAGTTTTAACTAAATGTTACAAATGTAAATAATTTTTGAATTATTACTTGAATTATTACGGGTTGTTTGTATTATGATAAGAATGATTATGAAATATTTTTTTTTTATTAAATATTAAAAATTAAATTTTATTTTTGTTATTTTTTATGATTTTTAGACATTTCTTATTTTTGAGGTATTTTTCACTATTTCAAATAACATTCCCCAACACATATATTATGCAAAAAAATTAAAATTATATTTTATAGTCATAAGAAGAGAACTACTACTTGTAAAAAATTGCTAGTAAAAACTTTCTAAAATAAAATATAAATGTTTGACGCAGTTTGAAAAACTCATGTTCCGATTTTGGAACATTGGTGCTTTAGCGATACAGTTTTCAAAATGAGTAATCACATAAATAAGAAATTCAAATCTCATTATATAATCCGTTGACTGATTCAATGTTGATATCGTCAAGGTCAAACAGCAGACCGTGTCAAAGCATTTACCCGGAAGAGTTTATTTTATTAGGTAAGTAAAGTGTAAATTGAAGGGAGGGGAGCAAATAGAAAGAGGGAAAAAAGCTTTTTCTTTTTCTTTATTTGAATGGAACGTTCGTGTTTTGTTGAGTCGCAGTTGAAATAATTTGTAGCATTATTAGAAGCTAAAGTAGAATAGATTTCTTTAGTAGAATACATATTATATTCAGCAGAATGTTTTTTTAGTAGAATATATGTTTTTTTTTTCGATTTTGATTATAAAACATGTCGAAAAAATTTTTAACTGTAGAAGAAGCAGTAGCGTATTTAGAAACTCTTTCGGATTCAGATTTATCGGATGTTGATATATGTCAGTTACCTCCAGATGAACCAGGCGATATAACAGACGAAGAGGATATTGTGGAGAATGACTTTGAGCCCGTTATACCAGCTGACGTGACTGGAATGATAGACGTAATTTGCAAAAACGATAATACTAGTTGCCGAGAAAACGTGATACTCAATGCAGAAGCCGGTCCATCGAATATAAAAATTGAACTTCCGGGAAGGAAACGTAAGTTGGAATCTGCAGATATTGTCCCGACTTCTGAAAAAGCACAGAAAGTAAAGAAACCTCCTAAAAAGAAAATTGCATGGAAGAGAAAATGTGATTTTAAAAAACCTATTATATCAAACAGAATCGAAACAATTTTGCAGACGTTTCCTAACTTAGTAAATCTGTTGCCTGTCGACCTATTTTTTAAAATTTTGCCTCATGACTATATTGAACTCCTCGCTAAAATGACAAAATTGTACGCTTTACAAAAAGGAGAAGATATTGAAGTAGTATATGAAGATATTTTGCAGTTTTTTGGTCTACTTCTTCTAAGTGGATACCATTCTGTTCCTACTGAAGATATGTATTGGAGCACAGCTGAAGATACGTCCGTTCCTATTGTTCCAACTGTTATGACCCGCAATCGCTTTAGAAAGATGAAGAAGTATTTTCACTTGATGGACAATAATCAATTGAAAGCAAACGATAAACTTGGTAAAATAGCACCGATATATGAAGAGTTATCCAAAAATCTGCAACAGTTTGGAATCTGGCACGAGAAGTTGAGCATTGATGAATCAATGGTCCCGTACTATGGCCGGCATACATGCAAAATGTTTATCAGAGGAAAACCTATTAGGTTTGGATTTAAAATATGGATGATGTGTTCATCAAATGGATATCCATACGCTATGGAGATGTACAGTGGAAGAAAAGGATCCTCGTCCGTTGGACAGTTAGGCTCGAGAGTTGTGAACGAATTATTATCTAACTTGCAAGAAAATTCAAAGCATGAAATATATTTTGATAACTTTTTTACTTCCTACGATTTAATTTCGGATCTTGCAGCACGTGGAATACGAGCGACAGGCACAATTCGTGAAAATCGCACTGCCCTTTGTCCATTGAAATCTAAAAAAGATCTCGCTAAAGAAGACAGGGAAAATTATGATTTTCGTTCCGATGGAGCGGTATATATCTGCAGTTACAACGATAATGCGGTGGTCTCAGTAGCATCGAACTGCTACACACATGAACCCGTTGGAACAGTAAAGAGATATTCAAATGGAAACAAATGCAAAATTGATGTTACTCAACCTCATATTATCAAGAAATACAACGAAGGCATGGGAGGCGTTGATGTTTTAGATAAACTTTTAGGCAATTATAGGCCAAAAATGAGGAGCAAGAAATGGTGGTGGAATCTGTTCATAAATGCTTTAAATATGGCAGTGGTTTCAAGTTGGATAATACACTCTGAGGTGAATGACATCAAAATATCGCACTTGGAATTTCGTAGACAAATTGCAACTTTTCTTCTACGGAGAAAAGAGCGTCTGGTCATTCATCATGGACCCCGTTGTCATGTGAAAAAGGAAGTAAGAATATCTGATGGACATTATATTGTACCTACATCTCAAGGGCGTTGTGTAGTTTGTAAAAAAAACACAACAAAGAAATGTTTTCAGTGCGATAAACGCATTCATCAAAGTTGTTTCCTAGCATATCATGGGCACTAGAAATGAACATAATTCAAGAATTTTGTTTAGATTTTCCAAAATCAGGTATTTTATTATATTTTAATATTAATTAATTGTGTAATAATGTATATTAATTGTGTAATAATACATATATGTACTCAGTAAATACCACAAAATATTATCTGTATTGAATATTTTCTTCTGTTGAAAATTTTGTATAAAAATGTAACCCACGAAACGCCAATGTTCCAATAATGGAACATAGCAAAAAAATAGGAAAACATTTTTTTTTCCAAAATTTTATTATTGTATTAGATAGAGGTGCTCTAAAGAAGCACAATTCCAAAATTTTATATTAATAGGAAGATCCGTTCATAGTACGGCGTTTAAACGGTTAATGCAAAAAGGGCAGGAGGGAGTACTTTCTCCCAGTCAGCTCCGGATTCTAAACAAAGTACTCTGAGTATCCATTTCAAAGTTCTGTGCATTCTTTCAACTAGGTTACTTTGTGGATGATAAACCGAACTTCGCACAACTCTAACTCCAAATTTCTCTTAAGAATTCCGTTGTAAGTACACTCATGAATGACTTTTCTTGGTCAGTTTGTAGTATACGAGGAAATCCAAGTCTACTGAAAATTTGCAATAAAGCATCAATATAATCATTGTAGAATACAAATTAGGTGTAGGAACTGCGTCAGGATATTTCGAAGCTAAACAAATTACAGTTATTATGTATTTGTTCCCTAGTGTACTGGCAGGTAAAGGTCCACAAGCATCAACATTTAGCTTTGTAAATATTTCTGAAATAACTGGAACAATCTGTAAAGGTGCTTTCTTTTTGTCTCGAGGCTTTTCAACCCGTTGACAGTAGTCACATGTTCTTACATAATCTTCGATATCTTTAAAGCAATTTGCCCTATAAAAAGTCTTAAACAAAGCATCTTTAGTTTTAGCTATCCCCAAATGAGTTGCAACAGTTTCATGACAAATTTTTTTTAACTGCTCACGAAATCTTTCCGGGACAACTAATAATTTTCTTTCAGTACCATTCCTATCTTTTCTTCTATAAAAAAGCATATTTTTCTCCAAAATAAATTTGCTATCTTTGATATTTTTCCTTTTAGCTTCTTCAATAAGAAGTTTTAGCTCTTTGTTCTTCTTTTGTTCTTCAGAAAATGTCTTAGGAGAAGTTTTTATAAGCTCTTGTACTGAGACAGTTTGACATACTGGCAAAATTGAGTCTTCTTGGTTTTCTAACTTCTCTTCTTCAGATTTATCTTTATTTTTTTTTCCGCATCCATTTTTTTGTTTTCACTTTCTATATTATTGCTATGATTCTTTTCTACAGTTTCATCAGAAATTTCATGCATTTCAGGTTCTTCACGAGAAACCTTCTCTACTTCCAGAATTTTCTTCTGAGCTCTGGTTTGAACAGCATTAATCATATGCTCTTTTACTGCCTTTTCTTCTTTACAATGTTCAAATAAAACAGCTGTTTTATTTCCTAACAAATATCTTCCTAAATCTACAGAGTCTCTAGAGACAGCAACTTTAGTTATCACACGTCCCATTTCACAATCTAATTCAATCTCTGCAAGAGGTAAACAGAATAGACCGTCATGTAAGGGCACCCGAACCCACACTTTTTCATTTAGATACATATGTGGTTTGATATACCTTTGTGCAATTAAATCTATAGTCGCACCTGTATCTCTCAAAATTTCCATTTCTATGCCGTTTACTTTCCCCACACTAAGATAAGGCGTTATTGAACAATCTTGTCCAACTCCAACCTTAACATGAGGAATGATTTCTGGGGATTTCTTAAGTTTATCACATTGAGGACGAAGATGAGTGTTTGATCCACATTCGTAACAACATAACGTTCTCCTCTTATAAAATTCTCTTTCTCTATGATTCCCGGTTAATGATTCTGATTTAATTTGCAATTTTGCTTATTATCCTTACTTTCTTTCTTGTAGTCAAAGTTATTTAAATTTCTAAACTGGGATCGAAAATTAGACATGGTCTTTTTCGGAAGTTCTTTCTTTTTAAAACTTTCTTTGATACTTTCATAGTCATCCAATTTCTTAGCCAAATCTAAAGGCGTCACAAAATTTAACCAATTGTCTAGAAAATGTTCTTTTGTTTCTGGAGGCACTCGAAACTTTAACTGTTCTGTAATAATTAGATCTTTAAGTTGATCAAACTTTTCAACACCTAATTCTGTAATCCAAGCGGTAAAATAACTAGTGAGTTCCTGCGCATAATTCCTCCAAGAATTGTCTGGTGTTTTATGATGCCAATAAAAACATTGTTTCAATTTCTCACTATTCAACTTATATCTTTCTAATATAAGATTTTTAATGAAATCCTAGTTAATCGCATCTTAGAGTGATTCCCTGCCTAACATGTTTGCAACCTCTGTGGGCAAAACAGCTAATAAGTATGCAACCCATTCAGTCTTCGAAACTTTAGCCCTGTCTACTCTTCTCTCAAAATTAATTAAAAACAGACCCATCTCATCAGATTTTTCGTCGAATTTCAGAACAGTTTTTGCCAACTGTATCTTTGGTCCGAGATCAGCCTTTCTTCCTGACCCATCATTGTGTTCAGAAGTTCTTTGCAATTGCTCTAATTTCTTTAATTCTAGTTCATGCTCTTGAGCTTCCTTAGCCATACACTCTTCACTTTCTTTCTTTTTCTCTCTCTCTTCTCTCGTTTTCCTATCTTCTATTACTCGGTCTAACACAAGTTTAACCTCTTCTTCCTTGTAGACTTCACTTTCTAAAATAATTTTCTTAATTTCTGGAATCTTCCTCGCAGGATCAACCTCCAGTGCCAACTCGTCACAAATTTCCAACAAGTCTACCTTTCTAGCTTTTGCTAAATAGGCCATCTTAATTTTAGATAAACTGAAACAAAATCAGAATGCTTAATTTCTAATTAATAGAACTCCGAAGTCTCCTACTTAAAACTAGCAACAAAACTTTCAAGCCGATATAATAAATTTTAATTAATAAAGCAATTCTAAAATCCACCTCTATCAAATTCTTAGTAAATTAAACACTGTGCAACTTTTTAAACAAATTAAATAAGCATATGTAATATCACAAAAATACGATTAAGATGATAAAAGATTTTTTTTTAAATTCTCAACATTCAGAACTGTATTTTATTCAATAAACACAATTATTTCAAAACAATAATTAAATTATTCAATTAAAATTAAACCAATCAAACTAAGTAAATACGAGAATTTTTCTTAATTCTCAAACCTTTTATGCAAGCATAACAAATTACTAGCAAAAAAAAAAAAAAAAAAAAAGAAAAATTAAAATAACCCATTTAACATTTTTATTTCTTTACATGAAAAGAGTAAATTTCAAAATATTCAACTCAATTTCTTTTTCCAAATGAAAATAACACTTTTATCCTTTACTCAATACTTATCAAGTTTTTATTTTTTTTACATACACCCAACAAACAAAACAGAATTATTTTTTTTCTGTTTTAACTCAATAGCTTTTCCCTTTAAAATTAACAAAACAAATATCAAATCTACATTCATTTTTGAATCAGAAATCAAAGAACGAAAATATCATCTATTCTATTTTTAGAATAAACTAAATAAACAAATAAATTAAAAAACAGAATTCATCTGCCTTCCAACACTTTTTCTTTCGAACTTTGTAATTTTGGCATTGATCCAAATAACACAATCGTAAGATTAGAAATTTTTTAATTACAAATTTCATTCCTTCAAAGAATGAAATTATACCATTTTAATATTAAATCATTTTGATTCAAAAGAATTACCACAATCATAATTATCCCCCAAAATATATAAATAAACTTTATTTATTATTATTTCAACTTTAAGAACAATTCTTAATATTTCTCAAATAAAACAGTTTACAAAACACACTTAATCAATGAAATAATTTTCGATATTATTCAAATTTATTTTGTTTGATGGGAATAAGTCCAGTATATATCAGTACTTGAATTATGCCCAATTAACCTGCACTTTTTCTAAAGTTTGAAATTAATTTACACAAGCAAATAAAATCTTAATTAATCCAGATTAAAATAAATTTAATCGATAATAGATTTAATTCAAGGTACTAATAAATGAAAAATGTGGAACTGGCTTACTCGCTTATAGTTGCATCTTTACTTAGGAACACTGGTCATTTTTTTACCGTGGAATTGTGCCGGGCTGCCACCAATTTTAGTCTGTTATGGAGGAGACGATGGTATACTTTTAGAATAAATGCACTTTATAAATGAAGAGGCCATCGGGTGGTTTTCTTGATTTAATTCACATTCATAAACACAAATTTACGAACACAAAACAAAAATTATAATCGTGGTAACATTTTCTTTTTTGAATACATCACTCTAACGTCAAGTCACCTTCACAACCGAAACAACTCCGAGCACTCACTCCCGCTTCTGATTTCAGAATTCGAAAAGCCAAACAATCTTTTACTATTATCAGATGGTACTGCCATCTATCGGTTAAAGAAGTCTTCATAGTATATAACCCTTGAGAGTTATCATTACTCAGTGTTTTAAAACAGCATTATATCTCCAAAATTATATTAATATAAATAATTCTAATATTGCAGTTGAACCTGCAGCTTAGTGAATGGATATATCAGTTCACGGTGGTGAGAAGGTTAATAAAATAGGCCCCTTCAAAAAATTCCATTCCATTAAAATATACTTTTCATTAATTATTTTTATTTTGTTGGGTTTTAAAATGTGTAATTTGCAAACAAAGCAAGTTCGCCAGAAAAGAAAACTTTAGCAGAAAGACTTAAAGAAGTTTTTAAGAAATGCCTGGTTTGAATTTGAGTATAACTGGATTTCATCTTTCATTACAAAATGTTATTTTTCACAAAAATATAATAAATTTCACAAAAATAGCTTTTATTTTTCACAAAATGGGCCCTAAGATTAAAAGAAAAAAAAATCATCAACTCGTGACATTTACATAATCAATTTTATTTTATAGTGCACATAAACAATTATTTGATAGCTTGAAATTTCAAAAGATTTAGTTTCTGTTTACATTATTTTAATATGTGTATATATTTTATTTTTATTCATGATTTGTAGCTTTTATCATGCTTGGTATGATCTCATATTTCATCTAATATGTTTTATTTGTCTGTTTTGATTTAAATAATATCATTACTAAATAATATTTTCAAACATAGTATACTTAAGATAATTTGTCGTGGTAGTAAATCACTGCAGTTTTGAAATAAAATAAAATTTTGTTGTTTTTTTTTTCTTCAGTTTTAACTTTTTTTTTTTTTCTCCCACAAAAATTAAAAGTATGTACAGTTTTGTGAAATCTTTTTCTAGAAACAGCTGCTGTTGTGCAGTTTTAATCAGCAAAGGTTTGAAATGGTATCAAAGAAACAGCAATAATAATAAGAAGAAGAAATTCATTTTGACTGATGTTACATTGACCAAAATTTGTAAACGAATTTCTGAAATAAACAGTTATGTTATAAATAAGTAGGTAATAGATGATAAAATGTTTAAACACTACAATATTAAAACTGATGGTGAAAGATGGGGGGATGCTAAATAGGTGCAAGAAAACTACTGATTTGAATGATAAACCAATCATCCAACCAAAGGAATTGCTTTACAGGGCTGCAGAGTCTGTGGGAAAAATGGACGACTCTGGCTCCGGAATTTTAACAGATTCGACTCCGACTCTTTCGCTCAAAAATGGGCCAGACTCGACAATGCAGCCCTGCTTGTAAAATGGACAACTCCGACTCTGACTCCTTTGCTCAAAAATGGGCCTGATTCCGATTCCGCAGCTCTGATTGCTTATTCCAAATGTTCTTTGGCTATTATATGTTTTTAACATATGTAAATGATAAAAGTGGCTGTAGGAAAAAATTGCTCTTTTTCTTTTGGAAGAAGAAATATAAGTAATTCATCCAGAAAAATGAAAATGTTTCTTAACTACTCTTTAGGTGCTAGTGCATAAATATTTTGGTTTGCAAAAGTACATATTATACATTTTTTAAATTAAAATTTCTCCTTACAGGCTTTATTGATATGAGATTCAATAATTAATGTTAATTTTGAAGAATGTATAAGTATATGGGCAATTTATAAATTGTGATTGAAAGGAACGAAAGATAATTTGCTTATCTATGAATCCCAGCCATTCGCAGTTATCAGAGCATGCAAAACTGTATACCTAGTTTATTTTCAACAATTATTTTAGTGTTATACATAAAATGTGCATAGATTTAAAACAATACAATGATGTCTTGGCTAACAAATATAATTAATTCTGGAATCGTATTTGTTAGTCAAAATCTTCATAAACCAAAATGTTTTTTGCCTAATCAAAATGCAATGTGGCTGTGTTATCTTAGAGCATGCATCTTATAAAACATTATTAGCCAAATCCATATTCAGCAGACAAGTCAGAAAAACTGTGGAAAGAACCTGCATTAGCTGAAATACTACTGTACTTTTACTTCATTTATTTCTTTTCTCCCGAATGATTTTTTATTCTATAATTTAACATTGATTCTTGTACAAGTCTCTAAATTGAGCTTATATTGCCTTTTATACTCATAGCTTGTGATATTTTAGTTTTATGACATGCTTTTAATTAGCTTTAGAGTAGCTGTTATTTTCAATCACCATTGTCATTTAATCGAAAAGCATTGCTACTAAAAATTGTAGAACACTCTAATTTTGGAAGTTTCTTCAATTTTAATGTATATTTATTGTTTTACTTGGAAATTTTTTAAAATACAAGCTAATCCATTAGCAATGATTTGAAATGTGGAATTAAATCTTTGATTTAATCTCAGATGTATAATTTTTCCTGTAATTATATCAAAAAAGTTTTTTAAGATATATATCAGCTACTGTATAGGACACAAGGGAACCCAAATTATGGAAAAGGGAACAGGCACCCAGGTTATCGAAAGGGGCAGGAAAAAATTATAAAAATATTGTCAGTTAATGTAAAAAAAAAAAAAAAAAAAACTGCCACATCTGCAAAAACTATATTTGCACCGAAGCAGGCGAAATATAGCTAAAACAAATAAAAGTTAAGATGCATTTATTAATCTTAGCAACTCTGGTGTGTGTTGAAAAGACAGTTTTTATTGTTATTATTAAATTTTTTTTGTGTTTGATGCTTTCTTATTTATTTTAGGTCCATCCTGGATATGTAGATACTGATATGAGTAGCCATAAAGGTCCTCTAACTCCAGATCAAGGTATTTGGCCTTGTTTATTGTTTATAAACTTTGTTGCATTATGCTTCTCTATTGAATACCTAGGTGTTTCTAATTTATTTATTAATGTTTTTCGTTTTTTATTTCATTACAGGTGCTGTTGCTCCAGTGTATTGTGCTCTTTTGCCTCCTAATGTATCATCTCCTAGAGGACAATTCATCTGGTTTGATAAAACAATTGCCCGTTGGCTTTAGAGTTTTAATAAATGGCTTTCACAATAAGTTATTGAAAAAGTTGTTGAAAAAATAAATTAATTTAATAATGTTAAATTTTCTATTTTTGTTAACACAAACGCATAATTTTTTAAGTTTATTCAATATGTTTGTAACTGATAAATTGTATATTTTTAATGTAACATTAACTGATTTTATACCTTTTAAAACATAATTCAGTTCCCCCCCCCCCCCCCCCCACACACACACCCTTAGTTTTCAATTGTTGATTTTCTCGTTTTATTATTGCTCACATTTTTTTGCTTTTAATCCGAAATTTACTTTGTCATTTTTTTGTCTACTATTATTGGAAATTCGAATATATTTTAACAGTACTGCTTCTTTTACAATATATCATTTTTAAAGTATAAGGGCATGGGTATGTTAAATATACACAGTCTTGTGATTTAGTAAAATCCTAAGATTTCAATTTGCAAAATATGGTATCTGTACCAAATGTAATTTTTAAATATATTATATCCAAATTCGTTTGAAACAAACTTAGTTGCATCAGTATCTATAGTGCTCTATGGAATTTGTGTGTTTCATCTGTTATAAGATTCTGTACATTTAAGCTTCTTCAAAATTAAAGCTCCTTCAAATTTATTAACAGCACAAATGGATTCTATTACAGAGTACCCTAAGCTCTTGATGTTATTTTATAACAATCACTTGCCTACAGCAAGATTTATTGTTGCCTTTGATGTATTTCAATGCACAAGACTTGTAAATATACACACAGAGACAAAACTTTGGAAGAAAGAAAAGAAAAAAATGTTCAAAATTTGCTACAGGATGTAAAAAATTAACAATTTAATAATAAGCAACCAAAACATATCATATTCATAGACAGCTATATACAGTAAACTTCCTATTATTCGTCACGCATGGGATTGACAGTGTGGCGGATAATCGAAATAGATGGATAATTGAAGACCGTTACTAAAATTACATTTTATATGTTAATTTATAAATAAGAATAATTCAAAGATTTTTTTTATTTGCTGTGAGCTTTTATTTATAAAAAGCATAACTGATAATAAGAAATCTATTTATCAGACAAATTTAAAATTTTATTGAATAAATAGTACCTGTTTTCATCCAAAGTAATCCATTATAATTTTTTGTTTGCATTTTTCTTGTGCTTTTATTACAGCAAGATTGTGAATTCTACGTAATAAAAGTACTTTTGTTGGATCTGGTTCCTCCTGAATCTCAAGCCAATTTATGCATTTAGATGCATTAATTGATCCCTTCCATCTCTCCTTTCAATCATTTCAATTTCATTTATGCTAAGTAATGGTTGATTTGAAGTTTACTAAATGTTTTAAAATAATATGGGAATAAATAACACATAATTAGCTGCTACATATTGTCGATTTTCTGAATATTTAATTAATTTATATTGTTTTATTTTTTATGATGCTACAATTCCATAATATAATGCTATTTTAAAAGTTGCCAGTATGTCATGTATCATACTGTACTGCTGTATGTTCCTTGTTATTTCAGAATGCATTTCTTTCTACATATTTAAAATATTTTTCAAGGAATGTATTTCTATTTTTATACTCCAATAAAATAATTTTTTTAAAAACAGTGTTAATTTTATAAAACTTTTTCTTTTTTAATCTCTCTTCCTTTTTTTATTTCTATATTATGAGTGGACTGGTCTGGAGCAGGACAAGCAATTTCTATTACATGCCAGGGGTCTGTTCAAGCTTTTCACATCAAGTACTGTTTCTTGTGAAATTGTGACGTTTTCTTATATTTGTAAAAATTCTATTCATGATTTTGTGAATTTGAAATTATTTATGTATTTAGGTTCTATCAGGTGTCCCTAAACTAATGGGTCAAACAGTAAGGGAAGGTAAATTACACACAAAGAAGCAATTTTTGTATAGCAACATGCAGTTTGAAATGAAAAGTGTTGGTAAAAAACAAGAAATGCAGACGAAATAAAAACAAGCATTTTATTGACATAACAATTACAGTAAGTGCTCAAATGTACCACCACCAACATCGATACAGGCCTTGCAGCATCTAGCAAGTGATTGGCATACTCTTTCAAAGATTCCAGGTGTCTCATCTATGAGGTACCAGTTGACTCTGATGAAGACCTTATTGCAAGATTTTCATTTGCTGCTGCCACTGTTCATGAAACACACCGAATCTTCTAAAGGGTCTGCCAACCACATGCTAGACATTGCCACGGGTGTGTCCATATGGGTTAGGTCTAGTCTGGTTCGGCTAAAATCGGTTACTCAACTTAATGTAGGGTTCTAAATTGCATTTGTTTTAAATCTCATTATTGCCAATATCCCTTAATTCTATGCAGAATTGATGATGGCACTATGAAAACTTTTTAGGTGTCCCTATGAAAAAAAAAGAAAAACCTGTCGGTTCGGCCTACATGCACAGGTAGATTTCGAAGTTAAGTATTAATTTTACCAACAAAAACGAAATCAAGATTAGGGACAAACTTAGATAAATTTTGATCCTTTTCTGAGAAGTAATAACATCTTGAAACACATTCAATATGCTTCATAAACAAGAAGTTATGGTGGTTTTAATGTTTTTTATAAATCCCCCCACCCAAATATTTTGCTCTAAGAGTTTATCTTACCAAAAACTTGTTACTACAAAAGTTATAGATAATATTAAGAAGATTTCTATAATAAATTTAAACCGTGGGATAATTGTTTCACTAAAGGAACCACACACTATATTTAAAATTCTGACTTTTTTTTATTGAGACATGCACACATTTAGTAATACAACCTATATACAGCATTTCTGAGGGTTGTCAAAATTTTTCATCACACCAATGATACTTTTTTATCGTCTTAGTGGTGGATGTGATTTTTTTCCTTCTTCAACCCCTATTATTTATTTATTTTTTTTTTTTCTGTAACAGTTGGTCCTATCAAAAACTTGTCAATATAAAAGTTGTAGATAATATTAAGAAGATTTATAAAAATTTAAGCGGATTTGATATCTTGTGAATTGATGAAGTTATGAATTTTTTTCTTCTTAAACATCTATTTTTTTTTTTTTTTTTTTTTTTTTTTGCCCCTTCAGGTCATTTTTAATGATATCAAACACTGGCATACATAAATTTTTAGCCCTTTTCCTAGAAGTAATAATAACTTTAAACTGATTTGATATGTATCATAATTAAGAAGTTATGGGGTTTTTTCTGTTTCACAAAAACCTACCCCATTTTCACCACCGTGGTCCAATTATGCCGATTAACGAATTTGACCGAGATTTTCTGCTCCTTGATTTTCTATATAAGTTTGGAACAGATTTGTGCAGAATTATGGAAGTTATTGTGTCCATTAAAAAGTGATTTTTATATATATATATATATATATATAGAGAGAGAGAGAGAGAGAGAGAGAGACGGAGAGAGATATAAAGTTTTGAACTGGTGGTGTTTTTGATCTGCAAAATATTTTTCAGAAATTCCAACATAGTGGAGAATGTAATAGGTAGTATTTATAATGAAATCTACCTAAAAAGCTAAGTAATATGTTCTTTCATCAGTTCAGCTGTTTTGTCCCAGTTCAGGTTTTATTTTTCAATGATTAAATTTGTGAAAGGTTCAGTTTGAAGGTGAAAAATTTCTGCAAAAGTTCTATTTATAAGACAAAGAATTTTGTGAAAGGTCCTATTTTGGGATCAAAAGTTTTTGTTTGAAGATTTTTAAAAAAATTGCGAATGGTCTTTTAAAGGACCAAAAATTTTCCTAAACAGATACCTGCATGTGCAGTTTTTATAGCTTGACAGTAAATAATATTGAGACATAACGTTTAAAAATAGTAAATGCTAAAATCTTTTTTAAAAATTACAAACGTATACAGTCGGACCTCTATTTAACGAACCTCTATTTTGCGAACTTTTCCTTGGAACCAAGAGCATTTTGCGAATTTCTTCGTAAAATAACCTCCAAATAGCGAAGTGTATTCTCTATTTAACGAACTTTTTCTTGTGGTCTAATTTTTTTTTCTTTCCATTTCTCAAAATATTTCTGGACATTTCAAACTTATTCTTTCTTTAAACACATTTTATGATGTTCATTGGCCTTGAACTGGTTTTACAAGGCGCCTTCTTTGTCAGCAGTGAGAATTAGGTAAGTACGGAGGGCGAAGACGATAATCCCTTAGAGTAACTTTTAAAAAAATGTGGATACAGATGGGAAAAAAAGACGAAATTAACCATGATGTGCTGATTGATGATTGTATTTCATTTAATTCTGAAATTGAGACCTCGGAAACACTATCCGAATTGGATATTTTCGACAGTGGGAAAAATAAAAACAATACAGCAATGAATTGCGATGAAGACGAATATGATGATGATGGAAATGGTCATGATGCAGAAATTAACAAAACTTCGTATGATGAAATTCTAAAATCATTTGAAACAATCCGACGCGAATTATAGTTAGAAGAAAATACGCATGAAGGGGTTTTTTGTGCATTTGCAAAGATGCGAGACGTATTATGAGAGAGAGCAATTTTTTTTAAATAAAAAACTCAGGCAAAATTAACAGTTTTTCAGAAATTAAATTTAAGGACGCATATGTTAATGAATGGTAAAAAATATTTGTTATAATAATAATAAATACGATAATGTCATTAAAATTCGTTAATTTTGACGCATAACTATTATTACAGCGTATTCCCGGACAATGTTTTGTTTCCTTGCAGATTTCAAAGATTAAAACACATAGAAAAAATGAATTGATGATGGATATTGGTGCGTAAAATAAATAAAACAAATCAATATAATTTATTAAAGAAATGTGATTAATTACTTTTAGTAAAAATATTTAGTGTTTATGAATTTAAAATCTGTTTTATGTAGTTTAAAGTATTTTAAAAGGTGAATCTCTGTTTAACGAATTTTCCATATAACGAACTTTTTTCCGGGATTTAGCGACTTCGTTAAATAGAGGTTCGACTGTAGTTAGTGGAAAAAATATTTTATGAGATGAAATGAGGCAGACATTGATTTTTGGCTCCTGGCATGTTATATATATATATAAAAAATACTTTCAATGATTTGACTTTGAACAGAAAGTATTCTAAACTATGTAACTAATTTATCTAAATTATGCTTGTTATTATGTTTTCTAAATTCATAAAAAAACTTTTATGCTTTTTGAAAATCAACTATGGGGGTTGGGGGAGGGATAAATATTTTTTACTGGTGTGGTGAATAGAATTTTTGCTGGCTACCAAATTTTATTAAATTTTTAAAGCTCTAATTGGTATGTTAAGTCAGGTGTTCCAGGTTCGGTTCAGCCTACACACTTTTTCACTCAGTTGAAAATTTTCAACTTGTATGCTTAACAAGTTTAAGTTTTCTAAAAGTAACTAAAACTGCTATTATATTTATTAATTGTTTTTATATAATTAGCCCTCTCGTTCTCCTGAGCCTCATATGAGGCCCCTAAGTTAACTGATAAAACACAATGTTTTAGAAAAGTCTTCCAACTAAATTTTGAGTAATGTCTTAAAATTACAGACCCCATTTATGGCATAAACAGGGGTGGGAAATTTTCAGAAAATCTTACCAGCCAAGAATTTATTTTACCAGCCTAGTAGTCAGCAAAATGCAACGTACAATTAAAAATTGCTTTAACTAAATGTATGCAGCTGTAAAAATAGTTTGTTCTATAACATTAAGAAATTTATACAACAGAGCAAAGTTTAGTATAGGTTAGAACTTAGTACTGGGTCATTTTCAAAATAAGGTACATTTTCAGCAATTTTTTTTTTAATTTTAAAGTACAACTTTTTCCACAAATTATTTTACTACGATTAATAAAAGATAATTGTAACTCAAATAATGCAATGGCTGAGCTTAATTGACTCATTAACACAAATACATTAATTACTTAAAAGTAAGAATTAGTTAGTTAGTTAGACCTATGACATGCGTTAGGCCAGTGACATTTTGCATTAGACTGTTGACATTTTTGTTTTAACCCAAAAACATTCTTTATTAAAGTTGTGAATAGTCATAATATTATTATTATAACTTTTAAAATACATTTTTTACATGAAATCATTTTATTGTTTAACATTGTGTCACTGGCGTAACAGGATTTGTCACTAGTTTAACAAATATATTGTTAGGCCAGTGACTGTTAGACCAGTGACATTTCTTAAGAAATACATTTTTATTCCTCTTTTAAAAATAGTAATATTATGATTTAGGGTGTTAAACAAAAGTCTTTTTACTGTATTATTATAATCTTTTTATTAAATTGATTTAACTGTTATCTGTTTAATAGAATATTTGTTAGACCAGTGACACATAATAAAAGAACTTAGCTGATTTAGGAATATTACTTCCCCTTTTTAAACAGTAGACCACATGGAGGCAGCTAGTTTTTCCACCATTTTGTTTACAAACAGTGTTGCTAACATAAAAAAGCAAATTACTTCAATTTTTATCATCAATTATTAAAATCATCAATATTATTAAAATCATCAAGCATCAATATTTAAAACTGAAAAATATTAGTTGTTAGACCAGTGACACAAAACATGTAAGACAGTCTTATTTCATAAAATTATTCCATATTAAAATCAATTTTCAGACATATTGCTATAAGTACCCAAAACGTAGATTATTTTCAAAATAAAATTGCCCAAATCAATGAAAATAGGGATTATTGATTAGAAATTATAACATGTTAAAAATCAAAGTTTGGATTTGAGACAAGTATGGTTCCCATTAAAAAGTCAATCATTTATTTTTATTTTTTAGCCAATTTAATTTATTTTTATATAAATTACTTGGTTTAACATTTGGATTATTAAAAAAAGAAATAAAGAACAATTATGGGTTTGAAATTTTTACCTATTTCAAATATTATAAATTTTAAAACAGTAAGACACCAAATTGTACTTATTTTGAAAATGACCTTACTATGTTTACATCGCACTAATTTGGAAAGTTGCAAACTATAGCTAACTAGTAATAAAAAAAAAAGTTTTTGGCATATCTGCTATAGCCTGCAGTTTTCCAAAGACAGCTTAAAAATTCTCTTGCCCTGTCAGAAAATCCACTCGCTAGTGGTGAGTAAAATGACCTATTTCCCTACCCCTGGGCCTAATTTTTTTTTTTTCTGCAATCTTTAATATCGTTTTAACTCTGCTAATTCAAAGACTGATTTGAAGGAGGTTGGGGGGGGGGGGGAATTGTGAGTGAGAGGGTTAATCATTTTGTAATGATTGTGTTGTCCTTCAAACTGTAGAGATGACAATTTTTTAAGCATAACTCAAAAATTACTTATTGAATTGAACTGCAATTTTCCATGCACATTTAAAAAACTTTGAATCAATCTCTGTTACACACACACACAAAAAAAAGAGAGCTACAATTCATGATTTTCTCTAATATGAATTTTAAATAGATAGTATGAGATCCAGTATAAGAAACATATACCCTCATTTGTTATTTAATTATAATAAAGAATATATGCTAGATAATGTATACATTGATACACTGCAAATAGGTTGCCTAGCTAAATCACATGCCAATAATGTTAAACAATAAAATGTTTAATTAAATTTTTTTGATCAACTTCCTCGATCAGTTATTTATGAAACTCAAGAAAAAATAAAGGTTGCCTACTCTCCCCTCTGTGCAACTATGGGGTTGCCAGGTATAAACAGGTAAGTAAGCGTTATTAATATACCCTCATAAGTTATTTAATGGAATTACGCATCAAATGAAAGCTTATTTTATTCCCAATCCAATCGTATTGGGTTGCCTAGATTTAAGATGTTCAATTTTCTGTGTGAGTGTTGAGAGTGACAGAGAAGCGTTGCATGTGCAATTTTATTTGACAGACAAAGATGCTATATAATTTAATAATAATAATATAATAATTTTTTTTTTCAATTTCTTTTTAATAAATCATTGAAATGAACATCTTATATTTAAAGAACATAACTATAACTATATAAAAGCGAGACCCCTTTATCATAATATCACATATGTGTTTATGATAAAAGAGAAGTATAAAAGCATGATAATAGACCGGGACGCGGCAGCACATACAATCACCTCATCGAGTTCACGGCTGAAATTCCAGAATTGATTTAAAACTCTATCTGCATATTAAAATGCAATTGGTCTGCCAAGCTATATGGTGGAAAGAACCTGAAAACCCGATTTTAATAGTAGGCCATAGGTTTACATTGTGTTTGCCTGCTCCCAGCCCTCCATGTTTTCATACCTTTCAGTGTAAGAAAATGGTAAACCTGTGAGTCAACTGCTAAAATCAGGTTTTTAGGTGTTTTCCACCAAGATATGACTTGGCAGACCGATTGCGTTTTAATATGCAAATCGAGTTTTATCTAATTCACGAATTTCAGCTGTGAACATAAGGTGATTGTCTGTGCTGCCACCTCCCAGTCTATAACCTTTGAAAGAAATATTACAGAAAAAATAAATGACTTATGCGTATTTGATATGATGATTATGAAATGAAACACGTTTTAGTGAAAATAACAAATCACCTTCACTTTAACATTCCTTCATTATGCCTGGCATGAGCAGTAAACAAGCTTCTTTAGCACGGAATCAAATTTCAATTACATTGCACTTCAAAAAATTATATAGCATCGTGAAGTAATAATGTAATTTTCCATGAAAAACTAAAGTATATTAGCATATGTAATAATTAACTACTACAAACTGTGATATAGTTTACAGTTGTTAAGATAAGTATTTTTTATAAAAATAAAAATTTAGGTATTCATTGTATTTAATGCCTTTATTGATTAGGAATTTAACATATATATTGTATTTCAGCTGTTGGTATATTTTAATGTCAATAGTTTAAAATATTCTGAATATAGAAATAAAATATACACCCGATAATCAAAACAAATGCTGTACATTAAATATATATATATCATCGCTCACCTGCAAGAAAAGTGCCACAACTCGAGAAAAGCAAATTTCACAAAAGAGGCAAAAGAAGATTTTTCATTGTAACATGAAATTATAGCTCTGCATGCAGCTGTAAAAGCATACATGAAAGTGCAAAACCTTTAAGAATCTAGACGTAAAAGAGATAGTACATTTATCTACCGCCTCCCTTTTTCGAGTTGTGACATTTTTCTTGTGACACAATTTGTCAAATTCCCTTTTTTATAACTTATATATAGGGTACCATGATGAAGGAGGTATCATTGAATAAGATTTTTTGCACACATCAGAGATCACATACTGAATTTAATTAATATGTAGCGCACACCGCTGAATGAGGTATCATTGAAAAAGATTTTTTGCCCACATCTGACATGGCATACTGAATTTAACTAATATGTAGTGTATGACGATGAATGAGGTTTCATTGAATAGGAATTTTTGCCCAAATCTGACATTCCATACTGAACTTTCATTAAAAAAATTGGGAATAATATTCAAGGGGGGATCCCCCCCCCCCAAAAAAAAATAGCAATCCGACACTTATCGCAAATTTCGAATAAAATCAATGTCGTCAAAGGATCGCGGAAAAAACGCGAATTTCGTCAAAAAATCGCGGAAAAACCCACATTTCGCAAGACTGCGAAAAAACGGACATTTCTTCAAAGGATCGCGAAAAAAAGCGAATTTCGCCAAAGAACCGCAAAAAAACGCTAATTTCGCAATATAATCGCGGAAAAAACGCGAATTTCGTCAAGGGATCGCGAAAAAAACGCAAATTTCGTCAAGAAATCTCTGAAAAAGTGCGAATTTCGTCAAAGGATCGTGAAAAAAAAGTACGCGAATTTTGCCAAAATATCGCGGAAAAACGCGAATTTTGTCAAAGGGTCGCGGGAAATAAAGCATAATTAGCGCTAGGTGAGATTCCCCCATGTGCGGATCCACGAAGGGGGGGCTATCGGGCCGATCATTGCTCCCCCCCACCCCCCCAAAAAAATCGAACATCCGATGCTTTTAACGGCAGTTTTTGTGGAACAGACATACAAGCAAGCGGAAACCAAACACTTTTCGGGTGTCAATGGTAAACCTCACTAACGTTTCTACAATTAATGAACAAAAAAGGATTATGTCGCCATAATTTTTGACACTATGGGTTCAGGTGGGTTACGAATCTACAACTGAAAATTGACACCAATTTGCGGATCCCTTTAAAGTGTGGAGACTTTTTTATTCTTTCAGAGAAGCTGAAATTCTAATTTCTGTATAATGCTATTTTTGTGGGGGTGCTCTATTGCTTGAGAAAAGAATGAGATTCGTAGCAATCTCCAAAGAAAGAAAGAAACAAGAAAAAGAAAGGTCCTTTGAAAAATTCGAGCATCTGAACGTTTTCTGAAGAAAGCCACTAATGTGTAAAAAATGTACTATTATACCACCACCCACATCGGTAAATTTCAAGGGGTATTTGATAAAGGAGCAAAAAAAGGATTATGTCCGAATCCTAGTCAGTTAAAAGCTAAAATGCATATGGTGTGTTGATTTTTTAAAAGCCAAATTGGTAAAATGGTTTTTCCCTTATGTATTTACTTAATGAAAGGCCTTCTAGGTGATTTGAATAGAAAATACCGCTCTACTGTCACCCACCGTTCATTGTTTAATTTCTCCTTTTTCGCTGTCTTTCTACCTGTTGCAGAGAAGCTGTGGAAACAGGCCTGAGCCTCAGTGACAAACGTTAACTTTGATGGATTAATAATGAACAAATTATGAAGAGGTATATGCACCGCTTAGATGACACATTGACTTTTCAAGGATGTTAAGCTCCTTGAGATTTTTATTTAGCCACTTCTTTGAATAAACCGATAAGATAAATAATTACCATAGTAAAAGTGTAAAAATGAAAAGAAGAAGAATAATACATTTAGTAAATAAATTCTATTGTAACGTTTTTAATTTTTTTACACAATGAGTAAATATAAGCCAAATTTTCAGGAGAGGACGGATTATATAATAAGAGGGTTGGTTAACCGAGTGTGTCGGTTAATTGAACGTCGGATAATGGAGAGTCCATAGTATTTTTAAATCGCCTTGATTATTTCATATTAATTTAATAATTAACTGCAAGGAATGATTTAACCAACAAACTATGACTGTGTTGATTATATGTCATTCGATATCGCCCCCCCCCCAAAAAAAAAAATGAGTGTCTGGATCCGCCCCTGTCTTCGGGGCTACAACGGCAACGCAACAGCATCACTTTGGCAACTAGCAACCTCACGCTACACGAGTCAGGGCCGAAACTAGCCTTTTTGGCGCCCCACCCCTCTCCACTACAAAGTAAATTTACAAAAAGAATTTTGCTAAGTATCTAATAGACAACTTATTTTTAAATTTAAAATATATAAAACTGAACTACGTAATCAGCTTTGTCGAATATTAGTTCATTAAAATCTTGAAAACTGAATAAAAAAGAACCGAATTGCATTTTAATCTTTTTTTTTTTTTTTTTTTTTTTTTTTGTATTGGCTAAATGAGGTCGATATCTATTGCTGTGCGTTTGTATTTTTTCATCTTAGCAGGTTTATTGTGTAATAGGTGCGTTACCTGCTATGATAAAAAATGTTTAAAGCGGAATTTTTCCCGATTCTTGTGACTCCCTCTTAGAAACTTTTACTATAACTTAGCCCCCTCCGAAATGATGAATCTAGATACGCCACTGCAGGGTGGAAAAAGGCCTAGAAATGGCAGAAAGACGAGAAAAAAAAAACTTTTTTGGGCGCTAAAGGCGGGGGCGGCTTTGCTTTACTAGCCATGACTCCCCGTCCAAAATTTTACTGTACCACTACAAATGCTACAATAAAAAATAAAAGGTTTTACTAAGAATTTTACTTTGTTCATTCCCTCTCTCGTTTGATTTTATTGTCCCGGGCGGTCATCACCCATGGCAAGACGAAAAAAAAAGAAAGAAAGCTCAACGCTGTTCAGTGGAAAATAAACAAACAGCTTTCATGGAATTATTTTATCTAATAGAAAAGTCAGACTGGGGTCGTTTCGCACTTTGTAGTTATCCGTTGTGGTCAGTGTCCCACAATAGAGATTGACCTTGAAAAATGGTAAAGATTCTCCCTCACAGGAAGTTATTTAAAAGATAGAAGGCAAAGGTACAGACATGATACTTTTGGAATGGGAGGATAAAAAAAAGCCTTCTTTCTTATTCATTTGCAATTTTGTATTGTAGATGAACCTTTTTATCTATTTGTAAAGTTTAATCCATTTGGTTCAATTTTTCTTTAAATTTTTCGGCTGCGAGACATTTTTATACAAATTTCGTGTGTACATATACCGGGTGTCCCAAAAAGGACTGACTGATTTTAAAATTCAATTACTTGCAAACGGTGACAGATATTTAAAAAATTCTTGCAGGAGGGTTATGCATAAGGTCAAAAGTTTTATTACAGTGATTTTCGATTTTAGTTCGAATTACAAACAATAGATGGCGCTGTAAGCAATAGTCGCTAAATACAGGCTCGATTTCTGGTCCTTTTTCTTGTTCCATGCTGAAAAAGGAGATGGAAATGTATTATCCGGGCCAGGAAGTATCAAAAATCGAGTCTGAATTAAGCTTCTATTGATCGCAGCGCCATCTATTGTTTGTAATTCGAACTAAAATTGAAAATCACTGTAAAAAAACTTTTGACCTTATGCATAACCCTCCTGCAAGAATTTTTTAAATATCTGTCACCGTTTGCAAGTTATTGAATTTTAAAATCAGTCAGTCCTTTTTGGGACACCCGGTACATTCTTGTATCAAACGTCAAGCAAAATCTTCATTTTGGCGTCCCTTCACCTTCTGTTAAACCGGCGCCCGGGGCACATGCCCCTCCCCCCCCCCCCCATCTAGTTTCGGCCCTGACACGAGTGAACATCACTCGTCCGCCTCCAACGAGACGTTCTCTTCAGTGGCGGGTGGTAAGGCTCTAGGGGTGGGGTATTGTGGGGACAACATCTGACCTTGTACCTCGTTGTACGTACATTAAAACATAGAAGTACCAATAACGAGAAGGAAGACAAGAAACCGGATTAGCTTTGAAGCGCGCAGGGGCTGACGGGATTTAACGAAGACGAACTGCTTGCAACCTCACCCTAACGGTGTTGCAACCCCCATAACGCTACACCTTACTATCCGATGGGCTTTGTTACTATCACCCCTTTTCCCGCAAGTACTCATGGGGATTAACGAAAGAGAAACTATCCGGTGGCAGGGGCGGACTGGCCCACCCCCGCGATCGCGGGGTGGGCCAAAACAATATTTTGAAGTCTTTTTTTTTTATAATCAATTTTTTTTTTCCTTTGGGGAGGCGCTTTTTCCTTTTTGATTGGTTAATTTCTAATTCCTCCTTTTTTTCTCCCATCAGCAGTCTTTGGAAGATCTATGCAAATTACTCATTTTGTATAGAAGCACAGAAAGATAAGAGATAAAGAAAAAACACATGCGATCACTGAAGTACAGTGTCTAGAAGTATATAGTGTGGAGATCGCTAATACCGGTATAGCTTTTGAACGCATCCAAAAAATTACATTTTCTTAGGTGGCGCTGCCGTCAAATTTATTGTGTGAATGCGTAGGTTTTGTTTTGGCTTTATTTTTATTGTAAACATTTTTAGCGCTATATACAGCTTCTACAATTATTAGAAATTTATGTGAAAACATATAAATGTATCGAAAATGATGTAAAAACGAGATTCTCATAGTTTTGTTCCCGGTTGTGTAACATAATACAAAAACAGCAAACTTGTTTATTTTCGGTGTACCTAAAAATCAGTAGGTTTTGTTTTGGTTCTCTTTTTGTTATAAACACTTTTAGCGTTATGTATAGCGTCTACAAATATCGCAAATTTATGTGAAAATATGTAAAATTTATTGAAAATGGTGAAAAAACGAGATTATCATTGTTTTGTTCCCGGCTGTGTTACGCAATACAAGAACAGCAAGCTGTCTATTTTCGGTGTATCTAAAAATTAAAATCTTTTTGAAAAATGGAAAAAAATTAACTAATATAATTAACTAATAACTAGTATGTTGTGGCCATCACAAAACTTTCTTCTATATAAATCACGTCAATTAAATCATTTAAATAGTACAAGAAAATACATCAATTTAGCACCCATTCATATCAAAGTATATCTGAATTTGAAGTTTGATGAAAATTCGTGCCTTATTCTTGAGATAGAGCTATAGCGGAAAGTCTGAAAAATGTAGCATAGCAGCGCCACCTCTTGAGTGATTTACACCAATACATAAACAACAATAATTGATATCCAGGTGTACATGGATCTGAAGTTCGTTGAAAACCCACGCATTAGTTCTTGAGATAGAGCTATTGCGGAAATCACAAAAACAGCATAGCATCGCACCTATTGAGCGATTTACACCAAACTGTATAAAATGTCAATTCATGTCAAGAACTAACTGATTCTAAAGTTTGATGAAAATTCGTGCATTAGTTCTTGAGATACACCTATAGTGGAAATTCTGAAAAATTCAGCATAGCAGCGCCACCTGTTGAGCGATTTACACCAAAATGTCAATTCATGTCAAGGATTAACTGATTCTGAAGTTTGGTGAAAATTATTGCATTAGTTCTTGAGATAAAGCTATAATGGAAATTCTGAAAAGTGCAGCATAGCAGCGCCACTTGTTGAGCGATTTGCACCAAAACACAAACAGCACTAACTCATATCAAAGTATACTTGAATCTGAAGTTTGATGAAAATCTAAGCATTAGTTGTTGAAATAGAGCTATTGCGGAAATCGTAAAAAATGCAATATAGCAGCGCTACCTATTGAGCGATTTACACCAAAATGTACAAAACTTCAGTTCATGTCAAGGACTAACCGAATCTGAAGTTTGATGAAAATCCGTGCATTAGTTCTGGAGATTGAGCTATTGCGGAAATCATGAAAAGGCTGCATAGCAGCGCCACCTGTTGAGAGATTTACACCAAAACCTAATCAGCACCAATTTATATCAGGGACTAACTTAATATAAATTTTTATTAAATTCCGTGCATTAGTTCTTGCGATAGAGCGCGCACAAAATTTGTGTCACATACAGACAGACTCACAGACAGACATTTTGTAAAAACATGTTTTTTGGAGTCTCTGACCCCTAAAACGTGTAAATTCGTCGAAAACCGAAAGTCGAAAATTTTCACGTATCCAATACTTTCTTCTTGTAAAGATAAAAGAAAGTAAAAATTTACTAATATAAACAAAGATATATTTAATACAAAAAAGAGCTTATTCAAAATGCAAACGATAAAATTACTTCATATCATTTATATATATAAGCATAAATTATTTTTTATAATTTAAACATATATATAATAAAATACTTGTACTATAATAAATCTATAGACTAAAAAAAAAAAATAGTATGCACGGCGATCACATGAAATATTAAAGAGGTTCATAACAGAGCAATCTGAAAATAAACTGTTCTGCAATTCGTACAAATGTGAAATGCATATAAAATATATGCCTGAATTTTCGTTCATTCTTAATATATCGCGTATTACAAGCTAATTTTTTTTTTTTGCTCTGTTTTTCAAAAAAATTATCTTTCAAAAAAATAAGTTTTCCGCATCAAAAGTATCTAATACACAGAGGATTTCTATACATTTGTTGCAATGAACTTGATCTTAGCGCCCTCTGGCGACATTGTAATCTTTTGGATATGGTTTCGCTTGTTGATTTCCACACTATCTACTTCTAGACACTGTAACTGAAGGGTGGGAAGTTGTTTGGTGGGTGTGACGTAATAAAAATGTTGAGGAGAATTAAGTAAATAAAAAGAGTTAATTTGTTGAGAATAAACATAAGTGGCGAGAATAAACATTTTCTTGAATGCCGTAAATGGATCGTATAGCTAAGATGATAAGATTGACTTGCAGTAAAAATAAAAATAAAAGAAGGATGAATAAGTAAATGTAACGTTCTTACTTAATGATGAGATACACGTTGAAGAGACAGCAGTTATAAAAAGCTTCTTTATTCGTTGATTCTGTTGAGAGGTGGAAGGTAGAAGAAGTAGGCAGGTCACCGTACACATTAAAAAAAACGTTCCACGTAGTATTATTAAAAACTTGAAGTAATTCCATGATAAAACTGAATGCTGGCTAAAATCCTTTCCTAGAGAATGTCTTGAAGATAAAAAGAGTCCAAATTGGAAAAGCGTTACATTAAATTCCATCGGCGATCTGCGACAAACTTTTACTTGTTAAATCAGCACCTTAGAATACATGATCGATGAAACACGTTCGCAATCCTTCAAACAGGCACTAGGCCCGATTTGAAAAAGACAAATCACATTGTCAAAAATAATACATATTAAAACTTTCATAAATCTTAAGAATCTGTTAAAAAACTGGCTGCATTGATATATATAGTACATAAAAGGGGTTTACAAAACTACCTCCAGATATGATTTAAATCTATTCGTTAAATTAAATTTACGTATTATGAACTGTAGAACGAATAGCAGCTGGGAGAAAACGAAACTACGAAGCGAAGACACACCTCCAATATGACGCGGGCGACGTCACGCTGATTCTAAAAATAGAACAGAGGAAGGGGAAAATCTGAAATAAAAAATGTTCTGTTACTTGTGGTAAAAAGGAAAGAAAAAAAGCGATTTGAACGATGTTTTGCGTTGAAAATAAATAGTTTTAAACGTGAGATAATAATACTGCATTACAATTAAAAAAATAAATAATAAATGTGATTACTACATCACAGTGGGATGTGTCGGTCTGCAGACATTTGCGTAGTAAAAAAAGGTACCAATGCAATATTTCAAAGTTTCTACAGTGGTCGCTATTCCATTGTTTATCTTCCATTTAATTCGAGAATCGAATGGCTGGATGCATAGGAATTGTGCAGAAAATGGATTTATAAAACATCCGAATCACTGGGCTGGTAGAATGTGCTGAGCGAAAGGGAGAGAAAGGGCCATATATATATATTTTTTTTATATACGTACTAAATAAAAACATAGGTAAAATTAAAAATAATACAATAAATGAACCTTATCTTTCTAACTCCGTAGAAAAAATGCTAGGAAGCACGCGAACAGAAGAGCTTACGGAGAGCCAATTATTTGACGTTGCCGATGTTGATACCGATGTGTTTGACGACGACAGTAAGATTAACAACGTTGAGATGAGCATGTTCTGAAAAAATTCTCATTTTTCGAAACCCTCCCCGATGTCTAAACTTCTGAAAAAACTTTACTTTATGAAGAAACATCCCACTCATTCATGTGAAAGTACAGATATTAACCCTTCTTTCAAACCTTTCAAAACATAGTAGTATCACAATTCTCAAGGTAACAATGTTGAACAGAGAAAGGGACTTTTCTATTGATTAGCCTATAACAAGATGTTCTATTCAGTTTGTCCTTTTTACCGATGTTTATCTGAATCCATTGGTCCTTGTACATAAAGTCAATGGGAAAAAATATTTATAAAGATCTAGCTGTTCACGAAATCTCGAAAGTGCTTGAAAACGCATCCACAAGTTTTCTGATGTCCAAGAACAATGCAGATGTTGGAACATAAATTAAGACATCATGTATAAACGAAAGACTAAAGTTGATATACTTAGAAAAGTTCTAACTCGTATCATTTACACTGTCCTATTTCTTGGTATGCATGGATTAACTTACAGAGGAGGCAGCTGCAGACTTGAATAATAGTGATGTTACACAGGGTAATTTTTTTTTTAAATTGGTAATGCTGCTATGTAAATATGATCAAATTTTGCACGGTCCTGTAGCACAGGCAATCAAGAGAAGCCAAGAAAGAAGATTTTCAGAAAGTATGAAGAAGGCTATAACAGAGCAGAAAGAAGAACAAAAAGAAAATCATAAGTGGCATGGAAGAGTCGTTTATTGCAGTTCTGTCAAAGCCATTTATAAATAAGTTACATGCTGATCTCACCATTCAGATCCAAATTAGCATTGCCGATAAAGTTAAACAGTCACGTTCATTCAGTACTGAAGTATTGGATTCCACACAAGATATACCGTAACTGAGCAGTTGGCACTTGGTGTTCGTTTGTGCTGCACGGTAAACTGAAAATTAGCTTTTTAAAATTGGTTGTTACCCCCAAAACAATAGGGGAAGTCCTGTATATCTTCAGCTAAAAGAACTTAAAAAGTTTAAACTCTCTGCTCTTCACAAATAGTTGGCAGTTTTTAATGGTGCAGAAAATATGAGTGGAAGATATAAAGACCTGCAAGCATAACTGAAAAAGGACAATAAAAATATATAGCATGTGCACTGTTATGCACATGAGCTAAATTGCATAAAACAGATACAACAGAATGTTGCAAATTCGCAAAGGACTTATTGGGCTTATTGCAAACTACAACCGTGTTTATCTCTGAGTCATATAAACGATTCAGTGAATTTGGAGTTTGTAAGTGGATATAAATATAAACTCCTATACCGATAAAAAGAAAAAAAAATTTAAAGAAAAACGCTACTAGGTGATACTCGCCGAAAAAGACTGTTTATTGGACGAAGGGGAAGCAGTGTTAAAATGTTCTTCACTCCTATTGGTGTTTTTCTTCAGTTTACCCGCGGTGACGTCACATGGGTAAAGTCCATTTGGAGGGTCGCCGAACAATTGCGCGTCTTCATCAGGAGTTGTGCGCGAGTGTGTCTTGTTATGATTCGAGGCGTGATACGGACACTGGAAGATATTGCAGAATTCCTGCAGTGGAAGAAGCAGTATTACGCACAGCAGAGGATAGGCCTTCGACAAGCTCGATAGCTGTTGGAAGTGCGTTCGGTGTGAGCCATTTTCTTGCGCAGCCCCATACATGAAATGCATATCGGCAAGCTCCGCATTGGTGTAACGATGCATGTTGCTCGAAATTCGTGCGGGGAAGGTCGATTCAAGTCAGCGAAACGCTTTCATCCGCCGAACTCCAACACCGCATTCTACTGCCTCAACTATACATTTCCTCAGTCACATTCCTGTATGAAATCTGCTTAATTATGTCCCCTCTACCTGCCTTTACACTTCTCACATATAAGGAAAGGGCATGTTTACAAACAAACACTTCCGTCAACCAATCTACCAACTATATTTTTGCCATAAAGATCATTGCAGGAATAGTCTTGGTGTCGTAGGCCAGTCATATCAGAGACGTGTTAAACGTAGACCAATCAAATTTCCCTAGCTCATGTGTAAAGGTAGGAGTCATAAAGAACGGACAGGTTTTCTTGCTTAACCAACAGTAATACCCTGTATTGATAGAACCATTTTAGTGACCTATTCAATATATCTAAGACCACATCGAAGTACCTGCAGATTAGCGGCCTGGATTACTTAACTACTGCTAACAAAATCCAAATTCTGAGATGCAATCTGCAACACAAACGAAAATAATTTGATTTGGTCTGAAAAATGCTTCTCAATTTGCGGAACATCGTCAGAAGCAACTAATAGAAAAGGATTACTCCATTGAAATTGGGAGATTTCTGTAGGAAAAGAGAATATCTATAGCGAAACATCGATGTGGGGAATAATATTCTCAAGATGAGGCAAGAATTATTCACGGGTCATCATCAGAAGTATTTAAGGTAATGTCTTCTTAGACTATTCAGCATTTGAATACATGTGATTTACTGAAAAAAAATTGCCTGGCTCCATCCTCGCCGCTTCCTGAAGAAGCTTTTAGTACACTGTTTGGCTTGGCGAAAGTCAAGAAAGAAGGTATCAGAAAAGGGTTGCTGCAATTTTCCCGGCACTATTCTTATTATAATCAGTCGCTATTGCAGCAACAATCTCGACATATCAAGCATTCAGCCGCATACAGTAAAGAAATGAGAGATTCAGACGAACTCCTTAAAGATGACGAGAATCGCTACTGTAGAGTTAATAAGAAACATAAAAAATGACTAGCTTGTGCGTTATAATTATTGTGCAAGTTGAATGCCTATGGTCGTATTTATGAAACCTTGTACATAGCTTTTAAGAACATGTTGACTTTATCATGCACTCAAATGTGAACGAGTGTTCCCAACATTTAAAATTATAAAAAACCGCTTGCGTTCATCTCTAGGATAAGAACTATTAGAGGATTTTATCCTATTCAAAGTTGAACGATCTTTTGATTAAGATTATGATAAGATAATAGATGGATTTGACTTAAGTTTAAAAGAGTTGTGCAGATATCTGACAGTCTGATTAGTTAATCGTCAGGTTACAGGGTTGGTAAAAGAAAAAGGTTTTTTTTTTCAAAAAAACCAAAAAACCCGGTTTTTTTGGTTTAAACCGGGTTTTTTTAAATATATTTTCCTATTACATATACATACATATTTACTGATAAAAATAGACATTGTTGAATATATAAGAAATATAACTTCATTTAAAAATAATTTAAATTAAATAATTACAATCAATTATGTAGAAAATTGAAATCATTTAAAATTTAAACATTTTTAGTAAAAGCTATGTTTTATGTTCCATGAATAAAATGCTGTACATAGTGAAATATTGATACCTTGAAAATCTTAATAAACAATCTTTTGATTACTAGTACTGTTCTATAAATGAATATATAGTGTAGTTTCATAAATATAATATACTTTCCCGTGGCTATTCAAAATAATTTCTTTGAAATATTTGCAATATGAGAAATCTGATTTTTCTGTTTGAACACTACATGAACAATTATTATCTTTAATTGAAAGTAAAGCTTTTTATAAATAATTCCTGGAATGATTTTAATTTAGCAGTAGGGTCATATCCGTTTCAAGAAGTATTGTGTATTGTCAATTTACACTTCTCCTCTGAAACTGCCACGTAAAAAAAAAAAAAGGCGACAGTAAAATAAACAGATATACCTATTTACCAGCTTTTTAGACTACTGAAAACATTGATCTTAAAATGGAAAGTAGATTTATAAAAGTTGTCTTCCACTAAAACATTTAAACAGCCATCAGACTTAATACACAGGATTTTTTTCTAAGTTATTTTATAATATGTATTACTTTTAAATGTCTCAACTAAAAATTAATAATATATATTTTTAGGCATTTTTATGAGACTTTTTTCTGTTATATCTCATGCAAACCTTATCTCAATTTTTACCCATTTTTTTGTCAGATCTAAATAGTAGATTCGATTATGCAATAGACGATTTGAATATATCTTATTGCATATTTTAGTTAAAAGTAAACAGGTGCTTAGTAAAATCGGGTGCTTAGCTAGCACCCGATTTTTCAGTGTCCTCTTATTCGACTTCATATCTTGAATTTCTTTTTAGGTAGCTTTCTTTACAAAAAAGCTACCTATTGCAGCCGTTCGGAGGAAAGCGATTTCAAAAAAATTTGGTATATTTTCATCGATCATGACCCGCAGACCCCGAAACCACCCTCCGTTCAAAATTGATATATATATATATATCTGACCTATGTCACACTGTAACTCCCGTAATTATGAACCGATTTCAATGTAATTCGGTGTGTACATAGTACATACCAATGTCTCGACCGAGTTCGTTGGCCAGCTTCATCCGCCGTTTTGTTTCAAAATGGCGGCCATTTAAAATTTTAAAAAAAATTTAAAACTTGAAATGCGGTACCAAAAAATTAAAAAAGGAAAAATATTTTTTTCTTATGTATTTGACCTTTTTACAAAGATTCCGGAGCAGTTTTTGTTTCGTCTATATCTTAAAAAATGGCTGAATTATAGCATTTTGAATTTCTAGCGTGGCTGACATTTTGAAACGTCCTGAATTTTGTCACGCGATAAAAGGCGTATTTATGAACCGATTTGGATGTAATTCGGTGTGTACATAGTACATACCAATTTCTCGACCGAGTTCGTTGGCCAGCTTCATCCGCCATTTTGTTTCAAAATGGCGGCCATTTAACTTTTTTAAAAAAATTTAAAATTTGAAATGTGGTACCAAAAAATTGAAAATGGAAAAATATTTTTTCTTGTGTATTTGACCTTTATACGAAGATTTCGGAGCAGTTTTTGTTTCGTCTATATCTTAAAAAATGGCTGAGTTATAGCATTTTGAATTTCTAGCGTGGCTGACATTTTGAAACGTCCTGAATTTTGTCACGCGATAAAAGGCGTATTTATGAACCGATTTGGATGTAACTTCGTTTATACATATAGTACATACTAATGTCTCGACCGGGTTCGTTGGCCAGCTTCACTCGCCATCTTGTTTAAAAATGGCGGCCATTTAAATTTTTAAGAAAAATTTAAATTTGAAATGTGGTACAAAAAATTGAAAATTGAAAAAATATTTTTCTTCTAATGTGTTTGACCTTGATAAAAAGATTCGGGAGCAGTTTTTGTTTCGTGTATATCTTAAGAAATGGCTGAGTTATAGCATTTTTAATTTCTAGCGTGACTGACATTTTGAAACGTCCTGATATTTCTCACGTAATAACAGGCGTATTTATGAACCGACTTGGATGTACCTTGGTGTGTACATAGTACATACAAATATCTCGACCGAGTTCGTTGGCCAGCTTCATCCGCCATCTTCTTTCCAAAATGGCGGCCATTTAAAAAAATTAAAAAATAAAAAAAATTATATGAGATACCAAAAAATTGGAAAATGAAAAAGATTTTTTTTGTATGTGTTTGACTTTAATACAAAGATTCCGGAACCAGTGGCGTACCCAAGGGGGGGGGGCTGATGGGGCTACAGCCCCCCCCCCGAAATTTTCGAAAGTGATGTGAAAAAGTGCTGATTTTTCGTCTTTCTTTTTTGGAAAATTTTTAATTTTTTTTCAATCATACAGCGGGCTAGTCATTCTCATTAGTCCCATATTAGTCCACATTGACAACAAAGAAGAGAAAGGGGGGCTGACGAGATTATAGCCCCCCCGAGATTATAGCTGAATGAATTTCAGCCCCCTCATGTCGAAATGGTTGAAAATGAAACGAAAAAATAGTGCTGAATTTATTGTTTGTTTAAGATAAAATTGCATTTTCCCCCTATGCGCTTCCTTCGCTTTAGTTCCACATTGGTCCATATTGACACCAAAGAAGAGAAAGGGGGTTGATGGGGTTACAGCACCCCCCCCCCCCCAACCAGAAATAGTCGAAAAATTAAATGACAAAGTGTTTTTTCCTTACTTTTTAAAGATAAATCTGTGATTTTTTCTTCTGTCATACAGCAAAATAGCCATTCTCGTTAACGCCATATTATTCTACATTGACGTCAAAGTATACTCAAAGATGGGGAGGGGCTGATGGAATTACAGCCTCCTCCTCTCGAAATAGTCGAAAATGAAATGCAAAAATAGTGCTGATTTTTTTTTTTTTTTTTTTTTTTTTTTTTTTATTTGTCTATTTGAGATAAATTTGCATTTTCTCCCCTATCATTTAACAGACTAGCCGCTCCCTTCGCTGTAGTTCCATATTAGTGTACAGTGACACAATATTATATCAAAAAGGTAGAAGGGGGCTAATGGAGTTACAGCCCTCTCCCAAAAATCGAACATGAAATGAAAAAGTGCTGATATTTTCCTTTTTGTTTGAGATAAATTTGCATTTTTCTCCTATCATTCAACAGACTAGCCGCTCACTTCTCTTTAGTTCCATACTAGTGCACAGTGACACCACATTATACCCAAAGAGGTGAAAGGGGCTAATGGGGTGCCCCCTTCCTAAATAGTCGAAAATGAAATGAAAAAAAGGCTGATTTTTTTTCTTCTTATTTGAGATAAATTTGTAATTTTTCATCTGCCATACAGCGAAATAGCCATTCTCGTTAACACAATATTAGTCCACATTGACATTTCAGCATACCCAAAGATGGGGAAAGGGCTGATGGAATTACAGCCCCCTCCTCCCGAAATAGTCGAAAATGAAATAAAAAATATATTGCTTTTTTCCTTTCTGTTTGAGATAAATTTGTATTTTTTTCTCCTATCATTCAACAGACTAGCCGCTTTCTTCTCTTTAGCTCCATATTAGTGCACATTGGCACCACGTTATACCCAAAAAAGTAGAAAGGGATTGATGGGATTACAGCCCCCTCCCAAAATAGTCGAAAATGAAATTTAAAAAGTGCTGATATTTTTCTTTTTGTTTGAGATAAATTTGTAATGCAATTGTTTTCTGCAATACAACGAACTAGACGTTCTGGCTAGTCTCATATCAGCGCACAGTTACACCACACAGTATACCCGATGAGGGGAAGGAACTGATGGGGTTACAGGCCCCCTTTCGAAATAATAAAAAATGAAATGAAAAAAATACTCCTTTTTTTCGATTAATTTTTAATTTTTTTTCTGCGACGCAGCTATTCTGCTTAGTCCAATATATTAGTGCACAGTGATGCCTCAGCATACACCAGAGGAGTCAATGGGGACGGGGGTTATGAGGTTACAGCTCCATTCGACCTCTGAAGAGATCGCAGTGAAATGAAAAAGGGGCTGATATTCCTTCTTATTTAGATAAATTTGTTTCATTTTCTGGCATGCCACGAATTTGTTTTTCTCGTTAATCCAATATCCTCCTCAGTCCTGCGACCAAATTTACTTGAGACCACAAAATCCATTTTCAAATGACTGAAAAATAGCTCGATAAATGAAAACATATATGCTCAGTTCAAGAGACCTACAAATAAATTCAACAAATCTAAAAGTAGTTTAATTTAAGGATTTTTTAAATTTCTCTCATAGTCGGCGGGCGCTAAGATTTTCAGTGGGGAAGTATGATATTGCACAACACAGTAACACCATAGCTAATTTCAAGTCGATTTTGGCTAAATCAGAAATCCGGTGCGGAAGAGTTGACTGTATTATTAACTTTCATTTTTCAGTCGCATCTCCATGCCACACCGAAATATGGGGATGCGGAGGATTGAAGGGGCTAAACCTCTTTTACCTGCCAAAATGGTCGGAGTTAAATGGTAAAAAAATTTACTTCTTACTTTTTAGATCAATTCAATTACATATATATTTGTCATGCATCGCACTTGTCTTTCTTGCTAGTCCCATATTTGTGCATAGTGACACCTTAGCTAATCTCTTCAGAATTTTGGCTAAGTCGGAAGTCAGGCACTATATATGCGCGGAAGAGCTGACTGTGAATGGTATTCATTAACTTTTGTTTTTAACACTCGATTACTTCCTCGTATCTGTAAGATACACAGTGACTTCTTGTTTGACTGCAAAGACATCTTTGGAGTTCGGTAACGTTTCCCACCCCCCACTTATCTTCCTATTCTGTCTTAACTTTGCAGCCGGTATTTTTCATCTGGAACGGTTTAAAGTGCTTATTATTACTTGTGCAATGCACAAATAATAAACAAAGTCTTTATTTTATGTATGTGTATAAAAATATTTTGTGTATACGAAAAATATTTTGTGTTTGTTACAATATTAATTTATTGTTAAACAAAAACTGTAGCCAGAATTTAGTGTTGGGGGTTGGAAGAACAATTTTATAGATTGTAAGTTATATCGACTTTCTTTTTTAAATGAAAGTATATATATAAAAAAAAAAACAGTAACACTTTTCAACATATTTCGATGTGGGACGGTCTCAGGATCGGATCCGTGCCCTCCCCCCTTCCCCCTAGATTTGATTCTGAGTAAAAAAAAAAAAATTCTGAAATTCACAACAAATTTTCTGAAAGGTTACAGAAGAGGGGGGAAGGAGAGGCAATGGAAATCCCTTCCTGTCGCTAAATATTTTTGCTGTAGTTTGGGTTAACTCTGTTTTCATTTCAGGTCAATTTCAGGCTGAGTGTAGATTCCTGCAAGTTGGGCTCTGGTTAACCAGATTTCTAAAAAATTAGTTCCGTATATTATTTCAGTTTAAAAGCTATACATATAATAATAAAAGATATTTGTATGTGTTTTTAACGCGATCCTTTGATGAATTTCAGGTTTTTTTCCGCGAGCCTTAGACGAATTTAGGCCCCACCAGTGGCTGAGAGGTTCTGCTCTCGAAGCTGGTAAACGGGAAGTGCTGGGTTCAAACCCAATCGCGCCCGTCGGCCTAATCGTTCGGAGTTTTCGTGGTTTTCTTCGAACCTTGTATTTCCAAGCGTTAATACGGGTTAGGTTCCCTTAGAAAGACCCCCACGAAGGGCACTCCCCCCCAGGGCCCATATCCCTCGTGCAGATAATTGGCCGTCATAAATATAAAATTTTATATACTTAGACGAATTTAGCGTTTATTCGTGATCCTTTGTCGAAATTTGTGTTTTTTCCGCGGCTTTTTGACGAAATTTGTGTTTTTTCCACGGCTTTTTGACGAAATTTGCGTTCTTTCCGCGAGTTTTTGATGAAATTCGAGTTTTTTCGCGGATTTTTGCCGAAATTCGCGCTTTTTTTACGTTTTCCGCAGCTTTTTTACGAAATTCGCGTTGGCTCTTTGACGAAATTCGCGTTTTTTTGACAAAAATGTTCGTGTTTTTTGTTTTTTCGCAGCTGTTTTGCGTTTTATTCGCTTCCCTTTGACGGAATGCGTGTTTTTTAGCGATCCTTTGTCAAAATTTGCGTTTTTTCTGCGGCCCTTTGAGAAAATTTGCTTTTTTTCTGAGGTCATTTGCCGAAATTCACGTTTTTTTACGCAATCCTTCGTCGAAATTTGTGTTTTTCCGCGGATTTTTGACGAAATTCGCGCTTTTGTCTCGTTTTTTTGATGAAATTTGCGTTTTTCTGCGGCTTTTTTGACGAAATTCAAGTTTTCCGTGTCCCTTTGACGAAATGCGTGTTTTTTAGCGATCCTTTGTCGAAATTTGCATTTTTTCTGTGGTCATTTGACGAAATTCGCGTTTTTTTCTGTAGTCATTTGACGAAATTCGCGTTTTTTTTCGCAATCCTTCGTCTAAATTTGAGTTTTGCCGCGGCTTTTTGACGAAATTCGCCTTTTTCTCGTCATTTTGATGAAATTTGCGTTTTTCTGCGGTCTTTTGCCGAAATTCACGTTTTTCCGTGTCCCTTTGACGAAATTCGCGTTTTTTGCGATCCTTTACGAAATTAGCTTCTTTTTCGCAGCCCTTTGACGGAATGCGTGTTTTTAGCGATCTTTTTTTCGAATTTCGCGTTTTTTCCGCGACTTTTTGATGAAATTCGTGTTTTTTCTGCGGCCTTCTGACGACATTCGGGTTTTTTATGTACTCATTTGATGAAATTAGAGTTTTCTCTAGGATAATTTGACGAAATTCACGTTTCCTCCGCGAGCATTTGACGTAATTTGCGTTTTCTCCGCGATCATTTGCCGAAATTTGACTTTTTCTTCGCGACCCTTTGACAAACTTCTCACTTTATCCGCGACCTATGACAAAATTCCAGCTTTTTCCTTGATCCTTTAAAGAAATTGGAATTTTTTTTTTTTTTTTTTTTTTTTTTTTGCGAACGATTGACGAAATTGATTTTTTTCGGCGACGATTTGTCAAAAATCGCGATGTTTTTTTAAGTCCGAATTTTCGGATTGATGACCGAATTTTTCAAATTTTCGGAAAATTCGGAACAAAGTCACCCCTGCCCCTCCCCTCCCCTCCCCCCTCTGGCTACGGCCTTATTGACAAAAATGATTTCTGTTTATAACACAATTCAACGTGTTTCGCAAGATTTAGAACATTATGAAAATTTAAGTCAGCCCCCCCCGAAATAAAATCCTGGGTACGCCACTGTCCGGAACAGTTTTTTTTTCGTCTATATCTAAAAAAAATGACTGAGTAATAGCATTTTGAATTTCTCTTGTGGCTGACATTTTAAAACGATCTTATTTTTGTCACGCGATAACAGGCGTATTTATGAACCTATTTGGATGTAACTTGGTCTGTACATAGTACATACCAATGTCTCGGCCGAGTTCGTTGGCCAGCTTCTTTCGCCATCTTGTTTCAAAAGGGTTGCCATTTAAAAAAAATTAAATTTAAAATTCAAAATGAGGTATTAAAAAATTGGAAAATGAAAAAGATTTTTTTTTTATGTGTTTGGCCTTGATACAAAGATTCCGGAGCAGTTTTTGTTTCTGAAAATTTGTTCTTTTGTTGATATCTTAAAAAATGGTTGATTTATAGCACTTTGAATTTCTAGCATGGCTAACATTTTGAAACGATCTTGTATTTGTCACGCGATAACACACGTATTCGCCTATTTCTATGTAAGAAGGCATGTGGATAGTATACATCAACACCTCGACCAACGTTCGCTGGCCAGATTCATCAGCCATCTTGTTTCAAAATGGCGGCCATTAAATTAAAAAATATATATATATTTAAAGTGAGGTGTAAAAAAATTAGAAATTGAAAAAGGTTTCTTTCTTAAGTATTTGATCTTGATATAAGGATTCAGGAGCATTTTTTGTTTGTCTTTACCTTAAAAAATGGCTCAGATATAGCAGTTTCAATTTCTATTGTGGGTGACATTTTGAAAAATCTGATATTTTGCATGCGACAGCACTCCTATATATTAACCGATTCCGATGTGAGTGAGCATGTGCACAGCAATTACTATGGTCTCGACCAAGTTCACTGCTTAGCCTCATCCACCATGTTGTCTTAAAATGACAGGCACTTTAAGAAATTGCCGAATTTGGCAGCCAAATATAAGTTACTTTAAAGAAAAGCAGCTTGGATAAAGCTGACTAATTTCGCGAAATTCTCATTCATTATATTGATAAAAATTAGTATTGAATCTCCTATATTCGGTTTCCACTAAATTGAGCTTCGTGTGTTTGCATGATATAAGTTGGCTTTTTTTAAATAAGGATTATGAAAGCTACCTCTTCCTCCCGGCACTGGCCGGAAGGACTTTTTATTCTTAAGGCTGTTCTCAAATCCGAAAGGGCAACTTTATGACATAAGTTTTAATTTATTTTTGTTCGGAAATGCATGAAACTAGCAGATGCTGTTGTTCAGAAACTACGTAATGGAACTGTGTTTAGTGATGGGCGATTCTCGAGAATTCGACAATCGAGAAAAATCGTCATCGTAAAAAATCACAATCGATACAGCCATCGATTAATTCCTAGAATCTACAATCGAGATGTTTTACAATCGATTATAAACAGAAAAGCTAAAAACAGTTATCGGAAAACTTAGCTATTATTCTGGCCGACAATTTCATAGTAGTGATAGGGCTTAGTGATGGGCGATTCTCTAAAATTTACCAATCGAAAAAAATCGTTATCGTAAAATACACAATCGATACAGTCATCGATTATTTTCGAGAATCTACAAAGGAGATGTTCTAGAATCGATTATTGAAATCATTGTTTTTACATATATATAAGGCAGATTTTATTAAATATAGGGTAACTGAAAACAGATGGAATAAAAAAACAACAAACCAAAGGAAGGCTATAAAGGAGCCATAAGACTGGAAAAGTCTTGTAAGGGTGCCCCCTGGTTGAAAAAAGCTGAAAAACCGCGAGTAGCTATGAAGCGGTAAGGGAAGTTTAAGTATCAAAAATTAGAATTTTTCGGCAATTAGCACCAAAATGGCCAAAGAAATAAGAATCAAAAGTACCCCCTAGTGGCAAAAACATGAACTAAAGGATGATAAAAGGGATCAAAATTTTTTATTGATTTTTCTACGTCATTTGAGATTGGATCTTTAATTTCCCCATTTTTAGAAAGACTTCGACTGGAATACATTAAACGAACCCCCGCGGGGAGCAACGTAGGGGGCAGGGGCAAGGAAAGTGCATAATATGAATAAGTGGTCACAGGACTTTCCAACGATATGTCACATGAGGGGTGTCGGCTAAATTTAGAAAAGTGCCCCCGCGCGGGGCAAAGTAAGGGGAGGGGCGCGGGCGATATATAAAATGAAATAGTAGTCACAGAGCTTTCCAATGATATATCACATGAGGGGTATCAGCAAAAGATAGAAAAGAGTCCCAACTCCCAGGATTCCAATTATCGTGCCCCCGAAATATACCCTGCCCATCCTTCTCTTTGAAATTTTCATATATTAAAAATTATTTATCGGAGGGTTCCGTAAAAAAACTCGATCTAAAATGTTTAAAAGCGCTACGATTTTAAAAAAGTTCGAAAAGTGCCTCTCTCGGGGCGCCAAACTAGGGAGGGAAGAAGAAAGGTTCATAATATGAAAGAGTAACTTTCCGATGATAACCGAAAACTTTCCGATGATATATCAAATGAGTCGTCCAAAAAAAAAGTTTGAAATCTACCCCTCCCACGTGGGTTCCCTCTTTTATCCCAGAATATACCCGGAAATCACGCAGCCCCACTTTTCACCCACAGCACCCCCCACGCAGCCACCAAAATTTTATATTTAATAAATAATATTTATCGGAGAGCTCCATTAAAAAACCTCACTTAATGATATTTATTGTAGAAATCTCTACAATTAAAAAAAAATCACCCCCGCCCCCTTCCGGAATTCAAGTCTGGGAGGAGAAAGGTTCATAATATGAAAGAGTGGTGAAAGGACTTTCCGATGGAGAGGTTTGGTAAAAGTTTGAAAATTCCCCCCCCCCCCCTTTGTCCACTCTCGCGCCCCCCAGAATTCACTCACCTTCCTCTTTGAACTTTTTATATTTAATAAATAGTATTTATCTGAGTCTCCAGGTATGGCGCAGCTTGGCAGAGCAAAAATAAGAGAAACATTGAAAATTCGGGGCAAAATGACACTAAATTTAACAGTAAAGTTTGAAACTAGGACTATACAGAACTGAATACATAAATCACTATGCTTCATAACCCACATCAGTTAATAGCAATAAAAAGATAAGTGCCAGTTAAACTGATGGCATTGAGCTCACAGGTTATTCACATTAATTGTATATTATACTCTTATTTCAAAGAATAATGTCCCTAAAAAAATAAATGAAGGGAAATATACCCCGTTTGCCCCTTTTATACTTAACCAATGAACCTCCAAATCAAATCAGGGAAACTCCTTAACTATAATAAATCAGTATATCAAATTTGAAGAAAATCAGATAATTCTGCATGAAAAAAAGAAACATATCGCTAAATTAAGGGTGGTCTAACCCCTTTAACCCTTTTATACTTAAATAATGAACCTCCAAATCTAATCAGGAAAGCTCCTTATCAGAACGAACATAGAAAAAAAAGTAAATTAAAGTAAATTGAATAATTCTCCATGAAAATCCATTTATCTAAATTGAGGGGAGGGGACTTGCCCCCTTTTCGCCCTTGTATACTTAACCAATGAACCTCCAAATCTAATGAAGGAAGCGCCATATCGGAATAAATCGGTATATTAAATTTGAAGCAAATCGAATAATTCTGCATGAAAAACCCTTTTATCTAAATTAAGGGGGAGGCCAGCCCCTCCCCTTTATACTTAACCCATAAACCTCCAAATCTAATCAAGGCAGCTTCTTAACATAATAAACCGGTATCCTAAATTTGTAGCAAATCGAATAATTCTGCATGAAAAACCCATTTATCTACATTAAGGAGGGGGTCTACCCCCTCCTTTCTCCCCTTTATATTTAACCAATGAACTTCCAAGTTTAATCAGGGAAGCTCCTTAACATAATAAACCGGTATACCAAACTTGGAGCAAATCAAATAATTCTGCATGAAAAGCAGATTTATCTAAATTAAGGGGGGGGGGGTCCAGCCCCCTGCTACCCTTTTATACTTAACCCATAAACCTCCAAATCTAATCATGGCAACTTCTTAACATAATGAACCGGTATACCAAATCTGGAGCAAATCGAATAATTCTGCATGAAAAACCCATTTATCTAAATTAAGGAGGGGGTCTACCCCCCTTTCCCCCCTTCATACATAACTAATGAACCTCCAAGTTTAATCAGGGAAGCTCCTTAACATAATAAACCGGTATACGAAATTTGGAGCAAATCGAATAATTCTGCATGAAAAACCTATTTATCTAAATTAAGGAGGGGGGGGGGACCACCCCCCTTCTCTCCCTTTATCCTTAACCAATGAACCGTCAAAACTAATCAGCGGAACGCCTTATCAGAATAAACATAAAAAAAATTGAAGCAAATCATACATTTTAATCAAGAGTTATCGCGTTACGTACATACGTACGTACGTACGTACGTACATGCATACACACAGAACCGACGGGTACATTAGTTCTCAGGCTTAGATAGCCTGTGAGCTAAAAAGAGATTGGATAAGCAGATGGACTCCTTTGAGAAATTATGACTTAAACCAACCGGTAAGTTTGACTCTAAAAGCTTCATTTCCATCTCGCATTTCGGCAAATCTCATCTCGATGATTTTTCCAGCATTTCGACGCTTCCAGATGGGAAGCTGCTCGATGGTTTGCTCTCTCGCGGTTTTAAACCTTTCGGAATGGGAAGTCTCTCGAGAGTGTCTCTCGCCCTTTTCAACCTTTCCCGATGGGAAGCCTCTCGCTGGTTTCTCTCGTTCTTTTCGAAATCTCCCAACGAAAAGCCTTTCGAGGATTTCGCTCGCGCTTTTCAACATTTCGCTATGAGAAGCTTTTCGGGGATTTCTCTCGTCCTCGGCAGAGAAGAAAAGTAAGAAAATTTATCGAGAGTACCAAGGGACGAGATAGAGAAAGAGGCATGACAATAGAACAGTTCACATCACGTGACTTTTACCGGAGAACAATGAAGAAAGCTGTAGGACACACAAACACAAAAAGCATTGAAAAGGGTAGCGATAGCTGTCCTACAGTACCAGCAAAAACCTGTTCGTGACGTCACCTTGCACAGCTCTATGAGCTGTGAAATGAAGCCCTAATTTTCAAAGTTTCTCTTATTTTAGCCCTACCAAGATGTCACATACATGGAGCCTTCCGATAAAAATTATTTATTAAATATAAAAATTTCAAAGAGGAAGGTGGGTCGGGTGATTTCGAGGAAGGAGGACGTGAGAGTGGAATCATGCGGGGTGGAATTTTAAAAATTTTACCGAACCCTTCCTGTGGCATATAATCGAAAAGCCCTTTGACCACTCTTTCATACTATGAACCTTTCTTCGCCCAAAGGGGGATGGGGAAGGGGCGAACAAATTTTTAAAACCGTAGCCGATTTCTATAATAAATTTAAATATCACTTTAGATGTGGGTTTTTTATGCAGTCTTCCGGTAAATATTAATTATTGAACATAAAAATTTTAAAGTGGCGGCTGTGTGAATTCCGGGGCGAAAGAGTGGGCTCACGGGAGGTGGGAGGGGGAGCAATTTTCAAACTTTTTTTGGACCAGTTATGTGATATGTCATCGGTAAGCTCTCGGATGACTCTTTCATATTATGAGACTTTCTTCCTCATCCTCCCCAATTTGGCCCCCACTGCGAGGGTAGTTTTTTCCGTTTTTATCATTTTAGATCAGATTTTTTTATGGAGCCCTCCGCTAAATATTATTTATAATATATGAAATTTCAGGACACTTTTCCAAATTTAGCCAAGACCCCTCATGTGACATATCGTTGGAAAGGTTTATGACTACTTATTGATGCTATGCACTTCCGGTGGCCGCCCCCCCACTCCCCCAACCGGAGGACACTTTTCCAAATTTAGTCAATACCCCTTTTGTGAGATATCGTTGAAAAAGTCTGTGACCACTTATTGATGTTATGCACTTCCGGTGACAGTCCCCCCACACTTTGCCCTCCCGAGGACACTTTTTCAAATTTAGTCAAGACCCCTAGTGTGAGATATCGTTGGAAAGGTCTGTGACTACTTATTGATGTTATGTACCTACGGTGTCCCCACCACCACTTCCCCCCCCCCCGGGGGCACTTTTCCAAATTTAGCCAAGACCCCACATGTGAGATATCGTTGGAAAGGTCTGTGACTATTTATTGATGTTATGCACCTCCGGTGACAGTCTCCCCCAATTTGCCCCTCCCGGGGAGCACTTTTTCAAATTTAGCCAAGACCCCTCATGTGAGATATCGTTGGAAAGGTCTGTGACTACTTATTGATGTTATGCTCCTGCGGTGTCCATCCCCCATTTTGCACCCCCCCCCCGGGGCACACTTTTCCAAATTTTGCCAAGACCCCACATGTGAGATATCATTGGAAAGGTCTGTGACTACTTATTGATGTAATGCACCTCCGGTGACCGCCCCCTCCCCCACACTTTTCCCCCACGGGGTGTTTTTCTAAATTTAGCCGGGACCCCTCATGTGACATATTGTTGGAAAGGCTTATGACCACTTACTCATGTTATCCACCTCCCGCACCCCTCCCCCCTTTGCCTCCACGGGGAGGGCTTTTTTATAAATTCAGATCCAGACTTCTCATGTGACATATGGTTGGAAAGGCCTAAAGACCTGTGACGACTTAATCATATTATGCAGCTGCTGTGTCCTTCCGCTCGCTTTGACCCCTCCCCCAAGAGATCTGGTCCGAGGTTCATTCGTTTCGATATTATATTTTTTACAAGATTTTGTAGTGCGTGCACACCACACCCGCCTGCTATCATATATCAGTGCCGTATATAGCGGGTAACCTGTTCGTGATTTCATATTACAAGATTACGTATAAATTAGGGCCCCCGATTAAAGGAAGGGCCCGCTAGCGGTCGAAGTCACCTAATCTTTATTAACATCGACGCATTCCAGTTCACCCGCAGACGATTCTTGATAAATGTAAGACATACATAAGATAATACATAATATATGATTTATAAAAGAAATTTGCAAACTGCAGTCATCGAGAAAAAATTTACACAATCGAAAATTATCGAGATGTCCATACAATCGAGAAAATCGAGAAAAACATCTCGTTATCGCCCATCACTAACTGTGTTCTCCGTTTATTTTTATTTTTTTTTTCAAACGCAATAGATCTTTCAGAAAATAAGGTCAAAGTTGGCGTTTTGAACCAAATTTCTGTGCGAAAGAAAAATAACTACTCAAGGAAGGTTAAAAACATCTTTGTCATGTGATCAAAATTGCTTAAAACTCAATAGGTAATTTATTTATCAAAAATGGAAAACACAGTTCGATTCCAAATCGCTTCCAGTCAGACCTTCCAATTTTATATCTTTCCGTTAAAAAATTAATTTGTAAATGTGTTAAAGCATTTTGCGCTTGTTGAGTAGAGCAGTTGCCAACAGCCTTAAAAGATAATCTCCCCAATCAAGTAAATTGTCATTTGCATCTTGACTGAAATCTTGAAGGTCATTTTATGTTATTAATTGTAAATAATCTGCGTTTTCTCAAAAGAAAATATTTTATTCAAAATATTGAATATTTTTAATTTATTTTGTCTTTGCTACATTCACATGTTTTAAATTTTATCTTTAGAGCTTCAGATATGTTCATCAATACATGCAATTTGCATTCTACATGCATACAAATATAATCTAGACTCACTATGTCTCACGGTGACTGCTGGGATTAAAAGTAGAAATTATTTATATCCAATAATTTGAAACACTTAAATTACAAAAATGAGAAAATATTATAGTAGATCTTTTCTAAAAAATCAGTTAGTTAACCAATTGATTTAAACCGTGCCAATCCTGCTGGTAACAGAATAAAATCATAATGCAAAAAGCAAAACCCCAATCCCAATGTAGGAATGCAATAAAAACAAAGGCTTACTGAACCAATAGCCATGATACAGCAAAGAAAACTCGCAGCCAATCATTCATTAGCATACAGAACAAAAAGTAACCAATGGAGAGAATTACTTATGATTATGTCATCATTGAAGCATATGTAATTCTTAGTAAATCTTAACTAATCAAGCAATCTAAGTAGTAAAAGTGTATTTTTAGCTGAAATCTGCTATTTTGGCTATTTTTAAAAATAAAAGGCTTAAAAAAAGAAGAAAAAAATAACTAACTACTTGTTTTTTTTTCTTTCCAGCTAATTTTAGAAAAATTAGTCTGCTATATACATTTAAAGCTTATAAGAAAAGTTTGATTGATTAAAAATGTTTGTCACCTTTACAAATTTATTAATTCATAATTTTTCTAAAGCTTTACTTATAGCTTCTGCATAGCTTGGATTTTGCATTTTTCAATAATGTGTAAAATAAAGGAAAATATTAGGGAAAAAGGAAAAAAAAAACATATAAAAAAAAACCAGCATGTTTTTTTTTCTAAATAAACCATTTGGTTTAAACCATGGTTTAAATCACGGTTTAAACCAGCGTGGTTTAAACCAAACAACCCTGTCAGGTTATAAAATAAACTATTCAATTTTCAGGTACTATACAGATATTTTAAACAAACATTAATCAATGTACAAAGTGTATATATGTTAATAATTTCATATAACAAAATAAAATGTACAGATGAATATAATGATATTTCAAATAACGAATTAATCAGTGTATATGCGTCAGTTTTAATAGTACTAATTCTTTTCGGTCAATACTAATACTTTCCAGCATGAACAATTTTCAATGCAGCGCTATGGTATTTTTTTTGGTAAAGGGATTAGCATGTTAGCCTTCAATGCCAAAGGGGCCTGAGTCCAAATTCCGAGTGAGCATATATGTTCTTCCTAGGTACTGCCAATGTTCGTTAGGGTCAGTGATACCCTATTCAGTTGGGAGCCCCTTCACAAGTAGCCATCATCTACACTATATTGCCATTAATGACCGGCAACTTTCAATTTTAGACATTTTGTAGAATATTTAGAAATATACTTGACAGATTCTTCTGGAATTTCAGGATTGAAAAGAACAGGTATGACCTCATATTTAGCAATGTCGATTTGTGAAGGGGCGCAATTAGGTGGCCAACAAAAAATCAAAGGAAAAAAATGATACTTGGGATCACCCTGTAAAATAAAATGCACGAAATGATCTATCGCTACCGAATATAAATAAACAGACATTGTGCAATATGTGTATTCTTTTGTGTAAGAATAGCACGTATATTAATAGAGATATAGCGATTTATTTTAAAAAATTTAAAAAATCTTGCATGTTTTTTGCTTATAACGTGCAAGGTTTTCAACCAAATTTAACGCCGGTTTCAGAAAAATTGACAAAATAGAGTGGAAACAATATAGTGTAATTGAAATATAAATATATTAAATATTTTAGGAAATATGAGCAGTTGTATGAAATAATTTTTATCTGCGCATGCGCGAACGATAACAGGGATCATTTTACACAATTTAATAGTCAACTCTATGGAGCAACTTATTAAAAAAATCTAGTCAAATATCGTAAAAATTCAGAAAGGTACCGGCGTTAAAGTGAGCAAATTTTTAGTTGTTCTCTAAAAGCAGCTGAATGATAAGGGATTTTACACAAATTGTCATTTTTTATTACCTGACTTTCAGAAAAAAGTTAGTATTTAATGAGTATCAACAAGTAGATTTAGAAAAAATGTTTCGATTTTGATACTTCTTTTGATCATGGTATAGGTTGCTCTTTCTGGTGGTTATCCAAGAAGAACTGAAGCATCAATAAAAAATGAAAAAAATAAAAATAAAAATGACAATTTGTGGAAAATCCCTTACCATTCAGCTGCTTTTAGAGAACTACTAAAAATTTGCTCACTCTAACGCCGATATCTTTCTGAATTTTTACGATATTTGACTAGATTTTTTTAAATAAGTTGCTCCATAGAGTTGACTATTAAATTATGTAAAATGATCCTTGTTATCGTTCGCGCATGCGCAGATAAAAATTATTTCATATAACTACTCATATTTCCTAAAATATTTAATATATTTATATTCCAATTACACTATATTATTTCTACTATATTTTGTCAATTTTTCTGAAACCGGAGTTAAATTTGCTCGAAAACCCTGCATGTTATAAGCAAAAAACATGCAAGAATTTTCTAATTTTTTTAAATAAATCGCTATATCTCTATTTATATACATGCTATTCTTACACAAAAGAATACACATATTGCACAATGTCTGTTTATTTATATTCGGTAGCGATAGATCATTTCGTGCATTTTATTTTACAGGGTGATGCCAAGTATTATTTTTTTCCTTTGATTTTTTGTTAGCCCCCTAATTGCCCCCCTTATCAAATCGACATTGCTAAACATGAGGTCATACCTGTTCTTTTCAATCCTGAAATTTCAGAAGAATCTGTCAAGTATATTTCTAAATATTCGACAAAATGTCTAAAATTGAAAGTTGCCGGTCATTAACGGCAATATAGTGTATATGCTAACAACGCAATTACCCGACATTGATTCAAAAAATATGTTTTTAATACAAAGAATAACAATGTCTGAACAGAATTTCCATAAGAAATTTCAAACGTTGTTATTTATTACTGATATAACTTTTAATTATTTAGAATTTACATATTAAAAAAATAATAAAAAGTGAGCAAGTTAACCTAACCCCCACCCCATACACACACCAAGGTTTTTTTCACAATAAAATTACTACCAATTGTAAATAAACCATTACAAAGATGCTGAAATGTATCGAATTGGAGTTAAGGCTGTTCGTTCTCAAATACTGTGCTCAACAATCGAAAAACATTTTGACACTTTTTCAAAATCATTTTTTAACGGGAAGAAATAAAATTAGAAGGCCTGACTATGGAAGCGATTTGGAATCGAACTGTGTTTTCTATTTTTTGATAAATAAATTACCTTTTGAGTTATAAGCGATTTTGATCACGTGATAAATTCGTTTTTCGCCCTTCCTTGAGTGATTATTCTTCTTTTGCGCGGAAATACGGTTCAAAACGCCCACTTTGATACTATTTTCTGAAAGATCTATTGAGGTTGCAAAAAAACGGAAAACACAGTTCGATTACATAGTTTCTGAGCAACAACATCTGCTAGTTTCATGCATTTCCGAACAAAAATAAATTAAAACTTATGTCATAAAGTTGCTCTTTTGGATTTGAGAACAGCCTTAAGTCATTTTCATAAAATTAGAGCAAAGGGTCGTGTTCATAGTCAGTATTCAAACATTTGAAAAATGGGGTTGTCGATTGGTGGGCCAATGCATAAGTCTAGCGGGGTGGGCCAAGCGATGCCAGTCCGCCCCTGTCCGGTTGCAAACAGCAGGCAGGGAAGATGCAATGCAAAGATATGCGTGCCTTCCTTCTCGTTGTTTGTAATTCTATGCATTAAAACGAGTTTCTGGCAGGGATTGGGGGAATTAAAACGGCCTATAGAGGCGCTGCCCGCAGCCTTCGCCGCAGCAAAATTGCCCCTTTAATTACCCTTTAACTAATGCTAAAGTGCCATTGAAATAATTCTTGCATTTGAAAGTTTTAGATATTCAAACTCGGATAATTTTTACTTTGTCATATAAGACAGAATACAAATGTCACAAGAAATCTGAAATTGTGCAAAAGAATAATCATTCTGAACAAATTTAAAATACATGTCATGCAATGCGCTTGTTACATCTTTTCTCCACCAGATGGCGTATTCGAGCGCTTGAATTATAGCGCCTAGAATATATAGTGTAGAAATCGGCTATCCGTGTAATGGTGTTATTACACGAGGACTCAAAGACGCTTGGAATCCCAGGCGTCTAGCAACAACAGCCACCTCACGGTCCGTCTTTTCCAAGCATTTGATTGGCTGTTCCGGAAAAAGGCTTTTCTATTATCAGATTTCCAAGCATTTGATTGGCTGTTACTGGCGACTCGCCTCGTTTCGGGCGTCAAAGATGCGCCGACAGAAAAAAGACGCTCGCTCTCCAAGGGACCCCCCTTCAGCCATAGGAATAACATGGAGACGCCCGGAATCTGGAGTGTCTTTGACCCCTCGTGTAATAACACCATTATACTTAAAATAGCGCTAAAATATTGTATCCCTTAAATGTGCAATGATACTGCTGCAATATGCAGATCGCAGCGAAGTCTGCAGGATATTTTCTACAACTGCAAGAAATTGCTAGTCTATACAATGTAATACTACTAATACGAAAATCCCGCGGATGTCGTTGCGATCGACACTTGGGATTTTAGCAGTATCGTCGCACATTTAAGGGATACACATTTTTAGCACTGTTTGGATAGCATATTTCCACACTAGGTATTCTGGGTGCTATAGCTTGAATCGCCAATAGTGCTGACCTGCTGTTTAGTTGTCTCTGTCAATATACAATAACTTCGTGATAATGTTGTCAAAATCCTCTCGACCAATCAAAAAGGAACTTTAGCGTTTACCTTCGAGAGAGAAACCATATCCTTTGGAATCTAGCAGTACAGCGTCTAGAATATCTAGTGTGGAAATATGCTATCCAAACAGCAATATCTGCGGGATTTCCGTATTACATTGTATAGACTAATATCCTGCAGATGTCGCTGCATTCTTCATATTTCAGCAGCACCGTTGCATATTTAAGGGATACACTATTTTAGCGCTTTTTTAAGTATTACAGGGATAGCCGATTTCCACACTATGTATTCTAGGCGCTAAAAGGATAAAGCTCTACTTCTAGAGTTTTAAAGAGTTGTTGTGCGTTTTGTCCAAGGAGGATCTAATCATTTTCATAGCTCCATGGTCTTGGACTTGTTTTTTTTTTATTAATTGAACAATGCGTCAATCAACCAGCCAACCAATCAATCCAAATGTAAATAAATAATCTCCGGCGAAGAACGTAACAGCATTATCTCTCAGACGGTTTAAATCATTTAATTTTTTATACACAAATCGTCGTTAATTAAACATAAATATTTTTATTTACTTTTTGTTGCTTCCTTATACTAATTACATTGAGAAAATGACTTCCAGAGTCGCGGTGGTAATTTTTTGATTTAAATTTATATGTTTGCAATTTTTAGGATTAATAGAATAAGATAATGTATAGAATTATGTCTAGTATACTATTATGTATTTAATATATGAAATGAAAGGGCATCATTACAAAACACAACATACTTTATTTAATTCATGGAATCGAATAGACAGTTGCCAAAAACCGGAATCCAAAAGATAATGAAATATTGATGCCAAATACAAATAAGACATAACAATTCTCCCCCACTAATGGAAGAGGCATACCTGGAAAGTACATAATTTTGAAAAATAATATAACATTGAGTACTACAAAAATTTACATGCTGGCAATGAGACAATCTGTTATCTGTTGATACTCATCAAAGATTCAGTCTCTGTACAGGTTTTCGTACACGGGTCGAACGTCGCAACCCTGTATTTGGTAGTTGTGGTGAAGTAGAATCTGTGTGTGGTTGAAGTTTAAGAGTCGTCTTTGAGCTAGCATTAGGTTTGACATCTGGATTACTTATTCTGGAATTAACTTGTTCTGCATCTGGATTAATTTGAATTTCCTCGTTATCATTTGATGCACATGTTTCGGGTCTTACGGGAATTTCTCTTTGCTGCACATCATTGCTGAAAGTTACGGATGGTCGTTTCCGAGGAACAGGAGAGGGTGTCAGGATAAGTGGATTCTGAACTGGAACTTCGCATGCACGAAGTTGATTAAAATGCCGTTTGATGACATAACCGTCGTCCAATTCAATAAGGTAGTGAACTTGTCCCAGGCGTTCAACTACAGTTCCATATTTCCATAAAACTGAGTTGGTGTAGTTTCTACATTGCACTCGAGAACCTACTCGAAAAGACTTGTCGAAGTATGGCTGAGGAGCTTTATTTTTAAAATATCCTTTCGTTTCAGGTTTAAGAAGATCTAGTTTCGTTCTAAGATTTCTCCCCAACATTAATTCAGAAGGTGTTTTTCCGCAGGAAAGTGGAGTAGCTCTGTAGCGAAATAATAATTCGCATAACTTTTCTTGAAGAGTGCCCGACTGGAATCGCATGCATTTCAATTTTGTTTTTAAAGTCTGGCAATATCTCTCTGCTTGACCGTTAGTTGCTGGATGACCAGGAGCTATAAATCTTTGTCGAATACCATTCCTGAGGCAAAAATCTATAAATTCTTTTGATTTAAAAATAGATGCATTATCACTTACCAAAATTTCAGGCAATCCATGTCGACTAAATATTTCTCTAAGATAATGAATAGTTGATGTAGTATCTGGAGGTTTCTTCATTGAATAAATCTCAGGCCACTTTGATTTAGCATCGATCATCAATAGAAAAAAGTGTCCCATTAGTGGTCCGGCATAATCCATATGAACTCGCTGCCAATTTTTTGTAGGCGCATCCCAGTTATGTATAGGAGCCTTTTGTGGATTTTTCTTAACGTCACAGCATTCTTTGCAACTCTTGACCAAATTTTCGATATCTGAATCAATATTTCTCCAATAGCAATAATTTCTAGCAAGCGCTTTCATTTTTACTATTCCTACGTGCGTAGAATGAAGTTCCTGGAGAACGGCGGGTTGAAGTTTCTTGGGAATGATCACTCGCTGGCCTCTAAATAAAATACCTTCTTGTAAGGTTAACTCTGGATCACGAACATTTCCATTCAAAACATTTTCTTTAATACTTGAAAGTCCTTCATCAAGAGCTGTTTCTCGTCTTATAGTAGAAGCGGTCACAGTCTCGGTAGAGATATGGCGTATTACATTTTCTTGAAAAAGATATTCATCATCAATAATTCGTATTTCTTGATCACTAATAGGTAGGGGATTTCGAGATAAATAATCTACATTGACATGTTCAGTTGACTTGCGATATTCGATTTCATAATCAAAATTTGATAAAAAATGTGCGTAACGAAGCATCCTTGTAGCAGATAATATGGGGAGCTTCTTTTCTGGGTGTAAGAGGGTCATCATTGGTTTGTTATCTACTACCAATGTAAATTTTCTACCAAATATGTAGTCATAGAATTTTCTACAAGCCCAATAAACAGCTGTAGCTTCTCTGTCTAACTGGCTGTAATTCCTTTCTGCAGCTGTGAGGGATCTTGATGCAAATGCTATTGGCCTTTCACTTCCATCAGGCATTCTGTGAGAGAGTATACCAGATAACCCAAATGGACTGGCATCAGTTGCTAAAATAACAGGTAATTTGGACGTGTATGGAATTAAAACTTTATCACTAGCAATTTCACATTTAGCCTTTATCCAAGCAGCTTCACACCTAGCAGTCCATCTAAATGGAGCATCTTTTCGTAAAAGTTCATTTAATGGGCTAAGAATGGTTGAGGCATTGCTAATGAATTTTGAATAATACATAACAAGACCTAAAAATTTCTTTAATTCATCTACATTTTTCGGTCTAGCAGCATTTTGAATGGCCTTTACTTTTTCAGGAGATTTACTAAGTCCTTCAGAACTGATAATATGACCCAAATATTGCACCTTTTTCTCGAAGAATTTGCATTTATTAACATTGAGATGAAGATTATATTTTCTAACCTTTTCTAAAACTTTAGTTAAACGATCTATACATTCCTCAAATGTTTTACCTTGAACAATTAAATCATCGAAATATGCGCTTACCCCATCTAAATCTTGTACAAATTGATCTATGAATGCATGGAATTCATTAGGTGCTGTTTTAATTCCGAAAAATAAGCGCTTGGCTAAATATGTTCCACGATGTGTAGCTATTGCTTGAACTTTCGCGCTCTCTTCATCCACTTCTAAATGTAGGTACGCCTTATAAATATCTAATGTGCAAAAATAAGATCCACCATGAAGTTTATTGAAAATGTCCTCTATTTTTGGTATAGGGTGTCTTGAATCATGCAACTGTTTGTTTACAGTAACCTTGTAATCAGCACACAAACGTACTGAACCATCAGACTTAGGAATAACTACAAGTGGTGTTCCCCATTCAGAATGATCAACTTTTTCAAGTATTCCATCAGCTAAAAGTTTATCTAGTTCAAGATCTACCTTTTCTTTTAGCGCATATGGTACAGGTCGTGGTTTTAAATATACTGGCTTAGCATCATCACGCAATTTTAAAGAGCATATATAATCTGGAACCTTGCCAACTCTCGGTTCAAAGACATCCGAATAATGCTTTAGAATATTATCAATTGAATGTTTGATGTTATTGACTGGAATTTGATTTACATTGACTCTATCAGAATCGTTTAAATTGATTTTCAGGCTTCGAATCCAGTTTCTTCCTAGGATAGCATCTTTTCTTAAGTTAACTAGATATAATTCTTCTATACATGAATAACCTTTATAATTTGCGTTTATTTTGACAACACCAACTGGTTTGAAAATATCACCCGTATAACTTCTAAAAAGTATACTTGTTTTCAGGATAGGGGCATTTATTTTAAGTTGTTTAAAATCATTAATATTCATAATACTAACACGGCTTCCTGAATCACATTCAAAACGAGCAGATTTCCCGTTTAATTGAACATTTACAAAAATTCTATCATCATTTTCTAGCGTATTTAAACGAATGTCCAGTATTTGACTTATTTGAAATGAACCGTGCTCAATGTTATCTAAATATTGAACTGAATTTTTAGTGTTAGATTTTCGCTTAATAAGTTTTGATATACAGACCTTCTCAATATGGCCGTTTTTCGAACAAAATTTACACTTCAACTTATTTTTTATTCGACAGTTTGAAGTTAAATGTCTGTTTCCGCAGCGCAAGCAAATGTCGTCTAAGCCTAACTCTTTCAAGTTTAAGTTACCTTTATTTCGACTAGCTGAACGATCATTTCTTCGATGATCTTTAGAACTTGATCTCTCTCTAAACCTTTTGTTATTTTCTTTAGAATAAGCATTTGTAACTTTATATACATTAGTTGTAGAGGAACTCTTATATATTTCTTTATTTTCGATCTTGGAAGCTTCGATTGCTAAAGCAATTTCTAGAGTTTGTTCAAATGAAATATTTGATTGCTGTAAAATTTTTTCGCGAATGTCCGAATCATTTAAACCACGAATAAATTGAGCCCTTAGTAGCAGATTAATAATACCTTTAGAACAGTCAATATTTTCACAATTAGATTTAAATTCCGCGTTTTTAGAGAGTTCTTTTAAAGCAGTAACATAAGAATTTATTGACTCACCTGGATGTTGTTTTCTACAAAAGAACTTATGCTGTTCAGTCAAGATATTTATTCTTTTACAAAGATGGTCTTTCAATAACTGCAGGATTTCATCATAGGTTTTTGAAGCGGGTAAATCAGGTGCGGTGATATTAGACAATAGATGGTAATATTTTGAACCCAAGCAGTTAATAAGAATCATCTTTTTTGCTTCCGTAGTCTCTGGAGAAGGATCTGTAAGTCCTTTTAGTTGATAGTAATTTTCTAGCCGTTGAACGTACTCATCAAAAGTCTCACAGGTTTCATCGTAACATTCAAAATGAAGATTTTGATTTTGAAGAATACCTTTGATATTTGAGTGATTTTCATTTCTCTCCGGCGGCGGTGGCGATGTTGCATTTACTTTGAGTAGAAAATCATTTAGAGTTCGTATTAATTCGTTTATTTCCGTCATGGTTTATCTCGTCGCCAATTTATTATGTATTTAATATATGAAATGAAAGGGCATCATTACAAAACACAACATACTTTATTTAATTCATGGAATCGAATAGACAGTTGCCAAAAACCGGAATCCAAAAGATAATGAAATATTGATGCCAAATACAAATAAGACATAACATATACGCAGGAGGCGATGCAGGTTTTTATTCTTGGGGCCCATTTTGTGAAAATTAAAAGTTATTTTTGTGAATTTTATTATATTTTTGTGAAAAGTAACATTTTGTAACGAAAGTTGAAATTCAGTGATTCAAATTCGAACCAAGAATTTATTAACAAAAACTTCTTTAAATCCCCTTGCTAAAGTTTTTGCTTTCCGTGACCTAGTTTTTTTTACAAATTGCACATTTTAAAACAGTTTTTATGAAAAAGAATGTTACGAAGGAGGCCTATTTTATTAAAAGGAATTTTGTGAAGGGGCCTGTTTTATTAAGTTCAATTCTGTGAAGGGGCCCATTATATTAAATATATTTTTTGTGAAGGGACCTATTTTATTAAATAGATTTTTGCGAAAGGGCCCTACATAGGCCCCAAATTTTGCCGGATCGACCCCTGATACGATTTTCTATTCTTTTCAGTTTTCCTTGAATTATTCCTATTGATCGTATCTTTTATAATAACTACTAATAATGAAATTTTACATAGTTTCTAGTTAAAGTTATATAATTTATTAATGTAATGATGTTAAAATTAATATTCAAACATTTGTTTATAGGTTACTGGCAGTAATAAAGGAATCGGGTTTGCAATTGTTAAAGCCTTGTGTTCTAAATTCGATGGCGATGTTTTTCTTACCGGTAAATTTTTATTTTGAAATATATTTAAATTTGTGAGTACTTTTCCGTTATACGGACAGCATGCCAAAATGTGTGCTAATGCGCCAATTATTTCAACCCTGATCGTGAAAAGGATTTTTATTGTAAACCACGCAAAACATTGTGATTTGTTATTTATGAAACATAAATCACGTGAATGATTATTATTTAACCTTAACCTTTGAAAGCTTTTTAATTTGCTATTCGAATAAAAAATGCTTTTTTTTTTATAAAGTTATAATTTACTTTTACTGCTAACGCTGAGATGGATTTTACCATTTGGCAATTACCAGATGATGAGAAAGTTGCGATAAAACTGTTTCAGGAATTTGGAATTCTGCATAACAAAAAGTTGTGTTAAAAAAAACCATGAAATGAAATTATGGATGAGTTCTGGAAATCCGAAATGCAGATGTAGCTTACGATCATGTGAAGAAAGCGTAGGAATACGACAAAAAACATGGTTTGAAGGATCGCGGTTGTCTTTTCTTAATGCTTTGAGGTTTATATATTTATGGTGCCAAGAGTTGACATCGATTGAGTTTTTTGAGCTGCAACTTTATATGAACCACAACACAACAGTGGACTGGAATAGTTATTTGAGAGAAGTTTGCGCAAATGCTTTATGTTCATGACCAAATAGAAAAATAGGTGGACCTAATAAAATTATAGAGGTAGATATGTCTTTTTCCAGAAGAAAAAACAAAGTAAGGTGTGTTCTTCCTCCTCAGTGGGTGTTAGGTGGTTTATGCCATGAAACACGGGGATGTTTCCTTACTCCTATTCCTGATCGTACAGCTGAAACTTTAATGGCAGCAATAGAAAACAATGTAGCTGGTGGAAGTATTATTTATGCAGATTGCTGGAAAAGGTATAAAACAGATGAACTGCGAAACGCTGGTTATGATCATTTCACAGTAAATCACAAATACAATTTTGTCGACCCTAATACTGGATGTCATACTCAAAATGTTGAGAGATTATGAGGCATCGCAAAATGGTACAACAAAAGACATTGTGGAACTGTTCGTCATCATTTAGAGTCATATCTCATAGAGTTCATGTGGCGACGTCTTCATTCAAAAAATGAAATGTTTACTGCAATGCTAAAAGATATTTGTAATTTTATGGCGGCAGTTTAATACGATTTTTTATTTTATTACTTTATTGTACAACAGTTATTTGTTCACTTATTTTAAGTATATATTTGTGATTTAATAAAATAGTTCGTAAAAGTCTGTAATTTTCAAATGTTATATTTTTTAAATGTTCACTTTATTATCAACAATGTTTTTCCTTTTATTTTTCAAATGTTTCAATTCACGTGATTTTCATTTTGCGCCAACTATTGTGCTTGGCGACAATGCTGTCCATATAATGGAAAAGTACCAGTTTGTGTAATAGCTTCTTTTTTTTTTCTTATTTATGAGAACATCTCATTTCCCACTTGAAATCTTCAACTTAGAAAATATAATCTGTGAGATAGTTAAATACTATTTTTCTCCGTAAATATGAAAATTCATATGCAAAATTTTATCAACAATGCCAATTATCGAAATTAGTATGGTTAATAACTTATATTTTATATAGCTCAGTATCAGTTGAAAAATTGATTTGTCACAATCATTATGGTCTGTAGCATTACCTATTTTACCGCTTTGCTTAGTATGTTTGAAATGTTTCAATACCCACCAGTAATGATTGTGACAGTGCCTTCTAGCTTCATAATTTAAAAATTTACTGCTGAATCCCACCTCTGGGCATATTTCTAGGTTATGAAAATTTTTGTTTCACTTACATATCGATTAATCAAACAATTTCTTGTGTCTTAAATAAATAATGAGATAGAAATGGGGCATTTTCACAATCTTTTGACTTTTAAGTCCCTGAATAATAATTTTTATTTTAGTACATATTCTTGTGTTTTTTTTTTTTTTATTATTTCATATACTGAGGAACATCCCATTGCATGATTGCATAGCAATATTAATGAGATAAATAAGTTTTGGACAATATTGGGGGTCCAAATAACAGGAAAACTCCTATACCATATTGTGTCCCTGATGCTGATTTTTAAATTTGGAGCTGTCTGTATAAAATTGTTTCAATAAAAGTAATTTGATGTAATTTTTTTCCAAAATTGGGACAATTGTTTTATATAAATATGTAGCAAAAAAACAACCTGCACACATTTTTACGGTTGATATTATTTTTTGAACTCTGTCTCTGGGTTTTAGATTCCTTACCATCCCTCTTGCTAAACTTATACAGAAAATCACTTTAGATGCAGCCACAGAATTTTTTTCAAGTTTTTTCTCATCCACAAGTATGCTAGAGAAAGAATGTTTTAAAATTCTTTGACAGGAAATTTACTGCAGAATTTAAATCAGCATTTAAATATCAATTTCAAGCATCATGGCATTATTGGTTTTCTTACTGTCCCCAAGGTTTATTCCTGCACTTTTCGAGGTAAATTAAATTTTTTTAAAAATTTAATCAAATCTAAATAACTGATACTAAAAATCAATGAATATTGTGGCTATCATTTAGTCTTAACATGATTTGCCTAAAAATAGTGGTAATTTTTCTTACCGTTCCATCCTTACCATCCTTTTTTTTTTCCATTACCGTCCCTTTTTTCCTATACCATCCCTTTTTTTTTTCCTTCTGTCCCTTCTTTAACACCCCTTTAAGACAATGTTATATCAAAATTTTGTACTAAAAATACTAGGGTCACCCGGGGTAATTCCTGGTCAGCAAGTTTCTGGGGTAATTGCTGACGTCACAGTCCTTTTTATGTTTTAAGAATGCTTCACCAAAATGAAAAAAAATCATAGAGGTACTCTGAACTATCCTCATTGGAATTTATTACTTAATTATGAGTTTATTGTTTATTTATTTTGAAAAAAAAAAATCTTTTTGAAATGGCTTGTTAAATTTCTGTAAAATAACATTGGCCTTAGTTATGATACATTTTTACAAAGATCTTTGTCACAACTCAAATTTTAAATATTTTTCTTTTCTTTCTTTTTGGTTCAATTACCAACTACTTTAGCTATTAAAAAATAGTCTTGAAAATTTTTATGCTATTTTAAATAATTTACTGAAGTTGATCAAATATTGTCCCATGTATCTGCGGTAAATCTTAGTCACTGGGGTAATTCCTGGTCAATGTTTTTATCATCATTTAATTCCTTTTTATTGTCATATTTATTTATTTTGATTGTTCCAAACGCTTTGAGAATTAACTGCAACCACACTGTTCACCACATTTTAGTTAATTGTAGTTCTTAATAAAGTAGAGTCACTGATGGTAATTCCTGGTTACTGAGTTTCTGAGGTAATTCTTGATCATTTTCGCTTTTGTTATAAAAATAACAATTTATGAAACTGTAAAAAATCTCAAAAATACTTTGAATCCTTTTCTTTGAAATATATGCCTTGATTATTCATTTAGTTGAAATTAAATATTTCAAAAAAATTATATTCAAAACTGCTACTAAAATTTCTGTAAAACATGAATCTTGATTCTTATGCATTTTACAACAGATCATTGTCATTCTTGAAGTTTTAATTATTTTATTTCAAGTAATGACATATCACAGTCTTTAAAAAAGATTATAAAAATTTCCTCTACTATATTAAACACTTTTAAAAGAAGAAAACAGTAAGTGCTCAAAGAATAACACACACTCTATGACTGAACAATTTAAGTAGAAATACTATCTCATTGCAAAATGCCAAAATGGTGCATAAAAATATACTATGTATATTATGCAATAGAGGAACCTAATTATTGTGCTGTATATTATATTAAAGGTCTGTATTGAAAATTTCTTGAAAAGGGAGCCGAAAACTTCAGTTGGCCTAAGCAAAATGAAATTGATAGCAAACATTCAGTTATATTTTTTTATGGACCAATAAATTTGTAAGTTATCAATAAATCCATTCACAGTGGATACTAATGAAGTATTAAATACTGCTTATAAATGTTGTAAAAATGCACAAAAATTCTTTGGCTAATTAATGTTTTGTAAAATGTACAAGAGTCTTTTGCACATCAAATAACTTTGTATTTATGCAGAAAACAAAGTCTATGCTTTATTATTCTACAATTATGAAATGAACAAAACTTTTAGAAGATTGATTCTACTTATTTTATTACTCTGATGTAAAACAATTAACTGTACTACTTTATTTACATGAAAAAGGATGCTGACTGATAATTACCCCAGAAGTGACCAAGAATTATCCCAGACACAGGGTTGCAAAAAAGCCGGCTAAAATTAAAAAAAGCCAGGCCGGTGGCTTTTATTGGTTTTAACCGGCCTTTTTTGGCCATAATTGGCTTTTATACAATAAAGCATTGTAATTATAAACTACACATTTTAAAGTGTTTTTAATTAGTTTTAATGACATTTAATTGATTTACAGTTTAATAAGTAACCCAATTTCTCAATAATGAGGACATTAATACTGGAATAAAACTTAGATGATTTTGCTTGTTTTTTGTATTCTCAATTGCAAATATGTCAGCTAAATTTTAAAAGGGCCATACCAACTGCCAATTTTTTCATTTTTACTGCTTTATAAAATTAAAGAGGACAATGGTTACTTAGTTATATGTTTTATTACTTAATTTTAAGAGCTATTAATATACAAGTCTTATTTTATTTCTAGCAAACGTTTGAAATTATACATAGTCATATTAATAAAAACACCACCATTTCTCACTATTAAAAAAAAACATTATGAATAGCATATGCATGAATATGCTTAGCAACAAGCTTTTCAAAATTTTATTTGGAGAATTTTTTTTTTCTTGTTTTAAATGCTCTTATTTTTTATACACTTACGTACCACTCTCCTCAAATGAAACATCTTTTCTAATTTCTCTTTTAACATTTATAACTTAATCTCTCCATATGGACACATAAGAATGTTTCCATTTTGATGTGCTACATTTTATCATTAAGGCTTTTAAATCGAAAAGGGCAACTTTCTGACATAAGTTTTAATTTATTTTTGTTCAGAAATGCATGAAACTAGCAGATGTTGTTGTTCAGAAACTATGTAATTGTGCTGTTTTTTTGCAAATGCAATAGATTTTTCAGAAAATAGTGTCAAAGTGAGCGTTTTGAATCGAATTTCCGCACGAAAGAAGAAACCACTCAGAAAAGGGTGAAAAAACATGTTTGTCACGTGATCAAAATCTCTTATAACTCAATAGGTAATTGATGGATGAAAAAATGGAAAACACAGTTCGATTCCAAATCGCTTCCATGGTCAGGCTTTCGAATTTTACATCTTTCCCTTAAAAAATGAATTTTTAAATGTGTCAAAACATTTTGCGCTTGTTGAGCAGAGCAGTTAAGAACAGTTTTAATTAAATATAATCTTTAAAATGTGTAGTACATGTGGAGCTATATTAGTGTTGACGCTAGAAAAAAAGGACCGCCGGGCGTGAATTTTTCAAAAAGGTGTCTATTCCAAAAAAAGGGTACATTTTTCAAAAAGGAAACGTTGTTGTAAAAAAGGGTGCATTTTTTTAAAAAAAGGAACACTATTATAAAATAAGGGCACATTTTTTTCGAAAAGGGCACACTTGTATCTTGTTCATAAAACATATTTTGAACTGGTTTGTTTAGAGTCCCTAGAATTTGCGATATTTTTCCGGTATCATTTGAATTACCATGGGGTGCATAGGAAGTGTTAAAAAGGGCAGCCGTGTGCATCAGAAGGGTTTAAAAGAGCCGCTGGGTGCAAAAAGGAAATATAAAAGACCGCCAGGCGCTGTGCCCTGCTAAAGCGGCTTAGAGTCAACACTATATATAATATAGAATTTCAAAACACCAGTTTAGAGTCTAACTGATATCCTTTTCAATGTTTCTATATATATATTTTCTTTTTCAGACATAATGCATTCACAGTTGCCTTCTAGAAGTTATAAAGACTTATTTATTTGATAAAATTTAATAGAAATTGATAATTTTTTTTAATAGAAAATATTTATAAGTGTATTAAAAATTAATTGATCCAAATTTAAAACGAATTTACTGTAAACCAACTTTAAAAAATAAAATCTGGCTTTTTTCAATAAAAGCCCTTTTTTTAAGTGGTTAAAACCAAAAAAAGCTGGCCGGCTTTTTTTGGCCTGGCTAAAAGCCAGCAACCCTGCCCAGACATGGGGTAATTCTTGGTCATTTAAAAATTATAATTATTTTAATTATAAGTGCATATATATTTAAGTAAGCATTTTATTATATAGTCATCAGAGGGGGCTTATTCCACAAAAAAATTGGGAACAATACCTTTTATAGTTTTTATAATAATTAGATGTTTATGCTTTTTGACCAGGAATTACCGTGGGTGACCCTACATTGTTATTATTTCTTATTTGAATGTCCTGTGGGTACCATGCAAATTCATTATAAGCAAAAATTTAGAAGAAAATAGAAAGTTATAGTGGTAAAATGATAAGGAAAATTAAACTTGCAAGTTCAACTTATAAACCTCAGTTAAATAAAAAAAAATTCACTGTTGACCGTCTTTTCTTTATTTTGAATCATTTAAGTCTATCAGATTAAAATGTTGAAAAAGGCCATGTGGTGTTATTAATTTAAAGATAAAATGGGCTAATTAGCTACCCTGCCAAACTCGTGATTATTAGTCATTGGGCCTGCATTCAAATTGAGGGGCAAATCATTACAAAAACTAATTAATAGGTCTAATTTTTGTAATTTTTCTACATGCATATATATTAATGTTGACTCTAAGCCGTTTTAGCAGGGTGCAGTGCCGGCGGCCCATTTTATTTCTTTTATGCACCCGGCGGCCCTTTTGAACCCTTCCAATGCACCTGGCGGCCCTTTTTAACCCCTCCGATGTGCCTGGCAGCCCTTTTTAACACTTTGATTCACATATTAATAGGGTTCGACTGCATTGTGAAATTTGTCAATTGGTAGAGGGGAAAAAAAGTTAAATTCAGCATTCAATCATGAGAAAAAAATAGGGAAATTCTTCAGTAGGTTGCAGGGAAAAAAATGCAAAATTCATTGATAAGTTGCTGAAAAAAACATGAAATTTGTCAGTTGATGGGAGGAGGAGAGAAGAATCGCGAAATTCAATTGAACTATGGAAAATATCACAAATTCTATTAGGAGACTTTAAACAAACCAGTTCATAATATTTTTTGTGAACAAGATGCAAGTGTGCCCCTTTTTCAGATTAGTGTGCCCTTTTTGAAAAATTCTCACCCAGCGGCACTTTTTTTCTAGATTCAACACTATATATATATTAATATTACTTTTTATATACAGTTTACTTCTATTTGCATATAAAAGTAGATGAATGGCTTTTTTATGTTAAATAAATTGTATAAATATTGAAAAGATTGCTTGTGTATATGCATCAGTGAATAGGTTGTCAGAAAAGATTTGTCAAATTTCCTTCTCTCGTCCTCTATACTGGAAAAGTACCAATAAATCTGCATTGCAAAGTGGGTGCTGTGCAGAATTTATGTACTAATTAAAATAAAATGTAGTAAAAAACCTTACCAGACATCTCAGAATCATAAAATGTGTTTGCTTTTCAGGAATAGGAATGGCCATTAGGAAGAGAAGATTTTACTGGCACTGTGTAAATCATATGTACAATATAGTTTAAAGTTTCTTTCAAACTGTACAGATAGCAGAGAACAGTTATAAGATTTTTCTCCCCTTTTAATTTAAAAACTAATTTTAATTACGATTTAAACTAGAAAATGTCACTGAAATGATTCTTTTAGCAATTGAATCAAATATAACAAAAAATTGTGTTACACAGGTGTCTAGCCACCTGGAAAAGTCAGGGAAGTTTGAAAACTTCGAGAAAGAGTTTTAAAAATTTTAAACTTCCAAGAAAAAATTCCTTATTATAAAAACTAAGAATTTGAAATTGCAGCATCAGGAGCTCTTTATAAGTACTGTAAAGAGTATTTCAGTATGTTTTACAAATAATTTTGTCTTCTACCCCTTTTTAATCCTTCCTTGTAACTCATATTTTCAACTCCAGCTTCACCGAGTCTTTGTACTGAATGTTGTACGATTGATTAGATGTTTCCAGTCTGTTCACTTATCTTTGTTTTTGAACTGAACATTTGTTAGCTTAATTTATTGAATATTTATTTTTTGCATTGAAATATGTTGAAGCAAAATGTATTTAACTGTGACTGATGTGATAAAGAATTTCTTCATCCTGATTTGACAAAATGGATAGAACCTTATGCTAAAAGTGTATATTTGCAAAATGTTTAGCATGTAAAATGTTCAACAATTTGGAAATTTTGCAAGAATTTGTTTAACAGTTCAGTAGTTCTTACTTGAGCATCAATTGTGTGAAAGTTCTACTCTCAAATTCACAACTTTTAAGAGCTTTTGTGTGTAACATCATAAAATCTCGAGACCTGGAAAAGTCAGGGAAATTTGTTGCTGATTTGGAATAGACACCCTGGTTACATTATGAGAAAAAAAAAAAAAAAAAAAAAAAAAAAAAAAAAAAAAAACCCTGTGACAGAAAGACTAAATGTTTAATAATAAAAATCATTTATTTTATGTACTCATTTATTTTGTAACATATTCATGTATAAAAAAATTTATTTTTTAGTGTGCATGTCTAAAAGATTTTTTTTTTTTTTTTTATGCTATCTAAGCAAAAAAATAATTTTATTTCTATATTTCAAAATTTCTAATTTTTCCAGAAAAAAAAAGTTTTTTTTTCCTCTACTTAAAAATTTCCAGAAATTTTACATCTCTAGATTAAATATTTATAAAATCTTTCATACATACTTTTTTTGTACTAAGAATTTTTATTTGTTAATTTTACAAGCTCGGAATGAAGAACGTGGTAGAGCTGCTGTTCAAGAATTAGAAAAAGGAGGTTTGAAACCTAAGTTCCACTTGTTAGATATATCATCTCTTAGCAGTATAAAAGCCTTTGCTGCTTTTTTAAAATCTGAGTATGGTGGACTAGACGTCTTAGTTAATAATGCTTCAATTGCTTATAAGGTAATTATTATATGATTTTAATTATTTTTGTTATTCATTCCCAAAGAATTTTTTAAGAACCAAAATACTTTTATAGAATTAATGTTTCATTAAAAATTTTTATGAATCAATCTGCTTTGCTAATTGTAAAACTGTGAATCAGCAAAAGAAAAAATGTGAATCAGTTAAGAAAAATCATAACAAATAAATAAAAAATATCTATATTTCTTAGAACATTGACATGTTGCACCCATATTAGTGGTGACTGTAATTGTAGGCTTTTAATAGAAAGCTCCTGAAGGTTTTTTTTTTTTAATGAAAAATGTCCAAATAATTTGATTAGGGATAGGCGATTGTCAATAATTCAACAATAAAAAACAATAAACATCATTGAAAATCAATTTTTTATCAATTGAAATAACAATTAAGACAATCATCGATTAATTCTCCAAATTTTCCAATTGATTGTCTCACCAAGAAGATAAAAACCACAATCGCAAAAACTGCAATTGCAAAATTTAGCGATTACCCTGACAAGAAATGTTATTGTATAGTGATGTGTGATTTCAGGATTATTCTACTATTGGAACAATTTACTGCTGATTGAGGTTTAAGGGGAAAATAGGGTTACAACCTCATTTTTGTTTTAGAAATTGTTTATTTCTGCACAGGATTGGCTTATTCATCTTCTATTAACGTTGGAACAGTATGTGTTTGTGCTTAATTTTTTAAAAAGAAGACATGAGCAGACCAGGCCTGAAATTTATTCTTCCTGGTCATTTTTTTGTTTTTTGTAAAGTAACAGTGATGTTTCTATACATTTATTATGAGTCTTTAGAAATTTATTTTTGATTTACAGAATTAAGAAAATTGAAATATTTTTTTCATTATAGAACATTCAAATTATAATTTTTTTAAACCATCTTTTTCATTTTTTCTATATATTATTATTATTTTAGATTCTTCATTGGAATGCAATTATTTAGAAATTATCATTAATGTTTTAATTCCACACTGAATGCCTTTCAAGCATATATAATTTGAAAAATGCTGTGTTTTAATATTTTTACATAAATATGTATATAATATTCTTTTTAAAGAATTTCAATTTTATTATATTGTTAATAAAGCAATTCGGCATTTTTCTTAGAAAAAGAGTCAAATTTATGTTAATTTTCATTAATTTTTGACCATGTCTGTCTGGCCAGGGCCAGACCATGAACTGTGAATAAATAAGCGGGTTGGGCAGAAATTTTATAAATGGCTGAGTCAGGCCAACATAGCTTTCACATGAGTCTAGGCTCGATTTACAAATTAATTTTGTAAAATTCTGCAAAGTAAACAAAAAAGTTGCGGTCTTCCACAAAAATTAAAAAAATATTTGTAGATGAATCACATGCCTGTGACTGAAGTTAAAGGCCGACAATCCCATACATTTTTTACTATACAGGATTTTCCTATTTTGTACGCGATTTGCGGTAATCCCATAAGTTATTTCAAAACCTGCCCTTCAAAGAAGTTCTTGAAATTGAACCATTGGTACAAAATCTTTGCGATTGGAAACTCTGTGCATGTGCACACCAAGCAATTTAATCCCTTTTCACTGCTTGGATTGAGACCAAAGTTCAGCTTAGTCTTGTCAATTTAAATTTGTTATTCATTTAATTTTTTTACCAGCTCAACAGGCCTGTTTAATTTTTTTTTTTTTTTTTTTTTTTTTTTTTTAGCTTTCTTCTATTTTTACAAGAAGAAAGTATTGGATTCGTGAAAATTTTTGACTTCGGGTTTTCGACAGATTTACGCGTTTTAGGGGTCACATATTCCAAAAAACATGTTTTTTCAAAATGGCTGTCTGTATCTGACACAAATTTTGTGGGCAAGAACTAATTCTTGGACATTAATTATATTCAGGTTGTCCCTGATATAAATTGGTGCTCATTAGTTTTTGGCGCAAATCATCCAACAGGTGGCACTGTTATGCTGCATTTTCCACAATTTCTGTAATAGCTCTATCTCAAGAACTAATGCACGGATTTTCAGCAAACTTCAGATTCAATTAGTCCTTGATATGACTTAGCACTGCTGATTACGTTTTGATGTAAATCGGCCAACAGGTGGCACTGTTATGCTGCATTTTCCACAATTTCTGTAATAGCTCTATCTCAAGAACTAATGCACAGATTTTCAGCAAACTTCAGATTCAATTAGTCCTTGATATGACTTAGCACTGCTGATTACGTTTTGATGTAAATCGGCCAACAGGTGGCACTGCTATGCTGCATTTTTTACAATTTCTGCAATAGCTCTATCTTAAGAACTAATGCATGGATTTTCATCAAACTTCAGATACAGGTGTACCTTGGTAAATATTAGTGCTGTTTATGTTTTGGTGTAAATCACCCAACAGGTGGCGCTGCTATGCTGCATTTTTCACTATTTCTGCAATAGCTCTATCTCAAGAACTGATGCACGAATTTTCATCAAACTTCACATTTAGATAGATGTTGACACAAGTTATTGCTGATAAGGTTTTGGTGTTAAGAGGCTACTTCAGTAAAGTGAAAAGACCCTTTCGCTAATGCTAATCCTACGGAAGAAATTTATAAAGCTATCTCAGTTGCATTTCAATATTTTTAAATGATTTTTTTTGCATTAGACAGCTGAAATGGATCTGTTGTACAAAGGTTGTTTTTTACTTTTTCAATTTTGCTTACAGATATTTTTTATGGGGACACTTTCATTTTCGAAACCGGTTTCGAAAATGAAAACATCCTCCTAAAAAAAAATCTGCAATGAAAATCGAAAAAGTAAAAAACGACCTACATACAGATTGATCTCAACTATCCAATGCAAAAGAAATCATTTAAAAATATTGAAATGCAACCGAGATATCTTTATAAATTTCTTCCATAGGATTAGCATTAGTAAATGCGTCTTTTCATTTGACTGAAGTAGCCTCTTAATCTTCCTATAGGTGGCACTGCTATGCTGGATTTTTCACGATTGCTGCAATAACTTTATCGCAAAAACTAATGCACGGATTTTCATCAAACTTCAGATTCGGTTAGACATTGACATAAGTTGTTGCTGATTAGGTTTTACTGTAAATCACCCAACAGGTGGCGCTGCTATGCTGCATTTTTCAGGATTTACACGATTTTAGCAGTAGTCATATCTCAAGAACTAATGCACGGAATTTCATATCTTTAGAGTTCTTGTTATGGGCATAGATTGCAATTTATTTTTGGCACTGTGATAGCAATTTTTGAAGTAAATGTGTATGAGATAGAAGCAAGTTTTTGGATTGGCATATCCGACTAGTTTTAATTGACCCAACCTGTTAAAAAATTGCTTTTGCTCTGACGGCCTGTTGAAAATTTGTCTTTATTTTGCACTATATCTTAACTCCTTACTTCTCTCCCTGAAATAACTATTCACTGCCTCTCCCCCCCCCCCCCTCAAAAGGCTTTCTTTCTTTTAAAAAAGAGCAATTTTGCTGATCTAAAATAGTGATTTTCTTCTCCAAAAAAGCGTTTATGCTGCTAAAAAAAATGGAGATTTTGCTGCTCCAAAATGATGTTTATGCTGTTCCATCACTGCATTGTTACACACCAACAATTACAAAATATAGTTTATAAACTTCAAATATGAAATTTGGTGCATTTCTACTCAATAGAAACTGAGATACAGCTATAATGTTCATCACAAAAAATAACATAGCAGCACCCCTTATTGAGTAAACAAAACTAAAATTGAATCAATATAAATTTTAATAAACATTTTAGATATTAAATTTGGTGAAATTCCATTCCAAAGATGCCAGCATATAGTTATTATAAAAATTGTAAAAAACACAACATACCAACCAGCACCACCTGTTGGGTGATATACTATATACATCCAAACCTAATCAGCTCATCATTACTTTTTTGTCAAGCTCTAACAGAATATGAAATTTGATGAAATTCTGTGCATTTATTCTTGAGATAGAGCAGCCACAAAATTTGTATCACATACAGACGGACATTTTCCAAAAATAATGAAATATTATTCAGGCCATCTCAAAATGTGTGGTGATCTATTTCATCATGTCCAATATGTCATGAAAAAATGGAAATCGAAAATTTTCACAATTACAGTTCTTTCTTCTTATGTGTACAAAAAGAAAGTGAAAAAAAAATTACTGAAAAATTGTTATATGTATTTAATCCTGTTGTAATACATTTTCTTTACTGCTACTGTAATACTTTAATCATCTTCAAATATTCTATTGATTCATTCTGTTGTAATTAATATTACCCAAAATAATTATATAATTACTAGATTTCAATCAATGTTATATTTGTTAAATTTCAATAAACCGTAATTTTCATCATTTGGATTTTAGATAGCTATCCCCCCTCCCCCCCCCCACCAAAAAAAAAGGGAAAGGATTAACTATATCACATGCATACAACCAAATTTTCTGCAATAAAACAACTTGTGGCAACATCATCTCATATGGCTAGTAAAATGAGTTTCTAGCAGGAAGCAACTGAGCTAGTCTTTTTCTCGGCACTATGGAACTCATCTGCTGTTCTGGGGTATCTAGTTCAATCCTTGCTTAGCCTGTACATTACCTTCAAACTGATTCCTTACATAGCAAAGACAACATGATTTCTGTTTTGTTTTTAAATATTTAGGATATTAAAGCAAGGGATTAAATGCAGTATATTTCATGCAGATGGTTGTTTGCTGTATTTTAAACTAAAACATAATGAGACCAACTTTGCTCCAATGAGTATGAATTATAGCACAAGAGAAAATGAAAGGTAAAACAACCTGTTGTCATTGTTTGTCTGATCTCTGAAATTTTCAAAAATCATCTTGATTTGCCTATCACAGAAAATTCTTCATGCACTTGGATCAGAGGCCAATAGAAATTTGTTCACTGGAGTCATCGACACAATTTAAAACAATCGATGTATTTAAATGACCAAGTGACTCATTTAAAACATTTCAGCATCACTCAACACTACATTCAATCACTTTTTCCACTGACCCTAATCTGTGTTAGACATTTATTCAATCGTATACTAACAGTTGAATGAAAGCAATGAATAATCATGGTTAGTACAGAAAGAAATTTGATTTTCCAAAATATCTCTTCTTTTTATGTTTTGAAATTTCCACTCATTAAAATAATAAAAAGTAAAAATTAAAAATCTGATTTAAAATTTTTTTTAGTAAAAAGTTATTTATTATTTATATTTCTGATCATACCTACAGATAATTTATTAAATATGGGAAACAGATTTATTTTAGAAAATTCAGTACAATAGAGCAACATTGCATCACATAATGAAATTTGCATCATATTGTCTTCACTAACATAATATGAAGATTCTGTGTAAAACTTTTTTCGAATTATATGTAACAGTTGCTTGTAAACAGTTGCAGCTGTGTGTTACTGTAATTAATGTTATCAGGGCAATTGGTGCTGGTAATTCTGGTTTGGATAATAGATAAGTATTAGCATTTCTATCAAATTCGTGAATTATTATTATTATTTTTTTAAAAACAGTTTCATTAAAAGACTCAAATTCACTGCTACAATTCAACTCACTAAAATCACCTTATAAATTTATTGTATTTTGTCCTTTTTTTGTGCATTTACATTAAAAAATACTTTTTTAATTATACATTAATAAATACTTCCTTAATTTTACTACTTCCTTAATTTCCTTCCTTACTGCGCTAATTTTTAGGGTTCCGTACTTAAAAAGTAAAAACGGAACCATTATAAGATCACTCTTGTATCTGTCTGTCTGTCACAGCCACTTTACTTGTAAACTATGGAACGTGGAAAGTTCAAATTCGGGGAAGTAATAAAGACTGTTGACCCACATATTTTCAGATTATTAAATATTTATAAATATATTTTGCAAACATGTATAGGGGAAAATTCAGTTGCTTGAAAAAAAAAAAATATTTTCTTTGTATATCGTGTGAAAGCTTTCGTAGCGCTGAATTGAAAAATACATTTCTTTTAATTTTAGGTATTACATTTTCAAAGATATAGTCGAAAATGTAGCGCAAAAATATGTTCCCCCCATCTAATTCCGAATCTACTGAAACTAAAATTATGAAAAAATTAGAGGGAGTAGACATTAATTTAAACCTTGCAGGAAAATTATAGCGATTACCCTAGGTCACATAGTTTTTGAGAAAAGCGCATTTTTCCGTTACACATAAATTTCGATTTACAGGCATTCAGCAAAACTGTTGAGCAGCGCTTTAGATACCTATCATAGCAGAAGTATAATAGCATTGTTGATCATTATTTTTGAAAAAAAATCGTCAGTAATTAGCCGAGATATGAACCCTTAAAGATATGGACGGCTTGGACATACATAATGACAGGGGCAGCGTACACTATGTACCATCGGCTTTTAAAGCCTAGATTACAACTTTTAATGATATATGAGTGTAATGAAACGGCCAGTAACAGTATAAAGGCAATAAATGTCAAATTGTTATAAACAGACTAATTCAAGGGGTCTCAGGACTCTTAAAGCTTCAAAAAATTTTTAATTTTAATTTTTTTAGATGTTAATCTTCATTTTTTTCTGGACATTTTAATATAATTGTTTCCTTCAAATTCTCATTAGAACAGAAGTTATGGCTTTTAGAATTATACAGGCTCAATAGCTTAAGCGGCATTTTCGAAACTTTTAAGTCATTTTTCTCCAGTTGACTTTTTTGGGCATAACGTGCATGATATCTCAAAAACATTTGAATATTTTTTCATGAAATTTTCAAAACATACGGTTTATGTTAATCTGTATAAACTGAACCTAAAATTTCTTTTTAATTTGTTTAATTTTTATTGTTCAAAAAAATATTTTTTTAAGTGATTATGTTGTTCAAATTTTCAAAATTTTCTATTAGCTGAATACAACTTTGTACAGTCGGACCTCGTTATCCCGACACCCGGTTTTCACGTCAGTTTTTCAAAGTCCCGATTTTCTCTATATGACTTTAATGTAAACAAACTCCGGATTTTACGTCGTTGTATAATGTTCAACTCCGGATATCCCGATGGTTTAGGAAAACTGTCCATTTTTCATAACTCATCTTATAAGCACGGAAATTAAGCGGCAAGAAATGTCTTAGCCAAACTTTTCACAAAAGTGTCTAAACTACCCATTGAGATAAATCAGAAATTTTATTTCAATCCTTTATCTGAATAAATAAACCTAAACTCTATGAATGACTCACTTAAGCTCCAGATAGACGTATCAGTCTACTCGTGTTTTTTTTTGTTTGTTTGTTTGTTTGCAGGGATATGTTTAGGAAAATTTTAGGTCCTTTAAAGGACCCTTCACAAAATAATTTATCTTAAAACAGGACCCTTCACAAAATTATTTATCCCCAAACAGGACCCTTCACAAAACATTTTATCCCAAAACAGGACCCTTAACAAAATTATTTGTCTCTTAAATACAACTTTCACAGAATTTTTTCACTTTCAAATTGTACTTTTCACAAATTTAGTCATTTAAAAATAAAACAGGCCTGTAAGTAAGCAATTGAACTCACCAAAGAGCATATTACTTAGCTTTTTATACATGAAGGATAGAAAGACATCGATAATTTAAAATTCACAAAATTATGACTAGAATTTTCACAAAAATAAGAAAAACTTCACAATTTCTCAAAAACAGGACCCTGTGAGAAAAGTCTGGACAAACCCCTGGTTTGTTTGTTCTGGTCAGGTGGCGCTTTCTTTTGGTTACAGGGCATTTTTCATCTGACTAAAACCGAAGCATTGCATTGCATTGAAACAATCAGAAATTATCTAACATCCGTTTCTGAAACAACGAATACTGATTACAATTCATTGTATAATATTGAAAAAGAATTGTAGCAAGCACATCTACGGATAAGTAAAACTTAATTCATCAATATTTCATGTAACAATAAAAAAAGTGTCACCATAAATCTGATTTTTATTCTTTTCAATTTTGTTTTTGTGTTTATTTTGTTTAATAATATTTTTTTATTGCTTAAAACTGCAAGAACAGTTATGAATTTCAAATTGTCTTAAATTACTTAAAAATACAGCTTTTTATAAACATTTTTCTCCAACTTCGGTTATCGCGACACCCCGCTTATGACGACACTTTTTTCTGGTCCTTAGAGTGTCGGGATAACGAGGTTCGACTGTATTAAAAATATAAAAATGCCTTAAATACAAATTTATTTAGGTTCAGGGTGATTATTATAATCTGAAGTATAAATAGGCACCAAAATTTTTATTCTAGTTACAATATTTATTTTCTAATCATGCACGTAAGCTGTTATATCAATATTCTGCTTGTCAAATGTCTGACTATTTGGAGCACCCTATAAATGCTAATTCTTCATCTTGCAATTTTTTAAATACATAAAATTAAAGAACATACATATATCTTTCATCTCGACAAAAATTGTGTTTTAGAATCATATACATTTTAAGATATTAAATGTTGAAAATGGTCTCTTTTTTTCATTTTTTCCAATTTTTGAGATCCCTGAGACCCCTTAACTAGAATGAATTACATAAATACTATGGGATTCGCAACAATTTGCATTGAATGGCTCTTTCAATACGCCTCGAGTGACTTTAAAAGTTAATTAAAAACCTATCTGGAAAACGCAGCAAGGACCAAGGCGGCGTTGCAAATTTTTGACCCCCTTTCGAAACACACTTACCTCAATGCCAAATGTAAACTTTGAAGGAATGTTTTGTTTTAGCTGCGCTGTAGAAAGAAAGGGTGAATTATTACTATGCTAAATTTAGTTTTATGAAATGCCAAATGAAGTTTAAATATGCATTTCTTTTATTGCCAGTACCGAATTAAGTTCATTATAAAGAGATTAAGATAATATTAAACTAGTCGGATGTGTTAGTCCCAAAACTTTCTTCTATCTCATACATGTCAATACTTCCTGATAAATGCAGCACAGCAGTGCCACCGGTTAGGCGATTTATACCAAAATCTAATCAGGGACAACTTTCGTGAACTTCTAACTGAATTTGAAGTTTGGTGAAAATTCGTGCATTAGTTTTTGAGATAGAGCTATTACGGAAATCGTGAAAAGTTCTGAGTTGCAGTGGAACCTCTTGGGCAATTTACACCAAAAACTTATCAGGATCAGTTTTTATCAGGGTCTAACTGAATCTAAAGTTTGATGAAAATTCATGCATTAGTTCTTGAGATACAGCTATTGCGGAAATTGGGAAAATTGCAGCATAGCAGCACCACCTGCTGGGAGATTTAGACCAAAAAAGTAATAAGCGCCAATCTATATCAGGGACTAACTGAATCTAAAGTTTTATTAAATTCCGTTCAATAGTTCTTAAGATAGAGCGCCCACAAAATTTGTGTCATACACAGATAGACAGACTCACAGACAAACATTTTGTAAAAACATGTTTTTCATTACTTCTGTACCCTAAAACGTATAAATCCATCGAAAACCGAAATTCGAAAATTTTCACGAATCCAATACTTTCTTCTTCTAAAGATAGAAGAAAGTAAAAATGAGTTATACAGAATGGCTGTATTTGATATTTTTTAGGTTCCATATCTCTTTGAACTTTCATGATATATCCATTTACATTTTTGTAGAATATACTGTTATATCCAACCTTACTTTTAATAGTTTTTTACAAAGTGTTAGTATTCTTTTAGCAACGTTTTTTTTTAATAATACAATTATTAATTCATATTTATTGTATGGAACCCTCTGTGCTAGAGTAATACTCGCACTGGACCGTTTATTTATTTTAAATTTTGTTAGCTTGTTTGCTGTCAATAATTATTAGTTTTAAAATTATTACTTAGTTATTGAACTCAGTGTAGGGTGAAAGCTTTAGTAATAAGCAAGTTAAATTCAATAGACAGCTTTGCAACAATTCAGCATAAATGGCTGCTTAGTGGCTATATAAAAATATTCATGATTCTTTACTGATTTCTAATGACTTATGAAACATGGCTGCTCATTGGAAAATTATATGTTATTTTGAACCAAAAATAAGCTATTTATAAAGCATTTTATCTTATGATGGCTGACTTTTGGGATATGGTTGAAAATAGGACTGATCCTGTAATACTTTAAAGCTTTTTAAATGTTTAAGTTTTAAAATTTATTTAAAGCATGACATTTATGTTTGATAGACAGCTGACACAACTCCATTTTCTGAACAAGCTGAAAATACTATTAGAGTAAATTTCTTTGACACAAGGAATGTTTGCCTAGAACTATTTCCTTTGTTAAGGCCTCATGCAAGGTAATATTATTTATTTTTTTTTTTTAACAAGTAGCTTGTATTTTAAATTAGTGTAAATATTTTTTTGGAATTGATCATGATTATTATGATTAATAAATTTTATATAACTAGCATGCAATTTCTGCCTTTTTTTCCAATTGGAATTTTCATAGCAACATTCTGTAACTATTTGATTGTATTTTTTTGCACTTGCTTGATCATTTCTTTAGTACAAAAATTAAAAGGTACTAAATAATTATGGGAGTTTTTTTTTACGTAAGTTGATTGATATTAATTTTTCTTAAGAGAAAATTAGTAGTTAAACAAAAGCAATATTTAAGAACCTATTTACAGTTTGAAGAAATTTTTAGATGGTGTTGTTACACTGTATGAAAACTTCCATTGTACATCTCTTTTATATATATATATATATATAGATATATATAATGCAGATGTTAATGTCATTCCGGCTGCTTATAACTTGAGTTCTGCTGAATGGATTTTGATGGGACTTGAACTGTTAGTTAGATAATTTTTCAGGAAAAGTTTTAGTATATAACATACCATTCTATATTGCTTAATTATAGAGCTGTGGGAGAAAGTTCTATAATCAGGTCAACTCGATTATGAAAGATTAGCCTTTTTAAAAAGTTCTACTTGATGGATTTTGTTGGTTTTTTTTTTTTTTTGCATATTTAGATAATTTTTCAGGGATGGTTTTGGTATATTGCATATTGTTCTATCACTCTTTACCTACTGTAAATGATCAACTAAAAGAGTTGGTACTTAACAGCTCAAATTTTGCCAGCACATTAGAAAATATAATAGGTGATGGCACTTCTATCATTTCCAGCAATACTGTAGGACATTCCAGGTAAAAGTCCATATTGCAATTCTTTTGAATCTACAAGATTCACTACACTTTGACAGCTGTAACATACCACTAATTATTATTTTTTTAATTACAAGATTATATGAGTGTAAGTGTGTTGTGTATTTATTGCTGGATAAATAGTAAAAAGACTTACAAAAAAAAAAAAAAAAAAAAACACCTAATTAATATAGTTATTTATTCATTTAAGTTATCTAATTGGTTGTGCACAATTTATTAATTCCTAAATTGATGTTTGAACCTGTTGTTTTCGCCTAAACCCAATATGGGTTCAAATTGTAAGTAAATAAACTCTTGATTATTGTTCACAAGAATACATGAGAACTTTTTTGGTAGGTAAGCTTTTTACTTTGGTTCTTTAAAGAATATTTTAGATACAAATAAGCAAGATAAATCTTGGCTGATTATTAAAATATAAGTAAAAAAACACAACACTTGATTCAAATAATAAAGCAAATCCAGAAATCAGGGAAGAAAAGCGATTAAAATAATAGTTCATTAACCAGGATATTCACATAAATATTTAAAATATGCACTACTTTTATTGTCAGTCCCGAATTAAGTTCATCATAAACAGATTGAGATAAGATTAAAAAAGTTATACAGAATAGCAACATTTGATACTGTTTAGGCTTCGTATCTCTCTGAACTTTCATGGTATACCCATTCATACTTTTCTGGGGCATTCTCACAATCTTTTGACTTTCATGTCCCTGAATAATAATTTTTTATTTAATGCACTTTTTTGTGTTTTTTTTATTTCATATACTTGGGAATATCCCAATGCATGATTGCACAACAATATTAACGAGATAAATAAGTTTTGGACGATGTTGGGGGTCCAAACACATGGAAAACTCATCTACCGTCCCTGATGCTGATTTTGAAGTTTGGAGCTGTCTGGATAAAATTGTTTCAATAAAAATAATTAGATGTAATTTTTTTCTGAAACTGGAACTATTGTTTTATATAAATATGTAGCTAAAAATTAACCTGCACACATTTTTAGGGTTGATATTATTTTTTGAACTCGGTCCCTGGGTTTTAGATTTTTTACCATCTCTCTTCTAAAATTATACAGAAAATCACTTCAGATGCAGCGACAAAATTTTTTGCAAGTTTTTGCTCATGCAAAAGTATGCTAGAGAAAGAATATCTAAAGTTCTTTGACAGGAAATTTACTGCAGAATATAAATCAGCATTTAAATATCAATTTCAAGCACCGTGGCTTTATTGGTAGTCTTACCGTCCCCAAGGTTTATTCTGCACTTTTCGAGGTAAATTTAAAAAAAAAATTAATTTAATCCAATGTTAACAACTGTTTCTAAAAATCAATGAACATTGTGGCTATCACTTAGTCTTAACATGATTTTTCTAAAAATAGGTGGTAATTTTCCTTACCGTTCCATCCTTACCGTCTCTTTTTTTACCATTTCGTCCCTTTTTTTACTTTACCGTCCCTTCTTTAACACCGCTTTAAGACAATGTTATACAAAAATTCTATATTAAAAGTACTACATTTGTATTATTTCTTATTTGAATGTCCTGTGGGTACTATGCAAATTCATTATAAATAAAAATTTAGAAGAAAATAAAAAGTTATAGGGCTAAAATGGTATGGAAAATTAAACTTGCAAGTTTAACTTAAACCTCAGTTAAATAGAAAAATTTTTGCTGCTGACCATTTTTTCTTTATTTTGAATCATTAACACTAGAAAGACGGGGGATTTTGCTAAAATTTTATAAAAAATATTTCGCACCAGAATTTTATTTTAAATTATTAACTTATTAATTTAACTAGTTTTTTTGCTTTGTATCTTTTAAAGAAATTTTATAAAGACATTTCTGGTTTGAACCGAAATATATTCATTTGTAAGCGGTCAAAATGACCGCTCGCCGTCTTTCTAGTGTTAAGGCATTTGACTATCAGATTAAAATGTTATTTTAGCAAGTTTAATTTCGGCAGATTTTTTTCCCCCAAAAGCCAAAAGATTGTGAGAATGCCCCATATACAGCTATACCCAACCCTGCATTGTATAGTTTTTTACAAAGTCTTATTATTCTTTTAGCAATACTTTTTTTTTTATAATAATACAGTTAATAATTCATATATTTATTGTATGGAACCGTCTGAGCACGAGTAATCCTCACACTTGACCGTTTATTTTTTTCAAAAGTAGAAAAATCAAAGGTTACATGAGTAAAATATATGTCAAAGTAAAAAAAAAAAGTTGTAATATTAGTTATAGTTAATAATAGTTGCTATTTTCTTGCATTAAAAAATATTACTAATAAAGATTACTTAATATTTTCAGATATATTTTATACTTTTTACACTACTTTATTGTGCATTGTTATCTTACCTTGCATTCTTGAAATATTCATACATATGTAAAATATCTCCAAAGATATTCCTCTGAAATTATTTCCATAACATTTTTTCTGTTTAGGTGGACAAGAAAAGGGGTTCAATACACTTTCTTTTAAAAATCATAAAGTTACTTTTGATGATTAATTTACTTTTGATTATCGAAAAAGGAGAACTTAATACATGCAGATATTTCTCATTTTATTTTTAGTTTATCAAAGTTATTATTTTACAAAGTTATTTTTCTCAAAGTTATTATTTTACAAAGTTATTCTTCTCAAAGTTATTACAAAAAAAAAAAAAAAAAAAAAAAAAAAAAAAAAAAAAAATACTGCATATTGACCAGTAGTTAGTTTAAATTATTCTTGTATGTAAATTTATTATGGTTCATTTAAGATATAAAGAAGACTCAGGGTAAACATAAGAGATGTAAATTTATGCCAGAGAGTACCAGTTTTGTCTTTTTATCGTTGATTTGGTAATTTTATAAAAATAAACAAATATTTCTTTTCCTAAAATAAAAAACCTATTTAAAAAAATTAAAAGATGTTATTTGGAATTGACAACAGAGTGATTTATATTTTTTACATACACAAGTCTTTAACTGAATTTTACTCTCCTCACAGAGTAGTAAATCTTAGCAGTTCTGCTGGAAAATTGTCTCGAATACCTGGTGAAGAACTCCGAAAGAAGTTCTCTTCTTCTACTTTAACCGAAGAGGAATTATGTTCTCTGATGTCTCAGTTTGTAAAGTGAGTTTTAAAAAAGCATTAAACTTCTACCATTCTGGTTTTTAATGTGTATATTTATTTGCATGAAATTCGCTTTTCATGAAGTTCTTTTCATAGTTTTTTGTATTAAGCTGTATAATTTTGAAATATCTTTGTCATTTTAGATTTACTGTGATTACTTTATATATTTTTTACATTCTTTGGTCATTTCCTCTTCCCATACTCTAGAGAGTGTGAAAAATATGCAAGGTTTTTATGATCAGCATTAGAAATATGTATCAGTATTTCCCTGTTATAGGGCGTTGGCCAGACAAACTAGTCTGATGTGTCAATCCCAAAACTCACTTTTGTCTCATGCATGTTAATAATTTCAAAAAGTTGTGACCAAGGCTTAATTTGCCCCACAGCCCAGCTCTGGTACTTCTCTGTTTTTAGTAAATATTTAAATATAGGTCAGAATTCACTGGGCTCATAAATAGAGGACTCCAGAGCCCAGAAAACTGAAGCCTAAATTACTCTTTCCTTTCCTTCTCATCTCCAAGCTTTTACATTCTTTTTTATCAAAACACTTATATGTGAAGCATATAATGAGTCCAGACATAGGAGATGGAGATAAAACGGACTCAATTTTTCTGTTAGTGTTTGAACTTGGACTGCCTCAAGCTCAATCTGTCTTACATTCAAAATTTGTTTATTCATGTATAGCAAAAACTAAAGCTTTTCCTCCTTCAAAATTATTTATTATAATCTATTTGAAATCATTTTAATGCTGTTTTGATCAAAATGATGGGAAAACAGAAATCGTTGTTTTTCTATTCTAGTGATATTTGCAAATTTATGTCTGGCATTGATGGTGGCAACGTGTTGATACGGTACCACTCAATAGACTGAACAATGAATTTGCTTTCAGTTCGATTTTCTTTTGTGACAGTGGGATAATTTTTAATTGGCTGTTTTTTGATTATTTAGGTATCTAACCTGAAAAGAATATTTTCTGTTTTTAGCGAATGAACATCAGCTTGACGTTTTGTTTGTTTGAGGTTTTTGGTCTACTATTGCATACGAGTGAAAAAGATCACGTTATGGAATTTTCTATCTATTTTGTATCGTAAATTTATTTTGTATCATGCTGCCCATGCTAAGGCTGGACTCTGCACATTTATGAAGTCACCTTCATTTGTAAGTAGATATAATTGAAATGTACTGTTATTTTGATAGAAAGCATTCGAGCAGTGTTTCCCCTTTGTCTATAAAAGCATGGAACCTTTCTGATAACGGTGTAAAATTTATAATTTAAACTGATTTTCAGGGACTCACCACAAAAGATTATGTTGAAGAAATCTATTAAAGTTTTAAGATATGTCCCATTTATAGCAAATTGAAAAACATTGTTCCATTTGTCAGCATTTAAATATTAATTTTTGTAAATTTCATGCATTTTTCATAATAATGCATAGCTGCGAACTATCTCTTTTTTACATTAACACTATTTCCTAATCATAATCCTTACCATATTTAATTGCAGATTTCTGCAATTAGGCACACACTAAAATTAGGCAAAGATTACTATTCGGAAGGAGTGATAACTAAAAAGGTGAATAGTTGACAACTAAGTATATGCTGATAGATATATTTAAAATTTTTATTTTATTAAAAAAAAAAAAGCTTTAAATTTTGCAAATAATGTATAAAATATAAATATGCAGATTGGGGTGATGGGGGGGGGGGGGGGTGATTATAACGGAGATTTGGGGTGATTCAGTTAAGTGGGGTTCGATTAAGTGCATGAGAAAAAAACTCCAACCGAAGATACAGGAACTAGAAGGCTTTATTTTAACATTTTTAACTATAGTAATAAAAGTAAACTAAGTTAGAATTATTAAATGGCAGAGAGAGGAAATCCACAAGTAAGAGGTACGCCTGAGCGTACCCTCAGACCACAAGGTCTTTTTTACATGCTGAGAGCAGAAGTTAAAGTGCATGATTTCATAAGCAACATATATGACTTGGCGCCACAACATCGCCAGATTTCAGTATTAGAAAACTGTACGAAAAACAGACAAAAGGTCATATTTACACGCCAAAATGATTAGCCCAGAATCTAGCATCCCAACAAAAAACAATAAAATCGCGTGATGCAGAAAGATTGCCAGAAAAACGGTTCTACATATGTATATTACAGACGCCACTAAGCTGGCCATAAATTATCAAAACAAAATGAATATGTTCGATGATTGCTATTTAAAATTGCGAAATACTGAGAACGATATGTTTTTAACACAACTGACAAAGAAAATTAACGTACTTGAAAAGTAATTTAAAGACCGCATCAATAAACATTCCTTTTATATTACTAACATATTATTTCAACGGTCACTTTTACTTAAATAAAGAATGAGAAATAATTACATCTCGCGTGGGCAATGCAAAAGAAAAAAATAACATGCATTGAAATCAGAAGCAGGTGCATCTGATTCATCTGTTTATATTTTATTTTTAACGGCCTTCGATGTTATTGAGAAAGCGATTATAACTCATGAAATTAAACTTACTGCATTACATTAGAGAATAATAACAGAAAGAAAGAAAAAACGAACAGATAAGATTCAAAATGGATTTTACGCATCGAGTTAAATAATAAATTTTACCTAACGAAGGGAGGAAAAAATGACATGTTTCGAAAGCCGAAATAAATGAATTAAATTAATTTTGAAGCAATAAGGATATGTGATATATCTCTGTCACAGTGATGGTACAGTTGTTAGTGCCAGTAACACAGAATATAAAGGCTTCGGTACTTTTTTTGTTAGAAATTAAGCCCTGTTTGTGACAGATGTTAATGCTTCAATGTTATTGCTTCTGTATACCAATTTTGATTTTCATCTTAAATTTCTGCTTCATTTTATTAATCGCAGTAAATACAAGTTAATCTCGATCATAATATTTAATAAAATCAATATTTTTCGTTATTCTGTTGTACATCAGCTGCTTGCGAATTGCCGTGCTAGCTGGATGCAAAGTACCCATTGCTGCACAAGCAGCCGATGTACAGCAAAACTGTGAAAACATGTCTTTTTTTTATTAAAATATTGCCTATATTATTACTTTAATATATTTATGTGCTATATTATAATATGTTTGTTTTATTGGTGTAATTTAATATTTTATTATAATTCAGTACTTTTAAACAAACAAATCGAGAAAATTGATCAAAAATCGCTATCACAGAGTGCCTTTCCTGGGGAATATCACCGTTTTCAGCTGTGACCTGATGACCATAGTTAAAAACATATACAGTAGACTCCCTCAAATCCGCACAGCTTGGGACCAGAGGTTGTGCGGATTTTAGAATTTTGCGGATTTCTGGTCATTGATTTGTTTACATTTTTGAAACATTAATTTGATTGGTAGTTAAGCCAGGGAAATTATAATGAATGCTTACAATAAAGTGAAACATTAAAATAAGTAAAATATTAAAATAATTTATTAGTTTAAAAGTAAGTAATTATTAAAATAATTATGTAAAATAAAATTTTAGAAAAATATTAAATTATTACGAATAAAATCGATTCAATTTGATTCCAAAAGTCCTATGCTGTCATCTAGTGGTAGCAAGGAGAACAGTGTTAATGCTATTATCAGTATATATAGCTTATTGTGCTCACTGTAACTTTTTCATTGTTATTTAGAGTCTTGAATGCTTTTCTTAAACTGCTTTGTATGTTTAGAAAAAAATTTGTCTATAATTTAAAAAAAAAAAAAATTCGTGAACAATAATTTTAAAATAACGTTCCGGTTCGTGGATTTTTCCATTTCAAACCCTGGAATTTTTGATATAGATATGCTAAATTATATCAAAATCAAAAGTAATGTAAATTTATTTAGTAATAAATCAGCTGTAATAGCCAAAAGAGAATGATTAACAAAAAATTTAGTAAAAAAAACATTGCGGTAGTCGCTGATTTCGGCGCCATCTTGAATTTTGTTCCTGCAACTTAACTGTAAATTTCATTGTTTACATCTGAAAAATACGCGGATTTTAGGCACTCGTGGATTTTAGGGTCGCGGATTTAAGGGAGTCTACTGTATAAGAAGTTTGGTTTAATTCTGTGCATAACTTCATAAAATTTCTGATGATACAAAGTGAATATCCAGACACACAAACATACACAGAGATGGACAGACATTTTGCAAAAACAAGTGTTTTGGGATCTCTGACTCCTAAAACATGTAAATCTATTGAAAACTGGAAGTTGAAAAAAATTTTGATTACAGTATATTCTTCCATTACAGATAGAAGAACGTAAAAAAGTACTTGGCAAGAACAGAAAATTTTTCACACATATTTTCTGGCAGTTATTCACTGTTTCATACACACAAGCAATTTTTCAGTAGTTATACAATTTATTTAACATACAGAAGCCCTTTATCTGCTATTATATACAAACAGAAGTAATTTAATTAGAAGCAATTTTTTAAATACATACATAAACAAGCATAATAGTTAATCAGTTTTGTTTTCATAGCTGTTTATGTTATTCAGGAAGAAATTTCATGTTCTTAAGGCTCCTGTCCTTGCCGGCAAAGGCACTCATGAGCTAATGCTAATCCTATGGGGAGGGATTTTTCTAATATCTCATTTGCATTTCGACATTTTTAAATAATTTTATTTGCATTGGATAGTCGAGATCCATCTCTATATCACACTTTTTTTACTTTTTCAATTTTGGTAGCAGATATTTTTTAGAATGACACTTTCATTTTCAGAACCAGTTTTGAAAGTGAAAGTAACTTTATAAAAAATACCTGCAACCAAAATTGAAAAAGTAAAAAAGGTGTGATGTAGAGATGGACCTCGGCTATCCAATGCAAAAAAATATTTAAAAATGTCGAAATGCAAACAAGATATTAGAAAAATCCCTCCCCATAGGATTAGCATTAGCTCATGAGTGTCTTTGCTGGCAGGGATAGGAGCCTTAAGCCTGAAGTGCACCAAGCTCTCCAAAAAAACTTACATGGTAAATAAATAAGTAATATTAAATAAAATACAGATTGGTCATAAAATAACTTTACCTATTTAGTGGCATTTGTAGCTAAAACTAGGGCTGGACGATACCAGAAATTTAATATCGCAATATATCAACGAGTTAATATCGATATTGCTGATATATCATGATAACTACTGTAGAGATCTGCATGGGCCGGCCCGCTCTATACTTCTTTCTGAAGGCTCGGGCCGGGCTCAACTCTTTTTGGGTAGGGCCGGGTCCGGGCCATACCTTTTTCTGAAAGCTCGGAATGGACCGGGCCTAACTTATTTGTTCTGTACAGAGCCGGGACTGGTTTCATCCCTAGTTTTCACGGCCAGAAATTTTCAGTCCTAGTTTTGACCCGGCCCGTGAGAAAATCATTGTCTCAGCGTGGCCTGGTCCATTCAAAGGTCAGTAAAATTAGGTCTGGCCCAAAAATTTTTGCAAAAATGGTATACATTTTTAAATTGCCATTATTTTACACTTAAACATTAAAATTTATTCTTTTTAAAGAATAGTCGATTTCTATGCTTATTAAAATATAGCTGAATTAAAATATAGTAAAACGTGTGAAAAAGAACCTGCCTATGGCGGAACTCTGTTTTAAACTAAAAAACATGTTTATCCATGCAAAATTAATATATTAATATGTAAGAAAGGAATCTATAATACATTTATACTTGCTAAGAAGGAAACTTGCTTATAACGCATTTTTTTCTATGCAATTCCGTCTTAGAAAATTTTACTGTATAGTATTATTCAGATTTTTAACACTTCAATACATCGAATGTGGATTAGCAATATTAAGGATAACTAACACATTTACATACAAGAAATAGAGATTCATTAAAAAAATAAATATCGCACCCTGCGGCACTTCTATAAAAATGAAGATTATAAACATGGAAAAAAAGTTAAGATAAATATTTTTGGTCAGAACTCCTCGTACGAGACAAATTTTTAACCTAATCGATATAAAAATCAATGTTTTGTAGAAATTCACTCGGGGCGAGATTTTAACTTTTTTCTGGGCCGGTCCAGGCCGTGCTCGGGCCGATCTGTTAAGATCTACGAGACCGGGCTGAGCCAAATTTTTTTTATGAGTCGGGCCGGGCTCGGACCGATCTGTTAAGATCTACGAGACCGGGCTGAGCCAAATTTTTTTATGAGTCGGGCCAGGCTCGGACCTGGAAATTTCGGCCTGTGCTATCTTAAACTGTCTTATTCTAAACTACCTTCAATTGTGTAAGAATAGAAATATTGCTAATTTCGAAAAAAAAAAAAAAAGCTACAGTAGCAGCAATTTAAGTACCGACAGATGTAGAAAGCAACGGATCAATGTTTTATACCTATATATGTTCACACAGCATCATTAAAATATGTATATATATCCATGCAAAACAGAAATATTTTAGGAAAAGAAACCAATGTTTGATATCTGTTTGCACTTATACCATTTGTTGCATAGTATTTTTCTTTTAAAAATAGTATGTTTTCTTTTCTTTCTACTTTATGGATTATTTATTAATAACATTTTAACTATTTAATTACTTCGCGTATAACTGAGAATATTATAAAAAACAAAATATTCTTAAATTTAGGACAGTGACGATTTTAATATAATTAAAATAAGTAAAAGCAGGTGAAAACTAAAATTAATTTAATGCCACATATCATGCTAATATACTTGTAATTAAGTAGGTTTCAATGGATGATAAGTGCAGCAGACATGTTGTTTTTCAATCTTTCTTTAAGGAATGAGTGGATTCTTAATCGAAAAATTCACTGTATTTATATCTTCTTACCTATTTGCTACAAAAAAACAACATGGAAACCTTTTTTTTTTTTTTTTTAAATATTTAAATCAAATTTCGGAATAGTTTTATACTAATTTAAATTTATTTTTTGATAAATATGCTGTTTAAGCTAAAATGTAAGACAGGATATGTTAAATTCATGAGAGAAAACTCCACTCTAACGAAAATACAACAAACGCACAAGAAAGAATATCAATACACAATATGAATAAGCATTGTATTCAGTAGCTTAGTCAACATTATAGTCTGGGAAGCTCTTTTTAAAAGCGACGAATCACCACAGTGAACGACTGCTTTGTCCTTGACTTTTCCCCAGCTTGATGAGAGAAAAAAAGCAAAGTTTGCAATTAGCGGACTCTGATTGGTCACTCGCAAGCGGATTATACCAGCTGTTCGGCTAAGGACTCAATGATAACCAGCTATATTGTGAATCAACTGGAACTCAGTAATAATCAGAGCTCGTTTGATTATTCATGACATATCAATAGCTGTAGTTATATCAATATGTGTGGAAGGTGAGAGAGCCAGAGAAGAGAAGTATGATAAGTATTATTCAGTATTACGCAAACAGGCAGTTTTCACCGAAGGAAGATTGCAATAATTGGGATATGTGATATGTCTAGAGATAATCAGGGAACAGAAAGATAATCGAGGTAGATTTTCTGTTTTGGAGAGGATGGAGGGTGAAAACATTGTAATAGATTATTGGGCTATGTTTTTCGGGGCTGTGGCGGTGTGTGCAAAACATTATTATTTTATTTGGTTGTGATATATTCTACGCTCTTTTTTCGAAGCTCATGTTCAAAATTCCAGTCAGCTCAAAACATTGTTATTTTATTGGGATATATCAATAGAGTCAAGGTTTAGATATTGTTATTGCGATATTTAAAAAATATCAATATTTGTCGATATATTGATAAATAATCCAGCTCTAGCTAAAACTAATGAATGAAACAAGACCAAATTTTATATTTAGGCTTTTGAAGACTTGAAGGTATGAATTCTACAGAAAAAATTTTGACACTGACACAGTCGAAAAAGTCAGATATTTGCATTAATTGCTAGTAAAATAGATTATAGGAATTATTTTGTGTATACATCACACAGAAGAATCACTAATTTTTCTTTAAAAGGTAAGGTGTAAACAAATCATGATAAAAAAAAAATAATAAAAAATCAAATTTTTTTTTTATTTAAATCAGATTTTTATGTTTTTTTCTCGGTGTTAAAATACTCAATAGATATCAAAAGTTTTAAGTTTCCAAAACAATTAAACCTCTAATTGCTAACATAATCAGCATTTTTACACAATAATTAATAAAATTTAATTATTAGTTAGCAATTACAGAAATTATAAAAACTGCAAATAGTAGTTTCATTAGTTAGTAGAATACTATAAAGTTATACACATTAATATTTTGCAATAATTATGTAAAACCATATTAAATACTAGTGATATTTACGTTTATTAACATTATCAGTAACTGCATTTAATATTAAATTGTTAACATTACTTAAGAATAATAATAATTAAACAGTTAATCTCTAATTAGTTATATATAACCCATATTTTTATGCTTTAATTGCTAAAATAATAATTTAGTATTTGGTATTCATTCTAAAAGGAAAAGGGACAGGATGCCAGTGCCAAACTAGACGGATATGGCAATCCCAAAACTTTCTTCTATCTCATACATGTTAATACTTCCTGAAAAGTGCAGCATAGCAGCATCACCCATTAGATGATTTACACCAAAATCCAATCAGCAACAACTTATGTCAATTTCTAACTGAATCTGAAATTTCGAGAAAATCCGGGCATTAGTTTTTGAGTAGAGCTATGGTGAAAATCGTAAAAAATTCTGCATAGCAGCGCCACCTGTTGGGAAATATATACCATAACCTAATAAGCAACAACTTAAGTCAACTTGGTAATTGAATCTGAAGTTTGATTAAAATCTGTGCATTACTTCTTGAGATAAAACTATTTTGGGAATCAGGAAAAATGAAGCATAGCAGTACCACCTGTTGGGTAATTTGATAGAAATCAATCAAGGTTTTTCTTAGGTCTCATTGCTCAAAACCTTGCTCATACACTCTAATATATTTAATACACTACTCACATTTATTCATATTCACTCATTTCTAGACATTACGCTTTTGTCATATCTTTGGTTAAAGTTCATTGTATCATACATATAACATTATATACAATAGACAGTATAATTTCACTTTTATTAAAAGCATTTCTTTATTAAATATAATAGCTAACTTACCTTTAAAGGCTCATTTGTCCTTTTTTAGATAAGTCTTGTTTTATAATAGTTTTATTTAAAGTATTTGTTAAATTAAAACTTTATTTACGTTTCAAATCTTACGTTCGCTGTCGTAACATTCGAACATTTCATCGATTACTTCATAATCGAATAATACTGGTTTGCCGTATTGGCACCAGATGGCGACAGACGTCTGAACAGCTGATTCGCTGACGATTGTTAATTATTCATAAACTTGTTGCACACATTACTTCCGGGAACATTCTAGCGAATAGGCGTATCCCGGCACGTGTCTCAGATCGTAGAGTATATATACCGTGGTTAATTATTGTTCAGCAGACGCACGCTTGCCTTGGATAAGTTGTTATCTAATGATTCAAGTTATGGTAGTTGTATTGCAATACCGGGGAGATGTATCTACGTTTTCTAAATAAGTTTTTTTTTCTTTACGCGTTATAAGGTTTATTTTTGCCGATATGCAGTGATGAAATATCTACGTAACCTTTAAATTTAAACAGCTTCCCACTAACGGTTTTTCTGGTATATATCATCTAGTCATTTTTTCAATCTATTATGTTCTAAAGACTATTTTAATCTATTGTATTTTTAAAGAAGATTGTGTCAATTGTGCAAATTAAATAAAGCTGTTTCTTCACTTAACCAAGTTTGTGACTATTTCTTCAAATAAAGTGCTCAAGTTACCATAAATATTTCTGTCATTTTTCATCACTTTTTGACTTTATTATTTCTTATCACAACATCAGTTTTTCCAGATTCTCTTTTTACTCTGAGTTATGATATCTTCAGCCAGCTTCCATAATGCACACGTGTAAATCTAAAATGTTAGGACTCTGCTGTTTGATAAAGTGTTAGGTGACTTCAGTTAGTCAGTCAGAATTTACACCAAAATGTAGTCAGCGCCAACCCATATTAAGGATTAACTGAATATGAAGTTTGATGAAAATCCGCAAATTAGCTCTTGAGATAGAGCCCTTGCGGAAGTCGAAAAAATGCTGTATAGCAGCGCCACTTGTCAAGCGATTTACAGCAAATCATAGTAAACACTAACTCATATCAAGGACTAACCAAATCTGAAGTTTCATAAAAATCCGTTCTTGAGATAGAGCCATTGTGGAAATCGTAAAAAATGCAGCATAGCAGCGCCACCTGTTGAGGGATTTGCACTAAAAACTAATCAGCACCAATTTGTGTTGGGGACTAATTGAATATAAATTTTTATTAAATTCCGAGCAATAGTTCTTGAGATAAAGCGCCCACAAAATTTCTGTCACATACAGACATTTTGTAAAAAGATGTTTTTCGGGATCTCTGACCCCTAAAATGTGTAAATTCATCGAAAACCGGAATTCGAAAATTTTTATGAATCCAATACTTTCTTCTTGTTAAGATAGAAGAAAGTAAAAAGGGCACTATTTCATAAGGAAATGTATTAGTAGTGTGTTTAGTAATAATAAGAAAAAAGTATATAATTTTTTAATACGATAAATAAAAAATACAGTTATATAAATGTTTTAATAATATCCTTTTTTTTCTCAAGAAATAAAGTGATCTTGGGTACACATATTTAGAAATACTGTGGTATATGGAGAAGTTTAAAAAAAAAAATCTCTGGCTACAACTACAGGTAAATTTCACTATTTTTTAAAAAAGCAGGGTGCATTTTGTCAATTTCAAAAGGGGCAAGGTGCGACATCCTTAAAAAATCGAGAAGAAGAAACAGTAATTAATTGCAGAATTAATAAAAACTGCAAAAAAGTAATTTCATTTGTTAGTAGTACAAATAACAAAACTAATAAATGTTATTGGCAGCTCGTTTTGCATACGTACTAAGAAAAATTACTGTTAATCGCCTAAATCTTTACACGATGTATGTGCATGCTAACCCAAAAAATTATGAAAATGAGTTACAACCCTTCATACACACATACAGAGTAAATATATGTATAGCCAGTTATATCTGAAATTCTCAAAATATTAAATAGCGGCACTATTCCTCTCAGTGGCAATCTCTTTCTGTGCTTATAATATTAATTAAGCTGTTCTTCGCATTTTTTATACCAATTAGTTCGTTTTCTCTTATACATTCTTTTACAACTATTCAGCAGATGTTATTCTTCCATTCTTCTTTAGCTCTAATATTTGGTATAAATTTATTATTGCAAAAGTAGAATGAGAAAATAAGATTCTGGTTATTTACTCTCTTACTTTGCAGAATTTTATTATACTTGCCATGCTTATTTTATGTAAAAGAATGAATAATTTGATTACTAAAAGAAATTACGACATTGCAAATTACATTAGATTTAAATATAATTTTTAAATGAAATGTTTTTTATGCCTTTACAAACTTACTGTGCTTAATGTTTTACAAGACTCAGGAATTAAGCTTAGAAACAATTATTTAAAGCTTTTTTTTTTTTTCATTTTTTCATTAGGCAAAATACCTGTAGAAATTTTCCAAATTATATTAATCTTAAATTTTAATACTTTTATGTCATTTTAAACACTTAGAAAATTTTTGATTTTAATCAATGACTTAAAAAAAATAATAATCAGTTGATTAAATCACGATTTAATTGCTGATTTAAATCAACTGATTGAAATTGTTGACACCCTATTAAAAGATATTGGGAATGCTCAGATGAATAATTTATTTGAATGACTCACAAATTGTACTCAGTATGTGAAAAACTTTGGTATTTGATTTCTGTTGCTATTATTATTTTTATTTATTTTTTTTTTTTTCACAGAATTTGTCTCGCTATACCTTAAAAAGTCTAAATATGAAATATGCTCTTAATCTGTTTGTTAATTTTAGCTACATATGTCTCCAAACTATGAAAATTATTTTATAGCCATCCTGTATGTCACAGTTTGAACAATTTTTAGATGGCTTATTTTTATCTTTTGAGGCATAAGTAATTGTATTTCTGTAAAGTTCAAATCCAACACAGAATTTTCAAAAAATTTTATTTGAAAATAAAGAATTTTTATTTTACAGCTTTTTTTCCACCGAAGTTTTAAAAGTAAAATTTTGTTCAAAAATTCTGGTACAAATCTTAATTAAAATTAAGTGGTATAACAAATATCCTGGTTATTGTGAAGTCAATAGTATTACTAGAGCTTAGCAGCTGGGAAGCTCGGCTCGTGAGCAACCAATCTGAGTACGCTAATGGTAAAGTTTCACCCTTTGCTTTTCGTTTCTCCACCCATTGTTGTGATTGGTTGCTTTTGAGCTGAGCTTCCCAGCTACTAACATTTAGTATTGCCTACGCTGCACTCATCTCTGTCATATTATCGGTAGAGTGAAGTTTTCTCAAGTGAATTTAATGTATCCTGTCATGATAATTCAGCTTAAAAAGAATATTTATCAAAAAACTAAATTTTAATTAGTATAAAACTATTTCTAAATGTGATTTGAGTATTTATATTTCTAAAAAGTTTTTAACATTGTATTTGTGTAGTAAGTAGGTAAAAGGTATAAATACAGTGACATAAAAAAATAAATAAATAAATAAATAAAAAATAAGAATGCATTGATAATTCAGAGAAACATTGAAAAACAACATTTCTGCTGCATCTGTTATCCATTGAAACCTATTTAATTACAAGTATATTAGCATGACATGTGGCATTTTATTAATTTCAGTTTTTGCTTTTCACTTATTTTAATCAAATTAATATCAGCAACGTCCTAAATTTAAGAACATTGTATTTTAATTTCTTTTTTATGAAATTCTCAGTTATACAAGAGGAAATTAAATGGTTAAAATATTATTAATAAATAATGCATAAAAAAGGAAGAACAGGAAAAATACTATTTTTCAAGAAAACTATATGCAAGCAATGGTATAACTGCAAATAGATATTGAGCATTAGTTTATTTTTCAAACATATTTTTATTTTCTACAAATATATATATTATATATATAAAGGATGTTGTGTGAGCAAATAGGTACTATAACATTGATTTGTGACTTTCTACATTTATTTGTACTTAAATTTCTTCTAGCATACCATTTATCTTTTGAAATTTGACTTGAATTTTATCTTAAACAATTTTACTATTCCCACACACTTTAAGGTAGTTATCTTGATATATCACCAATATCAACTCTTTGATGCATTGCGATATCAAATTTCTGGTAGAGATGAGTTTGGGCTCACTTTTCAAAGCCTGGGCCCGCCTGAGCCTGGTGATTTTAAATCCGAGCCCGCCTGAGCCCAAAACATTTTTTTGTCATCAGAGCTCGAGCCCAATACTGAAAATATGGAGAAAAAAAAAAAAAAAAAAAAAAAAAGAATAACATTTAAAGGTTGTTCTAAATGTAATGTCTTATTTTTTTAACAACTTCTTATATGAAAATAACTATTAATTTCTAGCACATAATTAATTTTATGAAATTTACATTCAGTTTTATCAAAAGTTTAGTATCAAATAAAAATGTGCTTCCTTAAAAGGATTCTTGTATTTTTCTCCAACAACAAGCCAATCTGGTGGGTACATTAACGAAGTGCAATTAATAAACAAATGAATGGAATTTGTAGAAATTACTATTTATATGACGAAGAATCAAACAACATTTTTTTATTTCCAATAAATTAGTTCCTCAAAACAATCTTATGTAATTCTTGTGTCCTTGAAAATCAGCTTAAATTAAAAATTTGAAACCGTTATCTGAATGATCCGATGCTTTTATAGGAAAAGAGGAAACACTGTTCGATTGCTTTCTATCGAAATAACAATACATTCTAGTGATAAAAGTGACTTCATGAATGGGAAGAGCAGAGTCACAGTATGAGCAGAGTTCACGATGAAAAGTGTATAGAATCATGAATGTTATTTTCTTTTAAAGAGCGATTTTGACTCACACACATAGAAGAGTAAAATATGCAAATCTTAAGCTAATGTTGGTTGACTAAAAACAAAAGAAAATATTCATTTTGCATTATATCTCTAAAAATTAAATAATAGACTTACCAATTAAAAATTATCCTAACAGCAATGTATTTCGATTTGTGCCGTATCAACAGTTCGTCACCATCAAAATCAGACATAAATCTAAAAATATCACAAATTTCCTTTTAAAATAACAAATAAACCACCCCCTTACCACCAATACTGTTTCCCCTTCATTCTGATGAAAATAGCATTAAAATGACTTGAAATGGATCTTGTAATTTTTAAGGGGGAAAAGTTATTTTGATTTTTTTCTATACAAGAATAAATAAAATTATCAATTTTAGAAAGAATGAGCCCGAGCCTGAAGGCTGGTATTAAAATCGAGCCTGAGCCCAGGCTCGATCTCGGGCTGAGGCTGTCTCATCTCTAATTTCTGATACTGTCCAGCCTATGTTACACCTATTTTATTTATTCATTTATACATCAGTTCTTTTATATGTTGTTGCCAGTTTCCCAGAAAAGCAAACAAAAAAGTTTTGTATAGAATTTCAGGTAAATGCATTTAAAGATTTTACCCAGTATTGCAAACAGTGAGTAGGTGTTTATAAAAACAGAACTTTCCTTGTATATTTGCTCTGGAAGGATTGAGAAAGTAAACTTAGCAAGATAAGAAAAATTTTTACGCATACTTTTTAACAACTTGTTTCCTACACGTAAGCAATTTGTTCTATATTTACACAAATTATTTAATATACACATTTACTTACAGAAGCTATTTATCTATTATTATATGCATACAAGAGTATTTTATTTAATATGTGTAACCAGATGCAATTTTTTTAATAAATACATAAACAAGCATAGTTCACCAGTGTGCATAGCTGTTTATATCATTTGGCAACAAATCTTACTTTCTTAAACCTGCACTGCTCCCAAGCCCATTTATAAAGGAAGGACCATTAAAACCACTGTAATTCATGCTCTAACAGGAATACAATTCTGAAATCTTGCCATGGATGTAGTTTAAAATATATTAACTGTTTTAATATGTAAATATGGAAAATCAATTTGTTGTTCAGTTTCAAAATACTTTAGGTACTGAATGAATTCCTTCAAGTAACTGAGTAATAGTTATTAGTAATATAGCTTATTTGAAAATATGACTAGAATACTTAGTCCTACTTTACTTTTATTTTGATGATTAATGCATGAAATTTCAGTATCATTTTTGGTAAAAGAATTTTTTTTTTTAGTGATGCCAAAAGTAATGTTCACTCAGAAAAAGGTTGGGGCAATTCTGCTTATGTGGTGTCCAAAGTTGGAATTACTGCGTTAACATTTATCCAGCATAGAAATTTTCTTAAAGACTCTAGAGAAGATATAGTTGTAAATGCAGTAAGTTTTTATATAATTTATCTGTTTTAATTTAATTTTTAACCCAGCATTGTTGGTCCTTTCACCACCAATATCAATTATCTTCTCCCAAGCCATCTCCCCCTTAGAAACAGGGTTGGGTTTCTTCTGGAAGAAACCAGTTTCTTCCAAAAACAGTGGAAGAAACTGGAAAAAACAGGACGAAATGGAAGAAACTGGAAAAAACCAGAAGAAACGGGAAGAAATGGAAGAAACCAACAGATGCTCAAAATTAAAGTATATTAACTATGTAAAAGAATCAATCTCAAAGTATAATTATATGAAATATAAATTGGAAATTTTAATTAATATTAAAAATATTATTTTTGTAAAATAAGTTTTTTTTAATAACAAACTTCAGGTTCAGCAGACATTTAGGGGTGATGGATTTTACAACTTTAGAGGTAGAGGGATGTTTATTATTATTATTATTATTAATTATGCCATTTACGTAAAAAGAGAAATAAAAATACCTACAAATTCTTTATTTTTCATATAAAAATACATTATTTTTATATAAGTGCATTATTTTTTACATAAAAATGCATTATTTTTAAACTGTACAGCACAGTAAATAAACAAATTTGTAATTATTTACATCAGCATCTAGCATGCATATCTCAATGCTGATTTTAAAAGACTAATGTTCTAAAAATATCTATGGGCATGTCAAAATACTTTTAAAACTTTCTTGAAGTTCTGTAGGACTCTAAAGATTTTTTTTCATCTTTTGCATTCATCCATCCTAAGTTGAGAAACTGATTGTAGCATCCTACTGCTAAAAAACTTTTTTGTTATACCATGCTGCATTGTAGCAAGGAAAATCAGGATTTTAGTGAAATTTTTTAATACACTGATTATTGTATATTACTTACCTTAATAAAATTGATGTAAATTAAAAGCACCATTTTTTTATTTAAATGAGTTTCATTCTACCATTGGTAAATGATCCATACTATTTACTACTAGTTTCAAAAATTTAAATAATTAAAAAATATGCTTGTTGAATTGAAAAATGTAACATTTAATTGATTTTGTGTATTTTGGATAAAATTTCTTTTCTTCATTTAGCCATTGGTTGAAAAGCTTTAGGTTTAGGCAGGTGCCGTGTGTGATCTTGGCTAAAAAACAGATGTAATTATTAATTTAGTTTATATATATTTTTAAAATTTGATAGGCCTAATGGAATTAATTTATGTAAGGGTATAAGAAGAAGACATTTATTGTATCTTACAAAGTTGAACTTATATGGTAAATTCTTAAAGAATAACAGTGGATGAAACCTATTTCTTCCGGCTGGTTTTTTCCACTTTGGGAGAAACTTGCTAACCCTGCTTAGAAATACCATGGAGAAATTCCATCTAGGTGACCTTAAATGTTTCTCCCTCGCCATAGTCCCAAGTTATAAAATATTATCTCTGTTTTTTCCTGAAGTACATTTTTACAAGTAAAGTCTGCAAAATGATCACTAGTGTCAGTTGATTTTTACCTTTTCCATTATTCCAAAGCTCATGAGGAAAATGTATAATTTAAATAAACTGCAGATTTTTAATTTCATTGAAATGCAATATTCAAACATTAAATGAATTTTTTTTCTTGTTTTCCATTTTCTTTATATGAGGACCAGCAGCAAAAAGATCGAACACAATTAATAGCATTTGGAAAAAAGACTCAACTACTTTTGGGTTAAAATATAACTTACTTCAAAAAATTTTTAGGTGAATTTCAAGCTTTTAATTCTTTATTATTGTTTTAAATGTAAGGCTTTAACTTATTTAATATGTTTTCTATTTTAATGATTATTATACAAATTAATTTTAACTACATTTAAGATTTTTATGGGTTATTAAAGTATTATAAGCAGGACTGGCTTTAGTATTTATGCTGCACCAAGGAGAGGTTTTTGTCAGCACACCTACAATTGGTAATATATACATTAAGTATTAAACAAGTGTTTTGTATATTTTGCTCCCTTTAGTTACAAATGCCCCAGGTGGGTCACCTGACCTTGTCACCCCCTCTAAAGCCTGTCCTGATCACGAGTAAGAGAAAAATATCTGTTTATTTTAATGCAATTTTATAATCTGAATAGAAATGGAAAAGAAAGATTTCTTTCTGATCAAACACTATTCTTTCTCAGTGATAGTAATTCCACATTTGCTGTCAAATTATAATAAATACTAGAAGGGTAGCCCGTCAAAAATGACGGAAAATGGGATATAAAGATATACAACACAGTGAATAAGTTGCTAGAAAATGTGTTGCCAAATTTCATATTCTCGCCAAGGCCAATTTCTCTATCTCGCCAAGACCCCTATACTGGAAAAGTACCTAAAGCACATTAAAATTGAGCAGTTAGGAAATAAAATAGTACAGCGCCACTTAGTGGCGGTTATGTTATTAGTATCATCGGTATGAAGATCTAAAGACGTACATTTCCGTATATTACACTTTAACCCCTTGAGGGGCGCTGCAGAAAAATTTTATTACATTTTACTTTTCTAACTTTGGTGGAAAAAAGTCGAAAAATTGCTTTTCCTTATTTTGCAATAAAATTTTTGAAAGATTCCGGTGTGAATTCGAGATTACAGTAACGTAATTACTTGCCCCTCAAGGGGTTAATGTCTGACCCATAGATTTTGAAAAAAAACCTTAAATGCATGGAGTTTAAATTAAATTGCGGAGAGCTTGATTATGAAAAATTGTTTTAAATGGAATCTCACCAAATTAGGCAGATATCGCTGAGTTAGCTTCATATATGGCAAATTATTTTTGTTGCCAAATTTGGCGATATTTCTTCAAATTTGGAGAAAATTCACTAAAATGGTCGAATTTTGGCGCTTTTGCAGTAACCCGTCAGTAGTATTTTTCAACAATTACTATTACAGTGAGGCGGTCCAACCGGAATTGTGAGAGACACACAGAGACTTGGATTTTATATAAATTGATAGGGCGAGACAAAATGATTGTCCTAACTACAAATGACAATAACTTCATTGTAAACAATGCTAGAAAGAAACACTTTAAAAAACAATGCATGATGTAGTTCAAAGTTTTGTTTGTGCTCTTCATAATATTCTCTGTGACTTATCTTGGTCAGTGTTGAATTCAGACACTTTTCTCTGGGAGGGATTTCTGTGGCTCTGGCGGAGACATTATAGAATTCCGGGAGGGGGGGGGGATTGCACTTTTTGACCATTGAAATCACAAAATCTCAAATCTTCTAAGGGGGAATGTCCCCCTCTGAAATCAACACTGATCTTATTCACACTGACAATATCCAAATGATGGTCCATTTCATGCTAGACATTGTGATTGCATTGTGCACGATTCTTTGTGACTGCTTTTTATGGGAATATGCCAATGTCTTTTCATCATCTATGCCTACAGCTGTGAATGAACTGGAGGTGTACTTACGGAATTCATTGACATTAGTGACTCTAAACATGCTTCATAATGTTAGGTATGAAGTGGACTACCTCATGGATGTTTTCTGTGTGACTAAAAGAAGTTGCATGGAATAGTTATGAAGTATGCAAACAAAACCTTTAGTTTTCTTCGAGAGTTTAAATTGTTTTTTCTAGCATGATTTACAATTAAGTTATTGTAAATTGTAATCAGTACAATAATTTTGATTCATGCATTTTTAACAGATGACAGAACTGGGTAGGTCATGTATGGTCAAATATTTGATACTGACCATAAGAAGATAATATATTCAATGCAGATAGAGGTTGAAATTTCTTGTAACTTGACAGCTAATAAGAAAAGAAAACTGCTTTAGGTATTATAACATGATAAAGGATAACCAACCTAAGCTTTACAGCTTTAGAAAACTATAATGTGATTCACCTGTGTCCAAATTATAAAAATTTGATTTCAAAGTCTCATGCTGAGAGTACAAAATTCACAAATGAATATGCAGTCAAGGCTCTGATTTCTCAATTTTCTGCAGTTTTGTTTATATTCTAAATAAATGAAACTCACCAAGGTAAGACTAAGTACTTTGACTGAGACACTTAATCTCACCTTGTTGAGTTTCATTTATTTAGAATCATTTAATTAATATATAATATTATGATATAGGTTAATTGTAGCACTGAGATAATTAGAGCAGATAATTATAATAAATGCATGTTTTTAAAGATTTTTTATTCCTTTAATGCAGTGTTTCTCAAAAGTTTTTCAAGTAAGGAATCTTGTACATGAGGTTCAGTTACAGAATGTTACTGTTCAGATAGCAAATTTATCATTTTTTTTAATCATATGTTCATGTCAGTATATTTATATTTTCTAAATATAATTAATTAAAATTAATTCAATTAATTAAATTTTATAATTAATATTTTTATATTAATTCCTTAAATTATACAGTAGTACCCCGACTTACATCACCCCACATTTACGTTGTCTGGCCTCAAAAAATTTTCCTTAATTTTTTTTAAAGACTTTTGGTTTCATGAAGAGAAAATTCCCTGCAAAAATCATGTGATAGTGACAAACAAATAAAAAAAAATCTCTAGAAAACCCACTCTTCTCTTACAATGTGTTTCTTAGAAAAAAAATTCTGTTCAAACTTCATTGCAAGATCTTTTCACACCCCAAAGACTCCAACGGGGCAGTTACAAACACAATAAATTGTAAGCTAACAACTTATTGATTTATTCCAAATTCTTGTATTGCAAATGCATTTTTTTACCAATCCTAAATTATGCAATCATAAACCCTAATTGCAATAGCATGTATTCATTAGATTTTGGAGAATTTTTATTACTTATCCATTTTTGCTTATCTAAATGTACGTCAATTTACATCATTTTTGACTTGCATCATTAGTCTTGGAACAAATTGCTGGCGTAAGTCGAGGTATTACTGTATATATGAATTAGGAAAGAAAGTTAAACATTATTTATAGTGAATTTTATAGTTCAGTATCTTAGCATCTTTAAAACATATCTTTTTTTAAGTCGTTAAAAACTAATACTTCAGGAGACAGCGTCACATTTGCAACCAATTTTAGCATACTGATTTTGATATATAGATGGTGCCAGTGGTGGAGGGTATACGGCATACACCTTCTGTATTTTTTAAGAAGATCTGTATGTCCTCTATTTCTGAAATAAAGCTATAGCGTACATCCTGTTTTTTTTTTGTTTTTTTTTCGACTACAACACTTGATGGTGCAGATAATAAAACTGTCAGTCAGTTGGTGCACAGCAGGTTGTGTTGCCATAGCAATATTGTAGAGCATACTGCAAGGCTAAATTAATGGTATATTGATTACAGATGTTATATCCTGACTTGAAGGCAGTCATCAATAATCAGGATGCCATTGATTTCACTTTGCAGTGGGCTGTTCAATCTTGTTATGGCACTCCTGCTGGGGTTCCATCTGACTAGCAGTTTTGTTAACTGCACCATCTAATCTGTCATACATACAGAAATCAGTGACAATAAAATAATTGAAAAAATTTGCTGCTGCATCCTGACCTATAACAGTTATGCAAAAATACAACTTTACAAAAATCTGAAAGAAATAAGTTTTAATCTCATATAGTAATATTTGTTTCCTTTAAAGGTTCATCCTGGCTATGTCGATACAGACATGACAAGCCATAAAGGGACTTTGACTATTGATCAAGGTAAGTGATTCATACATTATTTGCTCTGAAGGTTTAAATTTATAGTATAATGCAAAGCATATTTTCAAATTTCTCTTTATTGGAAAAATAAAAAAAACTCAAATTTTAGGTGCTGAAGCTCCAGTGTATCTTGCTTTACTCCCTGTAAATGTGGAATCACCTAGAGGAGAATATGTATGGAATGATAAAACTGTTGCATCTTGGATTTAACTGCAAAATTGTATATGCTTGTAACAATATGCCTCCTAATTAAGTTGTTGTTTTTGAAAAATTACTTGTTTGCAATATATATATATATATTTTTAAATCTGAAGTTTGGGGAGAGGAGATAAAAGAAAAATTTAAATTTTGATTCATTGGGAATTATACTAGAAACACGTTTAAAATAACATAGTAAAGTAAATGAAATATAAGCACAAAATTTCTTAGAAAGTGTAAAATTTAATTATGTACAGATTTTAAAAGGATGAACACCTCCATCTTCAATCAAAAATATATACAACCTTTATAATAGTAGGATGAAAATATGTCTTGCATCTGTTATTGCTGTTGGAGATGCTTTTACTTCAAAAACTATTCCTTTTATAAAAAATTATTTCTTTTGGGTACTTTTATATTATTTAAAAGAAATTTAGTAATAGATTTCACCATATTAAATATTTACAATTTATGCTACTAAATACATAGTTTAGATTAAAAATGTACTTTATATACAAATGTATTTTTTCGGAGTTTTTACTTTTAGTGAAAATTTTATTATTAAAATGAGTTAAACACATAACATAAACCATACATAAAAAGATTCAAACCAAAAATAGTTTAATCAGTCGGAAAATTTTAGACAACATTATTAATATGCATTTGCCAAAACACTAGTAGGACTGTTCTTTGAGAATCAGCACTCTGTTTTTGTTTATTAATTTATCTACTAAGTTACAGAAAATTTCAGGTAAATAAGTTTGTCATTTATTTGATAATTTAAATCATCCAGATTTTAGTAATAATAGATTACTTTCATGAAAGCCATGACGAAATCCATACATAACCTTCTTTGCTTCATTTAATTTTATTCTTGTTTTTGACCATTCATTGTACAAAAATAGATAATTTGTTCATATGTACTTTTCTGTTAAATAATTGAAATGCAAATTTGGAAGCATGATTTAGCCCTTTAGGGAAAAAAAAAAAAAAAAAAAAAGGTTAAATAGTGTTTATATACACACATACTATATATCGCTCACCCGCAAGAAAAGTGACACATCTCGATAAAAGTAAATTTCACAGGAGAGGCAAAAGTAAACTTGCATGATTTTACTGTAAAATAAAACTATAGCCCTTAGCTTTGCATGCAGGAATGATAATGTGCATAAAAGCATAAAACCCTTAAGAATGAAGGGTAGGATGAGGTTTGGAGGGTTGGGGAATTGTACCGCCCCACACAATCCGCCCCTTTTCTGGGGTCACAAATGGACATATAATAGCATACAAAAGTGATTTTCTGTGTAGATACACTTATGAAATTGTTTGTGCAGCAAGACACACCTATGACAGACCTATTAGTGGAATAAAACGCAAAATGAATTTTGTGAGGCATCACTTTTCTTTTTGTGGATGAGCGATATTATAATGATCATTCCAGAAAAAAGATGAAAATCAATTACTTTCAAATTTCAAGGAAAGTTTGGTAAGATTTTGGAAAGTGATTATAGGTTGTAATTAGTTATTGTACACATTATTTTTTTTAAATTTATAATAAATAGCAGTATATGCCATTTTAGTTCATCAATAATTTAATTTGTTTACAATAAAACTGCTCTAGATTTCCCCATGTTAAATATTTACAATTTATGTTACTAAATACATAGTATAGATGAAAAATTTATTTTATATTTTCACATTGTGTATGCCAAATAACTTCAAACTATTTACAAATATTACAACAATTTAAAATGATTTAAAAGAAATTAGTACGAAATTATCAATATATTTTCTGAATTATCAAAATCCTACCCCCCCCCCCTCTAGTTTTTCAACCTTTAAAAGCTTTTTCTTTCTACTAAAAAAAAAAAAAAAGAGTTTGTGTTATTGATCTAACACAAATAACATACATCTAGGAACCCCCCCCCCCCCTCCCCAAATGATCAAATCATAGAATTTTTTTTTTTCATACAAGTGTTCTCTCTCCCTGTTCTTCAGCTTTCTATTAGCTTTACATACATCCTTTATGTTTAGAAAATAGCATCTGTTATTTAAATTTTTAGTAACTCCAGAATGTTTTCTAAATGAATTAGCAATTTCAAAAATTATATAAGTCCCAGATCTTAAAATTTTCAGAAAGCAACAAAATCTGTGTTACACATAAATGCTAGATACTTTTAAAAACTTTTCTATGCTCATTATATTTTTTAAATCTTTAAATGTGCATGTCAGTTACCAATTATTATTTAATAAGAATTACAATTTTTAAAAAACTTAAAAGACTTATGTAGTTTTTGTAATGCCCAATTCAAATGTATTTTCTTTCCAAATTTTACCAACTCCTTCGAAGTGTATCCTAAAGCATATTCCCACATTCTTAAATTTATTACAGTTTGAATTTTAGCAGCCTGGACTTCTTTAAGCACTGTATAAAAGGAAATTTTTTTACATGATGGTGTACATATCATTTATAGGTGTACTTTGATGAATTAACCCCTTAACTGCTGGGGGCGTATATATACTCATTTAGAAAATACCTCCATATATTATAAAAATGGCAAACTGTCAGGACAATAGGCCAATTTTCACCAGCAGAGGCATGTTCTGCACGCTTATAACATGTCCAATTTCTTTTTGTTGTTTCAGAAAACCAATCAGTCTTATTTAATTGCAGAATTATGTTATTAAATAAGGCAATGGAGATTGCGTCAGATTTCGTCGGCAGTTAAGGGGTTATATAAAATTCGTCTTTAGTTGCCAAAATTTTATATTTGCATTGTAAATAATTCAAAATTTGGTAAGTGGCACAGCTTATCAAATTGTGGGATTCGATTGTTTTTTAAAATAAAAGTTTGGATATATTCTATATATTATTGTCTTTTATGTATGCTTTATAAAGTTTATAATAAATTTATATTTAAAAGGAATATATGTTTTTTTTTTTATTAATCACTGAATCTATAATCTTAATACCATTCATTTGGTCAACTTATTATATCACATGTTTATTATTGAAATAAAATGTTTTGTTGTTATCATTATCATTCTCATGCATTTGCAATTATTTGCAAATACAAATATTTGCTTCAGAATGAATGCTTGTATCAAAAAATTTAATTAGATTTAATCAAGCTCAATTCATGATATTACTTACTTCATCTTATTATTTTTCAGAATATTTCATAAAAAAAAAAAGCACAATGAACAATATTAACCAGAATATTTTATTTTCATCATTTGTACAAATATACAGTATAATTTATGCTATTTTATTCTATTTTGTATTTACATAATGAGTAATATAGGAACAACTTTGATACCAAATATGGCCAATTCAATGTACAACAATTTTTAGCTAAGCATATCTACATGCAAGCATATGAACAAAAATGTACACCTAGAATTCTGATTACAAAAGTGTTTTAAAAATATTAAAGGCTATAGTTTTATCTGTTAAACAACAACAAAAAAAAGTTTTAAACTGATACAGGGTTCATACTCATCAGGGGATTATGGGATTCATGGGAAACTCAGGGGTAATGCAAAAAATTCCTCAAACCTGGAAAAGCTTGGCAAAATGATTGGCTACTCTGGGAAATTGAGGACAATCGCTGCTGTTTGCGTGCTTTGTGAAGTAATAATGAAATCAAACTAAGACCTTTCTTCTAACATCGTGATATATGCAATTGGAAACTAGAAACTCCTTCTTACAGATTAGATATAACATATGTTATATTTAATCTGTGCTACATCTAATGTCTGGCAACATCCATTCAGTCACTAGACATGCCTTCTAACATCTTGAAGTTTGAAAACTGTTAAAGAAGAACTTAAGAAAAATAAAGGACATTTTAAAATTGATATTGACACTTGAGCCTTCATATTATTCATAATACTTTTCAAAGAGGTAATGTAATAACATCCCTATAATTAAAATGTGGTGGTTATTAAATTCTTACAGCAATATACCAAGTTTTTAAGGAGATCCCCTCAAGGCATTCAGACTTCATCTCTGTTGTACACAAATTAATGTTTTTCCTTTCAAGTTCTGTTCATATTGTTTATATAGGTGATGTATAAACTGTATTTTTGAGATTATCTAGTTTGTATATATATATATAAATTTTTTTTTTAAGGGGAGGGGGGCGAGGGGTCGTGATACTGGTTTAAAAAATGTCGTTAATTGACATGGAAAAATTATGCATCCCTGAAAATACATCAGGGGATTCTCAGGAGATTTTTTCTTGGAAAATGAGTATGAACCCTGTGATAATACTATTATTAATAACCTTATCAGCTTGAAAAAAAAAAAAAAAAAAAAAAAAAAAAAAACTTATCTGATATTTTAAATTGCTGTGGATATTTCACATATTTGATGTATATATACAATTTATTTACAAAATTTATAAATTCTGGCACATGAATACCTTTTTGTTAAATCAAGGCTAAACTTGGAAGGCTGTGAAATTGCATTTTCCCCCATAGGTAATATTAAACAAATTGAAGGTTTATGTAACATTAAAATAAATTAACATGAGAAATATTCAGTTATTCCTCTTTTAAAGTTTAAAAAGACGTTTTTGTATAATTTTATGAAATACAAAAAATTAGTTGAAATTTATATATATTACAGGCTCAAAAATAACTAATAAAAGCAGCATTTTTATATAATATTGATTTTTTACTTTGCTTTGTCCATCTAGCATAGCAGTTAGTACTAGATGCTATGTTATTACTAAGCTATTTGGTACACTGATCACTTATAGTTTAATATTGCATACATTATTATGTATTACACTGTTTATGTGCTTTCTTTCATAAATGATGTGATACTGATTGTTTACTAAGTGCTTCTACAATAAAATAAGCAAATTTTTAAAGAGAATTTACAAGAGTTATCTAAATAAATATTTAAAATATCCTTTTTTTTTTTAAAATATATTTTCAGCTTCTGTTTATATATATATATTTTATTTATTTATTTTTGCCAGAAGTAAACATGAAATAGAAACTTAAGAAATAAAACAGAGCAGCATTATTACAAAAAAAAAATCAGCATTGTCAAACTACTAAAAAATATTCATTGCATTTAATAATAAAAATAAACATTATTTACTTTTACCAAAGATTGACGTGACATGAATTGTGTATTTTTAATTAAATGTGATTTCTAATGATACAGTTGAAGTTGGGTAAAATATATTACAGTAAAATGAAATCTGCTTCTGATTATTCTTGGTTTCTTTTCTTTATTTAAGCTTTGCTAACAATTTAATAGTAGCAGTAGAGACAAAATTTGTTAAGAATAACAAATTCTTTTAAAGCTAATATTTGCTTGCTATTTTAGTAATGTGACATTGCTGAAATTCTTATTGTAACTATTTCATTTTCAATATTTGTTATCCACTCATATATCAGACTACAATATAATGCTAGATGCTACCTCTTAGGTCCCAGACAATGTTTGTTATATGGCTTTTTAATTTTTCTAATTTCAATTATATTGAGTAAATTAAAAACTTTAAAAGTATTATGTTTTCATTATTTGAATAGTGATATGTCTAATTGTTATGGAATGCTAATTTCCTAAAGAATCTTCATTGATGTAGTATCTTTTTACTGCCAGAGTTTTTTTTTTTTCAAATTTATAGCGGCGATTAATACTAATGAGATACACATGGTTGTTAAATTTAGCTATATGGTTAATATATATGGTATTTATAAAAAGATGAAAGGAGTTGGAAAAAAAATATAATAAAGTTTGTGCCAAATAGGATGCCTGGGATGCACTGCAGAGGAGCATAGTACCAAATCATTATTGAAACCTAAAACAAACTTGTTTGGTTTGATTAAATGAAGTTTAACTTAAGTAAAAATGTTTACTTCCCCATCTGCAGTTACCAAGGAGGTGCCATTATAGTGTTTAAAGTTACATTGGTTATTTGCAAATATAATTCAAAAAACTTTTTTTAAACTTCAACTCAGTTTTGTAAGAATGTTACTTTGATTTTCATACAAAAATTTTTTAATAATGGTTAATGCTTTGTAATTAGTTCAAAATTAGCTTCCTGAGTGAAATTCATATTAAATGATGAATTATTCAGAATACCCATTCTACTTGTAGTTTTTCAAAATCTGTCTCTTACTACAGAAAAAAATTCTGCTGGCCACTTAAAATGTGAGATCATCCCTGCTGGGCGTAGCTACAAATATTTTTTCGAGGGGGGGGGGGGGGGGGGGGAGATTTCAAAAATTTTCCAACTTGAAGCAAATTGCTTCCAACTAAAATGATATGTGCAATGTGTGTTTAATGATAATGATGCATAAAAAAATTCTTTCCAAAGAAAAATACTGAAACTAAAAACATAAAAATTATAATTATTGGTTCATTTAATAAAAGTTTTTGTCTTCTATTGTGTAGGAGTCATAATCGTACTTCATATGAAAATGGCCTCATGATATTTTGAGATTTTTGAGAAAGGAACAAATTTTTGGAGGAAATAGATTAGAGACACTGCTGTTGTACAAAAGTAGAGAAATTCAGGTCTGGTAGATATATGATATTTTCATAGCATAGAAAAAGCCAATTGCAAATTGTGTCTGGCTGCTTTTTGTATTTCTTTTGAAAATTTAACTAGTTTACTGTTACAGAACTCAGAAAGGTAGTCAGCAAAACAATAAAAAATTCTTATTTTTTTTTTTTTTTTTTTTTTTTTTTTTTTTTACTTAAAAAAAGAAAAAGTGTTTTAAAAATGTAGAATTTCCTAACTCTAAGCTCAAATTTCCCAAGTTCACATATTTTGGAGGGGGAGGCTCCCTCCCATAACCTTCCATCGCGACACATCTAATCCCATGAATATAAAAATTGTGGATCAAACTATTTAAAAGTTGGAACATTAAAATATATATATATATATATATATATATATATATATATATATATGTATGGTTAGTTGTTTATTATTTTTTTAGTCACCACTTTTTTTTTTTTGTTACCATTAGGCTAGTGGCAACTTAATATTCTCAGGTCTACCTATGACAACTAAGTCACATTCTTTGATAATTTATCTGCAAAATCATATCAGTGTTAACTAGTATTATAACGCTATTTTTCATGGGCTCGTTTTAACTCAGTTAAATTATAAATTACAAATTTGACAGGAGAAGCTAGCCACATTTTTCCTTTTCCTTCTTAAATGGTAGAAAACGGGATGATTAAGGCTTTGTTCATGTTCCACTGAAAGTTTAGGGCATTTCATAAAGTAAGACCACAGAAAGGATTTTCCCCTGGCTTTTATCAAGTAGTCTTACAATTTTCATTTTCGCCGGAAGGGAGGCACCTCCTAAACAACCTTCTTTTGCTAATTGACCTCTTAGGCAGAGACTTTGTGGTTTAATAGAATTAATGTGCATGTCTATTGTGAGATTTTTAAAAAACTCCTTAGCTGTGATTCATACTAAAACTTTTTTTAACTATGATATAACTGTTAGGTAATTGTGAATATCTCTTCAAAATTCATTAAATTAAATTTAAAATAAAGGATACTAATTCGAGATGCCCTAAATCATTTTTTAAAGATATGGCATCACTGTTTGGCTTTATCTTTGATGCGACTGTTTCCTGTAGCTGCATAAAGATATGAAACATAATTAGTAATAAACAGAAAAGGGATTGTCTTCTGCTGTTTGCTTTTAATAATTCTAAACTGAATTTTTATGATACTAAATTTTTATTAATGCTATTTAGTTCCTAGAAAATGCTATTGTTGAATAAATAAACTTGTTTAAATATTGAAGATGAATAATTTAAATATGTTCAATATTTTTCATTTCTATCCCCCCACCCCTTAAGGCTATATATTATCCACTCATGTACATTAACTTATTATTATTATTTTTTTAAACAGAACTGGTATGCAGTTTTTGCATTGTAATAATTTTTTTGTTTTTTAGTTTCACTTATGGAAATTAATCACATAAAGCAATTATCTTCTTGACACTGCTAGAGTTGCCATTTGTCACTGATACAAGAAAATATTTTGTTTTAGTTTTTTCTCAAGCATTTACAAATTTTCCAATTTTCTTTTTTGATTTAATGAATTTTATACATTTATTGTTATTTTTATTCTTTTAATACTTTCTAAGTTACAAAACCCCAATCATATGTACAGTTATAATTAATTTTATTGTAAGAATAATTGTTGAAATGCATTTAAATTATACAAGTTTGGCCTTATCGTAAAGATGGAAAAAAAATTCCTCCTTTTTTCCCCATTTCCCACTTTTATGCCTGATAGCTACTGAAAAGAAGTCCTTATTAGAAATCAATATTTTTTTTTTTTAACTTTTATTAGGTATTAAAAATATACAATGTAAAAGGTCTAATCTTTAGAAAAATATTTATATGAAATATGCTTTAAACACTACATCAGACAACTAATAAGCATCCTTTGGTTTCACAATGTATACTGACCTATTCAGGTAAGCCTCATGTGATATTTCCTTCTTCATTAGTTGGTAAAGTCTTATAAAAGCCATATTCTTTCAAAATGCTTCATAAAGTCTGATTTATTTCTTAGATTACATATTTTTAAAGAACACAACTATTTTTAGATTTAGAAATATGTCATTTGATAATAATTTATTTACATTACACATTGTGTAAAAGTATAATGCAGTGAAAAAAATAAAAAATATATCAGTCTTAATATATATCTTCCTTTTTAATAAAAAAATCAATTCAATTATATAAAATAAGTTGAAGCATGTCTCATTTGCTTAAAATATCAAATACCTATTATGCACTTCTAGTGATAAATAATACTGCAATATGATCGTTTATATACAAATACAATATTTAATTGAACTCTCTTCAGAAATTTTTGTTAAAAATACTTTTTAAAATTGCTAATCATTATATAAAAATTCATAAGAGATTCAATTTCAAAGATGAAAATCTAGCTAGAACGTATGATATGCTCAGTGAGATATGTTTATAAATTTCCCTTTAAGGGTGAAAAAATAAAGCTGTAACTTAAACCATAAAATTCGATCAAAAGAGATTTTTGTAAAACAAAATTAATCTGTTGCATACATGTTGATAAAATGACACAATTTCTTCCATCATCAATTCTATTATATGAGATTGAGTTTTTTGAATTTTTTTCTATAATAGCTGTATTCATTGTTTTGATATGAAATGAGTTTTTCATGCATAAAACTGCATGAATAAAAAGGCCACTGTGTGACTGACTTCAAAGTTCTTCTACATAAGTAGATGGGAATACACCGACCGTCCCATTAAGCTCTCCTTGCCACCAACCATCTTCAGTTTTTTGCACCATGGTAATAATATCACCTGAAAGTAAAATAACACATGAAATAACAATTGTATAGGTGTTTTTCAAACAAATCTAAGAGCAAGCAAGAATTAATAAAAAGAAAATCATTTTCATAGTTTTGTAATGAATAAAAATTGTCTAATATTTTCAGAATATAATGAAGTATTTATTATGAGGCTTGATTATTGCAGCAGTGTTCTAATGAAGAAAAGCTGGGGAGAAAAAAAAAAACCCAACAACTTGTTACAGTTTAGAGATGGGTGTTATTTATCGTATTAGGATAAATAACAATGTTATTATTTTATAGCTTATTATTTAATAACAGATTAATGGAAAGTCTCTGTTAAATTTTGGAATGCATTACCTGCTATAAATAAATAAATTAAAAAAAATAATAATAAAAAAAAAGGGAAAAATAGTATTTTAGAAATACATATTCTAATTCTAATAAAAATAAAATTTCCGAAATTTATTTTCTATATTAATTTTAAAAAAAGCTTAAAAAATGTACTTTTGAATAAAAAAGTCTTATTTTAAATGCTTATGAATGCTTATTATGATGTGCCAAAGCAAAAATGAACAACAAAATCATAAACAACTGAAGCCACAGTCAAAATTGTATCATTTTAAGTCATTGAGTGCAAGTGCTATCGGCTGTCAGAGAGAGGGAGACACAGAATGAAGGAAATAAATCTGCTGATTTTTGCTCAATTATTAAATATACTAGAGATCTGCACGGGCCGGGCTCGGACCTATTTTCATTCATGGCGCTCGGGCCAGGCCCGGGCCATACTTTTTTCTGAAGGCTCGGGCCGAGTCTAGTGACTACTCTACGGGCCGAGCCGGGTTCGGGCCTTACTTTTTTCCTGAAGATCGGGCCAGTCCGGGCTTAACTTACTTTTCTGTACATAGCTGGGACTGGTATCATTCCTAGTCTTCACAGCCCAAAATTTTCAATCAGTTTTGACCCAGCCCGTATGAAAATCATTGTCTCGGCATGGCCTGGTCCGTTCAAAGGTCAGTTAAATTAGGCCTGGCCCAAAATTTTTTTCAAAAAATGCATACATTTTTAAATCGCCATTATTCTGCAATTAAACATTAAAATTTATTCTTTTAAAAGAATAGTAGATTTCTACGCTTATTAAAATATAGCTAAATCAAAACATAGTAAAACGTGTGAAAAAGAACCTGCCAATGTCGGAATCCTGTTTTAAACTGATAAACGTGTTGATCCATGCAAAATTAATATACTAATACGTAAGAAAAGAATATATCATATAATACATTTACACTTGCTAAGAAGGGAACTTATCTATAACGCATTTTTTTTCTTTTCTATGCAATTCCGTCTTGGAAGATTTTACTGAATAGCATTTTTCACATTTTTAACACTTCAATACATGGAATATGGCTTAACAATATTAATGATAACTGAAACATGACACTGAATTAATGACATATTATTGATAACTGAAACATAGAAGAAAGAGAGATTCGTTAAAAAAATAAATATCGCAGCCTGCGGCACTTCTATAAAAAGGGAGATTATAAACAAGAAAAATAAAAGTTAAGATAAATATTTTTGGTTAGAACTCTCTGTACAAGGCAAATTTTTAACCAAATCGATGTAAAAATCAATGTTTTGCAGAAATTCACTTGGGCCGGGCTGGGCTCGGCCCGAGATTTTTACTTTTTTTCCGGGCTCGGGCCGAACTTTTAATTTTTGTATCGGGCCGGGCCGAATTCTTTTTCTATGAGTCGGGCCGGGCCCGGGCCTGAAAATTTCGGCCCGTGCAGATTTCTAAAACATACATGGGCATCACGAGTTCCCAGGAAAACATTTGCTTGCTTTTTTATCTCGTAGTATTTAACTCTTTGTAAGAGCTTTGTTAGAGCTCGTATTAACCGCATATAACTTGACAGTTATCTTATTGCAAATAATCATTATTGTTGATTTTAATAATGTAAAAAAAAAACCAAATTGTGCTTTAAAAAATTGCAATTTGTTGTGTAGATAGATAAGAGTTGTGAAACCATTTGATATGGTAGGGTTTTTTGCAATGGAAAAGAAAATGATATTCTTTAGTAAAGGATGTATGAGGATGGGATGGGAATGTGATTTTTAATTTCGATGTCGTTACATTGTTGTAGAATAGCGTGGCTGACAGCTTTGGCCACCGTGTTGGCAGGTGGCAGTTTCTTCGAATTTGAATGTTTAAGAAGGATATTGTTATATACTCATGGGGTTCGAGTTTTTTAAAATCTGAAACACGAATTTTTTCTTGGACCGTATTTATATATATATATATATATTTTTTTTTTATTTTATTATTTTTTTTTTTTACTTTGTCATTGTTGCGTTTTTTGAAAATGAGAGCTGGGATACATTTTTATTTCTGTAATTTTATTTTACGGAAAAAAGAAAAGAAAATAGCATTATATTATTTGTATGGGCACTTAATTTTAATAGAATTGTAATTAATTTGAAAAATCTATTGAAAATTTGTTTGTGGGAATTGCATTTGATTAAAAGTTAGTGTAAATAATATTTTCATGTTCTTGTGGGATTCGCTTTGGATATACACTGATAGATTTAGGCGCAACAAAGCCGGGATCAAATTTTATTTTTCTACAGATAATGTTGTTAAAAAAAGGATGATTTTATTTTTATACAGGGTGTCTCTTCCTATCGTTTACCAACAGCTAATTCCTAAACCATTATTTTTAGAGGTATAGTCTCAATTGCAAAAACGTCTCAAATGTTGTTCATCATCATATAAAAATCGATTTTTGTCAAAATAGTTACGAAATTAAAAATTTTATGCACTGCGCGAGTCCTATAAATTTTATTTAGAAAAAGTTTCGTAATGTTTTAACAATTAAAACAGTAAAACTGTATTCTCTTATTACCAAAACTTACCAAGTTCTGATACTTAGAATTTTAGGAATTTTCAGTGATTTAGTCACCAAAAATGAAAAACATGTTTTTAGTGACAGAAAATGCTGAAAATACATGAAATTAAAAGTATCATTACTAGGTAAGTTTTTTCATGCAAAAATTGAGTTTTAACTATGCAGACTGATGTTAATGGTGTGGATTTATCTCAACAGAAAGCACCGTCTTATACTTACTTCACAAAACTTTGTCAAACATTCTGTTTAAAGGCTTTTTAAAACATTCGTTAGCAGCATACATAGCGATTAGTTAGTTATACATAACAAAAATGACAAGTTACTAGAAGAAGAAATGTGGAGCGATACAACTTGTTAATTAAATTTATTTCCCATCTCTACTGCAATTGAATATTAGAAATACAAAGGAATAAAAAGAACTCAAAACCTTACACTTATCACTTGTATTGAATGAAATTAACGAAAAAAGAAAAGAAAGAAAATAAAAATCATTATCTTCCTTAATGAAACTCCTTAAAAAAAGAAAAAAAAATATGATGCCGTCAGTAAAATTACCTGGACGGAGTGTTAATTCATCGGTTTGCCTGGCTTCGTATTCATATAAAGCTCGGCACTGCACCATACCGGAAATTCCATTTGTATTTGCTGGTATGTTAGCATAAAGCTCACTTCTTGAGTCTGTGAATAAAAATAAAATATTATAACTAAGTAGTATTCTTGGTATTAAAATTGATACACATTATTTTTGGGGGAAAATATATTATTTAGAAAGCAAAAAAATTTAATATATTCTATTAAACATCTCCTACCTTTTTAAAAATATATCTAATGAATTAAATTTCTCTTTGTTATTTAAAATATAATGAAACAGTCCTTGCTGTACAGCATAAAAATTGGACGGAAAGTACTATGTCTAACAGAATTAACACGTTAAGCGCCACGTCAGCCACCGGTGGCTGACAGAGAACTTTCCGTTTAAAACGCGTCATAAAACGCGTTGACGCCTAACATATGATACAAAACTAAAAAAAATATACATTGTTTTAAATAATTACTGAACAAATATTTAAAATTTACCTACCTTTTATTTATTAAAGGAATATACTTTCTTAAAAATTACTTTAAACATTGTAAATTTTCAGTGTCAGTCATCATTGCACTCAACGTGTTAAAGATGCATTCACTGCAAGGTTTTACAGCCAAATAAAGAATAAAACACATTGCTTTTTTGAATACCTTTCTTTTTAACACTAATTTAAGTAAGTTATACAGTTTTAATACTCAATCTAAGTTCAAGACTTGGCAAGAATCCGAACTTTGCTTTAATTTATTTTTTTTGTTAAGAACCCATTTCTTGACTGCTTTTATTTTATTTATTTATTTTTTGTTTGTTAAGAACAGATTTCTTGTTTGCTTTTTAATTTTTTTTTTTTTTTTTGATAAAAACCCATTTTATGTCTGCTTTTATTTTATTTATTTATTTATTTATTTATTTATTTATTATTATTATTATCATTTTATAAGAACCCATTTCTTGTCTGCTTTTATTTTGTTTATTTATGTTTTTTTAGGTTAAGAATCCATTTCTTGCCTGCTTTTATTTCATCAGAAAAGTGTATGGAAGGGGCAGAAATATTGCATATAGCTATATCTTTGGGAGGAGGATGCAAGGATTGACACATTAAGGTTCAAAATGTCTTTTGACTGTTACTGCACCATTGCATAACTGCAATTTTGACAACCCTCCACTCCTCTCTCAAAACATATGAACATGTTTTGAACCAGAAAATTTAATTAATAAAATGTATCTTGTTTCTATGTGATGTTTATATGATTTCCTTTATTAAATAAATTTTCTGGTTCAAAATATGTTTATTTGGTAGGGAGAAAAAATGGAAGCTTGGCATCTGTGAAATTGCAGAAGCGTAGTGAGCCGAAAGCCAGCGAAGCTTTCTATGTTTCAACTCTAATCTGACAGTGAAATGGACAAGATTTCTCAAAAATGACGTGATGAATTAGGATGTAATTTATGACAAATATAGATCATTTTTTAAGTTCGATTTGCGGTCTGAGTAATTAAAGGTCAAAGTTCTAATGTAAATTTTATAGGCAACTGCAATAAGCATATTCTATCACAATAATTCATGTCTAAACAATATGTGGATAGATGATAATGAATTTAAAATTTGATGATGTAACAATCTATCTATTTAGAACAAAAGCCTATTTTTTTTTGTCATCTGCTTTGAGCTTTCTACTGCACCAATTTTAATAATTATTTTTAAACCAAAAGATCCTTATTTTTAGGTGAGCCCACACTACCTTTTTAGTAAAAATATTTTCATTTTTATATTTTATTAATTAAAAAAGTTAATGAAATTTCTTCAAAATGATGGCAATCAGGTTAAAAATTTATCTCTATAGCATACAATTAACTTGCCTGATCACGTTTGACTAATTAAAAGCACGATCCCCATCCCATTAATGAAAATGGTGCCATATTTAAAAAAAAAAAATTCAATGACTTTTATAAAATTTATATGTATTAAAGAGATTGCGTTAAATTATGTACTAATCTCAGAAGAACAGAGATTACTTCTTGAGAAAATATTAAGCAAACTGTAGCAAAATAACAGTAGGTAATCTATCATAATAAGTAATATTTGGAGCAAAAGGTTCTGATGAAGAAAATGACATAATTCGAAAAACCAAAGATGCATTTTCACCCGTAAACATTGAATACTAACAAAACCCGAGGTTTTTCTCGCGTAATTGTCGAAATATGCCAAGTGGTATTTGTGTACCTATTTTTATTAGACGAAATTATACTCCTACAGCTAATTAAAAAATTATTAATTAAGCCACATTTTGAGTAAATTTTCGCTTCTCTTAAAGTTTTAGTGTGTCTCTCGAGATAGCTGTTTTTGTCATATAGACTAAACGCTATTTCAAGGAAAGTATTCGACTGTTCTTTGTACTTTATTATTATTATTATTGCTATTTTTATTATATTTACATTTTTAGTATGAAGAATCATATTATTATTATTTTCTAGGGTCAAGTACAATTTCAAAACATTTATAGTTTCGATTATTTTCCCGAATCACATACTTTTATCATATGAAGTTTTAGTAAAGTGCGATGTATATGATTTACCCCTAATGGTAAAAAGGCTACGCGAAGTCGAAAAAGGAGGAAACTTTAATTTTGCTGGTTAATGAGCTATTGATATGGTCTGGGGCTCAATGATGAAACCTATGCTTGGTCGACCTGGCTGCACCATTAACCACAAACGCCTACAAAAATTAAAAGTTCAGCAAATTTACTCTTAAAGATCGTCCTAGACCGGGAGCCGGCAGCACAGACAATCGATCTCACGGACGAAATTCTAGGATTAGTTAAATCTTGATTCGCATATTTAAACGCAATTGGTCTGCCAAGTCATATCTTGATGGTTTAGCATTAATTAAAGTACAAACATACTCCATTCTACTATTACGCTATTTAATGTTAAAATATTACTTCTGATGTATTACAACGATGCAGTTTATACTAGGAGAAAAAGTTAGTAAAATCATATACGAGCGTCTCTTTCGGAGAACCGCTAGAAACGAGAGGGTTTCCTTGGTTGTTGGCATATTTTCCGGCACACCGAGGAGAAATGCTGGCTTTAGTCGATCGAGACAAACAGTTGTTTTTTTACCCTTAATGTCAAGTACAAACCATTTTACTGAACGGGAGATGACTTTAACCCTTAAATGCCGGGTGTTGCTTTTCGGAAACATACCCAATTTAGGCTCTAAAATACTATTAGAATAATATTGAAGCTATAATGCCTAATGTTGCCATTCAAATACATTCTGAAATTATTATTAAATCGTTTTTCAACATATAGATGGCAACACTTGTGCTGTTTAAGAATAAAGATAGATTTATTTTTTCAATTGTTGCTACTTGTTCTTTTTGTTTTGTTTGGAAGCTTGTGAAATACCCTATTTTGTTCTGCAGTGAGCAAGTAAAATTTATTTCTTATTATACTTCCTAAAATTCTTGTGTGTTTAATATTATAGAATTTTATCAAGGAAAATTATTTTTTCAATTAAACACCAGTATTGCCGATTAGTAACAAACTGTTTTTTTTATCCGTAAACCATACTTAAAACAAAATATGATTTTTAAAAGTATTTTTCCCATAATTTATTTAAAAAATGAAAGCCGAAAAACATTATTACAATGATTTTTGAAAAATCAGGCATTTAAGGATTAAATGGTCCGTCATAGGTAGGCTGGAGTGGTTTCCTGGTGGCACCATGCCTGACAAAGACGTGGGAGCAGCTTTTTAAATCCTGGTAAATGAATGGTGTGTGGCGTCCATGGTTTGCAGGAGGTACTGGTTGCAATTTTTTCATTGTCTCTCTCAAGTTATCCACGAATGGTTTAGGATCAGAATCCGAAGGTTTTTGCAGACCTAAGAATTCACCTCGAAGTTTTAGCGTAGTCCCATATACTAATTCCGAAACTGTTGCACCAACGTCTTCTTTCAGGGAAGAACGAAGGCCGAGCAGCACAAATGGTAATGTATCTACCCATCGCTACCATCATGTGACATTTGATGGCAGCTTTCAGCGGCCCATGCAGTCGTTCTACCATGCCGTTGGCTTTCGGGTTAAATGAAGTTGTGCGAAGCTTTGTTATTCCGAAATGTCGAGCTAGAGATTGTAGTAGTTCCACTTCAAACTGCTGACCTCGATCGGTAGTTATGTATGTAAGCGCTCCGAAACGAGAAATCCAGGCAGAAACAAATGTCCTTGCAATCGTTTCTACGGTGATATCAGCTATGGGCCAACGCGTGAATCGGTCTATCATCGTCAACGCATAGCAGTACCCTTGAGATGGTGGCAAAGGTCCGATTTTTTATTAAAAACTTCGAATTTTTTAGAAACCATTCATTTACATCTTAAAAGTAACCACCACGCTAAATTCCTATCTTCTAGTTATCGAAGTTTCTATAACGCCTATATCACAGAAATCGCAATTTTTAAGCGTTTTTTGTTTCTGCACACTTTAAAATTTCTAAATTTTTAAAAACTTTTGTCGTTGCATTTATGCCTCTAAAGTAACAGTCATGTCAAATATTCGTTTAAATTTCGATTTTTTTTCTAAAAAAACCGTTTTTAGCGAGATCTTAAATCTTAAAAATAACCACCATGCCAAATTTCAAGTTTCTAGCCCCACCAGCATTACAAAAATCGCAATTTTTGAACGTCTTTTTTCGCAATTTCAGAACGCTTCTGCATGCTTTTAAATTTCGCATTTTCTAAAAAATGTTTTGTGAGATATGTCAAATTTTAAATTTGTATCATTAACAATTCGAAATAAACTGTAATTTAGAACATTTTCTGCTCTATTCACACCTTTAAATCTTGAATTTTTTAGAAACCATGCCAAATTCCAGGCTATACCAACTGTATCACATTGCAATTTTTAGAAAACTGTTCTGGGAAGCAATTACACGTCTAAAGTAACAGTCATGCCAAATTTTAAGTATCTAGCCCTAACAATTCCAAATAAATCGTAATTTAGAACTGTTTCTGTTCATTTCATTTCACCCTTTTAAATTTCGAATTTTTTTAGAAATCGTTCATAGCAACTATTTACATCTTAAAAGTAACCACCACATCATATTTCAAATTTCTAGCCCCAACCATATCACAGCAATCGCAATTTTAGAACGATTTTTGCTCCTGCAACCCCTTGGGGGTTGTTTTATTGACGAAAAATATAGCCTATGGAGCAGTGATGGTCGCCAGCATTTTGCCACCGTTATTTTCGAAATCGGTTTGGTTATTCAAGAGATTATCCCTAAACAAATAAACAAGCGTTACTTCTTTATAATATTGGTATAGACTTTATTATGACTGTATCAATATGGTCATATTCATCGATCTTGGTTCCTGCACCTAAATAAGCTGAATACTTGCTATTTGTTTAAAGATCTTTGGTATGCTCAGTTCTAAAAATCGTTATTTTTATTTAACTATAATCTATATTCAATGAAACACAGGAATTTTAAAATAGTAGCTCAAATGACGCCCTAATCTCGGACGGGATGAATGGATCTGCTATCGAAAATGATGTCACTTTCGAATGAAAGAATGCTTTTTCATATACACTCCAAAAGTGTGATGACATTCGGTAGAAAAGTTCCAAACAAACAACAGTTTCTGTGTAGGATTTCCATTGTGTGCGAAAGAATTACCATGTGAAAAAGCATAGTAACAACCAGTAAATTTACAGAAGCGACTTGTTAGGAATCCTCAATGACATCACGGCATAAGTCTATATACAACTAAAATGTTTTAGTACAATTTTGTCAATATGACGTCATATCCACTGCTTTTACTTCTGCACGCAAAGAGACTGAACTCCTTACTACACTAGACTCTCTCAAATCCTCGACCCTAAAATCCGCACATCATCATAGCTGTAAACAATGAAACTTACAGTTCAGATATAGGGTAAAAATTACACTTAAAAACATTTTTTTTATATCATTCTGTAATATTTTAAACGTAATTCTCATTAATGTGACTGAATTCATGCCTTTTTCATGAAGGAAGTATAAATTTATTTCTGAAAAAAATCAAAATATTGCTGATATCTTTGGTAATCAGTCTTTTTACCAAATATATTATGTATTAATCAAGATTTTTTTGGTTTTTAAGACTGGCTAAACCTGAAATAAAACTTCCTTATTTTATGACTTTGATGTATATTAATGAGGTACCTTTATGAGTAAATTTTCATTGAATAATTCATGGAAAATGCATCATCTTTTTTATGCATATTTAATTATACATTATTAATTATTTACTTGACTTTTTAAAAAATAATTTAATCATTTCTTAAATTATCTTGCGTTTTATCATTCTGATTTATTACTTTACTTAATTATTTTAATATTTTACTATATTACAAGCATTTATTATAATTTTAATTACATTATTACATCCAAATTACTGTTTAAAAGATGTAAACAAAGCAATGACCAGAAATCCACAAAATTCTAAAATCAGCACAACTCCTGGTCCCACGCTGTGCGGATTTGAGGGAGTCTACTGTATTTATTTAAAGATCTTGGTTTGATATGCACAAAAAAGACCTTTCTGAAAAATACGTCACTTTGACTTTCGACTAATGAATTCAGGGAGGGGCAAAGAGCCCATGCCGCTAATCCAAGTTATTAGGATAAGCGAAGTGAATCCTCTACTAGGCTTAATTAATTTATTTTACATGTTTTTCCATTACGGACGCAGTTTTGCAAATAAAAAATGAAACACGTATACTTTCAGAAGAAAAAATAAATCGTGAAATTATTAGGTTGAGCAAAAAGTTCTGGGAAATTTATAATCTAATTGTTACCAGAATTTATACGTATATAGGAGTACTAGTGGTACATCTATAGAAGTTCAGGAATTTCGGCTCCAAAATGCCTACTGAACAGTATGATTTGCGTGTGTTGATCCGACATTATTGGAGAAAAGGTCTAACTATTCTGAAAGCCGATTCTCAAGGGCCGTCAATTTGAATCCTCAAATGAAGTTGAAGAAGCATGTCAAGAGTTTCTGGATTCCGAGGAGTCGCCATGACACTTCCAGCAAATCCGCAATCTGGCAGAACGATGGCAGAAAGTCGTGAACTATGATGGTCTCTACTTTGAATAATAGTCCTTGTTGCTTTTGTTGTTAATTTGCGCATAACAACGCAACGTTCACAATTTTCCCAGAACTTTTTGCTCAACCTAGTAGTAATCAAAAATAGAATCATCATTAATTAAATAAAAAAAAAGAAAAAGGCAATTTAACAAATTACAACGACTATTTGGAAAATTATTTTTTCAAAGACTAAAATTTAAGACAAAAAATCGCACGGAGTTTATCATACATTACATACGCCATAAATTAAACTTTAATAGTGTTATTACACGTAAAAATTGCAAGATTTCCTGAAACTTACATATTATCCACCTGAAACTTACGTATTATCCAAGCATTTCATTGGCTGTTCGGGAAAACGCTTTTCTATCGTCAGATTTCCAAGAAATTTTTCCAAGAAAGATTTCCATTTTCCAATTGGTCGTCAGATTTCCAAGAAATCTGACGACCAATTTTAAATGAAATTTCATTCATAAACTTCTAAACATCCCACAATATTACTTTTTACACCGTCATATAGAGAAAAAAATGTACTTTTAAATGCAATTTGTTTGAAAGCTGTATCTCAATTTGTTTCTGAGTTATTAATTTTTTTTTTGTAGTTTTTATTACTTTTTTTGTCTGGCTGGCAACAGAAGTATCCATCTCTGTTGAAAGTAAAGGAAAATACAGATTACTGTATGGACCAATCAGAAAACGAATAAAATGTGGATTCAACCAATAAAAAGGCTTCAGATATGCTTTTGATTTCCTACCCTGACGAGGACAATAACCATTTTTCCAAATGGTTAATAAAATATATTTTCATTATTCCGCAAAAATATCTTAAAAACTGTTTTTTAAATTTAATTTTCAGTGTTAAGAATTCAAATGCACAATTTATTCTTATTATGTGAAATCATTTACGCAGACGATACTTACGCATTTTAAAAGAATTATATTATGATTTTTTTTTTTTTTTTGTAAAGTGGCAACAAAAGAATTGTAAACAAATAAAAAAGAAATACTTTTCTTAAAGCTTTCTTCGAATATATTGTTCTAAGATTGCTATCAAAGATTATTTGATGTGAATTACAAAGATTGGAACATACCTATTTCAAATCATTTGAGAAAACACTAGAGGCTATTGGAAAATGTAAAAACATCTTTAAAAGAGCTTTTAGTTGAAAATTTAAAAATATTTTGTAAAATTTTGCTTCGAAAATATTTTTATTTATACCAGTTTTATATCATAAATAAAAAATTCCGAGAAAATTCTTATTTATTCGGCTGAATTTACATTTATAAAATTAAAATGCGCCAAAACATAAAATAACGTTTTTGCTTAAGGGGCTGTGCATATATAACGTTATCAAGTTTTTGGAAATTTTGGACCCCCCCCCCCCCGGTAATGATATCGTTATCAATGTATAATTTTTTTTTTTTTTTTTTTTTTTTTTTTCCTTGAAGTGATATACAAATATGATTACATTAATTTTTCGCATACTTTATTGATTCAAATGAAGGGAAGTCAGTAAAAATGTCACTTTATCTATTAAATAACTTTATATCAAATAACACTTAAACGTAGTTACTACTTAAAAGTATTCAATAATATATTTTTGTTACACAATGCATTCAACGTAATAATGTCTTCTTGCAACTTTCCCGCTGGAGATAGGGCAGACAAAAATTTTTATCAACAAAACAGGTGGACAACATTCTTTCTATTTTATTTAGTAGTAAACACGAGTACCATTTTAAACATACCTCGTATATGGCTTCTCGAACAGCGGATTATATATGCTACAGAAGAATAGGAATTCCAAAGGTTGGGGTTTTCGATATTTTGGAATTAAATAATTTTATAATCACTTAATGATTTTAGTAATAATTTTGTATTTTCATAAAAGTAGATATAGACTAAAAAAAGATAATTGTAACATGTGCTTATGACAATTGTAAAATATAATCGAAATGAACATACTATTTTGATGAAAAGACCAAGTTACAAATAAAAAGAAAAAATTTTGTTTGGGTCAGAAATGATAACGATATCAAAAGTCAAACCCCCCCCCCATCCCCCTAGAGATATCTTACGATATCATGTGCCAGACTCCCCCTCCCCCCTAAAATGATAACGTTATATATGCATAGCCCCTAATAAAGATGCAAAAAATAATATAAAAAAATATTGTTACTTTCAATATTTATTTTATTAAATAATGCTTCGCGAATCCATACAAAGCACGGCTTTTGCTAGTATACTTAAAGTGAAATCTAATTAATTACCTTGTATCTGTGAAACTTCAAAATCTTGACTATCACTTGCTCCTGATGCACTGCTCCCAGAGCTACTATTTCTCCTCTCCATCCTCACCCAGTGAGGTATCTTCAGGACTGTCTGATACATGCCCTGCAATTTGGAATTTTCGACCATTATAATAACAATAATAATAAACTGTGAATAAATAGTAAACAAAGTATACGGCATTTAAGTACGTACTTGTTTATTTTTTACTTCCATATGAGCAACTAACGGATGAGTAGGTTTATTATGACCATCTAATTCAGCTAATGTACACTGCATTTTGAACCTTGTAGCTTCAAGGTAAGTCAACATTGCCCGCATCTAAAATAGTACACAAAAGTTGTAACATTCTTGTGTAAACATATAACCTTGCATATTCATTTGTGTGTATACTGCAGGGGGTTTATAAAAAAATGTCCCAGTTTCAATGCTATATTATAACAGTTTAATTTAGACTAGGGTAAAAGCACCAATAGTCGGCCACTTAAGCGCTTTCTTTTAGTATATAGCTCAAAGCTTAATTTAAAAAAGCAATACAACATTTTTAACAGTGACACATGTTAATGTATACTTTTCTTTTACTGTTTCAGCAATTGTTTAAAAGAAAAAAAAACTGATTTAGTTTTTATTTATAAAAAGTTAAACTTAAAAGTAGCAAAGGTCTAGTAGTCGGCCACTCAGTTCTAGTGTTCGGCCATCACTGGACCAGTAGTCGGCCACTTAAATGCTTTGTTATTTAAATAACTTAAAGTATAACTTTTATAAACAGAACAACATTTTAATGATAAAATGCATTAATTTATTCTTTTCTTATAATGCTGTAGTAATAATTTAAAATATTATAATAGTATTTAACACTTTCCAACATAGTTTAAAAGTGTTTGTGAATTTGGATTGTCTTCAGTCTTTCCGAGTTCTAACACTCGTAAATATACTCGAACCTACTTGAATTTTTTGTATGTTTTGACGTTAACAATAGCACGATCGTTATTGAAAATAAAGTGTGTTAATCTACACGGTGTGTTCATCTACATCATACTACATCAATAGTTAATCTACAGGGACAGTCAAAAGTATTCCGATGCATTATGCTCAATGAGAAAAAAATTGCTTCAAGTTTATTTTAATGATGTTGGCCATTTCAAACATAATGAAATTGATATACATTTATGAAGTGCATTTAACTACGCATTCTGGACAATATGGGGTCCAAAGAACTTATTATTCATTTATAGGGCCCCGCAAAAGGATTCCTTTACATAATACACTATGACGCAAAAGTTTAGACAATGACGTCATTCAGCTTTAAAATGTAGAATTATGACGTCAGAATTACAAAAACCTGTAAATATATTCAAAAACTGATTTAAAATGCTATGTACAAAAGACAGTCGTTTTATTTGCTATAATACTAATTTTTTTCATAAAAATTCAAATGTGCTTGTCGCAAAAGTTTAGACACTATTCTAAATTTCTTTGAATATTCGCTGGCATATGCAAATTTAGAATCGATGATGTCACAAATTTGGAGTACTTAAGTTCTGCAAACGATTGCGCTTCATAGTCGACATGCCGAGAGCTAAAGAAATTCAAGTGAATGAGGTTTCAAGGATTTGGCAGTTGAAAGGTGAAGGGAAGAGCGTTTCTGAAATTTCTGCTATTATTAATAGGTCAAAAAAATCTATTTATCGAGTTTTATCGAGTGGTTCCGAATATAAAGCAAAATGTCGGTCTGGGAGGACACGTGTGACAAATGTACGAGAGGATCGCCTGATACAAAGACTAGCGAGTACTCAACAAATGAGCGTACGTGGAGTTCAAAGCTCATCGGGACTCTCTGTATCAAAGGATACGATTCGTAGACGAATTTTGGAAAAAGGAACAATCGTTTATAGCAAAATGCAGAAGAAACCAGCTCTGAAACCATATCATAAGTTACAAAGACTTATGTGGGCTCGAAAGCATATGTCATATGGAGAGAAATGGCAGTCAGTCATATTTAGCGATGAAAAAAAGTGGAATCTGGATGGTCCAGATGGTTGTTTATCGTATTGGCATGACTTGCGGAAGGAACCTCGACGTTTTTTTAGTCGCAGACAAGGAGGGGGCTCGGTGATGGTTTGGGCAGCCTTTTGCTATAATGGACAAGTATCTCTGACCTTCACCAGTGGTCGTCAAACTTCACAGCATTATACACAGACATTAGAAGAAAACCTACTGCCATTTGCTGAGCTTCTAGGGGGTCCTCAGTGGGAATTTCAGCAAGACAATGCTTCAATTCACACTGCAAAACATTCAAAATCTTGGTTTAATTCCCATAATATAAGAGTTCTCGACTGGCCAGCATGTAGCCCAGATCTTAACCCTATAGAAAACCTTTGGAGCATTATGTGTCGCAAAGTTTATAGCAACGCTAGACAATACTCTTCTGAAAAGGAACTTAAGACATCTATTGAGAATGCATGGTACGATATCGATCCACAAACATTGCAAGATTTAGTTTCTTCCATGCAATCTCGTGTATATGACGTAATACATAAGCATGGATGCGCAACCAGGTTTTAAAAATTGTTTATTTCGATTTTATTTAATTTGTGTCTAAACTTTTGAGACAGCAGTTTATTTTTGTTACCATTTAATTTATTGCAATATGCACAATTCCACTTTTCTTTGTTATAAATATTGTTTATATGTACAGCACATTAATTTCAAGCAGTGATTTGAAAATTGAATAAATATTTTTCAAAGTATGTAAGAATTTCTTCATTGTCTAAACTTTTGCGTCATAGTGTAGTGTCAGGGGATAAGCAGTTTGCAGCGTATTTTATTTCTCTTATACTACATCAAATAGAATGAAATTGATATACAACATTACTGAGGCTTACTACAAAATACTCGTTGTATAACATGATATGCATAGCATTTATCGTTCATTTACAAGGAAACACAAAAAATTCGAATACAGTACTGTATCTTTCTATTAGCGATAATTGCTGTAAGTGTGATTTTGTTTATGACATGCGTTTTTAAGTTTAATTAAACCTTAACTTACAATGCAGTGTGTATAACTGATATAGATCATATACAAGGCTACACAAAAGAGTTTGTAAGCTTTGTGGAGTATCAGCGTGAATGGCTTAAAAGAGGCTTTTATGCTCTTTCAAGCTGAACTATATTTAGTATACTAAAAGATGTTTGTATAATATAAATAAAACATATACTGGGCCACGCAAAGAACTGAATACATGACCTTCCAGAGATAATAATGTGTGGAAGTATCATTTCAGTAGTTTTAAACACGTTTTAGCCTGAATTAAATTTTAGCTTAATATGTACGGCATATAAAAATCTGTTGGTAATATACAGGGTTGTATACAATATAATTCAAGTATGTTTCCATATAGTGGTAGAAATTGCTAAAGGTGAATTTTTAATCTGTTATGCATTTTCTTACTATACTAAGTTTTATCATTCTATGTATATAATAATGTACAAATTTTTAGATTAAATACAGGTCTGCACAAAAAAATTGAACTACTATTCCTTGTTCGGGACAGTAATCTGGTTTTCAAAACCATTATGCCTTTTCAAAAATGTTTACTTTTTATGAAGTATTGAGCAGATAAATTTCATTAAAGAATTCTACAAGTCATGGGAAGTGCTTTTGTAATCTATTCTTGATGCATGATTTTTCATTCTTGTTCCTTAAGGAAAGTAAAGTTAAAAGACCAAATTATCTATATATAGTCTATATATTTTATAGTAGTCAGCCTTTCACATTTTGTGTTTAGCCATCGTAGACTCGACGGCAGGAAGAGAAAAAATTATTACGTCATCTTGTTTCAAAATGAAATTATGATGTAGAGTAAGATTATTAACAGAACATAAAATGACTAATCTGTCGATGCATATCTTGGTATGATATTAGCAGCAGGGAGCCCCAGATCGTCATTTTAGCGTTACTACCATATCATCGAGTTTCGAGATGAAATTTTAATATATTGTATATATCGTCTAGTACAATGCAAATATTTCAGTTTGTCTTGGGATTTCGTGGTTAGATATGAGCAGAACGCGGCGGCAATTCTTCATTTTTTGCAGTACAATCTCGTCATCGAGTTTTGAAATGTAATTTTAATGTGTTGCATATCTCGAATAGTACATTACAAATATTACAGTCTGCCTCGTAATATCTTTAAACGATTTAAGCAGAATGAGGTGCCAATACTTATTTTGGCGGTACTATCTGGTCATCGAATTTCGAAAGCAAATTTTAATATCTCACTTTCGATTAATATGATTTAAGTATTTCAGTCTGTTCGTGGTATCTGAGCACTATACAAGCATAACGGGTCGCCAACTCATTACTTTGGTGGTACTATTTCGCTTTCAATTTTGAGAATAAAATGCTAATGATTAAAGCTACAGGTTAGTATAATACAAATGCTTCAGTCGATTTCGTGATATCTTGATAGGATATGAGATAAACGGGGCGCCAATTCTTCCTCTTAGTTGTACTATCGCATCATCGAATTTCGGAATGAAATTTTAATATGTTGCATGTTGCATATTTAGATTAGTACAGTAAAAATACTACTATCTGCTTCGTGATAGCTTGAAACGATCCGATCCGAATAGAGCATCAATTCGTCATTCAAGCGGTACTAACAGATCGAGTTTCGATGTGAAATTTTAACTTGTCATAGACATCGATTATTGATATTTTGTGTAATGTATATTTTATAGTGACAGTTCCATTGAAAATGAACAATGTTATCTTCATTTTTTAAATTTTAAGTTCTATAGAAGCAGAAGATGGGATTTAAAAATACATAGTTAGCCTCTAATTAATATTATTGCTGACTATTGAGTTAATCAACCAGATAAGTTTTATTTTATATTATTGAAAAGTTGTCACAATCCGTGGCTTTGTGGTTATTGAAATATTGCAAATGATATTTGTGTGCATATTAAAATTAGGAAGAAATTATATTTCCGCAGAAAGTTAAAATATTATTAATTAAAACGCAATTTGTTGAAATTAAATCTTAATAACCCGTTAGATGATTGTGAGAAACATTTCACCCCTTTAAATTTCTATTATCTTATAACATACTTTGTGAGAGCATTTATGTCTTAAAAGTAAAACACATGTAAAATTAGTTTCTAGCAATAGCCCTCGTAATTCCCAAATAAATCATCGTTTTAAGTATGCTTTCCGCACATTTCACACCTTAAATTTTCCATATTGAATTAACCTCTTCTGTGCGAGTAAGTAACAGCTATGTCGAGTTTCAATCCAAAATTTAAATTACTTGCTTTTACTTCTATCCCTAACAAGTATAACTTTTTTGATTAATTTATCTTTTAAAATTTCAAATTTATCATAACTATTATGCGAAAACAATTACGTTTTATAAATAACTGTCATTTAATATTTCAAGTCTTTATCCTTAACATTTTGATATTAAGCATAATTTTCAACGTTTTTAGAAACTTTTCTACTCATTTCAGCCTTTTATATTTCGCTTTTTTTTAGAAACCATTTTCAGTCGGCATTGAAAGTTATCTCTTTGAAAAGCTCCATGTCAAGTTTTACATATGTAACACCCTCAATATTACAAAAAAGGGATATTTTAGATCATGTTTTGCTTCCGCAGAGACTGCCACCATCATTTTTTAACTTTAACTTTTAAAAGTGACTCGGCATTTCCAAAGATTTCCTCCTACAAAAGACAGAAACAAACGTTTCTTCTTTATAACATTAGTATATTAGAAGGCTTCATGCTGGTCGATTTTCCCAAACGAAATATATCGGTGAATTTAACCTTGTAAATACAAGGTTAAATTCACAGTTTACATGTTTTAGTAAATAACTGTAGAACGATATAATGCCCTATACTAAAGCATCTTTAAAACATTATCTATTTAACAATGAAAATCTCATCAAAATCGTCCGTTTTTTTTTTTTTAATGCTAATACTTCATAATCGAGTACACCTGATTATAGAACTTTCCCCCGTGATGATATAACTAAGCAACGTAGAATGATATACAATAAACTAAAATCTTTCCTGAAAAAATATCTAATTAACGATGCAAGTTCCACCGAAATCTATTCAGCAAAACTAAAGCGGCCGGAACGAAATTCTCATTTGCATTTTATATCAGGTGTCCTGGGGTATAAACGGCACTGTGTGTAATAACGCCAAGTGCTAATAATAGGCATATTTATAAAGGAATACGGGAAAATGGTACTTTAGCTTCTGCGCTCAAAGGCTCTGAGTCATCTGAATCACAAACAACAGCTAAAAATTAATTTGTTACATTTATAGGCCTTATCGCTGGAATAAGCTCGTAAGAGTCAACTTCCGATCCAAAATTTGCTTGTTAAGTTCTGTCACGTAAAGACTATTCCGTAAGAAACCCGTGTGCCCCGTAAGAAAAGTGACACATCTCGCAAAAATTCATTTTGCGTTTTATTCCACTAATATGTCCGTCGTAGGTGCGTCTAGCTACATTAAAAATTTCGTAAGTGCAGTTATACGAAAAATCACATTATTACACTATCTGTCCATTTGTGACCACAGAAGAAAGGTGGATTGTGCGGAGAGGTAAAATTACGCAACCCACCAAACCTTATCCTGCGTCTTTATTCTTAAGAGTTTTATGCATTTATGCACTTTTTTATTCCTGCATGCAGAGCTAGTGCTATAATTTCCTGTTACAGTAAAATCATGCAAATCTTTTATCTATTTCCTTTGCCTCACCTGTGAAATTTACTTTTGTCGAGATGTGTCACTTTTCTTGGGGGTGAGCGATATATTTGTTAGGAAATACTTTGTTTATTACATAAATTTGTAGTGTATTTCATGTACTTTCAAAATGTGTGGCTGTTTTTGGATGTATTCGCGAGGTAATTTGTAGTTTAAAATATACTGCGCAAAATGCATATCGGGGTAATAACGCCATCCACTAGTGTTATTACCCGGGTTGATTCTTTTCAGAGACAGAAATACATTTTTTATTTCATTTGTTTGATTTTATACACGAGAGGCCATTATTGTCAGTGTTGAAAACTAAAAAAGATAAAGAGAAATTTGTACGTCCTAAATGCTTCTAATTTTTTCGTGTCAGAAAAATAAAATATCATATGATTATCACTGCATACTAATATCGCAATTAATGGTAAGTAAAAGCAATTTGTCAATTTTTAAAGGTGTAGAGTTTGTATCTTTAGAAGTGGACAATTTACATGCCATTATACCATCTTATTTTATAGTTTTGTTTGCATGGTGTTATTACCCACCAGGTGGATAATAATGCCTAATAACATTGGTCGTGAAATCCCGCCACTACATTTCATGAATAGATATCTGCTAAAATAGTCTTTCTTGTATACATAACCAATAAACTGCTATATCAAATCCTATATTTGTTTGGGAAAAAAATCTAAAATTAAGCCGTAAAAATTGGTAGAACATTAACGTTGCGTTATTACCCCAGGACATCTTATATTTTGTGTGCATAAAATACAATGCAAGTAAAAGGTTGTATAAATCTCAAATTGCGAAAATCAAATTACGAAAAAAAAAATCAAATTATTAAAAATAGACTCAAACTAGTTGGATGTGCCAATCCCAAAACTTTCTTCTATCTTATACATCTTAATATTTAAAAAACCTAGTTACAGATACTTCAATATTATCAGTTCAATACTATACCAACTTTGATTTTCATCTTAAATTTCTGCTCCAGTCAATTAAACGGACTAAAAACGAGTTAATCTATATCATGATATTGTTAAAATTATTAAATTTTCCTTATTCTGCTGTTATAAGATGTTTGCGAATAGCCGGCTTAACAGGGAGTTCCCGCCGATGCAAAATAAAACTACGAAAAATCAAGAAAAGTATACAAAAATCACTATCACAGAGCCCCTTTACCGCGCAATATTTCCAAATTCAAGGAGGACCTGTTGGCCAAAGCCAAAAACATGCACAAAAATTTTGGTTCAATTGTATGCATAATTTTATACACTGTTCGATGGTACAATAATGAAAATGGCACAGAGATCGCAATTATAGCGCCCCCTTCTGGCGAAATTTTTTCAAGTTCAGGGAGGACTTGCTTGCCATAGCCAGAAACATACACAAAAATTTGGTTCAATTATATGCATACCATCATACACTTTTCGATGGTAAAATAATGAAAATGATACAGACATCGCAATTATAGCGCCCCCTACAGGGAGAATTTTTCCAAATTCAGGGTGGACCTTCGTGCCATGACCAAAAACAAGTGCAAAAAAATTGGTTAAATTCTATACATAACTTCATACACTTTTCGATGGTACAATATTCAAAATAGCACAAAAATCGAAGAAAAATCGCTATTACAGAGCTCCCTACCGGCGATTTTTTTTCAAATTAAGGGAGGACCTGCTTGCGCTTGCGATAACCAAAAACTTAAAATAAAAATTTGGTTCAATTCTATGCATAACTTCATACACTTTTCGATGGTACAACATACAAAATCGCACAAAAATCGCTATTACAGCGCCCCCTACCGGAGAATTTTTCAAAATTCAGGGAGGACCTGCTTGCCATATCCAAAAACTGAAAATAAAAATTTGGTTAAATTCTATGCATAACTTTATACACTTTTGGATGGTACAATATTCAAAATCGCACAAAAATCGCTATTACAGCGGCAATTTTTTTCAAAATTCAGGGAGAACCTGCTTGCCATAGCTAAAAACTTAAAATAAAAATTTGGTTCAATTCTATGCATAACTTCATACACTTTTTGATGGTACAACATTCAAAATCGCACAAAAATTGCAATTACATCGCCCCTAACGGCGAATTTTTCAAAATTCAGGGAGGACTTGCTTGTCATATCCAAAAACTGAAAATAAAAATTTGGTTAAATTCTATGCATAACTTCATACACTTTTGGATGGTACAATATTCAAAATCGCACAAAAATCGCTATTAAAGCGCCCCTACCGGCGAATTTTTTCAAAATTCAGGGAGGACCTGCTTGCCATAGCCAAAAACTTAAAATAAAAATTTGGTTCAATTCTATGCATAACTTCATACACTTTTGGATGGTACAATATTCAAAATCGTACAGAAATCGCTATTACAGGCCCCCTACGGGCGAATTTTTTCCAAATTCAGGGAGGACCTGTTTGCCATAGCCAAAATCTTAAAATAAAAATTTGGTTCAATTCTATGCATAACTTCATACAATTTTTGATGGTACAATATTAAATATCTCACAAAAATTGCTATTACAGCGCCTCCTACCGGCGATTTTTTCAAAATTCAGGGAGGACTTGCTTGCTATAGCCAAAAACTTAAATAAAAATTTGGTTCAATTCTATGCATAACTTCATACACTTTTTGATGGTACAATGGCGACAGACAGACGGACAGATGGACAGACACACGGACAGACAGATATTTTCTATAAACATGTTTTTTCGGATCTCTGATCCCTAAAACGTGTAAATCTATCAAAAACCGGAAGCCGAAAAAAATTTCGTTTACAATACTTTCTTCTATTGAAGATAGAAGAAAGTAAAAAGTGAAATGGCCTTTTAGCCAGTAGTCAACCGTGGTGGCCGATTACTGAACATGAGTAAATATAATACCCAATAATCGGCCGCATTAAAATTAATTAATACAAACACACTTGTTTAATTCTGATACTCAAAAACATTAGTTTATTAAACTTTTTAATAGTACAGTCTTATAATTTTAGAAAATAATAAAAAAATAAATTAATACTAGTCTTTTAAAAATTTTGTCATCGATTAACAAAAAAATAGCAAAAACGGTTATTTGACCGCAACAAAATAAAAAATGGTTGATTACTAATGCAATAAAAATACCCACAATTCTTTGCTGATGGCTTATGATGTATAAAGAATGGTTACATATAGTGGGATTGTAATATTTCATTTGAAACCAAAAATAAGCTATTCATAATGTATTTTATCTCAAAGTGGCCGACTACTGGTGCATTTACCTATATTTACAACAAATCATACATCCAATTGAAGGTAAAATAATCTAGTTTTTCTAACAAATGTTCAATAGGTGCACCTTTAGTTATACGGCACACATCCAACCTAAAGTCCAATTCCTCCCACACTTCAATTAACAAACCTAAAGTCCAATTCCTCCCACACTTCAATTAACAAACCCGGAGTAATGGAAGCAATAGCCTCTTCCATTCTGTGCCTCAACTATGGTAAATCATCGGGTAGCGGCGGAACGTAGACACGGTCAGGCAAATGAAATTCAAGACTTGCTTTCCGAACAGATTTCTTAGGACTACGCAGGTAAGATGCTCTGACACGGTCAACATCCTGTACAGACACTTATGATCGTCCCATGCATGAGTGCCGTATAACTAAAGGTGCACAGCACATATTGAACATTTGTTAGAAAAACTAGGTTACTTTACCTTCAGTTTGATGTATGATTTGTTGTACTAAGTTCAGCTGTTATAATATACCACAGAAACTGGGACATTCTTTTATCGACATCCTGTATTAAAATATATTTCCAAAGAGATTCCGTTAACAGAAGTTTATTACTGCTATTCCTAAAGTCCAATTCTTCCCACACTTTGGTTGACAAGCCCGGAGTCATGGAAGCAATAGCTTATTCAATTCGGTGTCTCAATTCTGTCAAATCATTAGGTAGCGGCGGAACGTCGACACAATCTTTTATAAAACACCAAAGGAAAAAAAAAAAACTGGCACTCCGGGAGTGCCAATAGAAGTGAAAACTTCAACAATTACGTGTGTGTTTTTTTAATCGTCAGGAAATGTTTTATTGTGCAGGAAATACTTTTAAATGTAGTGTTTTTTTATTCATTATTATAAACTATTACTACCAAAATTATATTACAATTTTCATAGTAATATAATTTAACTATAAATTACATATAAATAAACATTAATAATTTGTAATATATATTATTATATTAAATTATATTATTAAATTATACATGTACATATAAATAAACAAATTTTCGTGCAAAAATTCTCGTATTGCATTTAAAGATTTATCCGGTGAAATATAAACGGCAACCATTACAATTCAATACTATCCAAATATTGAAATCCATACTCCAATTCAATACTGTCCAAAAGTATTTTTATTAATGAATACAATACCACAATTATATTACGCTTGGCGCGCTAGTGTCTATGTGCCAAAATGCTAGCATGTCGGTTACGTAACAGTGTCTCCAAATCAGTGATTTTTCTCCATCTCAAAAAAAGCTCAACGCGCCTAAAGAAGTTTTCGAAAACTGATAATGTGTGTGTGTTCCTGTGTGAAAGCCGGGAGAAAAAGTGAGTTTTAGCTTCGTTCTTCTTTTGCGGATTGAGCTGAAGAGGGAAAAGTTCCTGTCATTCACTGCTTGGCGCGCTAGTGTCTATGTGCCAAAATGCTAGCATGTCGGTTACGTAACAGTGTCTCCAAATCAGTGGTTTTTCTCCATCTAAAAAAAAAGCTCAACGCGCCTAAAGAAGTTTTCACTTCAAAAATCGCATAGCTCTAACGGCTTTTAAATATTCAGCCGACCAATAATGCTTTACGTTCAGGAGTCGCCATTTTGCATATGTGGCACTGCGAAAAGAAAATTTTAGTTAAAATTTTCTTTAAAAAACTTTATTATCTTTTTTTTTTTTTTTTTATAAGCTAGATTTTATTAGTTTAAAAACATTAATAATAATATGTCAAAATTAGATATCTATTGGACTAACTATAAATATTTTTTCCTTAATTAAAGTATTTAAGTTTGTAAAAAGAACCTTTATGCTGAAATAGACAAAATACGACTTTATATCAAAACTATAAAATTCAAAAACTATTTTCATTTTTTAAATACAAAAAATATAGTTGAGCCTGTGATTTTAGTTATTATAACAATATATATTTTTTAATTAAATAAAAAGGATTGTAGATAATGTTGACTGTATGTAAATAAAAGTGCTTTATCTGTTAAGAACACAGTCGAACCTCGTTAAACCGCCACCTCGTGGGACCCCAGAGTTGAATTCAGGGATGGCCCGGGCGGGGGGGGACATCCCCCGAAGCAATAAAATGCCGCCCCCCGGAAAATTGGAGATTTTATGTTTTCAATGGAAGAAAAGTACGCTCCCCCCGGAACTTTATAATGTCACCCCCCTCCTCCAAAGCCACAGAAATCCTTTTCCGGAGAAAAATGTCTGAATTCAACACTGTGGGACCCGAAGATTGTGACGATTTAAACAAATTACTTTGTTTAATGTAGTAGGTAAGTTGGATACATATTTTTTTAATAAGCATGATATTGAACCTTATAAATGAGCTTTAAAATTAATTTACACTTAATGGAAAAAGAAACATTAAAAGAAGAAAATTCATCTAAAATTCACCAGTGTAAAACATTTATTTTATAACTGTTATTAAATAGGAAAATTGCACATTTATTAAAAAAAAAGTCTGTCAGAAAATTCGGTTCTCTCTTTAATTTCGTAGATACAATTTTAAAGACATTATCATTGCGAAATCCTCTTTGTTTTTTTCGTTTTTTTTTTTTTTTTTTTCCAGAAGAATTTTAAAAACGTAAGGTGTATAAAGTAATTATAGCGGTTTGGAATGACATTTCTTCAATAAGCTCATTGTCTTTTTCACTTAATTCCATATCAAAAATTTCTGTTTCTTCTATCAATAAAAAAAGCACACACACACACGAAAAAAAAAGGGGGTGGAATCGTAAGTGAAAAGTGACGAGTAACAGGGTCTCATCACTCACTTGAAAACACCCGCTCCCTAATGCTAAACCTATGGGTAGGCTGCTTTCGAATTTCGTGTTTAAATTTGAATATTTTTAAACGATTTTTTTTTTTTTTTTTTTTTTTTTTTTTTTTGTATAGGATAGCCGAGCTCGATCTCTAACAGGACCATTTTGTACTTTTTCGATTTTGGTTGCAGATTTTTTTGATAAAGATACTTTTACTTTCGAAACCGGTTTCGAAAGTGAAAGTTCCTTTATTAAAAAAAAATCTGCAACCGAAATCGGAAAAGTAATAAAATAGCCATATTAAAGATAGATTTCAGCTATCCTATACAAAAAAAAAATCGTTTAAAAATATTCAAATTTAAACGAGAAATTCGAAAACAACCTGCCCATAGGTATAGCATTAGGCAGCGGGTATTTTCAAGTGAGTAAAGAGTCCTCTTAAGATATTTTAACACTGTTTCCTCATGCTTTTGGACGGGACTTTCAGGAACTGGCATTATGTATGGCTCGGCATTTTAATCGAGTTACGGTTTAACAAGTTCTTAATATCTAAATAATTTATCATAATTAATATGACTACTGACATGTTGTAATTTTTCAAAGACATCTTGTTGAGCTTCTGCATCTCCAAAAGTTGGCGTTTCTTGAAATACTTTTGCTAGGTTCTCAACTCCTTGTTTTCCCTTTCTTTCCAGCTCCATGTCGTGCTTTAATAAATTTAAAAACCTCTGGAGAATTTCTCGCCGCCTTTCTTTTCGCATGTCATTACTAAGGTTTTCGGCCTAAAAATAAGCAAAAGAAATATGCACATAACTGACAAATATATGTTTCACAGATTTACTTGACGAATATTTACTAATATTATTAAATTTCTTCAAAGTCAATTGAAATATTAGTTGAACTGTAGATTAATTGTAGGCATATAGAGTTATGCACATATTTGACAAATATTTATTATAATTATTAATATTTATTGAAAGTCAATTGAAATATTAGTTCAACTGTATAATAATTGTAGGCATATAGAAATATGCACATATTTGACAAATATTGTTATAATTATTAATATACATTCAAAGTCAATTGAAATATTAGTTGAACTGTAGAATAATTGTAGGCATATAGAAATATGCACATATTTGACAAATAATTTATTATAATTATTAATATTTATTCAAAGTCAATTGAAATATTAGTTGAACTGTAGAATAATTGTAGGCATATACAAATATGCATATATTTGCCAAATATTGTTATAATTATTAATATTTATTCAAAGTCAATTGAAATATTAATTGAAGTGTAGAGTAATTGTAGGCATATAGAAATATGCACATATTTGAGAAATATTTATTACAATTATTAATATTTATTCAAAATCAATTGAAATATTAGTTGAACTGTAGAATAATTGTAGGCATATAGAAATATGCACATATTTGACAAATATTTATTATAATTATTAATATTTATTCAAAGTCAATTGAAATATTAGTTGAACTGTAGAATAACTGTAGGCATAAAACTAACTTTTATTATTTGAACAAGAAAAAGTGCTCAAAGTTTAAATTTTAAAGTTTGAACTTTTAAGACTAATATATACAAATTTAAATTAAAAAACAGAGCATTACAGTTATTTTCGCACAATGATTTTTTTTTTTTAATTTAAAGATTATAGGAACTATTAAATAACTGGAATCGATCATTCAAAGGAAAAGAAAAGAAATAAAAATAAATAATTTACATACATAAAAATCTGGCAATATTTGTTCAGGAATATTGGGACCAGTTCCTTTGGATTCTACGAGCTTTTGTACATCATTTGTTACATCGATTGTGTTGACTGTTGTATTCAAGCTTTCAGCACACTACAAAATAATAATAATATGATGTTATTGTAGTATGTTACACTTAAAGGAGAAAAAAATACATCGAATCAACATAAAGTAATAAATAAAGTTCAAACTTGTTGTTTCCCCACATTAATGAACAACACAGTTTTAGTTTTCTTAAAATACAGTAACAGTGGAGCCTTATTTATTTGTTTCTATGTGACCGCCTTTGAAAGAAAAAAATATATAACTGAAAACAAACTTTAAAAAACGAATACATAATAAGATACAAAATTGTAATAAAAAATATCAATAATATAGTTTAATCATGTTAAATTGCATTTTTATCTATACGAGTAAAATATTTAAAAAATAAAATTTAAAATTATTTAAAGAAATAACATAAAAGCGATGTACAGTACAATTTCAATTAAACATACTATGCTTTAAGTGCATCTTTATATTTTTCGAATAAACAATGCATCTTTCTTGTAAAAATAATGTGGAAAATTTTAAAAACATAACAAAACCACATACATAAGTTAGCTAGAAACAGCTTTCTTATTCCAAAGTGAACTTTCAATTAAAAAAGTATCTATATGGCCGTGAGTAACGATGACGTCATATAGACGGCGGCAACGATGTCAGCAATCAGTTTTCCATTTTTGTAAATTTATTAACTTTTAAACAACTCATAATTTCAATTTTGACACCGTCGAATACGAGAAAAATATACTTTCAAATGTTTGAAAACCGTTTAATTTACGAGTTTTTATGATTTAAAAAATAATTTTCAATCAAGTTTTTTTTAAATATATATTATTATTATTATCATTAATCTGTTTTTATCGCGCACTGACCAATTACGGAAGATTAATCCGTTTGCATTTAAAAAATATAGCATTTATTTTCGGCTAATATTCCATACCGAAATTAACTTCGCCAAAATAAGTAAATTAATTAATAAAATACAAGTTTAAGAGATAAATAATAATAATAATAAAAATGAAAACAGTCAAACTACGGGCGTAAACACTGAAATAATCGAATCAAAAAGACTTCTGTAAATAGCGAAATCTTTGGCGATTTCTTTGGCTATTATAATCCCTGGAATGCGGGTAATATTAAAGTACCGATTTTAATAAATTTCAAAACTTTATTTAAATGCGCAATTGATATTTTTGATATATATATATATATATATTTATATTGTTAGTGGGCAATCTAAATAAATAAATAAATATATATATCGAATATATATATTTCTAAATTATCTATTTCTAAAATATCCATCTTTCTAAATTACATATATATAATTAAGATGAAATCACAAATATATGAACAAATGGTAAAATTCTAAAGATGAGCAAGATATGAACATAGGAGACCAGTATGTAAAATAAGAAACTATGAATAACCCACAGAATCGTCAGAGGAGCTTGCAGGTTTAATTCATAGTGAAGATGCGATATATATTAAGTAAAAAAAAATTATTTGAGTTTTCAATTAAAAATGCTTTTCCCCTATGTTCCACCTAAAGTATGTTTTGTAACACTGAAAACCCGCGTTGGATCTCCTGGTAAATATAATATATAAATAAAATTAAGAATTTACTCATGTTGTATAAACATTTTATCGTTTTCAAGCATTGGAATGAATTGTGACAGTCAAAAATATATAAATATAAAAATAAGTAAATAAACGATGTTTCACCGCATACGAAATAGTTGCATTGACATTGTCATAATAAATTTGTATGTTATAATATATTTATATACAGAGTGTTTAAAAGTAACTGTTGAATAATTCGCAGGGAGATAGGATATTACAACAATTTTTGTATAGGAAATCAGAATTGCAATATTTATTTAGTCAAAAATACAGGTTGCCTAACTTCGATCTGAACCGACATTTTTGTTCAGAATATTAAGGAGAGGGGGGGGGGAAGCAATCGGCTATCAGCATTTTTCGAAAATGCCACTATTCAGCCTTTACGTATTTCCCCCCCTCCCCCCCCCCAGATATATAATTTTGGAAATGTTTCATGAAAAAACTTAGTTTTATATTATCTTTTTTAATTATGTACTATTCTAAACTAACTAATAATTATACGCTATGATTGCTAATATTTTTTCTCAATTAATTCATAAAAAAAACTTTTAGGCATTTTGGAAATCAAAGATGGAGCGTGTATTTTGGGATGGGAGGGTGTATTTTTTACTGGTTACCAAATTTGATCAAATTTGTAAAGCCCTGCCTAGTAATTTCACAACTTGCAACAAACTAATTCACTATGAAAATACAATTAATAAAAATATTATGCTATGAGAGGTATTGCAGAAATTAAGTTTTGTCATTTTTTTAGAAACAAATCTTACTAATTACAAAAAAGTCAGAAAACAATAGATGGTATTGGTCTATTTTTCAACATAGTTGCCAGTTTCCAGTATAGTCTTGTACGGATTGAATTATACTCGAACTGAACCGAAAGTTCCCTTTGAAGTCAATCAAAAACGCTACCTGAACCCAACCCTTTCTGGGAAGCCATTTCTCACATAACCAAACAATCGAGAATTCAGTATTAAAAATTATCGCCTCAAACATGGCAGAATTTTTATTTTGTGTTTTGATTTTTTTAATTAAAATTTACCTGTTTTGCATATAAAATATAACTAACATCATAATTATCAATGCCTGCTTTAATTTAAATTTTTAAACTAAAAATCTAAAAAGCATTATATTAGAATTTTCTAGAATATTAATTTTGTTCTAATATTAGTGTTATTTGTTTTATTATTAATATTAATATTAATAAAGCATAAGAAACGGAAATATTATTCAGTTTTTTTTCAGCCTAACGACCTTTGATTTAATACATATTGTTAGAGTTGAATGTAAAATGTTTTTATGTGATTCGTGGTTGAAAAGCTACGCCACATTTAGCAGTGCTGATTATGTAACAAATATCCATCAGTTTGATAATGTAACTGATGGACTCTGCTGATGTAATTCTACTATGCCCTCACTTTCATGTTGCCAGAATTTTGGGAATGGAAAAGTCAGAATTTCTTGTCACGTTGAGATTCACTACCAGAAAGTTCTAAATGTGAAGAACAGTTTTGATTTTGTGACTTTCGAATATTTTGATAGGATTTATCAATGAATAAGCCAATGCCACTGTGGTTAGCATGGGTAAAATTTTACCAGCCTTACCAAGGATTTTATTTGCCATTTAGCGAGTGGGGAGTGTCATTCGCTAAGCCTATCTCAATCTGTCTGTTTCGAAGCTGATGCTATTGAGACATCGTTTTGCTTCAGAAGCAATACAAGTGCTCTGAAAGTCGTAATAAACTTTGTCAAGATGCAGGGTACGGATTTTTTTCTTCAAGTTCATGAAAGTATAATACCATACCAGACGAAAAAATCTTTACTATCGATGGCGACTATATCAGAACTGTGTTTCTTTCTATGTTATAGAATGCCATTGAGACCCTCGTGTATTGACTAAAAATCGCTTAGGTATGCAGGATGTCCTATAAGTTCACTTTTCGAAAAAAAAAATAATAAAAGTAAATTAACAAAATGCATCGGAGAGCATTTAAGACTAATAAAAGTAAGGGATATTTTGTGGCAAAAGAAATAAAACAATAGTTAAAAAATGTTTGAACTTTTTTTTTGCCACAAAATTTTCGATCATTTTCCCAAGTCTTATGAAGCAAATCATACTCCCATACGACTATTTGTTAAATTTTTTTATGAGTTTTTGAAATGTGAATGAACTTATGGGATTCTTTGAACTTTTTTTTTTTCTTTTTGTACAAAAAGTTTCACTTTTACAAGTCTTATGGTGTAAATAGCAATTCGGAACGACAATTTGTTATTTTTTAAATGAATTTTTGAAATTTGAATTTTTTTGTGGTCTCTTTGAACTATTTTTTCTATTACCATAAAAAACAAGAAAGAAAAAAAATCATGCATCAAGATTATAAAGCAATTTCTAACACATTCAGAACAATGTAACAAAACTTCGCCGTTTAATAAGTTGAAATAGGATGTCTACAAAGCCCGATCAAGCAGAAGTTGGTCCCAGAGCCTGTTAAAAAGTTGCCCCCCCCCCCTTCACACACACACTACCTCCTCATTCCCGGCGACACTTTCAGAAAAAAAGTAGGTTTATGTGATGAGTTAACAAAGTTGTTTGGGTGAAAGTTTCAAGTTTACAAAAAAAAAAAAAAAAAAAATAACTTACAAGAATAAGCAAGAAAATGAATTACCGTCCACTTTCTCAAATAAGCATTTGTATAATTCACAAACATCTATGATCCACAGGTTATGTTGCAGAATAAATGAGGACGTCTTTTTCAAAACTCGCCTTATCCAAAATCATAAAAATTGTGTTTTCCCTAACAGTCTAGTAATCATTTTAAACTATAATTATGACATTGTAAAATCCTCCTTTTTATTGAAACCAATAGACACCGTATGCAGTTTTTGGCATTTTCCCCCAAATTTGATTTTCTGGATACGGCAAGTTTTGAAAATTATAGGTACTCTCAAATTGAAAAGGACTTTTACAGAAAAATTAAATATGGGAGGTTTTTTATTGCAGTAAAACTTTGTTTTTACGCCAGGGACTAAAATATAAAATGCAAACAGTTTAAAAACTTAAATTGGGAGAAAATACCCACAAATTTGTGGGCCCCTGAAATTGGTGGCCCAGTGCCGAGGCCCCAGAGCCCGTGCATTAATCAGGCCCTGGATGTCTAATTGAACCATTTGGAAACCTAATTTCAGCAATTCCCATTTACAGCTGGAAAATTATCCGAATTCTTTGAGCAACCCTGTATATGATATATAGATTTGTATCTTTTAACTACATGCATGCAAAAATTTAGTTCAGTTGGGAAATACATACCACAGTCGAAAATTCCCCTTCAGTAATTTCCGTTAATGAAAAGAATGGCACGTGAATTCTTTTGTGCAGCCCTGTATACGAGGTATAGAATTTATACACATTGAATAACATGCAAAAAGTTAATTACATTTAAAAGCGCATACCAAAACTGAAAACGCATTTCTAGCAATTATTGCTCAAAGACATTACTGTAAGCTGTTTCTTTTGCGTGTCCTTCTAAATGAACGATAACTGCCATGACTACCCTGTTCTATAGTAATCATCTTATAGTGAAATTCAGTGATTTACATCAATTTCAATACATTTGAAATAGCATAATGTCATTAAAATACACCGTAAATGTCATTAAAATGCACTGCAAACCATTTTCCCCCATTGATCATAATGTAACGGAATTCTTTTGAATGCCCCTGTAAATGAAATATTAAAGCTACACACTTCAATTTCAATACCGAACATTCCATGGTAAATATCATTAACATATATCAATTGCATGAAAATCCGAGTGTATCTATGCGAGTGAGTCTAATATGCTAAAAATTGCACGAACATTTATTATTATTATTAGGGATTTAATGAAATACAGTGAAACCTCCCTATGCGACCACTTCCATTAAGCAACCACCTCCCTGAACGACCATTTTTTCATGGAATGAGATTTATTTCCATAAGCTCAATATAAGTTTTACCTCCATTCAGAGGCCATCCCAGTTGAACTCCCTCCATGAGCGACCAATTTTTTTGAAGAAAATTTCGTTTTTTCCTGGTCGCTTGAAGAAGGTTTTATTAGAAAAATAATTCCGGAGAATGCATTATTCAACAAACTTCTAAACTAAGTTTAGATTTTTTTTTTATTCCGGTAACTTTTAAGTGTTTAAACCCCTTTGTGCCTCTTTAGGCAATGAATTTAACGCTGATGACAAATTAAAAATGACGGTCAATAAACTCCTCTGCCCTATTCTGTCGGAAAAGTCTCAAAGAAATAGATAAAGTAATCAAATCGTCATTATTCGTCCCCGTCCAAAAAAAGTTGCATTTATTTACTGAACTTCAAAAGGACTGCGAAATAAAAGTTATAAAAGGTAAAACTGTAAAATCAAAGCAAAGATCAATGTACTCATTTTTTAAACTCTGCAGTAATTAACTTATGTAATTAACTTTTGTTTTGATACTTAAATTTTTATATTTTTTCCTAGTGTGAAAAATAAATTTTACTAAAATTGTTACCTTTTTCCAACAATTAAAATCTAGATTTAAGCATGACCTCCATTAAGAGACCACTCTCCGAGCGACCAATTTCTATTGGAACGGAACATGGTCGCTTTAGGGAGGTTTTACTATATGAATGGATTTTTGGGATACCCTGTATATAAATAACCGATGAAGGAAAAGAAAAGTACCAACCAGTTTTAATGCAGGTCCCAGTGTGCTGTAATGATTGGCATATTTTTCAACGAAGTCTTGCATGTGAGTTAAACGCTCCTCTTCAAGGTGCTGGAATGCCGCGTCTGCTCTGTAAACAGACGTCTCCCAGTCTTGTCGAGATCGCTCAGCTTTTATACACGAATTATAGTAATCTATATCGGCCCGAGTCAGGAGCTCTTCAGCTTTTCTCTTTTTGGCTTCCAGCTGCAGGGGAAAGGGTAATTTGAAAATCTAATAAATAATCTTCAAAATAAAAATAAAATCATACAGTAAATAAATCGCCAGTTATTGTTATCACCAATTAGCTAACCCACCCGGCTCCATTGCTCGGATTCGTTTGTCGAACCGATCAAAAACATCGCCTTTTTCAAAGTACCAAAACACAAATAATTTGAAATTAAGATCTCTGTTTCCCCTTTCTGCCTAAAGTATATGGGGCATTCTCACAATCTTTTGGCTTTCATGCCCCTGAATAATAATTTTTATTTTAATACACTTTTTTGTGTTTTTTTTTTTATTTCATATACTGGGGAACATCCCATTGCATGATTGAATAACAATATTAACGAGATAAATAAGTTTTGGACGATGTTGGGTGTCCAAATACCAGGAAAACTCCTATTGTCCCGTGTCCCTGATGCTGATTTTTAAGTTTGGAGTTGTCTGTATAAAATTGTTTCAATAAAAGTAATTCGATGTAATTTTTTTCCGAAATTGGGACTATTGTTTTATATAAATATGTAGCAAAAAATTAACCTACACACATTTTCCCGTTTGTTATTGTTTTTTGAACTCTGTCCCTGGGTTTTTCATCCTTACCGTCCCTCTTGCTAAACTTATACAGAAAATCCCTTCAGATGCAGCTACAGAATTTTTTTCAAATTTTTTCTCATGCAGAAGTTTGCTAGGAAAATAATGTCTAAATTTCTTTGGCAGGAAATTTACTGTTGAATTTAAATCAGCATTTAAATATCAATTTTCACCATCGTGGCTTTATTGGTAGTCTCACCGTCCCCAAGGTTTATTCCTGCACTTTTCGAGGTAAATTTAAAAAAAAAAATAATAATAATCCAATGTTACCAACTGTTTCTAAAAATCAATGAACACTGTGGCTATCACTTAGTCTTAACATGATTTGCCTAAAAATAGGTGGTAATTTTCCTTACAGTTCCATCCCTACCGTCCCTTTTTTTTCACTTTTCGTCCCTTTTTTCCTATACCGTCCCCTTTTTTTTACCTTACCGTCTTTTCTTTAACACCCCTTTAAGACAATATTATACAAAAATTCTGTATTAAAAGTACTACATTTTTATTATTTCTTATTTGAATGTCCTGTGGGTATTATGCAAATTCATTATAAGTAAAAATTTAGAAGAAAATAAAAAGTTATAGGGGTAAAATGGTAAGGAAAATTAAACTCGCATGTTTAACTTAAACCTCAGTTAAATGAAAATTTTTTCGCTGCTGACCATTTTTCTTTATTTTGAATCATTAAGGCATCTATCAGATTAAAATATTATTTAAGCAAGTTTAATTTCACCAGATTTTTTTTTTCCCGAAAGTCAAAAGATTGTGAGAATGCCCCATATATTCTCAGCTATATTATCCAGAAAAATAAATGTTGTATATGCAAAATTAATATTTAAAATTTAAATTTAAAAATTCCTCTCACTAATGCGTGAATTAAAATCATCAAGTGCTGCGCGCATGATAAAACTTTAAATTATACATATAGAAAACAATTTTTGAACAAAATAGAATCACAACACACATACTTCTAAATTAAAACCAAAATATATACAAAAAGTTTTGTTTAAAATTTAATGTTAGCACAAAATTAAAAAAAATACAAAATTTTCAAAATGTTTTTCAAGTTTAAAATGAATAAATAAATGAAAAATAAATAACCGAAATATGTACATTTTTTTTGGTTTTAGCATGAAGATTATAACGAAATGCATATGTGTTTATTTGTTTAAAGTTGTGTCTTATATAGTTTGAAAGGAACCGCACGCAAACTCCAAATTTTGCTAAGATGAAAAAATGCATTTTAAATTTCAATATGACTTTCAATTGTACTTACCGTCTATAAAGGATTATAACCAGAGTTGGGCAAAATACATCGAAAAACCATTTTCGATACAAAATACAAAATACATTGTTTTTTAAACTTAAAATACAAAATACAAAATACTTTCCAAATTTAAAAAATTCAAAATACAAAATACATGTATTTTGAAAATACATTTAAAATACAAAATACATTGAAAAAAAAAAAAAAGACGATTGTGCATTAAATTGCATTAGTCAAATACAAAGCTGCTTTGCAAAACTGATTAATTTTTTAGAAATTATAAATTTCCAAATAAAGAAGCAAAATCAATTAAAACTCAAAGGAAAATTAAAAAAAAAAAAAAAAAAAAAACCCTGAAAGATTGGGGCAACATTGTGCTTAAAAGTGTATGAAAGTTGCAGGAATAACTAATTATGAATAAACTACTTTGTAAAGGAAGTTACTCAGCAGGAATAACTGCATGAATTGATTGTGGTAGAGGTCTGCACGGTCCCGGAATTAGCACAAGGTCCGTACCCGGCCCGGCCCGCAGACCGTGCCGAGCTGGCAAAATGGAGGCGAATTTTCAAACGGGCCGGGTTGATAAAAGAAATTAAGCGGGCCTGCCGGCCGGCTATAAAATTTTAATCGGAGCCGATAAAATGTGAGCCATTTACAATGAAAGTGACTTTCGCGAGAATCAGTATAAATGTGCGTCACGAGCTGATGCTAGTTTGACAACACCAATGCAGAAATATAACATGTCTAGCATAGAAATCAGCATCGGACAGTTACGTGGTGTCTGAGCCTGAGCCATGACTTAATTTTTTTCAGCAGACTCGTGTCGGGCTGAGATCAGGTTTGCATTTTTTTCTACATAGTCGACAGGGCCGGAACTGAACTTTATTGTTCTCAGGATGTGTAGGGAAGGCAGTATGTTTTGTAAAAATATTAATAGCGATAATGAACTTCTCTTAACGGAACCTTTGGAAATATATCTCAAGGTGGTTCTCAAATTCACTGCTCAACAATGAGAAATTTCCTGACACATTTTCTGACTAATGTTTTACTGTAAAGGCTTAAAATTGACAGGCCTGACTATTGATGGGATTTGGAATCGAATAACGTTTTCCCTTTTTTACAAATAAATTACTTATCGAGATACAAGATATTCTTGTCACGTGACTGCAGGTTTTTCTCCTTTCCCGTGCTATCGCTTCCGGAAATCCGATTCAAAACTTTAACTTTGACAGTATTTTCTCAAAGGTATATTGCCTTTATCAAAATATGGATAACTTTATTCGATTACATAGTTTCTGAATAAGAACACCTGCCAATCTTATACGTTTCCGAAAAGAAATGAATTTAGAAATGTTTCAAACAGTAAGCTCCTTTGGATTTGAGAAATGCCTTATTTAATGGCAGAGACATAATTTTTACAAATTTACTTTTTATTATACAGCTTCAAAGGTTATCATGTTTTAACCCTCCTTTTTTTCTTTTATTCTAAAATTAAAATTTAGCATTAATTTTTTAATGAATCCTTATTTGAATGGTGAAAGTCTAAGACTCTAGGTAGTCATTAATGTTGTTATTGTGTATTTTCTGTCTTGCGAACACATAGTAATTTTAAAATATACTGTAAAATTATCCCATAAATATGTATGCAGTATTCCTTAAAAGAATCTTAATTGTATGTTTAGAAAAAATCTGTTTTGTAGAAATTGAGTTGGGCCTCATTTAAATTGATTTTTCCACGGGCTGGATCTGTTTTCACTGATTTCTGTACAGGCCGGTCAGGGCCGTGAACTGTGATATATAAACGGGCCGGGACAAGATTGTTTTAATGTGGGCCGGGCCGGACCCGGGCCTGGAAATTCCGACCCGTGCAGACCTCTATATTATGGATCCGATAAGGAATCTGTTTCACGAGGCATAGGATAGCACCGTCCGCTACTGAGTGTTCGAAGCCAAAATTGAGACAGTATTGATTTTCAAAAAAAGCATAAAAAGTTTGGTGCAATTCTATTCAATAGATACATAGATATAAAAATCTCGAAAATCCTAAAAAACACAGCACAGAAAAAAGTCATCTGTAAGACGATATACACAATAAAGTTTGATGAAATTCCGTGCTCTAATTCTTGAGATATAGCTCTCACGGCCCACCTGCCAACTTCAGTTTTTTTTTTTTAAATCAGCACTACGAACCAGAAAATTTATTTTTAAAAGGTACCTTTTATCTACGTGATACTTATTTCATTTCAATTTGATTTAGAAATATAGTCATTTTGACATGGAAAAAAAACGAAAAAAAAAAAAGAGTTTTACATACATGTTACGGTAATCGTAAAAACACAGCATAACAACGTTACCTCTTGAGCGATGAACTCCAAATTTTATCAGCATTTATTTATTTGAAGATCTAAAATAACAGGAAATTGGATTAAATTTTGTCCATTAGTTTTTTTGTATATAATTATTGTGGAAATCATGAAAAACCAGCATAGCAGCGCCACCTGTTGAGCGATATACACTAAAAGCTAATTGGCAAGTATTTATGTTCAGGCCTATTGCAATTTGATGAAATTCTGTACATTGGTTCATACAATATAGCTATCGTGGAATAAAATAATTAAGCATAGCAGTGCCATCTGTTGGGCGATATAAACCCAAAACTAAGTTATACCTCCGTCTATCTTAATCTGAAGTTTGATTATTATTAAACTCCATGCATTAGTTCTTGAGATTGAAGGGCCATAAAAATCGTGTCTCACACAAACAGACAGACACACATTTCCCAAAAATAGTTAAATCGCGTTAAGATCTCCCAAAACGTGTAAATTAAGCAAAAAACGAAGTCGAAAATTTTCACGATTCCAATACTTTGTTCTTATTTATTAGAAGAATGTAAAAACAAATTAGTCTAGTATCAGTCTTTCTTTGTATATGTCTACAAAAGAACACATTTTATAATAATCTGATATGTACAATGACACCGAATAAAATTGTTTAAATGTATTTTTTTCTTTTTATAAAATGCGCGTGTGTTTAATAAAAGCTCCCAACTACGCAAGATTTTTTAGGCCTTCCCTTGGGGCACAACTTTTCTATTATGGTGCTTTAGAAATAATGCATACAAAATTTAAAATATGTATTACTGAATGCAAAAATACAAATGAAAAATTTTGATAATTTTTTACACAAGTTGAATTATTATTATTATTAACAAAAGTGCGATTTCTTCGTACAAAGTAGTTTTAAAATTAAAACACTTAGGTAAAATATCAAACCATATGTAAGCGCAAAAAAAATAAGAAATCATTTGCACTTACTATGAAAGTCTTGAAACTTTTAATATAGAGCAGAAAAAATATGAAAACTCTTACATTCGTAAAAAGAAAGGTTTTATAAAATATTCATAAAAAGTAGGGATAATTCGAATGCAAAATTTTCAAAGCCATAAATTTCATTTTTTCATAGTCAAATCGTTCCTTTAAAAGTTAATTGTAGCAATTTTCTTGCAGTTAGTCTAATGTATTTTTTTTACAAAATTTATATAATGAATGAAACAGGCGAATTTTTAAGAACTCCTTTTTCGACATTTTTAAATACTACTAGACCACAAAAAAAAATTGAGCTTCTTATATCTGTGATCAATGGGATATTGTTGGTTAGAGCGCTGCACCTGTGCAACTCAGAAAGATCCTTCCGTTCTGTCACAATACATGTTTTTTTTTTCTTCTAATTCCCACAGAAACATTAAGATACATAAGTTATTTTTGCAACTAATCAGCAAGAATACGTTTGTTGTATCAAAACAACATATTCATCAACCTCCTTATCTCAGCAATAGTTGAAAAGTTTGTTTATATTAACTTCCAGAACAGAATTTGAAAACTAATTAAAACAAACCGCCGTGTATTTCCTTTTAGTGAATCGCAGCTTTTCTCTGTGCGGTTTAAACATGACAGTTTGAAATTTGGAAAAAATGTATTTTGAGTATTTTCAAAATACAAAATACATTGTAAAACCATCAGAAAATACATTTAAAAAATACTTTAATCTTATCCGTTTAAAATACAAAATACAAGATACAAATGTATTTTGAAAATGTATTTCAAATACATGTATTTTCGATACTGCCCAACTCTGATTATAACTCAAGAAATAATGCATATTTTTGAAATGGGGTTTTTTGCATATTGTTGAGAAATATTTAAAAATTCAGAATAAAACAAAATTCAAAAACTGATTTTTTTAACGTTTAAAGGTTCTGTGCCCCCTTAAATGAACCTTAAATTTGTATAATTTTATGTCTTTAACTCGATTTTGTCTGAAATACGCTATGGGCAGCTATGGGATGCTATCCATTCTCAAGCAAACGTTTTCACGTTCTAGAAGCATGGTTTACCGCCAAACATGATAAATTATCAACATTAACATTAAAATTGTTATAATTTTGTTTACTCTTGCATGTATAAATTTAATTATAATGCTGAAAATGGTTCATTGATGAGTGGATAACATCCTAAAAACTGATATTTCGGTTAAAAAAAACTGATTAATACACAATAAAAATTACTCGGAGACGTTTCCGAAAATCAGTGTCAGCAAAAGAAACTTTGTTTTTATAAATTACTTTTATAAATCGCGAAAATATATTAGTTTCTAAGGTTTCTAAAGATAACGAACGCCTTTCAGAATTGTGAGTAACTCGGAAGAGACTATTGTATATTTCCGTTCGTGGTTAAATCATATTTTCGCAGGTTTAAGACTGTTAGTCAGTCAATTTCTGAATTCCCCTCGCTAATGTTAAGTCAATGGGCGTGTGATATGCATTCGTCTATTTAAAATATCTTCTCAAGAAATTAATATGTTTAACTCCTTTTTTCTGTGTACTTTTCTTAACCCCTTAATTCTCGCTCCCGTCAATATGATGGGCTGAGGTGTCGTTGTCTATTTCTAGCACCAGTGATATTACCGAGCTGAAGATTTAAAACCCGAAAAAAATTCTGAAACCAGAAAAATGTAACTGGAATTTTCGTATGAAGCGTTTGAAAATTCGGGTTCGAATTTGGTTTGTACGATCTATGTTTAAGTAAATTATGGATTCTGATGAATCAAACCTTTCTGATGATAATTTGATTTTAATTGATAGTCACCATTTTATGTATATATATTATTTTAAATATTATTTGTAAAGTAGTAAAAATTAAAAAAATAAGGATCTTATTCGTATTAATTTGTATGGTGGAAAACAAATATTAAGGAGCAAAATTCCCGCATGATGGCTTTTCAGCAAATGTGAATTTGTTCTACAACATCTTTTTTTTCTCCTCAAACATACAACTAATTGCATATTTTAATTAGAAATCTCATAATTACTCAATTTCAGCAATAAAAAAAGGTGCTTTTCTGATGTTTTTATAAATATTAAGGAATCCTTAAGGGGTCAAAAAATGTTTATTATTTTTTTTTTTTTAGTTCTCAAAAAGTTCCTAAAATCTATACTTAATATTTATGCGTTAAAAACTGATGAACTGGGAGTGAGATACAATTCACATATATTTTAGAAATGTTTTAACAACTAAGAAAAAAAAGAGAAATCCTTTAACAAGAGTACACAAGAAAAATAAGTTAAAATTACTAATTTCCTGAGGAGATATTTTAAATATACGAATGCATCGCACGTCCACAGACTTAACCCTTTAGTGCGCAGCTTTGCATATATGCAAACAACAGTGTTTTGATTTTAATAGATTTTTTTAATTCGTATATAGCTAATTCACACCAGAAAATTAAAATAGCAATATTAGCTTTAATTAATAACAGACATTCCGTATTTAAACAAAGCGAAATTAACCATTGAAACTTTCTGGTGTAAAGTCAGATTCTCTGAACTACGTAATTTCTAGAACCCTTTCTATCATGGGAATTAAAGTGTTAAAGGTTAAGTTTTATAAAATAAATAATTATATAAAATAAGGTATTTGGAGACATACTTATAAAAATATTTACTAATTTGCAATTAGCGTAAAACAGCCGCGCGATAGTAGTTTTTACTTGTATTGCAGATGTGCAACAGAAGAAAAGATTGACGTATTATATGAAAAATGTATCTCTGATTTTTTTCATTATTTTTCCTGTGTAATAAAGCTTCCAGAGAATCATATATAATTTCTTCGAAACAAAATAAAAAAAACGCGCATTTAAGGGTTAACAGCGAGGGGGATTCGGAAGTTGACTGACTAACAGTATTAAAAAGAAAATTTCTCTTTTTTACAATGTACGAAATATACTGACAATGGGGAAGCTCCGAACTTAGTAAGAGAGAATGTTGTGAGCCTTCGTGTATCGATTGAATATAGTCAATAGATAGATATATGAAAGTCATAAATTGCCAGCAGACTTGAGAAAATAAACCCCAAAGTTTACGCTTCATTTATGCTTACGTACATTATAGCCCAGGGGAAATGTACATTTTACCTTGCAAAAGGTCGGGTAAAAGATTTTTTCCCCCTAAATTGTTTATAATGATGCCAACATGGAAAAACCAAGTTTTCTAACAAAATTCCTTAAGGCTAAATTTTCTGTGGCCAAAAAACACCAAAATTTTGGGACATTTTTTGATTTTTTGGAAATATCTCGAGACTTGTTGCCGTAGAATATTATTTGTCAATTACAATATTAAAGAGAATAAAATTCTCTACAACTTTCATACTTACAACTTTTTTATACACTCAATAGCAAGCGCAGTACGCTATTTCAAAAATGGGACAATTTTTTTAATTTTCTTAAAAACCGTGAAAAACGTAGTTTTGCCGCGATTATTCAAATGTTCATCGCGGATTTAATCGTTATGTCGACTTCTAACAATTGATAACAGTAAATTATCTATTATTTGCACACTCAAGTCTTTATTTTCATCTCAACAGACATTTTACATTCAATAAATTTATATAATTTTAAAAGTAGGGCAGAGTGTAGATGAATGAGACAATTTTCATATTTAGACAGTAACTTTAAGTGTATACAATGTTAACTTCAAAGCATTGTTTAAAAGAATTTTTCAATCTGTAGTAACTTATTGGCACGATAGTTCCAATTAAAAAAGATTTCTTGCTTAATTTTAATAAATTTTATAATTTTTATAATGCATACATATTTTTCCAGGTATCAATGGAATATGTGGGTCATTTTCAAAATCTGTCATATTTTGGAATAACAAAATCAAATTTTTAGAAATAATCAGAAAGTTTTAATTGTTTGTAAATAATTACCTTACCTCATAAACATTAATATACAAGCATCAGCAGAGACCAAATTACTAATTTAACATTAAAACTAATTTTTAAATTTTAATGCACTTGGTATAATGACATAAGTGAGCACGGTAATGACAAATTAAGCAAAATATTTTTATTTTTCCCCAGTCATAAATCGCAGTCATTATATCTTCTGGCCCATACAATGATTTTCTATTTCTCATATAATGAAAGCAGATTAAGAAATAAAAGTTCATTTAATTATCAATTAGAATTGGGTACGGTAATGACTTACTAAAGAATACTCACCAAAACTTTCGAAGTCTTTGCTTGTTTTATTGAAACTATAAAACTATTTATTCTATTCACTTAAACTTGATAACAAGTTGACTTTTAAGGAGTACTTTTGCCTTGATAAAAAGGCATGTGCTGTCCTCTAAAAAAAACTGGAGGAACTTTTTATCAGAAGCATGGCAATGACACTCTTTCTTGGGACACGGTTTAAAAAAAAAAATAAGAATTATAGATAAGTTTAATTAATGAAAATAAATACTTTTTTAATTAGTGGCATCTTAATAAATAAAAATGTATAAAAAAATTATAACCATCTGTTTTAAAAAGAACTTTGTCAAATCTTTACCTAATAAATTGCTTGTTGGGACAACCTACGGTAATGATATTTTGACTACAAAAGAATATATTTCTTATTTTTAAATTTTTTATAAATAATAATGTATCTGTAAATTATCATTAAAAAACATGAAAGTTAAAATGCAATAATTAAAATTATGATATTTAACTATTTTTCTGTTCAAATGTGAAAGGACAGTAAAACATGAGATTTTTTTTTGAAAATCACCCAGGTATGAAAATTTGCGAAAAACACATTTTATTCCCCACTACAATGGTATATTTTGTTTACCAATTATTGATAACATATGTTTTAATGTTTTACTGCTTTAAAGATAGCAAACATTGAATTGTACCATATAAAAGGGGAGGGGACTCAAAAGATAAATATCTTTTATGAAAGAAATACTTTTACCTTATAAAATAGCTACAATAAAAATGACACCAGATTATTTCACCAACTAATGTTATGCATTTATATGTTGTAAAATTTATAAATTCTGTTAATAAAATATTTGAGATCACTAGTTTTATAAAAAAATATTTAAATTATTAGTTTTAAAATATATTGTCAATTTTTTTCCACTTATATCAATAAATATAACAAGAGATTATATCATTTTAGCATGCAAAAATATGTAAAACTTTAAGATTATCTATTAATTGCTTTAAAGCTCAAACAGAATACTTTAAATTTCAGAACGGGTTCCAAACAGTTTTCCAAAAATGAAAGTGTACGAATATATTTTTTTAAAAAAAGCAAACAAACCCGAAAAAGTACAAAAGCACAACATTAGATATTGGTCTCAGGTATCCCATGAAAAAAAAAAAAATACTTAAAAGTAGCAAAATGCGAGCGAGATATTTGTCAAGAACGCTCCCATAAGTTTAATGTTACCTTTCGAATGTCTTCGTGTGATATAATTCATATAACTGTGACTTTAAACGCCTCAATACGACAACTACCGTAAAATTTTTGAAAAGGAAATCTGTATATACGGAATTCGGTCTTTAAAGAAAAGTACATATTTTTTAAGAGAAGGAATATGAACCTGCTAAGATGGAAACCTGTTTAAAGCGGAATATATTTCGGTTCCTTTCGGTACGGTTTTCAAGGTTTTAATGAATCAATATTTTGCAAAGCTGATTACGTAGTTCAGCATTACGTATTTAATTCTTACCCACTTAAAATTTTCAAAATCCGGCTATTAGAGATTTATTAAAATCCCCGTAGCAAATTTTCTTTTTAAAAGAGGGGGGGTGGGGTGGAGGGGGCGCCAAAATCCATATTTGGCACGGGTGCAAAAAAGGCTAGTTTTAGCCCTGAAACACATAATTTACTGCTACTAATATATAGAAGTTGACATACACGATTAAATCCGTGGGAAACATTTGAATAATCGGGGCAAAACTGCGTTTTTCACGGTTTTTAAGAAAATAGAAAAAACTGTCCTATTTTTGAAATGGCGTACTGCGCTTGTTATTGAGTGTATAAAAAAGTTGTAAATATGAAAGCTGTAGAGAATTTTATCCTCTTTAGTATTGTAACTGACAAATAACATGCTACGGCAACGGGTCTCGAGATATTTAAAAAAACCCAAAAAAGGTCCCAAAATTTTCTTGTTTTTTGGCCACAGAAAATTTAGCCTTAAGAAATTTTGTTAGAAAACTTTGTTTTTCCATGTTGGCATCATTATAAACAATTCAAAAAAAAAATTTTTTTTTCTACCCGACCTTTTGCAAGGTAACCCCCTTTTTTTGGTACATTTCCCCTGGACTATTATCGGATTAAGTTATTTTCGTTACATGGCTGGCAGCACGACAGACTTCTCAATTTTCAGTTCGATTTCTAAACAAACTACTTTTTAAAGGCAATGATATTTTCGAATCACAATTCAAAGAAAATATATAATTATTTAAATTTAAGATATACATAAAAAAAACATGTTTTTTCGACACAATTTGACTTTTATTTATAATTATTGACAGTTTTTACACAAATAAACTCTCATTTTTCTTAGCGAAATGAAGTTAAATGCATTACACAAAATTAAAGTGTTATATTTTAATTAAATCTCCCCCCCCCCCTCCATTAGACAGGGTTCTTACAGATCAGAGAATTTCCCTGACTTTAGGTCAGATAGACACCAGTATTTTCTTAGAGAAAAATTCGCCTTTTGCAATCGCGCGATTATATAAGTCGAATTTTTCTACATAAAAATACTGGTATTTCATCTGAAAGTGTAGGAACCCTGTTAGACTAATAGTTTAAAATTTTTATGACTTTTTAAAAATTTGCTTTTAAATTTTTAATGAATGATATATTTTTTTTAACTTGAAAATTTATGTTTTCAATTAAAAAAACTGCTTTCGCCGATTGATTATCTTTTCAGAAGTATAATTTTTGTTAATTACATAGGCTTGTGGGTAGTTTTTAACACTAAACATACCAGGAATTTTACTGAAGTTTTATAAAATATTTCACACCAGAATTTTTATTTAAAATTATTTAAAATTTTTATTTTTATCATATTTATTTTATAAAGAAATTTCCGATTCGAATCGAAATATTTCCATCGGTTTTGATACATTCAGTGTTAAGTAAGGAATAACATGTGTAAGATATGTGTATACCGGGGGTGCGGGGGATATTTCAGAAAACTCCTTGCGTCATTTTCCACTTTCTTTTTTTTTTTTTTTAATTCTAAAATACTTTTACCTATACTTATTTTATGACAGTCAATTACCATCTTTTTACCACATTTTAAAAACTTGCCTTTATTAACACGGAAGAAGAATAGTACCCGGAACACAGAATTAGTTACCTGAAAAATTATACAGGATTTCTAAATATAGAGATTTTGAAGGCATTTTACCGAGGTGCCTGTGCCCAACTGCCACACATTTCCAGAACATATAGTAATTGTGGAATATTAACGTAGGCAAGTCCCTGAACTAGTCGTACATTAAGGGGGTTTCTAAATATAAAATAAACTCACTTCATATAAAGGAAAATGCTATAATTTTTTTACGATTATTGCCCGATTATCTTTTTTATGGATTGTTTGATAACAGGAGACGGCCCTTTTTGATCGTTGAAAAGTAAAATTTATCTATATCTCGAAAACTATTTGATTAGAATGAGCTCCAAACTTACACACCCATATTTTTGACGATTGTGATTCGGTTATGTAAAAAATAACGAGAGTCAAAATTCAGAATTTCTAATTTCTGTAATGTGAATTTATAAATAATTTTCACAATTCAAAATATGTTTTTAAATCGAAAAAATGTTTGGAATGTATTTGGGTTTATTCATTGTATCGCATTAAAAAGAAAATTATCATTCGGAGGTTTTTTTTGGAAAGATATAAATTAAGGTTTTTTACATGGACTTAATATCGCAAGCTCTAATTTTGACCACTTTTAATTTTATAAAGATTTAAAAAAAAAAAAAAAAATGTACATAAACTATATCTTTTTCCTAGTTGCCTTAATTCCAGGAACTCAAATATGGTGTTAAAAGACTGTGTTAAATACCAAGTTTGTGTAACATTTAACAACTAGACGACTCCTATTTTTAAAATGCATTTTTGAAATTTTGCATTCAATTTCTGAAAGTAACACAATTCTCAGTTGAATGATATTTTCCGCATCCCTATGTGACAGTTTGGTGATAATAAAATAGCATAGGGGTGTTGTGTTTTTTTAATCTTTTTTGCTTTTCCCTCCAAGACTGTACATTCTAAATAAAATTAATATACACTGCCTTGTGAGCAGGGTTCTCGCTACCGTTCGCCATGGCGCCAAAATGTTTCATTTGGCGAGGAAACGAAAAATTGAAATCGCCAAATTTCCAGAGTTGATTTTTTTTTTTTTTTCTTTTAGCACTCACAGTTATATTAATCTACGATTGAAAATTTTCTGTCTAACATATTATTTGTGTTTTTATATTTTTCAAAACTCATTCACATTTTATTATTATTATTATTATTATTATTATTATTATTATTATTATTTTCATTTAACCCACAACAAAAATCTATTTAGAAATAAATCATGTTATAATTTTTTCCCCCCTCGACTTTGCAAAACATGTGTATAACACACTTGTCTTATAATTTCTATAACCGATAGTTCAATTTAAAACAATAACTGCTCCAAAAAAGTTTATAAAATATTCTAGCATACATTTAAAAATGAAAAACAGGGTTACGTTCGGGGATGATTTTAGAGTTGGTGTTTCACGACAAATCTAACATTTTAATTAGATTATAATTTTTCTTTGACAATTAGCCAAATTGTTAAGTTTAATCAAAAGCCAATGAGAACTCTGCTTGTGAGGGAGATATATACTTAAAAATATTAATAATTTTCAACAACATTAAATACTTCTTATGCTTTTTATACAAAAAAATCTGTCAATATTAATAAATGAACTGTAACATCGTAAAATTACCTTGTGAATATCTTTTTCCGTGAGTAGTTTTCCCTTGTTGGCTTTGGATTCAAGAGCCTGCTCTTGCATTCTTTCGTTTTCCCTGGCACAAGCATGACTGAGTTTTTTGGCTTTTAATTCTTCGTTCCTCTTGTCGTTCAAGGTTTTGGAGATTTTATCTACAGTGCTTTCGATCTAAAACAAAGAATTCAGTGAAAAAGGTGTAGCTTCATTGAAAGAAAAATTAATAAGGAAAGAAATAATAATAAAATGTAAAAATAAAGAAATAATACTATGCATTGTTGTCAAATGTTATGAAAATCTGCGAAAGTGAGATTTATAAAGTAATATAGCTTGCTTATGTATACAGGGTGTTCGTAAACTATTTTTATAGAATAACTACATCGAAAGTACTCATCAAGACGGACCTTTTTTCTACAAAAAACCAGGGTCGCTATCAGCTTATTCACATTAACCCTTTATGTACTGAATTATGAATTCATGAAAATTTTATCTTCTAAAGCATTTTTCGTGAATTTTTTAAACCACATTAGAAGATTTACACAATCATTTAGTAAATTTGAGAAGCATGGAAGGATTTAGAAGGATTAATGAAATTTGAATTTATAGGGATTTTGTGCAATGTTTAGAATCCCACCCAAATCTTTTATTTTAAATATTTTTCTTAGTATTTTGTAAAATCAGGAAATGTACAAATATAATGTTCTTACAGAGGAAATATAGAAATATTTTTGAATTGAAAAATCCCCCTCCCCGCCAATGCCAAGAAAGCTGAAAAGATGCAAAGGATAAAGAAATCATCTTTTTAAAAATAGTTTTGTTTTGTGTAACCAATAATGCTTTTTGAACAAGATAAATTAATGCATCTATAACTCGTTCTAAACTGTATTACTACTAATCGATGTATTAAATGAATTTTATAACAAGTTATTTTAATGGTACTTATAAGTACCGTCAGTAGATAAAGGGTTAAATAATTAAGTAAGCTGGTGTGAAGGATACGATAAAAATAACTTCTTAAAAATATAATTTTATGGTATTTTTTTATTGCGTCAGCTATAAAAAGAAAACACGAGTTTAACCCTTTAAAGTTATGTACATGAGCATATACATAAACATGAAAATTAGAATACTTAGAAAATACTAAAATATAAAGAACTTATATATTATACTATACAACTATACCATTATTTTCAGGCATTATTACTATAGTAGAGAGCTATCACAGTATAGACATTTTTTCTCATTACATGTTATTCAAGTTATTAAAAACATGACGCATTATTTTTTGATTAAAAAAATTCCTTATATTGTTTGTATACATATACGTTAAAAACAATTTTTATAAAACATATTTCGTTATTTTTCATAAAATACACATACACAACAGATATACAGATATACTGTACATAAATTACAGTAGAGCATGTGTATTTTATGAAAAATAACGAAATATGTTTTATAAAAATCGTTTTTAATGTAAATGTATACAAACAATATAAGGATTTTTTAAAATGAAAGATAAGGTGTCATGTTTTTAATAATTTGAACATATAGTGAAAAAAATGTCTATACTGTGATAGCTCTCTACTATAGTAATAATGCCTGAAAGTATGGTATAGTATAAGATATAAGTATAATACGAGCATTACAAAAGACAGTTATTTCTGTCGATAAAAATTATCTAAATATAAAGAACTTATTTTTCAGCAATAAAAATAATAAAGAAATAATTTTTTATGTTAATTTTTTTTTTTTTGAAGTATGTGTAATTTTATTCTTATTTTTATTAAGACATATTAAAAATTTTAAAGCTAACGGTTTAATTAAAAGCGTTGATTAAAAGTTGAGTTGTGCGTTTGGTCTCATTTTTTTTACAACTCCATTAACTCAAAACAGAAATTCATAATGGTATGCAATTTAACATTTTTAGATGACTATTACTTTTAGAGATAGATATATTAAAAATATGGGAGTTCTCAATACTTTTGATAAAGATTGTATATTAAACTAACTGATTCTGTATGTACATGTATGATAACTTGTGTTTCTATGCAAACCATTAAAACGTATACATAGCATACAAATAAGTTGTGTGCATAAAGAAATGAATAGGGTGCTAAAAAGGGATTGTGAAATTTTTCAATCTCTCATCATGCCTTTTTCTTTACGCAATGCGAAAGCCACTATATAAAAATAAAGTATTGCTAGATCTTTATATATTTTTAAAATATTTTTTAAGACGAAAGGAGATGATCTAACATTAATCAATACCTGTACGGTGTTATTTATTAGCTTACTTTACTACTGTGGGTAGGCAGTGTTTCTTTCAATGTACTCTGAGAGGGGAGGGGTGAGTACATAAATTTAAAGAATATGGTTCGTTAGATGTAATGTAACTCGATATTTTCTCCGGGGTTACACTATCCCCCTCCCCCCCCCCCCACCTCTGGAAGAAATACTGACAGCGGTATTTCACCTCTTCTCTATTTTCACATACAAATATTAAAAAAAAAAAAAAAAATGAGAATACAGCTTTAAATTAATACAAAATTCATTTAGCGATAAAAAAAAAAAAAATCTACATATTTAGGGGTCAAGCAAATCTTTATATATAAAGGATATTATAATCAAATAAGCTCCAGCTTACAATTTTATTTAATAACATGCCTGCTCGTTTTAGTCCTTTATACGAGGTATAAAGATGGCGTTGCAGAATAATTCTTCTTGTTCTTGACAAATTCAAGTCAGAAGTAGTAAAATCATTGCTACCTGCAAGATCTTTTAGATATTTCTTTGAAAATAATGTGTTTAAAGGCTTTGTAAAGATTGAGTAGACTTTTATTATATCATTTTCCTGGCTTCTATAAATTACAAATAAAACTGAACATTACACTGAATTTGAGGTACTATAGAGGAAACATGTTCCTTTAAACAAAATAAAAATGTTAGATCTAAAAATAAAAAAACAAGAATGTAAAAAATGTTTTAGAATGAAATTGTCATTATCCTGGCATACATATGCCAAGAAAATGACATATAATTACATAAAAATGAACTTAAGCACTTCAAACTTTAACAATTTTACATATAAATTCCTTTCTTCAGCTGTTCAACCAACATAAAAAAAAAAAAAAAAAAAAAAATCAGAAGCTTTGAAACGATTTAAATTTTCAAAATTTTTGTTTTAAAAATCTCACATTTTGTGATATTCACCCATATATACGTATATACAGACGTGTGAAAATTATTAGAATAATTGTGAAATTTACAATAAAAACTTGTTATATTAAAGAAAGATTTAAAAAATATTGATACATTTAATATTTAGTGTGCATCCCTTGTTTTTTATTAAAGAAATGATAGCATACTTGTTTTGACATACTTTGTATGAGTTTTTGGCAATTAATTGTATTTTGTTATCATGATGCCAAATTTGGATGAGTCTTTCTATCAGACTAGACTTGTTTGTGATGTTGTATTTCTTTAATTTTTTCTTTACAATGACCCAAAGGTTCTCAATGAGGTTCATATCTGGACTGTTTCCACGCCATGGAAATGTTTTCTTTACTTAAATTAAAGAAATACAACATCACAAACAAGAATGTTCTGATAAAAAAAAAACTCATCCGAATTTGGCATCATGACAACGCAATACAAATTAATTGCCAAAAACTCATAAAAATATGCCAAGACGTATCGAATCTTTAATAAAAAACAAGGGATGCACACTAAATATTAAATGTATCAATATTTTTTAAGTGTATTATTTCTTTAATATAACAAGATTTTAATGTAAATTTCACAATTATTCTAATAATTTTCACACGTCTGTATATATATATAACAAAACGGTAAGACTTGGGAAAGTAGAGATTTCTCATCTTTTCTTAAAATAAATAAACAAAGAAAAATTTACATTATTTGACACTAAATGCATGACGTTTTTCTATAACGGATAATGTGTCTGAGATATTGAAATAACAGTGAAAGAAAAAAAATCTTAACAACAATTCTTATAATGTAACAATTGGTTTTTAATTTATGTTAAAAATAACATTAGAGATTACAAGTTTAGAATTTTGTATAATAAGAGAGAAATAAGAGAGAATACGAAGAGAAATTTTCATAATAGGTTCAAAATAAATACTTTCATATTTCTAATAAACTTACCATTTTTCTCTGTTTATGTTGACATTCTATTAAAATTTTCATAGGTTTTACGACATCGTCTTCTATGTAAATTGAAAAATGCCTGTTTAGAATAAAGATATTTTTAATTCAAAGGAATATTATGCTAAGAATATATACGTAGATATTGTATATATATACAGTAGGAAAAAAAACTGAATGATGACTATAATTTTACAATTTTATTTCCCTAAAAAAAAAGGGAGTCCATTTTAATACGTATAAAAATTATTTATAATAAATTACACGTGGTTTATTTTATCAAAAGGGTTCATCTACATATTAAAATCAAATTTAACTTTTAAAGATCAAAAGAAACATTATCATTTTATTACATATTTATGTTCTGCATGCCAAAAAATATGGAAATAAAAATTTTCATAAATGTCGAATAATTAGTTAGATACCTAGAAATTGTTGAAAAGTATCTCAATCAATGTTAAAGATAAAATTATGTTATTTAGACATAACTCCCCCCAAAAACATCATTTTTCTAACACAAATAATATTTCCCATTGAAAAGTATTAGGTTTATGCAAAAGTCCTGTCATGTTTTAAATTTGTGCAGAATCTAAATACTGCTCTAAGACAAATCCAAGATGTTTGATGTGTCTTTCAGCTGTCAGCTGGTTGATTCCGAACTACTTTGCAATCGCTCTAGTGGTAAACGTGCAAATACAGATTTTACGAGCTGTGGTCTCTTTGTTCTGGTCAGGTGGTGCTCGTACAAAGACAAATTTTACGAGCTGTAGTCTCTTTGTTCTGGTCAGGCGATGCTTTTCCTGTTTTATTACTTTTGTGGGATCCGAATCGGTCCGAAATCTTTCTGACGAATCCATATCCGCCTCTTTCCAATGTTGAGACTCTTTTTCCTTTGTTGATGGCCACATAATGGTTGGAAAAGAAATACCAGACGACATCTTTATAGCTTTCGTAGGAGAAGTTTATAAAAAGGACTTAACGGAACCTTAGATGTGGGTTATTACTCTCCAACATGGACCGCAAAATGTCATTATCGACCTCGGATGGCCGTCCAAATCGAGGATCTACTTTCAGGCTGAAATCTCCGCAACAAAATTTGACAAATCTCTCTTTGACAGGTTCGGACATCTACAACTCCACTCCCCAACGTGTCACATGAGTTTTTACATGCAACCGATGAGTTGCTTTGCTTGCTTTATGAAACTCATACCAAATATAATGCCTGAAACACATTTTATGCACCGACATCTTTATCACTCTGTACTTCACAACTAACTGATGCAGGGTATTGAAAGCAGTCCACTTATATCATACGACAGATATTCCAAATAATAAAACCCCACATGACACATCCTACCTGGCTTGCTTTGAACTGATAGGTAAAATTATTTGCAGGTATTAAAATACGACAGAACTTTTGCATCAACCTAATATTTATGTGGTGACAGCTTACTCTGTACCGCAAAGCTTAGCACATTCTTTAATGAGGCTCCGGATGATTAACCTCAACTGCCGAACAATAAGAAAAGTGCTGAGCCTACAATTAAATTCGTGAGAATGAGAGGTACGACACATGATTGGGCCTGTGAGTAGACGTGCTACTGACGACGTTGTGTTCGACGGGAAACCAGGTCAGACGGACTGGAGTAAGCGGAATGTCTCCGGCCAGCCTAAATCAGGCCTTAGTAATGTTTTGTAGGTAGACGGCCTATTTATATATTTCGTATTTAACTTAAATGTAAATCATCCATGTTGTATATATATATATTCATCCACATATCCAAGAATATTAAAGTTTGTCAAGATTTCGCTAAAAATCTGCCTGGACTATTATTACTTCCTAGACAACCGACCCAAAGTGTATGTTTATTCTACATTTATAAAATGTAACTCTAATGTAATGTATAACTTAACCCTAATGTAACAGTTTTCACATCTGAGATGACTTTTAATAAGGAATATTTCTGGAACTAATCACAGAAACTTCGTGCAAATTTATACCTAAGCTAATATGACGATCTAAAATCTATTCTGGTGCCAAAAATAAGTTTTTGCATTGAAAATTAAAAAAATTGTTGCGGTCCCCTAAACTTTTTTTTTTTTAAATCTAAATTATTGCTAATTGAATGGTTATTTTCGTTTTTCCCTACGACAATTTGGTTATTAAACTGTATGTTTTCCTCCTCTTTGGCCGACTGTACATTTGCTTTCGCACGTCATCTATTTAATCATCGAAGCGCAAAGCGTTTTTGTAGCACATTTATCTTGTGGGGGGGTGAAATGTATGAAATTTATGCATACCTATGTGTATCTGCTTCATTTTCCATCTGTAGAGCCACTTCCTGCCAAGCATGCTGCGTCGTGCTGTAAGAAACAGATAGACACACGTAAGATTAACTCGAAAGGATACAATCTTATCCAAGCATTCAGTGAAATATTATTTCCCCAGTGCCGGTAAATATAAGGATCATTCGCCCAGAAACTTATATATTCAATGCTAAATTAATTTTTTTTTTCTTCTCAAATTAAGGTAAAAAAAGTATTATTCTACATTGCTTTGAACTTATCTAAAATCATGCTAATATTTTCCGAAATCGTGAGAAATATTTTCTTAACATTTCATTTTATCATTACGTAGATGCTATGTCCACAGGAATGATGCTAGCAGACTTTATTTGTAACACATTAAAAATTTCCTTAAATGATGATAATGAATTAAGTTTTGTGTAATTAATATTACATACTACACTACTTAATTTTATTATTTCTAATACTTACCTGTTTTTAACGTGTCTGCAGAACTGATGGTGTGCCCTTTACGTTTATGATTTTTTTTGCATTTATTAAAATAAATAAATAAATAGTGTAGACAGATAACACTTATAACTTATTGCTACGTTTAACCCTTTCGGCCCTGACTTTTTTTCTTAAAGTCCAAAAAAATTAAAACTTTTGTCAACTTTTTTTTTTTTTTTTTTTTTTTTTTTTACTATTTTAAAGATAGCTAGCTGGCGCTACTTGTCCACTAAAAAGTCAAAATATAGACTGCACATATCTGATTATGAGGTTTTTACGTATCTGCAAGGCGTTATTTATAAGTCTAAAGCATTTTAAAAGTAAGGAACACATTTGTGACCGCCAGGGCTGAAAGGGTTAAAATGACTGACAGATAGTGTTGCCAGGTCCACTGTCACAAAAATGGGGACAGAGAGACAAATAAAGCGGGACAGCGGCTTCTAAATCGGGGCACAAAAATAGAATAAACCCTATGGAAACTGTACCTGGCTATAATGGAAAATATTCATGTTCTTTACGTAAGGAATATCATACAAATATACCTGTTAGGAAGGAAACCTCTCTAAAGCGGAATATTTGCGTGGTTACTTGAAATTCCGTCTTAGAATGTTTTACTGTATTAAATAAACGCAATAATCTTTTATAGTAAAATGCGGAATCGCAAGGGGCCGTAAAACGATTCCGTTTTAGGGAGGTTTCCGATTAAGCAGTTACAGTGAAACCTCCCTGTGCGACCACCTCCCTGGACGATAATTTTTTCATGGAACGAAATTTATTCCCATAGGCTCAATACTAATTTTACCTCTATTCAGCGAGCATTCCAGTTGCACTCCCTCCATTAGCGACCGATTTCTTTGAAGAAAAGGAAACAAATTCTGTTTTTTCCTGGTCACTTGAAGGAAGTTTTATAGAAAAATAATTCCGGGGAGCGCATTATTCATCAAACTTCTAAACTAAACTTAGATTCTTTTTTATTCCGGTCATTTTTAAGTGTTTAAACTTTTTGTGCCTTTTTAGGCAATGAATTTAACTCTAGTGACAAATTAAGAATGACGGTCCCTACCCTATTCTGCCAGGAAACTCTCAAAGAAATAGATGAATTAACGAAATCGTCATTATTCGTTCGTCAGAAAAAAAAAAAAAAAAATTATTTATTAATTTCGAAAGGACTTGGAAATATAAGTTATAAAAGATAAAATCTTAAAATCAAAGCAAATATCATTGTATTCATTTTTTAAACTCTGCAGTAATTAACTTATCTAATTAACTTTTGTTTTGATATTTAAATTTTTACCTTTTTTTCCTAATATGAAAATAAATTTTAGTAACATTAATTGTTACCTTTTTCAATTAAAATTTAGATTTAAACATGACCTCCATTAAGAGACCACTTCTCGGAGCGACCAATTTTTATTAGAACGGAACGTGGTCGCCTTAGGTAGGTTTTACTGTATAACTGTATGGTATTGCTTTCGCAGAAACTACGAAATTTTTACGTTTCAGGTAGGATTCCGTTATACACAGGTACCTTTTTTACACGGTTTGTTAATTAAAATACATTGGTTTTAACACCTATAAAAACAAAACATAGATAGGGACCGGAAAATATTCCGTTTTAGTAGGTAGATTTGTACGCTATTCCTTTCGGCGTAATCCTAAAAATATTCCTTTATAGACAGGTTTTGTTTTCACACGTTTTGCTGTATTAAATTTCACTCTATATAAACTAACGAATAGCATGATACTGAGAGGAATTTAGAAGAATTTATGCATCATGAAAAATCGGAATATTTGGCGTCCCGCGGGACGGGTCTTGGAACACCTGAAAATCAGGATATCCCGCGTAAATCGGGACACCTGGTAATACTCAAAAGACTTTTCTTTCACACTAAACTTTTTTTCTCCCTGTCATGTATTGTGCTATTTAGCAGCTATTAATTTACTAACCACGATGTCTCAATTTTTTGTGACAGTAGGTATTTATGAAACAAATTTATAAATATGCAAGGTTACTCTTTGAAATTTAACCCGATATTAGCTTTCCAAAGCACTGAATTAAAAATTTATTTTGTATTATGTAAAATCAATTTTACAGACCCAGTAACCGGTACAAACTAGAGCTGTGACATGTCTCGGACTTTGTATAGACACATTACTCACATGAAAAATGAATACATTTAATTAATACACATATTGTTCGGATATTCAGCATTTCTCAAACTTTCTTTCCCACGGCCCTATTCAGATCAATGTTATACCAATCCTTAACGGCCCACAAAATTTTTGACCCCACATTTTTATAGCCAATGATATCGGTAGTTTAAAATAAAATCTATTGGTAAAACAAAACTGATGTAATGGGCCACATACAACGTTAAAATATTTTAATAGAGAAGCATTTACTCTTACAAACAGCTTTACTACTATGTAAAAAAGACAAATATTTCTTAACCTAGAAAAATGTAATATAACCACGGACGAAAATGTACAATAACCTCTTCCGAGTTACCCTCGATTACGAAATGCGTTCTTTATCATTAGAAACCTCAGAAACAAATATATTTTCAAGGTTTGCAGAAGCATTTATGAAAACAATGTTTCTTTTGCTGCCACTAAGTTTCAGAAACGTTTTTCAGCAGTTTTTGTAGTGCATTAATAAGTTTTCTCAACCTGGAATATATCGTTTTTCGGATGTTATCCATTCTCAAATAAACATTTTTATGTGCAACAAACATGGTAAATTAATAGCATGAACGTTAAAATTATTATTATTTTGTTATCCTTGCATGCTTAAATTCAATTACGTAGCTGAGAATGTTTATTTGAGAATGGATAGCATCTTAAATGCCGATATTTTGATTTGAGTAGATTTTAATATACTACAAAAACTACCGTCAACTACTTTGGTCCTTGCGCTTGCGGGGTTACTTTGGTCCATCCCATAAAAAAAGGTTTTATTCTTTGTATTGAACAAACAATACGAGATAATTTGGAGTTTTTGCCCTTGAAAAAGATTTTGTACCCTACTATAGTCTATTTGAGTAGTTTTGGGGTAATTTAAATTTTTTTAGTGGCAACACTGGATGTGTTTGTAAACAACTGTTTTCGTGTGTAAATTTTAACTCGCCAAACTTTCTATAGTGAAACAATCTGGATAAGAGCTACACATAAGGTAAGTGCCAAAATACTATCTTTAGTAACCTGTAACCCATGTGTGATCATAGTTTTTTATTTAACTTTTTATTTTGAGAGGAAATGTTTGCGTTTTCATAAAGCTAACATGAAAACTAGTATTTCCGGGCTACTTTGTGCCAGACCTTTTTTGGTCCGAAAATAGCCCCAATTACTTAGAAATGCCTTTTATACAACCAAATCTGTTAAAACCTGTTTTAAGTAACATTTTTTTCAAATGTTACTGTAGGAAAATTTTACATTAATTGTTTTTGTTCCAGTTGCTGAGGATAACATGACGAAAACTGTTTCTTTCTCGTTTCTTTAGTAAGGTAACTGTACCCAATATGGATACCCTGAGGAAAATTGATTTTTTTCACCCCCGTGTACACGTCATAGGACTCCAAAAATATATGACCACTATCCCTGGACTGTTGACTATCATTATTAAAATTAGCGACCTTGTAATTATTCTGGTTTAATTTTAATGATAAAAACAAAAAATGTTTACAAGTGTCCATATAAGGAACCACCTGTCCCTATTATGGACATGCATGTCCATATCAGGGACAGGTGGCTCTTTATTGACCTACTACACAGGTTGTATGGAAGAGCCACTCTTCCAAGGTATTTTAGAGGAGAGGGGATAAAAGAAATTAAAGTACTGCCGGGGAGGGGGGGGGGCACAGTAAATATCTTCAGAACATGCACTTTAGAAGGGGGGGGGGGGTCATTTTCGGTTGTGGCTCTTCGAAGACCCATGAAAAGCACCTGGGTTACTACAAAATATTATGAAATTATATAGTTGGTTTTGCTTAGCTTTATTGCATCTGTCTGCAGAATTTACATCTGTTATTACTCAGTCCTCACAGGATGGACAAATAAAAACTTCTTCATCATGGGCCTTTAAGTCCCACACCGTCCTCATGGACATATCTGCCGCATGTGATGCATAGCCGCATCTCTGCAACAGCATCAATAATGCATAAGAAGCAGTACCAGCTCTCCTTTGTTGAAGAAGTCATACCTCTGCGATTTCGCCAACAGATACCCTACTGAGGGGAGGCTTCTTTTGATTTTTCTGCAAGGGCTTTGTGGAGGATTTTTTCCTTGGAGGAGGTTTCTTGGAGGATTGTTCAGATAACATTAAACAGATATTTTACAAATTTGTGAATCTGAAGATTCACTTGCCGTATTTCCAATGTGGACATAAGGTGTCCATATTGGGAATCGGGCATAGTTTTACTAAATCTTGTAATAAATAAACAAAGAATATATTTCTAAGCAATATATGCAATAGCAATCGAAAATATGTTTTATCAGCTTTCTAAATCACTCCACTTTTCAATATTTAAAGTAATTTTACCATATCTAATAAGAATTTAAACTTACCTTTAATTACGATCAGCATACCACCAAACAACAAGTTTCTTTCCAAATGGCGAACAGCGCCCTTTCCAGGCTTAACTATCTTTTCAACTACTTTCCTTCACGGACATGTAGCGCCATCTCTCGATCAAAATTGTTACTTTTAAAGATATTAGGGTGTCCATATTGGGTACAAGTACCTTATTAACAATTGGTTTATTGTGTTTAAATGTTAAAAAAAACAACATTTGTTTATCGAGTTTGCAGTATTAATTTATTAGCAAACGTTATTGCAAGGGAGTTTAAAAAAAAATGTATTCATTTACGTATGAAATATATTCATTTTAGATAAAACTAAGTGAATGGACCAAAGAAGCCCCCACCAGGGGATACTTTTTCCAAAACTTTAAAAATAGTTAAAAAATAAAAAAAATTCCTCTTTAAAACCATACGGTTTGCTTCATTGTTTCATGTTAATTGTTTACAACTCTATTTCGACGTTGAAAAATCACATATAATATGTTTTAATAATGGAAATGTGAATGGAAACAGGAAAAAGTGGCCCAAAGTAGCCCGCCCCGGTTGACGGTACTCGGAAACATTTCCGAAAATCAGTGGGAGTTAAAGAAACTGTTTTTTACACTGGTTATCAAAAATTAAGGAAAAGTCACAAAATGCTAATTTTGAAATACGCGAACACTCAAAAGGAAATAATATAATTCGAGTAATTACTATCTCTACAACACAGCTAGTCCATATAACATCTCATTCATGTCACACATGGTCACAAGTGTCACAGCCACTACAGTGAAGCAAAAAATAGGAAATTCCATACATCTCATTATGAGTCTCAAATGATCACTATATGTGACTCCACTGAGAAGTCAATGTGATTGCTGCTTTGTGACGAGTCACCAGGTGACTTTACAATGTAGTTAAATTGTGACTCTCATGTGACTGTCATCTTTAGACTCAATTTTATAGTCATCATGAACGTTGCATTATGATAAGTCACCAAATAATATCATATTATATATAGTCACATGGAGACTTTTCCCAAAAGAGCACAATGGTGACTTCACAGTAGTCTCTCTGTCACCTGAAAGTCATCATGTGATTTTAATGTGATATTATTTGGTAACTTATCACAATGCAGCGTTCACGATGACTTTGAAATTGAGTCTACAAATGACAGTCACATGAGAGTCACAATGTAACTACATTTTAAAGTCACATGGTAACTCGTCACAAAGCAGCAGTCACAGTGACGTCTCAGTGGAGTCACATATAGTGATCATTTGAGACTCATAATGAGATGTATGGAATTTCCTATTTTTTTGCTTCGCTGTAGTGACTGTGACACTTGTGACCATGAGTGACATGAACGAGATGTTATATGGGCTAGCTGTGTTGTAGAGATAGTAATTACTCGAATTATATTATTTCCTTTTGAGTGTTCGCGTATTTGAAAATTAGCATTTTGTGACTTTTCCTTAATTTTTGATAACCAGTGTATAAGTGCTTCTTTAAATGAACCGTTGATTTCGAAAAGTGGGGCAAGACGATTTTATGCTATTGCCAGATATTTAATGGTTTGCATCTGAATAGGTTTAAAAATATTCGTAAGTAATGGTAGACTTATTTTATATTTCTTGTTTCATATAAATTTAATATGCAATAAATTGTTATCTATGTTAGCTGAAAAAAATTCATGGCTTTGATATGCAACGCTGGATTTTCATCACTCCTCACTTTCAAAAGGAATGATTTGTTGAAAACCGTTGATTTTCTTTGAATGGAGCCATAACAAAAAATTGAATTATTTTATTTTAGTTACTATTTTATTTTATTTCAATATTTCACTCTTCTTTTACAATAAAATAAAGAATAAATTCAATTTTATAGAGGAAAGTGAAATAGAAAAGAAAAAATATTCAGTAATAAGCTGTATGCATATAATTATATTTCTTAATTTAGATAGTAAAGATTTTTAAAGTGTTGTTTGTGCTTCAATATTTCATTCTTCTTTTACAATATAACAACGAATAAATTCAATTTTATAGGAAAAAGTATAAAATATAAGAAAAAACATTCAATAATAAGCTGTATGCATACACTGTATAAAAAAAGTAGAAGGACACTCGATTTTTCTAATTTACTTAATTGTGATTTACATTTACGGTCTGGTATTTTTAAGGGCATCATTTATACACATCCTTTTGTTATGACATAAAAAATTGATTGCTACAGCAATTAATTTATAGAAAATTGAACATAGTCCACTATCGCACTGTAAAAAAAGTAGAAGGACAGCTCTGAAAATTTTAATTTATTGGACGCTTCTGCTATAGATAAAGTAAATAATCATTACTATTTTATTCTTTTTGTCAAAAAAATATATATTTCTTCATTTTTATTTTGTTTTTGAATGCCTAAAGGAATACCTTTAAATAATTTTCAAAATGGCCAAGCCATAGCATTTAGAAAAAGAATGGTAAAAAGCATCAGAGAGATTGCTAAATTCCTTAATGTTAGTTAAACTGCAATATCAAACTATCTAATAGAAATCCAGAGGATCATGGTACTAAAAATAAAGACACGAAGACCTAAAACACTAATGCCTCGTGATGAAAGAGACATTTATCCGAGAGTAGAAAAAGAAAAATTCTACAATTTCAAAAGTCCGAATACAAGAAGGGCTAACACATGTGTCACGTCAAACTGTGTATAACTGTATAAAAATGTCCAAAGTCTTCATTTTTAAGAAGGGACAACACCGTCCAAGTGGACAAAAATGCATATAGCCAACCGCTTACCTTGGGCGAAAGACCACGTCTCTTGCAGCACGGAATGGACTTCTGTCATTTACTCAGATGAGAAAAAGTTCAATTTATATGGTCCTAATGGATACCAGTTCTGTTGGCTTTGTATCGAGAATGAGGAAGAATTTTATTCCACTCGACATATGGGAGGGGGAAGTTTGGTGGTCTGGCTAGCAGTCTGATGTTATGGAAGAACGAGTTTGGTCTTTTTGAATGGTAGACAGAACCATACAGATTCATTCTGGTTGTTGGAATTTAAACTTCTTCTTTAAGGTACAGATTTAGGTGGAGGAGATTGGATATTTCAACAAGATGGAACAGCAATTCATACAGCTATTAGTGTTAAAAATTGTTTCCACACAAAGAAGGTTCATGTTTTACAATGGCCAGCTAAACACCCTGACCTATATTTATTTTAAAACGTACGGGCGACATTAGTTCGTCACGTATACAATGAAAGAAAACAGTATGAATGTGTTGTTGAGCTTCGGAATACACTTAACGAAGTTTGGAACAATTTTCGCCAAAGTGAAATATAACCACACAATGATTGAATGCCAAAGAGAGTAAGTATTTCAAGTGATAAAGGCAAATGGAAAGAAAACTTCTTATTTAATTTTCATATAAAATACTCATGTGTCCTTTTACATTTTTTACAGAGTTTCATGTAAGCAACGGAAACTATCTTGTGAAAATCAAATTCTTTTCGTAATTTATTTTTGATTACTATGATTTTATATTCACTTAGTTGTAATATGTTACGCAAATAAAGAATTTTGCGCTAACTTAATTAGTTGTGCTTTGCTTAGAAGAAAGTCTAGTGTCTTTCTACTTTTTTTACGCAGTGTATAATTTTATTTCTTAATTTAGATACTTAAGATTTTTAAAATATTCATATTGAAATTCTGATTATGCTTCAATATTTCATTTTTCTTTTACAATAAAACATAGAATAAATTCAATTTTCTAGGAAAATAAGGGAAAAACAATTCAGTAATAAGCTGTATGCATCTAATTATATTTCTTAATTTATGATAGTGAAGATTTTAAAAGTATTCATAGTGAAATTCAGATTGTGTTCGTTAATATTACGCAGCATAAAAACTAATTCTATTTAAAAGAGACTTGCCCCATTTTCAAAATCAACGTATTTGAAACAGCGTTGACCCAATAAAATATTTAGTAACAAATTTATACTGAAATTAAAAAGACATTTGTTGTGATCTAGATTTGAAAACAATCTTAAAAACGCCAGAAAATGTAAACGTTGAGAAGACTAGTTTCGGTAGCGTTTATTAGCCCCGGTATGCTATTTCTTTCTCCCAGCTTATTTTGTCTCCAATAAATAACGTTACCTTGTATACGCCAGCCGTAAAACAAAAGCCTATGTTTTATTGTGCGATTAAATACTCTACAGCATTTTTTAAGACTTCTAAGCATCGTACATTTTTAATGTTTATACCGTCGTATTGGGGAAAAAGTACTTTTTAATGCAATTTGTTTGAAAACTGCATCTCCATTTGTTTTTGAAATATTAATTTTTCGCTACATTTGTTTCATTTTGGCAACTCAAGTACTCCATTTCTGTTGAAAGTGAAGAAAAAATTGTTGAAAAATAGCAATTATATCTTTTTGTTGCCATTTTCTCATAAAAATTGAAAAAAATAAAATAAAATAAGTGCTATTTTGAGAAAAATATAAATGAAGTATTTATGATAAAACATGGAGCTATTATAAACTATATTTAATTTTAAGTATCTATATTAAAGCAAATGACGTCATTTTACATAAAATAAAACGTGTCTTAAGTCTTAAAATTGAAATATGTTTTGCACTGCAGTAGAGTCCCGCTTAACCGAGTTATTTTCTTCTGATGGACTGGTGGCTTCTATTATTATGAAACAGCCATTATAAATGAAGCGTTAGGTGAAGATGAAAGAGTAGTAAAAAGTTAGAACTCTGATTTTCTGATCAGAATGGGAAAAAAATATGGCCATAATTTTTTTTTTTAAATTATGGCCATTTTGTTTTTCCATTCTGACCAGAAAATCAAAGTTCTAACTTTTTACAACTGCTCTTTCATCTTCACCTAACGCTTCATTTATAATGGCTGTTTCATAATAATAGAAACCACCAGTCCATCAGAAGAAAATGAAGTAATGGACATGCCGGGAGCGATACTAAATTCTGAAAAAGCAGAATTCCTGTTCTCTAAGTAGTGTACCTTCCTTAGTTCTGCTCAAAGTTTGCATTTTCTGGCGTTTTTAACATCGTTTGTAAATCTAGATTATACTGCCCCAAGTATCATCTTAATAATTTATTGTGAAGATTCAAAAAACAAATTTTATGTTAATTAGTAATAGAATTCAGCTTTAACCAATTTTTCTCACAAAATGGACTTACCTACTTTCAGAATCAATGGCTCAAATCTTGAAAATATATCAGCTTCTGAAGTTTCTAAAAATAAAGGGCGCTTTTCGGACTCGTGGGTAACTCGGGAGAGGTATTAATATATTTTCGTTCGTGGTTATACTATTATATTTTCATACATTAAAAAAACATTTCGTCTATTTTTTACAGAAAATAAGCGAGCTCGGAATCTACAAGTTTTCCGAACTCTTTTATGGAGTTTTCCATCAAATGAAGAGGAGTAAAGCATGCTGATAATAACTCTCAACTCTTCATTAGAAATATACAGAATTATTAAAAACAACCTAAGATACTCATCAGCGTACTACATATATAAAATCAATATTAAACACACATTAAAAATATACCCAACGTTTCAGACTTATTCTAACAAGCCATCATCAGGGAACTCCTGATGTCTGAATAAGTCTGAAACATTGGGTATATTTTTAATGAGTATTTAATATTGATTTTATATATGTAGTAAGCTGATGAGTATCTTAAATTGATTTTACTCATTAAATTTGACAGCGTAAGTCCAAGTTTTTATTGTAACATACAGGATGTCCCAAATTTATCTTTACAACTTTGATCCTCCATAAAATCTAAACGAAATACTGATAGCGAAGTTCAGTTTTGTGTGCGTATAAAAGCAACTCATAAAGTTTTATTTGTACTAAAAAGAATGTTTTTGCTTTCCGGTACGACCCAGTAAGATCCATAACTGGTGATGGCTACACCACAGAAAAAAGCCCAATGTGTGTCCTGGTTCATAGAGACGAAATCAGATTCACAAGTCGAAAGGAATTTCCAAACAAAATACGGACGTCACCCATGGGTGACCTCCATCCAGGCGCGTGACGCAAGACGTTTATGGAGACCTGCAGGAATATGACAGGTGGTTGAATACAGTCTCGACATTGTTCGTACACCCAAAAGTGCTCATGTGGAGCTCTGCCAGCATCACATAAAACTTTGGAACTTACTGTTCATTATACAATAAGCAGATTGTTGTTATCTAATTTCGTTTAAGTTTTATGGAGGATTAAAGTTGTGAAGATAAATTTGGAACACCCTGCATATTAAATGTTTTACTTTCATAAGAAAACAAGAACCCGAAAATGAGGCATCCCTCTTCCAAAACTTTTTAAAGCAGCCAGCAGTTTGTTTTCGCGAAGTAGTTTCCTAGTCGCGGCCGACAATGGTATAGGATTGGCAAAAACATCAATCTTTAGGGTAGAGGTCTGCACTTGGGCCGTAAGCCGGCCCGTGAAAATGAAGGGAAACTTTCAAACGGGCCAGCAGAATTGGGACAATTTTTTAAAGGGCCAGACTGGGCCTATGAACAAAATAAACGGACAAAAAAAAATTAAATGGGCCATCGGATCGATAAAAATTAGGCGGGGCGACCGGTCCAATGTAAAAATTTAAACGAAGCCAATAAAATGTAAAACATTTTCAACGACTGACTTTCGCGAGAATAAGTATAAATGTGCTGCACGAGCCGATGCTAGTTTCACAACATCAATACAGAAATATAACTTGTCCAGAGTAGAGATCGGCATCAGACAGTTACATCGGGTCTGCCCAAGCTTAATTTTTTTTAGCAGACTGGGCCAGACCGGAATCAGGCTTACTTTTTTTCTACATAGCCGAGCCGGGCCGGGCCGGAACTGGACTTAATTGTTATTAGGATGTGCCGGGCAGGCAATTGTTTCGTAAAAATAGTAATAGCGATAATGAACTTCTGTTGACGGAATCATTTGAAATATACCTTAAGGTTGTTTCTAAATTCTTCTACTTCACGAAACTTTCTGACTCATTTTTAACTTTAAAGGTATAAAATTGACCGATCTGACTACCAAAGCGATTTGAAATCTAATATCGTTTTCCATTTTTTTTTTATAAATGGATTACTTATTGAGTTATAAGCGATTCTTGTTACGTGACGACAGATTTTTCTCCTCTAGTGTGCTATCGCGTCCGGAAATTCGATTCAAAACGCCAACTTTAACAGTACTTTCTGAAAGATCTTTTGCCTTTATCAAAAAATTAAAAACGCCATTCAATTACACAGTTTCTGAATAAGAACACCTGCCACTTTTATGCGTTTCCGGACAAAAATAATGAATTCAGAAATGTGTCAGAACGTAGCTCTCTTGGATTTGAGAACAGGCTTACTAAATTACAGAGAAATATTTTAAAAAATCTAGTTTTTATTATACACCTACAAAGGTTATGGTGTTTTTAACACTCTTTTTTTCTTTTATTCTAAACTATATTCATTCTTTTAATGAATTTTATTTCGATGTTGAAAAGTGTAAGAGCTTAGTATTTTGTGTTTTCTGTCTTGCGAACGCATAATCTAAAATATGCAGTAAATTTTTCCCATAAATATGTATTAGTATTCTTTAAAAGTATCTTAGTTGTATGCGAAGAAAAATCGGAATTTTTTGCAGAAATTTAGTTTTGCCGTACCGGGCCTGATTTAATTCACTTTTGCATGTGTCGGGCTGGGCCTATTTTCACTGATTTTTGTACGGAACGGGCCGTGAACTGCGAAAACCAAACTTTTAATTTTCACACCAGACCGGACCAAGGCATGGAAATTCCGGGCCGTGCAGAACTCTACTTTAGGGTATCAGGAAAAGAAAACTGATTACAGTTTGAAGTTTACATATGTAAAATAAGACATTTCGAGAAAAAACTGAAATTCGAAATCTTCTACATGCTTTGGAAAATCGAGCATGCGATATCACTTGGTTTCAGCATAAATTCAAACGCTTATAAAAAGGATCGAGGCGATGCCAAAATAAATATATATTTTTTTCTGATTTACGTCAAGCATAAAGATTTCAAAAGTTCTGCCAAAACAATATTTCTTAATTTTTTCCTACCCAGAAAAGTATCTCAATTTTGCGACAATGTACGCCAACTCTTGTGCCAGCCAAAAAAACTTATCTTCAGACTATGTAAAAAAGAGAAAAAAATTCCATGTGCGAAAAAAAACCCTTGCGAGCCTTGTTTATATATCAAAAATTGTATTAAGCTAAAGAAACACTTGATTTTCACGACGACGTAAAAAACCCCTTGATCCGAACCATGTACCTATGTAAACCATTCATATATTTTGCAAATCAATGAATAAAGTAACTAGGCAGCCTAGATACTTTATTCATTTATTTACAAAATATATGAATGGATTATATTCGTAGATGGTTCGGATCAAGATACTTTTTTACGTCATCGTGAAAGTCAAATGTTTCTTTGGTTTGTTACGATTGAAAACAGCCTTAATAAATTACAGAGAAATATTCTCAAAAATCTAGTTTTTATTATAGGGGAGACTGGGAAGGGTTAACCCTTTTTTTACAAAATGATTTTTTATTTTTTTTTTTAATACTGAACCTAGAATAAATCATTCATATATCATTTCATATCATTTATCATTTTATTCATTATACAATAAGTTATCAAAATAAAATTGCGATATAAGTGTAATATATAAGAAACTTGAAAATTGATTGATTTTAATCATGATAAAATAATGGGTCAAAGCTCCCCACATATGGGAGGCTTGACCCATTTTATTAACCATTTGGAAATGGTTATTGTTTTTGGTCGAGGATGGGGCCAAATGATGCTCGCATTTTATTTTTTTTTAACGAAATTCAACGATGTTCTTTACTTTTAGAAGAATTTTTATTTGAATAGCTAACAGAAAGGCATAAAATCGTTAAAAATTGAAAAAGTTACAAAATGGGTAGGCGCAAATTATCAGATATGGAAAAATCCAAAGCCAAAGAGCGACGCCGAAATGAAAATCGTCTTCCAAAGCAAAAATCGATGTCTTCAACTCATTATGTAGGCCATGAAAATCGAGGTCTTCAACTGATTATGTAGCCCATGAAAATTGATTACAGAATAAAAGACGAACGCGAAGAAGGAAACAATCTAATGTTTAATCGATTGATAGTAAAAGGCCATGTCTCGAGGGGCTCCAATTCACTAGCCACGGCGTTTTACAATCGGTCGATTCTAACAGGGAAAAATTGAGCTCAACGTAAGTAATTTGTCGCAATCTGTGGATGATTCGGTGGAACTGCTTTCGATTTGTAAACTGTTTTTCTTCTCGAAACGGGACTTGAAGAGTTTATCGATGAAGGTTTTGTCGTCTGAAGTTTGATCTTTGCGATCTGTTGTTGAAAAGGATGCGACGGAATTTGGTGGACGAAATAAATTCCAAATGGTCGTTGTAATCTATTAAATTACAATTTTTTTAATTTTTTTTTATACTGAAATATTTGTTAAGGGAAATAAAATCAGTTTAAAAAAAGGCAGAATAACTTTATGCTACATGGTTTAATTGTTATTAAAAATTATTTGGGAAAATGTCATGTGTCAACATACCTACTTAGACGGAATACAAGGCACATGAGAAGAATTCCAACACCCACTTTTTATGACACTCAACCTGGTAACACTAGCTGCCACATAGTTTGGCTTCATTTCATTGTGTTCATCTTGGTGAAATTTGTCTACATATCTTCCTAAAGTTTTTATCTATGCTAACGTTCTTTAGCGGAGATTTGACGAGCCTTTTCCATTCTTTATATTTACCTACTATGGCCACGATATATATGAAATAAAAGCTTCTATCAACTTTCCCATTTATACTTCTTTAAATTTTTTTCTTGATTCTATAGCAATTTCTCACATCTTCCTTTAATCAATTTTAAACATTTACCTTTCAACCCCATTTTATTGTAGCTTTAGAATAAATTTACATTACTTTAGAAATATAACCATTAGCCCTTCATTATGTACAGTGTATAACAAAAATATTTCCAAAAGCACTTAATTAAGGGAGCTCTGACCATCTGGTCAACCCTCCCTCACATTGATTGGGTCAAGCCTCCCACATAGCCACTTTTCAAAGCATAGCACATAGTTATGTTAAGCCTAATTTATTGTACAATCTTTATGCCTGGAATGAAAAGCTCAACATTTCTGCAATACTTAAAACTTACTTACTTAAATTTCTATGATATATTATATATATATATATATAATTAATGGTTATATATATATATATATGTAATATAAGGATGATATAAGGATAAGGCCTTAGTTAATGAAAAAAGGAGTTTAATTATTCTAGGTTATTCTATAATGATTCTAGGTTATAGTTTTACATATTAAATAGAAATTATATTTACAAGTACGGGAGGGTAGGGGTTTTTCTGCGGCATACGCACTCGCAGAATCGTCGAGATTCCATATCGGCCTCCGCTCTCGTCTAGAGCGAGAAAGATACGTGTAACATCAGCCGCGTCAGAATGAAATCTGCTCTCGGTTGTCACTTGTTTCCAAGCGAAGAGAATGCAAACTGCATATCAGCAAATTCAGTAACATCTGCTGTTCTGCGGTAACAAGTTCTCATGGAAAAGTGCTGACCATATCTGTTGCTATGAGTAGGGTTTTATGGGAATCTAAAACCACAACTCACACTCGGCCATCTTGTCCGCTTGTCGACCTCGACAGCGCGTTAAATAAGCAACAAGATATATCAAAAAACAAAAAAAAAAACTATCTAAAAATAATTAAAATCCAAAGGGAAAAAACTGTCATTAATTAATTAAGAGAATTGAGCTAAATAATAATAAAAAAAATTAATTCTAAATTTTATGTAAATGAATGCTGAGCTGCCGTGGGATGTCTCCAAAAAAACAAACAAAAGAATAAAAAAAAATCTCAGGATAACATCAATCATGAGACCGTCTTTCTCATGAGCCATCATCAGGGATGAAAAATATAATCTGAAAGGCCGTCTGCCCATTATATTATCATCAAGAAAACATACTAAAATCTGCCTCATCTTAGGTAGAATTTCGTAAAAAAAAAAAAAAAACATCTTTATCCCAACGTCATTCGAGAATAAAAAAAAAGAAGTTTGCCTCGTCTAAGCAAAAAAAAAAAAAAAAAAAAAGGGATTTCCCACCAAAAGGTTTTTTTTTTCGACAGCCAGCTCTTACTTCTGTAAAAAAAAATATACGGGGGAGGGGGGGGACACATACATATATATAGCAATTCAATAAAAAGTTTACACATAAAATACAGTTTTTTAAAAATATAAATACAACAATATTCTTTTTCTTCTTGTCAAAAGTGAGTGTTCAAAAGAAAAAATAAAGTCATGTGTAAACAGTCATTTTAAAATAAAGTTGTTGTTTACGCAACATAAAAAAAAAGCACGCGTTGCGAAACAGGCAAATGAAAAAAATAATGCACCATTTGCAGTCCGAGAGAAAGATAACTTGCCATGCGCAAAAAAAAAATCACCGCATGGGTTCAATAAAAAAGTTTTGAGCAGATATATATCGCTCAGAGATTTAAAAAAAATGTTGAACAGAACTTCGAAAAAAAAAGGCACATAAATTCTGTTAATATAAGCTGAAAAAATAAAGAATCTGTTGCATATTCCACAAACTAAGAATAATTAAAAAAAACACTGTTGATAAAAATGCTTGGTACGCGATAACTTCTTTAAAAAAAAGCACTTGAAGTTTATCGCACTGAAGAATGGCATGACACACAAAAATACGAAGAAGAAAAAAAAACGTTCTGTGTTGCAGATTTTCATCAATGATTGGACTCTTGAAATGGTGAGTTACACTGGTAAACACCTCATTCTAATGTTTCGTCCAGAAAAAAAAAAAATCGTGGATGCTTGCTGCAATCGTAAAAAAAACGAAGATATTGAAATAAAGTTACTAAGAAAATCACAGATAGTAGCAGTCTAATAGTCTGTACGATATAAATGTTCTCAGGAATAAGCAGATATAGGTGTAAAACACAGAATATATAAAAACACAGTTTAAAAAAAATAGTAGTAATAATAAAACACACATTTATGATAAATTCGTTGGTTGCACTAGTGACCTATATACGTGAAGCATATTTCTTTTTTGAAATTTAAGTCTACTTTTTCTCTTTCTCGTTGTTGACTTCACAAAATATCGGCGTATAAAAAATAAACAAGAAATGATAAGGACACGCAGAATTTCGGTCCAATTAGTGACGTCACTCGAATATCGAGATGGTTGGGATGTATGGAACGCCGAATGCTGATAAATGAGTCCGTTGGCAGACGTAAACAGTAATAAACAGATGGTCAATAAGACGAGCACAGTCATGCACAGCTTGTAGGATAAGAAATTTAAATCGTAGGAAAAACAGTCTGGCGATAATGTTGCGAGACGTTTCAGATGTGCTGAGTCAATCACTGGGTCAATTTCGATGTCAGGAGGAATATTTTCATTCGAAAAATCTTTATTTACTCTCGGCGGTTTTAGATCTTGGGGGAAAGAATTTGAAACAAATGTTTCCGTAGTGCATCTTGCATCAGGAAATGGATGTACATCGGATTTATCTTGAGATTTCGTTGCAGATGCATTATCAGAGACAGTAATGCAGCTTATAAAAATACTTGTGGGTGGAGATTTAGTTAAAGTAGCGCCGTTTTTGTCGCATGTGAGAGTACCCTGAAATATGACATCTGTCCCTATGATAAGTGGCATGGGCACCTGAGAAGACTTAACTACGTAAACAGTAGTAGAAAAAGTATTATCGTCTACCTCTATATCGGTAGAAAACGATCCTATAGGTTGAATAACACGGTTACCGATACCCGACAATTGTACAGCAGCTCCGGTGAGGGGGGGAGACCCAATTTGTTCATAAATGTCTTCTCTCAGTATCGTCAGTGAGCTTCCAGTGTCCAAGATTGAATTGATTTGTAAATTAAAAATTTTTACAGGTTTCTGCATGCGCGGAGGAGAATGACACATTTCTACTACGTGGATTTTTTCGTCTTGGCTTGGCGACGTCTTGTGTGAAGGGGAGGTGCCTTGAGTCGAACGCTTGAGTTCCGGCGTTTGCTCTGTACACTGGTTGGAAACGTGACCAAAACGTGCACATTTCATACACTTTTTCCCTTTATTTAAATGCACACAATGCGTAGATAGGTGCCCTGGGGCTAAACAATTCCAGCAAGTTAATTTTGCAGTTTTTTCTGTCTGGTTAATCTTAGGAGTCTTGGGTGTTGTCGGTGACTTTGATTGGTAAACTTTAGAACTCTGTTCACAAATTCGTTCGAAAATTTGGAGCTTGTTTTTAAATTCGGCAAGCGTGGCGCACCCGAATAATATAGCTTTATTATGTGGTGTATCGTTAATACCATTAATTCAGGGGTCGATTTAGAAAAAGAAAGTTGCATAGCAGTAACTGCTATACAAAGTCAGTTTTGAATAGCAGTTAGACACTTTTGTATAGCAAGTAAAAAATAGCTAATGTAGCTTTTAAATCTTGAAACAAATTAAGTATTGCTCATAAAAATGTCAAAAAGATGTAGGAAACAACAAAATTGATAAAAAGTATGCGAAAAAGTTTGAAAAAATGCTTCTAATATTAAGAAAAGTGCAGGACTCATTACTTGCGTGCATTGAAAGTGTGATGTGGTAGCGGCCGAAAGTGGATCGGTGAGTTGGCTCTCCGTATTATTGTAGATCTCAGTGCCTAACAGTGAGTGTTCATTTTAGAACTACTACAACACACACGTCAAACTTCTATGAGCAAACGCCGTGATTAGCGAGTAACAGTGATTCAGTAATCAATCGCAGGGTCAGAGCGGGAACAAATCATGTGTTTACTGGGAAAACTGCGCCCAGCAATGGCGTCTCGCTGTACTTCCTTTGTAAATAAACACTTGGGGAGGATGAAAACATAATGTATGTCGTGTAAAAACACCTTTAAATTTTAACTTTAAGTGTACATGACATAACAAAGGGTGTGGGAAATATGCATCGCAATGATTGCGATTTAATGCATTTCTTGATCGCATCTTAGTTAAATTTGAATCGCAAATTGCGATGCGATACCGCTTAAATCGAACCCTGCATTAATTATATAGTGAATTAAAGATATATCATCGATGTTTCCTCTTTGTGCTATTTCTTTCATTTTCAAAAAATATTCCAATAGTTTTTCATTTGGGCGGCAGCCTCTAGCGGCTAGTAATTGATGTATATGGGCGGACGAAGCTGATTGTCCAAATTCGCGAAACAATGCTTCTTTGAGCGATGTATATGAAGAAATGTTATTTTCACTACGTACATACAATAATGCTAAACTTTTTAATGCCCGCTCAGCAAACACAAATTTCTGTATGTCGGACAGTTGAAATGAATGGGCCAGAGATTCAAATCTCTGAAACCATGTTTGAACGTTTTCCGTTTTATCACCACTAAACGGTGTAATTAAATGATCAATGTCATGGAAAGAAATTGTCTGTTTGGGCGCGGAGTGTGTACAGTGTACACGCGCCTGGTCTGGCTGTACTGCCAAAGGCGAAGATAAACCAGTGCTTCCACTACTATTGTGGCTATCATAAAATTCTGTATCCGATTCGGAAACTGCCGTAAACGTGTCTTTAAAAGCCGAAATATCAACTAGTGCACTTAAAATACGTTGCCCTATATCTTCCTTTGATCCATGGATGTCAATGGATAAGATATTAGCAATAGTAATCAATTGTATCTGATCGTAATCGTCCAAAATTACTTTGAGTTTATTTTCATACTCATCGCTTTTGTCAGTAAAAGAAAAACCTTTAAATTTTCTTAAATTCGCTCTATTCTGGCGATTTCTATCGCAACCAAATATAAATTCATGCAATAATTTGATTTTATCTGTTTTAGCCGATTTCAACTGGCTTTTAATAAAGTCAATTTCTTGTAATTCCATATTAAAAGGCAAGAAAGGAAAGAGAAAAAAATAAACTTACTTCAAAAGGAGTTATCCAATTGAAAAATAAATTCCTCGCCACGATATATTGAAGTAATCCAATTAATGATCCGTAGAAAAAAAATATACTTGCAGTCGAAGATTCATTCCTTGTACAGCGATAACTATCTTGCACAAATAAAAATAAACGAGCTTCAACCAGATGGCTAAGGGGGGATGAATCACGTCTGCTGGAATACGAATGTTGATAACGGGACTGAGAAGGAAGTTCTCCAATTCTGATCGGTAATAAAGCCTAGGGGATTTTACTTTTTAAATTCGTTTTGGATTCAAATCGGCCTAGAGCCCACATGTAATATAAGGATGATATAAGGATAAGGCCTTAGTTAATGAAAAAAGGAGTTTAATGATTCTAGGTTATAGTTTTACATATTAAATAGAAATTATATTTACAAGTACGGGAGGGTAGGGGGTTTTTCTGCGGCATACGCACTCGCAGAATCGTCGAGATTCCATATCGGCCTCCGCTCTCGTCTAGAGCGAGAAAGATACGTGTAACATCAGCCGCGTCAGAATGAAATCTGCTCCCGGTTGTCACTTGTTTCCAAGCGAAGAGAATGCAAACTGCATATCAGCAAATTCAGTAACATCTGCTGTTCTGCGGTAACAAGTTCTCATGGAAAAGTGCTGACCATATCTGTTGCTATGAGTAGGGTTTTATGGGAATCTAAAACCACAACTCACATATATGAAAAAATCCTACAGAATCTTTCTAAAAAATGCACTTTTTTAGTTGAAACCTCTTCACAATTGATTTTTTCACACCTGTTTCAATTATCTGCATGAAACAAAGACAACTGTTTGAGCATTCCAGTAGCTTTGGTTGCCACCTATTGACAAAACTCTGAAATTCTTTTAAATGTGAAAACTAAAGAATGGGTCAAGCCTCCCCTATGGCCAACCCTACCCAGTCTCCCCTACAGCTTCAAAAATGATGACGTTTTTAACCCTCTTTTTTTTTCTTTCTAAACTACATTAATTCTTTTAATAATTATGACTCTTTTATTTGAGTGTTGAAAAGTGCAATAGTCTAAATTAATTATATTTATCCATATATATAAAAATTGTAAAAATTGTATGAAAAATGAGCAGGTTTTAGAAAAGTTGCCCTATACATTTAGCTAACACATTATGCACATTATATTTTGATTGCATTCGGGCATGCGCAGTGAAACATTATTTAGTAAACCTGCTCATTTTTCATCCAATTTTTTTTATTTTTTAATTCTGATTCATCAGCAAATAACAGAAAATCAAGATACCATAAAAATGAAGGACCAGGAAGTGCAAATGCTAAAAGAAAAAGCACAAAACTATATTAAATCCAGAATAGAAGAAAACTTTGGAATATTGGAAACCGTAGAAACAATACTGCAAGAAAAGAATATAACTATGGAAAAATCAAACATTAAATTTATACAAGATGAAATAAAAAAGCTCTTGTATACGTTAGAAATGCAAACAGAGAAAATAGAAGAAAAAGAAAACCAAATTAAACAGCAGCAAGTATATATAGAAACGACTCTCCACTCCCTGGCAAGAGAGGAAGAACTAAAGCATGAAATACAAACAAACTTTCAACAGCAGGAATTAAAAATCCAGCAGATATTAACGTTGATAGGAAATCAGAAAAGTGATGAAATCTCAAATCAACAAACACCATCAATAATCTCCCAGGCTGATGCTGACACTGCCAACTCAACCTCCTATTCAAAAATAGCACAAAAATCAATTCCCCAACATAATCAAGCCCATCAACAAATTTCAAGGAAAATGCCACAAATGTCTAAATCGGCAATATTATTAACGAGGATGAAAGAAACAAAAATGTCAATGACCATATTAAGGGGGATTGTAGATAGAGAACTAAAAGGAGAAGCAAAACTACCCAAACTCTTCTGTACAATCTCAAGAGATAAAAACTCCTTTATAATAAAAGCAACAACCTCAAAAGAGGTAGATGACACGCTAAATATCTTGCAGAAAAACGAAAAATTACAGAGCTTATTGGAAATGAAATTCTTAGGGGAAAAAAGGAAAAAGATAATCATATTTGGTATTCCACAATATGTACAACATGAAGAAATACAAGATATACTGAAATCGGAATTAAACCACGACATAAAAGATAATACCCAAAAGGTAATTTCACGACCAAAAAACAAATTCTATCAATTAATGGTAGAACTAGAAGAACAACAAGCATTTCAGTTACTAACACAAGGTAGAATCTTTATCGGCTTAGCATCTTGTAGAATATCACACTACACTCCACTCATAAGATGTAGTAACTGCCAGCTTTTCGGACACCCAATAGAAAGATGCCGAAGAAAACAGACATGCGAATATTGCATGCATAACCACAAATCAGATTACTGTCTTAAAAAGAGTACCCCTGAACAGCACCAATGCGTAAATTGTTTCAACACAGTGGACAATTTTGGTAACCGCTTTGAATATAGGCATAGTGCGTCGTCGAGCCAATGTCATGTATTTCAAAACTTTTATTATTATAGAAATCAACGTCTAAACCTTTCACAAGCGCAATATTCAACATAGAGAACATTTCTGATATCTCCAAACCCTCTTCTTCAGCATCATCATCAAATATCAACAATAACACCAAACAGCCAATTTCCATAAATACTTTAATAATAGCCCAGATTAATCTGCAAAACAGCAAAACGGCGACAGCAGATTACATACGTTATGCAATAAAGGAAAAAATAGATATATCCTGCCTCCAAGACTACTACATCTCAGATAATCGCCCATTAGGACTACCACTTTCAACACCGTATTTCTTCTCAGTAGCAAAAAATTGCTGCATTATAATACTAAACCCTTCAATTAGCCATCTTCAAATTAAGAAAAACAACCATTCAGTCTTCATCAACATTCAATTAATAAATAATTTACTAACAATAGGATCACAATATTCACCCCCGTCATCAGATTTACAAAATGATCTTAATGATTGGCTAGAAGTAAAAGGCTCCAGCAGTTTATTCTTATTGGCTGGAGACCTAAACGCACACAGTGCCTTGTGGGGTTACAAAAAAGATGATGACAAAGGGCAAAAATTAATATCGCATATGGCAACGAAAAGACTCTTGTTACTAAACGATCCTCATAGTTTACCAACGTATGAATTAATTAATAAAAAGGACAATACAACTTTAAGAAAAGGCTGGCCCGATGTTACAATATCATCAATGTCACTGTTCCCTTTACTGGAAAACTGGATGGTACATCCAGATATGGACTTTGGAGATCATAGACTGATCACATCGAGCTTTAATATTGAAATCCCGCAGTTACCAAACAGAAGATATCGGACAAAACAAACATCATTTAAAAAATTCAACGATAAAATTAAAAAAGAATTAAATCAGCAAAATTTCAACTTCAAAAATATAAAAACCACTGAGGAATTTGAAGAAAAATATGAAGAATTTTACCAACTACTTAAAAGAACATGTGACCAGACACTCAAGAAAAGAAAAAGTACCCACCAACCGAAGATAACATGGTGGAACGATGAGCTACGCACAAAACGCAATTTAGTTAGGGCACTAAGAAGAAAAACAAAGCTCCCGACAGCTACAGTACAAGATATAATTAAATTTAAATAACAAAGAGCCATGTATAAAAAAGCAATCATGAACGCGAAAAAACAGGCATGGACAAGATTTTGTACACAATCCAAAAACCCTTATGGAAAAATAAAAAAAGTAGCTTTTAAAAATTATCATAATCGAGAACTGTATTCATTAGAAGAACAAGAGGAAGAAACAGAAACAGCAGAAAGATTCTACGAAACTCTAACCACAGAAATATTTGGCCAATCAGAAATGCCAGCGGACTCAATATTTAACCAGCAGAAGGCAGAGGCAATTGAAAATTTTACTTTAAAAGAACTTAAAAATGTCATATACTCATTCAACAGGAACAAAGCCCCGGGTCCCGATGAAATTGATCATAACATAGTACGACAATTATTCAAGCATCATAAGTTTCTCTTACTAGAAATGTACAATGTTCTGTTATATTTAAATTACTTCCCCAAAACATGGAAGATTGGAGAATTGGTTTATTTCATAAAGCCCTCTAAAAAACCAGACATCGCATCTTCATATCGGCCAATCTCCTTACTGCCAATCTTCGGTAAAATATATGAAAAACTATTATTAAAAAGGATAAATTTTAACTTATACAGCCAAAAAGAACTACAAAAATCACAACATGGCTTCCAAGAAGGTCGTTCGACGGAGTCAGCGATTGCCGAACTTTTCTCATTTATAAATCTGCTCAAAGAGAATAACAATTATATTTCCCTAATATCCCTAGATTTCAAGAATGCATTTGGCCGACTACCCTGGCCGGAGACCTTAGAAGAATTAAAATTCCTAAAACTAAAACAAGCATTAATAAACATAGCAGCATCATTTCTTTCAACAAGAGGAGCAATGCCGAATTGGCTGTCAAAAAAGATCCACTGGTTTAGAAGAGGTTGCCCACAGGGGTCCTGTTTTGGACCTTTTCTTTGGAGAATATTCCTGAATAAATTACAGAGAATATTAAAGAAACATGGATTTAAGATAATAGCATATGCCGATGATCTTCTTCTAATTATTTTTGGCCAAACAAGAAGACAGTTGGAGCAGATGGGAAGAGATATACTACAAATAATAAGTGATTGGGCGAAACAAACGGATATGAAGTTCTCATATGACAAATGTGTAGTGTTAAATCTTCGACGACCACGTTTCCTGAAGAGAGGACCAATATATAAATTGGATGGGCACTCCCTTAAATCTGAAAATACAATAGACTACTTGGGCTTAACATTGGATAAAACACTGTCTTTTCTTCCGCACCTGAATAAAAAACGCATAGAAATTAATCAAATATCACAAAATCTTCTAAAATTCGCCGCTGCATATGGAGGGCTTTCGAAGCAAATTTTAAAAATCTGGTACTTACAAATATTAGAAAAAAAAATATCCTATGCCGCTTCATGTTGGTTTCCACACCTACCAGTCTCACACGGCTACAGGCTACTATCGGCAATTCAGACACAATGTCTTTTGCTTCTGTCGAGAGCTTATAGAAAATCATCAACGGCAGCTTTGAATGTATTGTGCGGCATTCAACCATTGGCGATCCAATTAAATACATTAGCAATTTCAGGACAGGTCCTACGTTTGGGAATTCCAATAGAGGATAACTTTCCAATCTTCTATCAACCGAAAATATCCTCATCAATACCTTCCCCACACCAAGATTATCTTTTACTACAAGAAGGAGTTCCATCCACTTCAACAATAAATATATACACTGACGGCTCAAAATCAGATGCTGGCACAGCGTATGCTTTCTGTGTTTATAAAGAAGGAAAATGCATCCATACTCATCAAATAAGGTTACAAATATCAAATTCAATTTTTCAAGCTGAACAACTCGCCATATTAGATGCAATATTATGGGCAGACTCCTCAGGGGACGGGAACTTCGTCATTTACACAGATAACCAGTCAAGTCTTGCATTATTGGAGAACGTTTTTAGTACAGATTTTATCACATCAAAAATTATAATAGCCTTACAGAAAACATCTAAATCAATTAAATTTCAATGGGTACGGGGACACACAGGTGTTAAGGGAAATGAACATGCAGATCAACTAGCCAAAGACGCTATAACAAATATTAAGGTACGAGAAATATTTCATCCATACCCAGCTTCACACCTTAAAAAGAAATTGAAAAAAGAAGCCATAGACAAATGGCAGCAACAGTGGGATTATGGTACCACTGGCAGATTTACTTACAAATTATGTCCAAAAGTATCAACAGACTTCATGTTAGTACATAGAAACCTGTATATCTTCTCAACTAATCATGGACCCTTCCCGTCCTACCTATTCAAAATAAATAAAGCTCCGTCGCCACTGTGTACCTGTGGTGAAATTGGTAACTCCCTTCACTATGTGCTCAGCTGTCCATTAACATCAACCCTCCATATTCGTAAATCAGCCACAATAGAACATCACCATTGGTTCAAATTTGTGCTGAAATCACCAATGCTATATACTAAAATAATAGAATGTGTGCGGTTACTAGAAAACAATCAACAAATTTTTCAAAACCCACAAATGCCAATAGATGAACAAGATTAGCACTATTGAACAGAAACATGAACTTTAGACCAAACAGTGCCTAACTAAATCGAGAATATAAAACTTAGAAAACTCTTGTACCTAGAACAGCCATACACTCAGGTTATCCATAACCTAAAAGTTATCTCACAACAAAACACTTGAACTCATGATAATAACTATTAAACTAATGCACCTGAGAAAATGTAGAGCTTAAGAACATCTTATTCCTCTGCTGCTATTCGTAATTAATCAATCATATTCGTGTTCAAAATAATACACATTTTCGTCTGTAAAGCGCTCAGCTCATCTGTTCTATTATTACTTTTATTATTATATTTATAATTACTATTATTATTATTTGTACTATTACCTTTAATTCTTATTGTTAAAACTATTGTTAAATAATAATGTAATTTTTTTTTCTTTCTTTTTTTTTTTTTTTTTTTTTTTTTGAATAAACTTGCAACGCGGGATCTGGAAGCCTATGCCAATGGTGGGTTATCCCGCGTTGTAGAAAATGTAAAAGAAAATGTACATGTTGTATGTCATATTTTCTGAAAAGAACTTTTTTTTATATTAAGAACTCTGCAAATTATAAGCAAAAAAAACTTGGCAAAATTTGAGACTGTTTTTATGAAAACCTGAATTTCTCTTCGAGTATGCATGCTATCCTCATAAACATGAACACAAATTATTACAATAAGGCACTTAATCATAATCTAGAGTTTGAACGCTTTTGCTACATTAGTTTTGACAGGGTTATCCAAAAGATATTCGTTCTTTTTCAATTTTTTGGCGGTTCCCTACGGGGTTTCGGAAAAAAACATCTTTCACGGAAATATATGACTTGTACTATTCTGTTTACACACCTGGAGTTTCGGGTTAATTCCTCATGTATTTTTCTAGATATTTAACAAAACGTCCAAAATCGTAAGTGGCCGGTCACGTTTGGTCATATAGTGTATAAGCTTTATTTTGGAAACGAAAAACTTTGGTACGAACTTGGCAATAACCTAGAACAGGGATGGCGAACCTATGGCACGTGTGCCGAACTTGGCACGTAAGGAAACTTTTCTGGCACACGAAAAAACTTATAGATCATATTCAGTTTATGGAGATCAATCCACTTTATATCTTTTTTTTACAAAAAGTATAGTTTTGTGTAACAGCTATATAATTTACTGTTGAATGAATTAAGGTATTATAAATTTCAACGAAAGTGCCTTGTAGCGTCATTTTCTCGTAAACCATTCAATATATAGTGTTTTCTAAATAATTTTACTTCTCTATCAAATACCAAAGGTTTTATTTTTGAAAAAAGAATTTTAAGAAATAGTTTGCATAGAGTAATATACCTAACTGACACGCTTCTACTTCAGATTATGTTTTATTTTATTTAGGTTTAGGTCTTTAAGTTACTTTAGGTTTTAATATATTTAGGTTTTAATTTTGAAAATTGAACTTTTAACTGTTATTGTAAATAATTATGCATCTATTGAATCTGCTTCTACCTGAAGAATTAAAGATGATCTGATTCGGAAATATACAATAAAAGAAAAACGCATTTATAGATTATTAATACTGCATTCGATGCGGCATGGTATATTATTGGTTAAAATGTTTCTGGCACGTTAGAATGTTGGTACATAATAATTTTTAAATTTTTGGCACGCATATTCAAAAAGGTTCGCCATCCCTGACCTAGAAGAACGATTCAGCGTTCCCGAAAAGTAATAGAAATGGGCTGTTTTAATTTTTCAAATTCTCTCATTAAAATGAAGCTTTCCTACATGTTTTTGCCATTTTTTTGGCAATTTCCTATACCACTATGCGTTCCGGCCTCTGGAAAACACTGTACAAAGGTGTGTTTATATGTTTTTTTTTTTTTTTTTTTTTTTTTTGTTAATCGCCGACAAAAGTCGTAGTTCACTCCCCTGGTTTTTCTTTTACGAACGATTTGTGGTCATCAACAAAAGAAAGAGGCAGAAATGCGATGTCTTCCATCGGTGACCTCTGACCTCTAGACTCTCGTCAGAAGTTATAAAGCATAAAAGGGAGCGCCTTACCACATCAAACGTTGCGAAGAAAAGAAAGTTCGATGCTTTATACCCCTCCACATTTCCATCATAATATATTTTCAACTGCAATTACTTTTATATAAGGACATTGTTTTGTATTTTTCTAAGAAGAATGACCCATACATAATAAACACCAAGAAGATATGAAATTTTCTTACCCAAGCGTTAGTCTTGTAACTTTATTTATCTTTGCAGCTAGTTTAGATAGACCTTTTGCGTATGTTAATTCTAGTTCAGATCTGTAAGAAAAAGAGAAATATACATATATATTAGTTCAACATTACACTTTAAACATATTTTAAATTTTAATAACGATTTTATTGTTAAATTTTACATCAGACAGTTTTAAGTTGCCACCTTTCAAAAATTAATACATAAGAACAAACAATAAATATTTAAATCTATGAAAGCGTACCATTTTTATTTATGTACTAATTTGTACATAAAAAAACACAGATTAATTACAAAACTACACAAGGTAAAAATGAAAATTGAAACATTTTGTAGAATAGAGCAGTTACGTTCAGCTCTGCGAAAAAAAAATGGAGTAAAATAAGCGCTATAGTCATGCGCATAATATACACATGTATATTAGATATAGAGACAACTCATGAACTACACACGGACTATAATGTTTTTTTCACAATACACCCAGTAATATTATATTATTCGTTCTTTTACCGTTTTAAACAATATTGTTTTTTAAGCAATAAATGGAGTCGTAAGAAAACTAGAGCAAATTCCATTTTAAACAGTTTTCCATCTTGGCAGGTGTAACTGTATGGTATTCCTTGCGACGCACAGTGGACCAAAAGTGCTATTTTCGATTACAGATACGATTCCAAAAAACAACTGATTATTTCTTTATGAAATTTGGCACAGTTATTATATACGTTATCGCCGTAGTTAGGTGTTTATCGGCTTAAATGTTTTAGCACTTTTTAAAGCATTGCTGGAAAAGCCGTTTGCCATACATTATCTTCGAGAAGTTATATATTAATGTTAACAGAGTGCATATTTAATATGTATAAAATTATTCTCTAGGAGTTATTCTTTAGGTCGTAGGTGTTAGCAGCAAATATTGATATTTTTTCAAACTAGAATGAAACTAGATTAAAGTATCAAAGACGAAAATTGGGACAAATTTTAGTATTTTAACAAATTGGCGAAAACGTAGTCGTCTGTACTGTAGTCCAGAAAATTCCTGCAAATTTACCTTGCCCCCCCCCCACCCCCTCCAAAAAACAAACAAAAACAAATATCATAAAATAAAATCACAAGAAGAAATGCAAACTTCCTCATTGAGTTAATCATAAAATATAATGTGGATTTTAAAAGTTTATCGTTTACTTAAAAGGTGACCATAAACAATATAAATGCTAAAAGTTTAAAATACACATTTTATTAACCTGCGAGTACTTTTGGCTTGCATCCGCAGCCTTCATCAGGGAGGAGAAAATCATCAGGGTTGATGAAAATTTTCTCCCTGTTGAAGGCTGCGGATGCAAGCCGAAAGTACTCTGAGATTAAAAAAATGTACATTTTAAACTTTTAACATCTATATTATTTACGGTCGTCATCTTTATGGAAACGATCAATTTTTAAAGTTCCCATTATATTTTACAAATATCTTATTTATTAATATTTATTTTTTAACCGAAATGTTATTAAGTATCTTCCTTAATTCATTCCGCGATTGAAAATGAAAAATAATTGTTAAAAGTAGTTTTTAACGATTTAACATTTTGACATATTTTGGCATTAAAACTAGAATCATTCCATTAGGCAAAAAATGAGAGGGGGAAATTTCTGATAAGTGCATAATATTTTTGGGTACATTATGTTCTTAAGAGGCTACTTCAGGCAAGCGAAAAGACTTGCTCGCTAATGCTAATCCTATGGAAGAAATTCATAAAGATATCTCGTTTGCATTTCAATATTTTTAAAAGGTTTTTTTTTTTTTTTTTTTTTTTTTTTTTGCTGCATTGGATAGCTGAGATTGATCTGTACAAAGGCCTTTTTTTTACTTTTTCGATTTTGTTTACAGGTATTTTTAATGAGGACACTTTCATTTTCGGAACCGGTTTCGAAAGTAAAAGCATTCCCATAAAAAAAAATCTGCAATGAAAATCGATAAAATAAAAAACGGCCTTTGTACAGATCGGCCTCAGCTATACAATGAAAAAAAAAAATCATTTAAAAATATTGAAATGCAAACGAGATATCTTTATAAAGTTCTTCCATGAGATTAGCATTAGCGAGCGGTCTTCTCGCGTGACTGAAGTAAAGAACAACTTTCAATGGTAATACAACTAACAATAAAAAAATTAAATTTTTGCTAATGTCCAGTGTCAGGACTATTTTCTCCCTTTTTTAAGGCATGATTTCATTATAGACAGGTTCCGTTTTCACAAGTTTTACTGTTTGCATAATTCTTTTATTTTAAAAAGTATCTATATGTATTTTTTTCCTTTTTTTTTGAGGCGGTCTACATTTCATACGGACAAAGCTCAAAATAAGTGAATGTACCAGCTTTTAACCCCTTATAATATCGCATTGAACGGGAAATAAAGGATTATTTGTTCCTTTGAAGATGAGAAGATAAGGGATTATTCGTTTTCTTGCAGAACTTTCAAAAGAGAAGATCGATTTAATTACTTATGCAAACAGTCAGTGATTTTGCATATCAATAATAATAATTAAAAAATTAGAAAAAGCAGAAAATGTTTATTAACATTAATTTTTCATGAAACATGAAAGTGTATTTCAGCATTGTAAGAGATTTTTTTTAGTTTCAATATTTTGTTCTTTCTTACAAACATTAAGCAGGTTTAGAAAATCAGAAGAATGTAATTTTATTCAAATCCCTTTCGATTTTTAAATTATAAACATACATAACAGTTGCAAATTTTACAACTGTTACGATTTATTCACCAATTGAATAATTGGGGCATCTTTTGACTTTCATGTCCCTGAATAATAATGTTTATTTTAATACACTTTTTTGTGTTTGTTTTTTATTTCATATATTGGGGAACATCCCATTGCAGGATTGCACAACAATATTAACGAGATAAATAAGTTTTAGATGATGTTGGGGGTCCAAATACCTGGAAAACTCCTATACAGTCCCGTGTCCCTGACGCTGATTTTTAAATTTGGAGCTGTCTGGATAAAATTGTTTCAATAAAAATAATTCAATGTAATTTTTTATTGAAACTGGAACTATTGTTTTATATAAATATGTAGCAAAAAATTAACCTGCCAACATTTTTAGGGTTGTTATTATTTTTTAAACCCTGTCCCTGGGTTTTAGATTCCTTACCGTCCTTCTTCTAAAATTATACAGAAAATCCCTTCAGATGCAACCACAGAATTTTTTTCAAGTTTTTTCTCATGCAGACAATGGCGGATCTAAGGGGGGGGGGCGAGGGGCGATCGCCCCCCCCTTGAGCGGATAAATGGTTTGCAAAACGGCATTATGCATCCTCACAGGAAATGACTTGGGGTGAAGCTCTAGCCCGGCGCGACCCGACCCGGGTCGCGCCTTTTTAAAACCACGAGACTCGGCCTGGGTAAGGTCTTTTCTCTTTTAGAGCCGGATCGTGCCCTGATCTTAAAATTTTTCTGCAAATTCGGGTCGGGCCAGACTTCTTTTTCTTCCAGGTCGAGCCTGGCCTGGACTTCATTCTTCCTAGAGGTCTGCACTGGCCAAAATTTCCAGGTCGGGATTTGGCCCGGAATAAAAGCTAAACGTTCGGTCCATTTCAGCCCGTATGATAAGCAGTATTGGTCAGATCGCGAACCGTGCACTTCTCTAAATTCTTCTCTCCGAGCTCAAGTTGGTTTGTCATTTTACTAATTTGTTATTCGTAAAAATTATATTTATGTTGTACATTTGTTTAGCGAAATCTTTAAAAATTTAATTTGAATTATTCAGTTACAGAGATGTATTTTTTAAAATCTACTTTTTTTCTTTGTAGAGCTTTAAAATTGTGATATTTTCTTTTATTATCCGTTTCTTTCATTCTAAACTGATTTTCTTACTGGATTTTCATTTGAATGTAATTTGTCTGAGTAATGTTTTTTGTGTAGCGTTTATCTACATAATTGCCTAAATAGTCACTAATATAAATGTTTTTCTGTATTCATGAATTTCGAAAAAAATCTGAAATAAAATATGAGCATAAGTAAGCGCACTTTATGAATTAATTTTAATTACAAAATGCAGGCTGGGCTGGAGTCGATTTTTTAGCTTTTATACCGGGCCGGGCCAATAATTTTTTTATGCAAGTTGGACCTAAAAATTTCAGCCCAGGTAAATTTCTAACTGACATAGCGAAGCCAGCTTTAATTATTTTTTTTAATGCTTCTTTCAGCCACCATCCCATAGCCAGAGTTGTATAATATAGACGCACACGCGCACGCCGTGCGCGGAAAATTTTCCGCAAAATTCGGAACTTTGCGGAAAATTTTTTAGAAAAAAAAAACGTAATTTTTGTTCTTGTAACATTTTTTTTTAAATATCAAAAAAATAAAAATGTTTCCCAATTTTATGTACGATTTATTTATTATTTCCCAGGGGGGATTCTGTTCCGAATTTTCCGAAAATTAAAAGCATTCCGTTCCAAAAATAAAAAAAAACCAGCCATCAGTCCGAAAATTCAAACATAAAAAATATCACTGAAAAATATTGCGAATTTCAACAAATGATCGCCGAAAAAAGACAAATTTCGTCAATCGTTCGCAGAAAAAAATCACCCATTTTCTCGAATCATCGCGGAATAAACGCGATTTTCATCAAAGGAACGCGGAAAAACGCGAATTTCTCCAAAGAATCGTGCAAAAAAAGATAATTTCGTCAAAGAATCGCAGAAAAAAAGCAAATTTCATTAAAGGAACGCAGAAAAAAAGCAAATTTCATTAAAGGAACGCAGGGAAAAAAACGAATTTCGTAAAAGCATAGCGGAAAGAGCCCGAATTTTGTCAAAAGATCGCGAAAAACACAAATTTCGTCAAAGGATCGCGAAAAAAACACACTAATTTCGTCAAAGTATCGCGGAAAAAACACAATTTTCGTCAAACCATTGCGGAAAAAACGCAAATTTCGTCCAAAATTTGCAAAAAAACCCCACAAAATTCGTCAAAAGATCACGAAAAACCCCACAACATTTGTCAAAAGATCGCGAAAAATTCGCAAATTTCGTCAAAAGATCACGAAAAGACCGCACATTTGTCAAAAGATCGCGAAAAGACCTCACATTTGTCAAAAGATCGCGAAAAGACCACTAATTTCGTCAAAAGATCTCGAAAAACCGGAAACTTCGTCAAAAGATCGCGAAAAAACCCGCACATTTCATGAAAGATCGCGAAAAAACCGTAAAATTTCGCCAAAAGATCGCGAAAAATCCACGTATTTCGTGAAAAAATCGCGAAAAAACAGCAAATTTCGTCAAAAGATCGCGAAAACACCGCAAAATTCGTCAAAAGGTCGCGAAAAAGCGCAAAGATCGCGAATTTTGTCAAATGGCCGCAGAAAAAAACAAAAAACACATACTAGTTAGTGCCGGGAGTGGATTCACCCCCACACCCCACTCCTCTGCTTTTCAGAAAATTTGCTGTGAATTTCTGGATTTTTTTTTTTTTTTTACTCGGAATCACCCTTGGCTAACAGAGTGACTGGCATTTTGTGTGAAGAAGTCACAATATTAAGGATTGGGCTGTTTTTAAATGCACTGACAAAATAATTGATAAGAATTCACCCTTTCTTGTGTTTACCAAAATAATTATTCTTTAATTAATATCAATTACGTAATTTTTAATTTAAATGGTAATTATTTTAAAACTACTGTTTTTAATTCAAATCGTCAAAATAATATAACACGTTATTTTATTAAACATTAAATTAATTTGCAGAAAGTTTTTGACCCAATATTTGCGTGCGCAGAAAGTTTTTGGTTTTATACAAGTCTGCCCATAGCTACTGAATATAGTACAGGGTGTCATAATATGGGCTGACGGATTTTAAATACAATTCAATAACTTGTAAATGGCAACAGCTATTAAAAAAGATTACTTGAAGGAGCGTTGTGTAAGATGTCAGGAGCAAGGGCAATTCTGTTCCTAATTTTCCGAAATTTTAACCCTCTCGCTGCGCATCCCCCGATTTCCACGGGCTACGTAAAAGTGGCAAAATTTGCGCAACCCGCAATTTCCGAAGTAATTTTTTTTTTATGATATAATTTTATTTAAAAGAGAAACTCTTTCAAAAAGATTTTGGACATATTCGAACTCTAAAATATATGCAGATTTGAAATAGGTAATAAACTAAATGCGCAATACATTCATATAAATAAATAAATATATATATATTTATATATACGCAGCGAGAGGGTTAAGGCATTCGGTTCCAAAAATTAAAAAAAATTATCAATCCGAAAATTCGGACATAAAAATAATCGCGAATTTTGACAAATGGCCGCCTTAAAAATTCTATTTCGTCAATCGTTCGAAGAAAATAACTTAAATTTCGCCAAAGAATCGCAGGAAAAATGTTAATTTGGTAAAAGGGCCACGGAAAAAACGCGAATTTATCTTCAAATGATCACGGAAAATGCGAATTTCTTGAAAGGATCGCGGAAAAAAAAAAAAAAAAAAAAAAAAAAAAAATCATTAAACATTAAAGGATTGCGAAAAAATGCAAATTTTATCAAAGAATCGCGAATTACATCAAAGGGTCGCGAAAGAAACGCAAATTTCGTCAAAGGGTCGCGAAAAAAACCCCATTTCGTCAAAAGATCGCGGAGAAAACGCGAATTTCTTCAAAGAATCCCGGAAAAAAGCGAATTTACCCAAAGAATCGCTTAAAAAACGCGATTTTCGTCAAAGGATTGCGGAAAAACGAGAATTTTATCAAAGGGTCGTGGGGGGGGGGGGGGAATGCGAATTTTATCAAAGGTCTACAGAATTACACTAATTTCGTCAAAGGGTTGCGGAACAAACGTAAATCTCGTCAAAGGGCGATGGAAGAAATGCAAATTTCATCAAACGGCTACGGAAAAACGCGAATTTTATCTAAGGGCTGCGAAAACATGCAAATTTCGCCAAAAAGTCGCGGAAGAAATGCGAATTTTATCAAAGAGTCGAGGAAAAAATACAGTGTCTCTTTAGAAAACAGCACACACACATACAACTGTGTTTATTATTATAGGTATAGTTTTTAATCTGAAATAGTATACTGAAGTAACTTTTGAAGAAAACGGGTTAACCCAAACCCAATTTGCAGGAATCTACAATCAGGTTGGCATCGACCCGAAACGAAAACAGCTAAAACGACTTGCAACAAAAATAATTAGTGCCAGGAGGGAATTCCCCCCCCCTCTCTCTCTCTCTTCTGTAACATTTCAGAAAATTTGCTTTGAATTTCAGATTTTTTTTTTTTTTTTTTTTTTTTACTGAGAATCTGCGATTCTTAATTTTAGTTTAAAATAGCAACGACAGATGGCGCGGCAAACAATAGACGTTAAATCGGGCACCGATTTAGTGTATGTTATTGTAAAGCAAAATCAAAAATCACAGTGAAAAATCTCCTAACATCTTACATAATCCTCCTGCAAGATTTTTTTTAAATTGCTGTTACAACATTTGCAAGTTACAGAATTTTAAAATCAGTCCATTTCGGGAAACCCGGTATATTATAAGTTTCAAAGCATTATCTACTAAATTACAACTGATCTTAGATATAAAGAGACAAGCAGTTTTATACAAATTAGTATTTTTTACATAATCCTGGAGATTAAAAAGAATTATTAAATAATTGTTTGGGCGTGCCCGTTATGCGTTTTTACTGTATGTAGTTTTTATCTTAAAATATATTTAGACTTTCTTTTCAAAATTAGGTTCGGTCCGAACCTTTCTCGCAAGAGTAAAAACCCAACCCGAAACTGACCCAAACTCGAAATATTATATGTCAATCTGCCCCAAACCCAACGCGCTAGGCGCAGTTAAAAAGTAGAAGTGAACCTGACCCGCTGCAGAAAAATAGAAGCCAACAGGACCCAAACCCGACCCGCAGCAAAAAAGTAGATGTTAACCCGACCCGCATCAAAAAGTAGAACTCAACCGGACCCAAACGCGACCCACAGCAAAAAAATATGTTTACCCGACCAGCAGCAAAAGATAGAAGTCAACCGGACTGAAACACGACCCGCAGCAAAAAAGTATAAGTTAACCCGACGAGCAGAAAAAAAATAGAAGTCAACCGGACCCAAACCCCGCCCACAGGAAAAAGTAGAAGCAACACGACCCGCAGTGAAAAAAATTAGGCTCGACCGGCGCATCAGATTGGATTCTCCAAATTTTCAAAATCGCCCCCCTCCCCCCCCTTGAGGACTCTCCAGATCCGCCCTTGCATGCAGAAGTATGCTAGAGAAAGAATGCCTAAAATTCTTTGACAGGAAATTTACTGCAGAATTTAAATCAGTTTTAAATATCAATTTCAAGCATCGTGGCTGTATTGGTACCCTCACCGTCCCCAAGGTTTATTCCCGCACTTTTTGAGGTAAATTATTATTATTATTTTTTTATTTAATCCAATGTAAATAACTGTTTATAAAAATAAATGAACATTTTGGTTACCACTTAGTCTTAACATGATCTGCCTAAAATAGGTGGTAATTTTCCTTGCTGTTCCGTCCTTACCGTCCCTTTTTTTCCCATTTCGTCCCTTTTTTCCTATACCATCCCTTTTTTTTTTTACATTACCGTCCCTTTTTTAACACCCCTTTAAGACAATGTTATACCAAAATTTTGTACTAAAAATACTACATTGCCGTTATTTCTTATTTGAATGTGCTGTAGGTACTAAGCAAATTCATTATAAGTAAATATTTAAAAGAAAATAAAAAGTTATAGTGGTAAAATGGTAAGGAAAGTCGCAAGTTTAACTTAAACCTCAGTTAAATAAATTTTTTTTCGCTGTTGACCATTTTTTCTTTATTTTGAATCATTAAGGCATTCGTCTATCAGATTAAAATGTTATTTTAGTAAGTTTAATTTTGTCAGATTTTTTCCCCCAAAAGTCAAAAGATTGTGAGAATGCCCCAATTGTGTTAAAAGTTAATCTACTATAAACATAGTCTAAAATTAATAAAAAAAATTCGTTATTTCTGAATTTTAATTACCTTGATTATCATTATTAGGATTCCGTACTTAAAAAGTAAAAACAGAACCATTATAAGATCACTCTTGTGTCTGTCTGTCCGTCTGTCACAGCCATTTCAATCGTAAACTATGGAACGTGGAAAGTTCAAATTGGCTAAAGTAATAAAGGTTATTGACCTACATATTTATAGATTATTAACCATTCACAAATATATTTAGAAAAAATGTAGGGGGCTAATAAAAAAATCTTTTCTTTGTATATCGTGTGAGGTATGAAAGCTTTCGTAACGCCAAACTCAAAAATATATTTCGTTTAATTTTAGGTATTATATTTTCAGAGATCGTCAAAAATATTATGCAAAAATATGTCCCCTCCCCTCTATTCCCTAATCTACTGAAACTAAAATTATAAAAAAAAAAATAGGGGTACTAGAAGTTAATTTAAACCTTGCAGGAAAATGATAGCGATTACCCTAGGTCAGATAGTTTTTGAGAAAATCGTATTTTTGCGTTACACACAAATTTTGATTTGCGGGCGTTCAGTAAAGGAATTGAGGAACGCTGGAGGTATCTATCTTAGAGGTCTGCACGGGCCCGGGTTTGGCCCGAGGACCGTTTCCGGCCTGGCAGAATTAGAACAATTATTTCAATGGCCGATTTCAATTATTTCAATGAACAATTATTTTGCTGGCCGGCCAGCAAAAAAATTGAATATTACTACCGACCGAATTGAATTTGCCTACCGACCGATAAAAAAAATTAAGCGGGCCTACCGGCCGCTATGAAAACTTAATCGAAGCCGATAAAATCGGAGCCATTTTCAATGAAGGTGACTTTCGCGAGAATAAGTATAAATGAGGGGCTCACAACCATAGTAGACCAAGTCCATAAATCTTTAGTGTGAATAATAACGCTTTAAAGTTCTTAATAAATAATTAATTCAAGTCAAGTGATTTATAAGGATTATATATGTCAATATTCAAATTAAAGTATCATTTTTATAGTGCCCTACTTTTACAAATGACAACATTATATTTCTATTGTAAATTTTTTTTTTTTTTTTTTTTTTTAAATGAGGACTTGGTTCAGTATGGTTGTGAAATTTTCATGTGTAAATAAAAACTTGTTTATAATGGTTACAAAAGCTCTTGATTTTGATTTATATTTACTTATTCTATTTTTTACTCTAAATTAAATACAAAGCATATTACCAGTTATCGCAAATCATTCACTGTACACAATACTATCATCATCATCATCATCATCGTCATCATGATGCACTCTAGAGGAAATAACCTGGAACTTGGTATTGACCTATACTGGAAGATTCTTGAAGTATACATGATGAATCGGGGGGGAATGTATGGCAGAAGATTCATCATATCTTTCTTTTTGGCCAAAGTGATTTTTCTACGGGTCGCATGCAATGCATCTTGATTGACATTTGACAAAGAAAGTAACTTGCGCCCACGAGCCCGTTTTTCCAAATTTATTTTGCAAAAAGTTTGATCTTCATTGAGGGTTTTTTTTTTGAACAGTAACAAGAAGGGTGAACCTCTCAGTACTCGCAACCATCTAATATCCATCCAACTAAAATAAGCCTCCTAGGTGTTCTTTCTGTTTGTGATACTTTGTTCCAAAGCTGTAGTAGAAACGAAGCCGGAATTCTTAACTTGAATGACATCAAATTTAGGACATTTCCTCTTTACATTCATAATAGTTTCCTTCCAGTCTCCAGGAACATAGATGTGTTGTTTCTTGCCATTAGATGCTTCAATCAGACCAAATTATGTGTCATTCGGAAGGCAATAGTGGCCGGATACCATGAATTTATTCTCAATTGATTCTGCTGTTACGTTTGTACTATTAACTAGTCTCAACAGTGTAAGAAACATTTTGATGTTCCTATTTTGGCTTCCACAGGCATCAGAATATAGAATAATTTTCTTATGTTTAGCGGCTTTCTCTATTAGGTGTCTTGGGACACTGGTAGAAAGGTCTTGAGAATCACTTCTACCCTCAGTTTCATCCCAAACGTACATGCATCTCACATTATTATTAAAGGAATGCACCCCAAAGATGTAAACATGTAGATTGCGTTTGTAATAAGCTATGGATGTTTAAAGCTTAGGAAACGGAAGTGCATTTTTCAAGTCGAATGTACAGCAGTAAGTTTCATCTGAGGCTTTAATTTTATCAGATTTCATTTTCTCTCTAACCTGTTTAGCTCTCGTTCGGTTTCAAGACTTTTTCTAGCGTTTTCATCATTTTCTGTCAAAGTGTAAATTAAAACTTTACGCTGAAGACTTTGTAATAGAATTTCCCTTTTACGGGGCTCTTATTCTTTGTCATACATTACTCTCTAGGCCGAAGATCGAACAATGTGATAAGAGTGTTTTCCCTTGTAATGAATTTTTAAAGAAAGACGTTGTCGGTGTGTTTACCGCTTGTTTACCGAGAGGAGAGGGGGGGGGGGATATCAAAAGCAATATTACTTTTCATTCATAGTTTTTAAATCTTATGATTCACGAACGTTTATTTTTCATCAGAAGTTTTGAAAACGTTACTTATACTACGTCATTTTTTGATAGCAATGAGGCAAGATTTAGAAAAGAATGGACCACAGATGAAACAGTTGTACACTGATGAATGGACTTGATTCAGTATGGTTGTGAAGGTTTCTTGTATTACTTCACCAACTCTGGACACAGATGCAATGTATAAGAAAGTATGTGAACTATAGACTTGATGCACTATGGCAGTAGATAAAACACAGTTTACTGCACCTTCTACATGAACTATCTCATTTAAAAAAAAAATGGACTTGGTTCTACTATGATTGTGAGTCCCTCAAATGTGCGTCAGGAGCCGATGCCAGTTTGATAACACCAATACAGAAATGTAACATGCGCAGAGTAGAGATCAGCATGGACAGTTAAATGGTGTCTGAGCCCGGGCTTATTTTTTTCAGCAGACTCGTGCCGGGTCGAGATCCGGCTTGCATTTTTTTTCTACATAGTCAAGCATGGCCGGAACTGGACTTATTGTTCTGAGGATGTGTAGGGAATGCAATGTGTTTTGTAAAAATATTAATAGCGATAACGAACTTCTGTTAACGGAATATTTGAAAATATACATTTAAGGTGGTTCTCAAATTTACTGCTCAACAATGAGAAATTTTCTGACTCATTTTTAACTGTAAATGCATAAAATTGACAGGCCTGACTATTGAAGGGATTTGGAATCGAACAGCGTTTTCCATTTTTTATAAATAAATTACTTATTGAGATATAAGAGATTCTTGTCACGTGGCTGCAGGTTTTTCTACTTTCCCGTGCTATCGCTTCTGGAAATTCGATTCAAAAATTTAACTTTGACAGTATTTTCTCAAAGATATATTGCCTTTATCAAAAAATGGATAACGTTATTCACTTATATAGTTTCTGAATAAGAACACTTGCCAATCCTATGCGTTTCCAAAAAGAAATGAATTCAGAAATGTATCAGATAGTAGCTCCTTTGGATTTGAGAAAAGCCTTATTAAATGTCAGAGAAATATTTTTACAAATTTGCTTTTTATTATACGGCTTCAAAAGTTATGTTTTAACACTCCTTTTTTTCTAAACTACATTAATTTTTTAATAAATCCTTATTTGAATGGTGAAACGTCTAAGACTCTTAAGTAGTCATTAATGTTGCTATTGTGTATTTTTTGTCTTGCGAAAATATACCAATTTTAAAATAGACTGTAAAATTATCCTATAAATATGTAACCAGGTCTTTAAAATAATCTTAATTGTACGTTTAGAAAAACCTTAATTTTTTGTAGAAATTGAGTAGGGCCTCATTTAATCGATTTTTCCACAGGCCGGACCGGGCCGGGCCTGTTTTCAGTGACTTTTGTACGGGCCGGGCCTGTTTTCAGTGATTTTTGTACGGGCCGGGCCGTGAACTGTGAAAATATAAACTTGCCGGGCCGGGCCAGGAAATTCCGGACCATGCAGACGTCTAATCTATCTTCACAGAAGTATATAAATATATTAAATTTAAAAAATCAAAAAACCCGACTGCGTAAAAAGCGAACTAATTAATTATTTCTCATCAATATGAAACTATTTTTTATATTACTTACCTTTTTTTTTTAATTTACTTGTATTGATGACTTTTAAGTTGCATTTAATTATTAGTTCCTGTCTACAAACACTGTTTTGATGAGGCCTATAGATGTCTATTATGAAGGTTAGAGTTACAGTAAAGGTAGAGATCCAAAGTACACAACTTCCAGGTTGTGTAATATTTGAACGGAGTTTCTGACTGCAAAATGGTCAATGAAACATCGTCTTCATTTTGAAAAACCTATCCAATAATATGCCACTCAATAGGGTACGTAAAAAAAAATTTTCGTCTCTACCGCCATTTTGTAGTTTACGGCCGCCACTTTGAATTTATAAAAACAAAACCTATCCTATAACCATTGGACGGTTAAGACGAATCGATAGAGATCTCATTCATTAAAAACCATCCAGCCATTGGGATGTTTCGAGGGTTTAAAGAAATCTATATACACAGATACGCGTGAAACACTTAACCCTTCTTGGCAGTCTGGTAAAAAGGATTGTTGATGATGATTTTCGAAAAAAAATTTGTCGGTAATTAGCCGAGATATTAACCCTTAAAGATATGGATATACATAAAGACACGGGCGGCGTGCTGTATGCGTCATCGGATTTTAAAGACCTAATAATAACTTTTAATGATATATTTGTATAATGCAATGCTCAGTTGCTAATTTATATATTTATTATACGGAACCCCCTGTGCGCGAGTAATACTCGCATTTGACCGATTATTATTTTATACAGGGCGCTCCTTCTTATCGTTGACCAATAGCTAATTCCTAAACTGTTCGATTTAGAGATATAGTTCAAAATTAAAAAATATTTCAAATATTATTCTTCATCATATAGAAAGTCATTTACGCCAATATATTTAAATATATATAGTTTTAAATTTATAAAATTTTACTTTTTATACAGACTTTGGGTCTTTTAAACTATATTTAAGAAAACTTTCTCCATGGTGTAAAAACTAAAACAGTAAAATTTAGATTCTTCTACGACCAAAACTTACAGAGTTAAGATGCTTTATGAATTTTCGGCTTTTTCTGGCACTATAAATGGAAAATCGTCTTTTAAGTGCCAGAAAACGCAGACAATTCATAAAATTCAAAATATCCTAATTCTGTAAGTTATGTCATAGAAAAATGGAATTTTTACAACGCGTTTTTTAAATATAATTTTTAAGACCCGGGGACCCTATAAAAATTTTAATTTCGTAATTTTATAAAATAGTTATTTTGATGTAGACGAATTTTCCTGAAGTACAATATTTTAAAGATTTTAAAACGATATTTATAAAAATTTTTAAAAGATAATAATAAGAATAATGATAAAATTGCAAAGAAAACTAATAACACCATTCATCCAAATTTTAAACGAGGGATCATGTATATAATTCAAATTTTGCTTTCACTAATATTTTATTGAAGAATAATATTTAAGGATTTTATATTTAACCACTAACATTACTTTTAAATAACATTGTCCAATATAATATTCTTCACTTTTAACCCAATAAAAATATTTCAGTTAAATCATATACCGCTCTCTAAGCCAATAATTATTTCAAAATATACTTATGACATAAAAAGCTTTCCCTTTTTATTTTCAACTTCCTAAAATTATACTTTCAAGTAACTTGAAATAGTTAACAAAAAATCACAATAAGGAAATGATCTATCAAATCTCAAAATAACAGTTATCAACAAACAGGGGCTGTTGAACTAAAAACAGGCGAATGCGTACAGATGTGATATTGTACCATCCATCTGACACACGATAATCGAGCAAGGCTAACGACACATTATTCAAGTGTTCCGGAGAAATAGCAGGAAGTTGAGATGACTCGTTCAGAGGTTTTTCTTCGGAGATGCAAGCTTAGTGTTGCACATCAATCAGATTTACTCATAGAGTTTTGAAATGCCACAGAAAAAGAAACTGGAGTCACAAGTAGAAAAACTTTATGTAACGAAAATTAAATTGCGAGAAAATTGAAGCGAAAGCATATTTTTTCTTTCTATTTTTTTTTCTTTTTGGTAGTATAAAAAGTAGGGTGTCAATGTACAGACGTGAGAAAATTATTAGAATAATTGTGAAATTTACATTAAAATCTTATCATATTAAAGAAATAATACATTTTAAAAATATTGATACATTTAATATTTAGTGTGGATCCCCTTGTTCTTTATTAAAGATTCGATACGTCTTGGCATACTTTGTATCAGTTTTTGGCAATTAATTTGTATTTCGTTGTCATGATGTCAAATTTGGATGAGTTTTTCTATCAGAACATTCTTGTTTGTGATGTTTAATTTCTTTAATTTAATTAAAGAAAACACTTCCATGGCCTGGAAACAGTCCAGATATCAACCCCATAGAGAGCCTTTGGGCCATTGTAAAGCAAAAAATAAAGAAATGCAACATCACAAACAAGACTGGTCTGATAGAAAGACTCATCCAAATTTGGCATCATGACAATGAAATACAAATTAATTGCCAAAAACTCATGCAAAATATGTCAAAACAAGTATGCCATCATTTCTTTAATAAAAAACAAGGGGATGCATACTAAACATTAAATGTATCAATATTTTTTAAATAGTTCTTTAACATAACAAGTTTTTAATGCACACAATTATTCACAATTATTCTAATAATTTTCACACGTCTGTAGTATAAAAAGTAGGGGTTTTAATCAGTTGATTTAAATCAGCGATTAAATCGGGATTTTAATCAACTGATTTTTTTTTTTTTTAAATCATTGATTAAAATCATATATTTTCTAAATGTTTAAAATGACATAAGAAAGTATTAAAATCTAAGATGAACATAATTTGGAAAGTTTCTACAGGTATTTTGACTTATGAATACACACACAAAAAAAAGAGCTTTAAATAATTGCTTTTAAGCTTACTTCCCGACTGTTGTAAAAATTTTAAGTGCAATAAGTTTGTAAAAAGCCTGGTTTTTATCTAACATAACATAAAAAGGATTTCATTTAAAAATGATATTTAAATCTAATATAACATGCAATGTCATAATTTCCTTTTAGTAATCAAATTATTCATTCTTTTATATAAAATAAGTATAGCAAGTATAATAAATTTCTGCAAGTAAAAGAATAAAATAGCCAGAATCTTATTTTGTCATTCTACTTCTGCAGTAATACATTTATAGCACATACTGGAGATAAAGAAAAATTAAAGAACTGAATCGCTATTGTAAAATAATGTATACGAGAAAAAGAACCAATTGCCATAAAATGTTAACTACAGCAAGAGCTTCAGTAAAGGCTGAATAATTTTTTTTTTTTTTTAAACCATTTGGAAAAGTTGTTAGTGTCCTCGGTCAAGGTAGGAAATCAAAAACATATCTGAAGCTTTTTATTAGTTGAATCCGCATTTTATTAGTTTTCTGATTGGTCTATACAGTAATCTGTATTTTCCCTTTACTTTCAACAGAGATGGATACTTCTGTTGCCACTATGACAAAAAAGCAATAAAAACTACAAAAAAAAAAAAAAAAAAAAAAAAACAACAACTCAGTAACAAATTGAGATACAGCTTAAAAAAAAAAAACTACATTTAAAAGTACATTTTTTTTTTCTCTATACGACGGTGTAAAAAGTAGTATTGTGGTATGTTTAGAAGTTTAAGAATGAAATTTCATTTAAAATTGGTCCAGGAATAATGTTTAATCCCTGGCGTACGTAATGTATGACCAGCTCCGTAGAAGTTAAAAAATTTACAGTACCGAAAAATGTAATCCATGGCGTACGTAATGTATGATCAACTCCGTGCGATTTTTTATGTCTTAAATTTTAGTCTTTGAAAGAATCATTTTCCAAATGGTCGTAGTAATTTGTTAAATTGCATTAAAAAAATTTTTTTTGAACTTATATATGTTACCGGCCAAACCCGATTTTAGGCCAAACTAGTTTATCCTAACGCGCATCGGATAAACTAGTTTTTCCTAGGCCAAACTAGTTTATCCTAACGGCCATAGGATAAACTAGTTTTTCCTAGGCCAAACTAGTTTGGCCTAACGCTCATAGGATAAACTAGTTTAGTCTGCTAGTCATTGGTCTGAACTAGTTTATCCTAGGCCGATCTAGTTTGTCCTAGGCCAATTCAATTTGGCGTGAATTTATTGATCCCAAAGACCGCTTCGGAGCCAACCTTCTAGTTTATCCTAGTCCAATCTAGTTTATCCTAGGCCAATTCAATTTGACGCGCTTTAATTGATGCCAACCAGTGTTGAGCACGCTCACAAAAAAAAAAAAAAAAAAAAAAAAAAAAAAAAAAAAAAAAAAAGAACTAATCCAAACTCTAATTCAGTTTCTCAAAAATGAATCAAGTTCACGCTCAAATTCAAAAATTTTTAAACGAATCCGCTTAACTCAAACACATCTATGCAAGTGAGCGAAATTCACTAAAAACTCGTTTTTTTAATTTTTTAAAATATAGTAGACGTTTAGCGTCCAAATTTACAAAATTTTGTGAGCTAGTCTTTTGGTTATTCGATGTAATGGTCTTTACGGGCCCGCTCAATTTTCCTTCCCAACACTCGGCCCCGGGTTTGGTTTGGGGATTACTTTTTTCGAGAGGTTCGGACCGAGATGGACAGGGGCTCAATTTTTTTTCCGGCTTAAGTAGGGACTGGACTGCATTCTTCTTGAGGTCTACACAGGCAGAAATTCTCAGTCCAATTTCCAATCCAGCTCATACGAAAATCATTTGGACCGGCAGGATCTCTGGTCTGTTCAGTAAAAATATCAGTAACATTTAGGCAGGCCCAATTTTTTTTTTTTTTTTTTTTTAATATACGTACTTTTAAATCGCTATTATTCCACAATTAAAATTTACATACGATATGCTATTTCTTTCGGCCAGCAATAAAGTTTCATCTCTAAAAAACAACGTTCCGTTGTATAAGCCAGACGTAAAAAAGCAGATGTATCAATGTACGGCTAAATACTCTACTGCCATTTTTTTTTTTTACTTCTAAGCATCGCACATTTTCAATTTTCATACCGTCGTGTTAGGAAAAAAAATTATTTTTAACTGCAATTTGTTTGAAAATTTCATCTCAATTTATTTTTGAGATATTAATTTTTTTGTAGTTTTTAGCGCCATTTGTATAATGTTGGCAACTCAAGTACTCCATTTCTGTAGAAAGTAAAATATAAATAGTTGGAAAAAAGTAATTATATTTTTTTTTTTGTTGCCATTTTTCCATAACAACGAAAAAAAAAATGTAATTAAAATACGTGCTATTTTGAAAAAATATAAATGAATGATTTCTGATAAAACACGGAGCTGTTAAAAACTATATTTAATTTTAAATATCTATATTAATATTACAAACAAATGAAGGCACATGAATCATTAGATAGCAGATTTTTTTTGTCGAGTTTCTTGAATGACGACATCTCTTTTTTTGGATTTATGTATTATTCAGCGATAGTGACGTCCTACGAATAATTTACTGTAGATGCTGTTTAAGACTGGATCGCAAATGAGGAATTATTCAGTGGATGCGAATGATGCCATCTTATATAAAATAAAAGTGTGTGTTTTAAGTCTTAAAACCAAAATAAGTTTTGTACTGCCTATATTTATATACTTTTTTTTCATCGGGGGCGACACTAAATTCTGAATAAACGGAATTCATGTTTTCTAGTTATTTTTATTAATTTTTTTAAGATGAGAAGATGCATTTTTAGGTAATAAAATTAAAGTACGGTAAAACCTGAGAAAAATAACCTATCTATGACAGAATCCCGTGTTTAACAACAAAAAAAATAAAAAAATAAAAATAAGTTGATCTATGTAAAATGAGGATATTAGTACTTCTAAAAAGAATATAATGCATTTACAACAGATATGAACCTTCAAATAAGGGAACCTGCCTATAACGAATTTTAATCTTTTCTATGCAATTCCGTCTTAAAATATTTTATTGTATAAAATTTTTAAAACTCCAAGTCATAGAATGTGGATTAACGATATTAATGATTCTATTGTAAACTATATTGATTTTTTAATGAATCTCTGTTTGTATGTAAATATCCGAATAATTACTAATACCAGTAATTTTTTACACGGCTTGGAAACTTGAAAATCTGAAAAATTTTATGTAGAAAAACTTTCTAAGGCGGAATCACATAGGAGAGAAAAAAACTTTGTTATAGTTAAATTTCTTTTTTAGCAGGTCAGTCGTCTCTAGCAAATGTATTATGTTTTTTTTTCAAACGGATTATTATTTCCAATTTGCACCGATTAAAAAAAAATTCCGTTTAAAATACGATTTCGTCATGCACAGATTCTTTAACAGGTTTTACAGTTCTGTATCCCCATCCGTATAAATGTATATGCACTATTCTTTAAAGAGAATTTTAATTGTGGTATAATGGTAACTTAAAAATATATGTGTTTTAGGCCAAATTGGGACCGGGACTTCGCCGGATTTTTGAAAATTCCAGATTTCGGAACGAATATCAAATGTACTTCTGATATTCTTAATGGTGCATTTATTCATAATTAATTCAAAGCCGATATTTGTGTGAGAAAAGAAAATCGATGTTTTTTTTTAAATATTAATTTTTTTTCTCACATTAATATCACTTGGCTTTGAATTATTTATGAATAAATGCACCATTAAGAATATCAGAAGTACATTTAATATTCTTTCAATAATTTGGAATTTTCAAAAATCCGGCGAAGACCCGGTCACGACGATGCCGGATTTTCGAAGTTATACGATACATAATTCTCTAATTTTTTCCTCTCCTAAATTTTATGATAACCTCTCATCCAATTCTTCGGTCCTCCATCACACAATTTGTCAAATGGAACATACTTTGTAACTAACGGCGGCGGTGAAATGGGGAAGATAGGGGACAGTATCCAACTACCCATCGAATAAAATATATTATACAGGGGTGACGGCAATACTACTTTGCACAGGGTTGGCGCCGGAGCGGTAGTTGGGATCAAATAAGCACGTCAACAAAAGCACGTGCTTATTTGATCAATAAAAGCACGTCAAATTGCGTTGCCCTAGGATAAACTAGAAGATTTTGGCGCCGGAGCGGTCTTTGAGATCAATAAAATCATGCCAAATTGTATTGGCCTAGTATAAACTAGATCGGCCCAGGATAAACTAGTTCGGACCAATGAATAGCAGGCTAGATTAGTTTATCCTATGTACGTTAGGCCAAACTAGTCTGGCCTAGGAAAAACTAGTTTATCCTATGGGCGTTAGGATAAACTAGTTTGGCCTAGGAAAAACTAGTTCATCCTATGGGCGTTAGGATAAACTAGTTTCGCCTAGGAAAAACTAGTTTATCCTATGCGCGTTAGGATAAACTAGTTTGGCCTAGGCCAATCTAGTTTGGCCTAAAATCGGGTTTGGCCGGTAACATATACACCAAATAAAAATAGTTAGGGATTAAAAAGGCGGCAAAACTATTTGAAACACTGAATGCTGAGGATACTCACTGAGTGTTTATAATGTTGCTGTTTAATGTTTTGAGGATTTCATGGTGGGCTGGCTATTTCATGGTGGGCCACAACTGGCTATTCCTTACATTTACTTTGTATGTGTGCATCAATGTGTTAAAGCATTTTCATATTTTTGGGGGTTAGCATATGCATACATGGATACATGTATGTAAGTTTAGATTTAGGTGATTAACAGTACAAATGCAAAATGGGCTACATAATATTTGTTAGTTTTGTTACTTGTGCTACTTACTAACTAATGAAATTACTTATTTGCAGCTTTTATTAATTCTGTGATTACTTACAGTTTCCTCTAGGTAATTATTTTAGGGCACCACAACCTGCCTCTTTTGAATTTGGCAAAATGCATCCTGCTTTTAAAAAAAAATAATGAAATTCACCTGTAGTTGTCTATAAACAGAGATTTCTTGTAAAAAACTTCCAAATTCCACAGTATTTCTAAATCTATGTGCCCAAGACCTTGCAAAAATGATAGAACTTCATTTCTTTAGAAAAAAATTACAACATATTGTTATTTAATTGAATTTTTCAATTTGTAATTCATAAAATTATTAAAATTGATGACACTTTATTTATCATACTAAGAAACTATGTACTTTGTTTTTCTGATATAATTACTAAACACATTACTAATATTTCCTCATGAAATAGTACCCTTTTTTGGAACTAGCATCTTGCCCCCTTTTCTTTCTAGAATGAGTACTAAATTATTAATTATCATTTTAGTAATTAAAGCATAAAAATGTATATTATGTTCCTAATTACAGAGTTAATTGTTTAATAATTTTAACAGGTGTAAATATCACCAGTATTTAATATAGTTTTACATAATTATTACAAAATATTACTGTAAGTGATATAACATTATTGTATACTACTAACTAATGAAGCTACTAATTTGCAGTTTTTATAATTTATATAATTACTAATAATTATAATTTTATTAATTAAAGTGTAAAAACACAGATTATGTTAGCAATTAGAGATTTAACTGTTTTGGAAACCTAAAATTCTTGGTAACTATTCAGTATTTGAACGCTGGGAAAAAAATAATAAAAATCCGATTTAAATAAAAAAAAAATCTGATTTAAATAATTAAAAAAAAAATATCCGATTATTATTATTATTTTTTAATCATAATTTTTTACACCCTAATAAAAAGTTAACAGAATTAAATTTTCCCAAAACAACAGCAACAACCAAAACTTATTAATTCTACACCACTCTGGACAACAAACAAATTTGAACTTTTACTCTCCCACAAAATGAAAATTTGTTGTTTCTTATTTAGCTTTTTACGCTGATTTCGAATTTAGTTTTAGGAAGTTTTCCCCAGCTCGTCTAGTTTTTGAGGTTTTTGCATATTTCGATTAATGTAAATTTTGAAATTTTTGTACAATTATATGCAAATTTTTGAATTTTTGTACAATTATATGCAAATTTTTTAATTTCTGTACAATTATATGCAAATTTAAGGCATAAAGCATTATGATACTAGCCTTTGTGTTTCATATTGCGATTACTGTCCAGTTTACTTTACAAAAATGTTATGTCCGAGATTACACTGACATGTGACCGTGAAATAGTGTGCCTAATTTGCATATTTTTCATGCTTTTCTAATAACGTTTCTTGATGCCCAAATATTTCTGCCACATGAATACGCCAATATGTTTCTAAACCAGTCTTTTTTGCACTGATTTCAAAACTGGTATCCGTTTTCTCCTATCACGTCTAGTTTTTGAAAAAAGTGACATTTTAATTTTTGGTCAAAAAAGCCAAAAAACGCTTTTTGTGCTATTTCGTAGCTTCAACTTGTCAGAATAGATTCTATTACTTTTTTTTCAATTGATTTCGATTATACCCATTGGTGATTATGTCCCTGGTAGGATTCTGACACTGTTCACCCTTTTGACAATATACCTAAAAAGCAGTTTACATCAAACTTGTGTTAATACCATACAAACGGACACTGTTAAAAATTTCTGTAAAAACACAGTAAAATAACAGAGACCCTCTGTAAATTTACACTTCTTCTCCGTTAAAAGCATTCGATTGAGTTTCTCGATCATCCTTTTACAAAAATTTTCCCTTTTCTTATGTCATTTTCTCTGTAGGTATGTCCATGTCTTTTTTTAAAGATATTTTTATCTCTGTACTCACCCGTATCTCACCTGTAATTCAAAAGACACACATTTAAAATTCTTTTACAATTTTATTACAAATATTAAAGAAGAAAATTTGGTTTAAAGATTGTTTTATTAAAAATTAGAATATTTTAGAAAGGGAAAATTCGTTTCAGCGGAGATAGCGCAGATTTTTATCGACAATCACTTTGCGGTTATGCATGAAGCTTAGTAATATTAAAAGTAAATTCAAAGTAAAAGTATTTCCTCGTTGAATCATAAAAGACATTTTTCGCATGCTGTAGAAACAGTACTTGTTCAGTAAGGTCTTCGCCCCCAGCCCTGAGGTCTCGGGATTGAATCCCGGGCCGGCTAGAATTAAATCTTGTAAAAATTAAATGGTACAGGCAGTGCCCCCAACTTATATGGGCCTATGGGGCGCGAACCCACCCAATAATTTTATCGCTTCGCCCACCCTAATTATTTAATCGCTGAAATGAAATTTGGTTTTAATAACGTTCTGAAAAATAGTAAGGACATCCATTAGACTTACAGGAGCACTGAAAAACCCTTCAGCGGATGTATAGTTAAATTTCTCACGAAAACAAATTTTCTTGATTATTTTGCCATCTGTTTTGATGTCTTGAATGGATAAAGCACTTAGGTGACTAAAATCTATGATTTTCTTGACGTTTAGTTTTTTGCACTTTCAATAGTTAGCAATTCCAATGTTATTTAAAATAAATATTAATGTATTTATAAGTAAGAACTTAGGAATATAATTTAATAAAATTATTTATAAAATTATAATTAAATTATAATAATAAAAAAAATTGCTTAGAAAAAACAATTTTATTTCGAATTATCATCTTTAGTCATTAGCTCCGCCCCTCTCTCTTCTCTCTCACACACACAGGGCTGACAGTGGCGATTATTTTTTAATTCTACCTCGCACTACTTTCTCAAAACAAAAATTATTGATATACAGTTTGACAACATTTGCAAGAGAAATATACTACAAAATTTGTTTTTGTTTTTAAATAGTGGCGCGAAAAGAATAGAAAAATATTCGCCTGTGGCAGCCCTGATACACACTAATGGGGAAAAAAAATTATGTATGTATTATTTTACTCAAAAAGTTTTAAGCCCGCCCAATATTTTTGAAATGTTGGCGCTACTGGTTACAGCAGTTCAAATTCACTCGAAAAATTCCAATTCTTCGAAGTTCAAAAATTCACTTATTCCAATAATTTATATTATTATCGTTAAAAACAGTGTGAACTGTAAATTTATCGAATAATTTCTGAGTTATTTGACAGAATCTCTGTTTTTCTAATCGCTATAATTTTGCATAAGACTTAAGATAATGGATTATCAGTAGATTCTCTGTAATTTCACAGAAAAAATTTTAACAACATAAAAATTCATTTTACTTAAAACTAGACGTGATATATAAGGAAACGGATTACAGGTTTGAAATCAGCATAAAATTCTAGTCTAGAAAAACATAGCGTCAATTCGGTGGTAACTACTTTAAAGTTGAAAGTAATGTAAACATTACACCATTGAAAAATATGCAAGTTAGGCTTCATATGTGACAGATAAATGTTAAGAATATACAGACTGCGATATTTATCTGAAGCAAATGGCCCGGTAGTCATTATCTAGAAAAGATAATTCAATCTGACGTTGATTGTACCTAAAATTTGCATAAAATCGCACAAGAAAAATTTAAGTTTCCATAAACTTAAGGGGGGATATCAGGTTGAGCAGCCGGAAAATGACAATAATTTGGCCATTACTAAAACCTCTGTACTTTCAAAACCAATTAATGGAATACGACAATTTGTTTTCTATAGTTTCATAAAATACTAATGGTTTTAAAAATACATTCAAATATATATATTTAACAATATTAATTAGTTAAATTTTAATGACAAAATTGACGTTTTAAAAATATGAATTTTCAAATATGCATTTTTGTGCGCAAGATTTGAAAAATTCTACTGCAGATATATATTTAATATTGCATTTATATTTACTTATAGTACCATATTTTACACTGAACCTCAATTTAGCCTGAGTTTTGTCATAGAAAATTTTTTATTGAATAAATAGACGTAATTTTTTTTACTGAATTTAATAAATATGATTTTTAATGCCATTAATTATACAAATGAATCTGAATATACTTTAAAATTTAGGTTCAGTGTAACATATAGTAGTATAAGTAAATATAAATGCAATATTAAATATATATCTGCAGTAGAATTTATAAAATCGAGCGCGCAAAATGCATATTTTAAAATCCATATTTTTAAAACGTCCATTTTGTCCTTAAAATTTAACTAATTAATATTGCTAAATATATATATTTGAATGTTTTTTAAAACATTAGTATGTTACGAAAGTATAGGAAAAACAATGTTGTATCCCATTAACTGGTTTTGAAACTACAGAGCTTTCATAATTGGTCAAATTATTTTCCCTTTCCGGCTGCTCAACCTGATCTCCCCCTCCATAAATATGCAAAATTCTAAAAAAACTGGGCAACCTAGAGAAAAAAGGAAAGTATATTCAGAATCAACAAAAGAACCAACAAATTTCAGTTCTGTGGCAGAACCGTTGTTGTCCAGTGTATTTAAATTTTAAATATTAAAAGTTCTTATTATTTTTAAATTTATACACAAATATTAAAAATTAATGTCTCACTCTTTATAACTAAAAAAATAGTTAGTATGGCTTTACCGTATGATGCCTCATAACACATTGTCACATTCATCTAAAAAATAAAATGATTTGAGGGGAAAATGTGACATAACATTTTCCTCTAGAGTAGAGTCCCGAGTTAATATGGACCAAGCTCACCTCGGATAAGCAAAAAACTCGGATAAACCGGATTTACATAAATCGTCACCCAACTAACGAGATGAAATATAAATTTTCACTTAATTTATTCATTTTTATGGTACTAGTAACATTTCTTTGATGTATATTTCCGTTACTTTTAAGAAAAACGGGGAATGAAATTGTTTATTTGAAAAGCCCTTGATAGTTTTTTGTTTGTTGAATGTCAATTTTGCTTCAATTTTTTTTTCTTACCACTAAAACTTACCAGTAAATTTATCCTAATTCAATCGCCGAAATATAACAATTGTCAACGATTAAATATGGCAAAAACTTGTATTAAATTTGAGAGATAACAAAACCGTACAAATTGGCAGCTATGTTATTATTCCATTAATGTCATGAAAATTGCAGGTGTAGCCTCTTCTTTCTGCTCAAAGTATTAAATAGTTTTTTTTAATCAAACTTATACCTTTGGAATGGATCATTTTCTTCTGATGGGCTGATGGCTTCCATTAATATGTAACAGCCATTACAAATGAAGTGTTAGGTGAAGATGAAAGAGCAGCCGTAAAAAGTTAGAACTCTGATTTTCTGCTCAGAATGGGGGAAAAAATGGCCACATTTTTTTTTATTGTGGCCAGTCCCCCCCACCCCACCGACCCCCTTTTTTTTGGCTGCAGTATTACGCTACTGCATAGCTACCAATTTCTAAGAAAAAATTTGATGATACCATAAAAAGGATATTAGGTAATTATATCTCCTAAGACGGAAACAACCTATCTAAAACATTATTTTTACTGAAATTCTGCGTTTCCGTCTTAGCAGGTTTTATTGTATCATGCCTATGGTGTGAGAGGAGAGGGCTCGAATTCGCATTACTACCGGGCCGCGGTCTCTCTCCACGGCTCTGGTCCTTGAAAACATTGCTATGTGCTTTTACAGCTCATTCGTACCATTAGATTTTGAGATATTGGAAATTTTCACTTACTTATGGTCTAAGGAGGGAGCCGTCTCTCATTATCGCATTTACAGAAAATACAAAAAAAAGAAGAAGAAGAAAAATCCTATAAAATTTTCTTCTATATTAAGCTTATTCATTTTATATTTAGAAACTTTATAAAAAAAATTCTGGTATCTAATTAATTCTCCACATTATTTTTCCTGTAAGATTTTAATTTAATATTTTTTAATTTATGGATATAAACTCCTGACATATTTTCTTTTATAACTCTATAATGATTTAAGAAAAAGCATGTAAACTATATGGGGCATTCTCACAATTTTTGACTTTCGGGAATAAAAATCTGGTGAAATTAAACTTGCTAAAATAACATTTTAATCTGATAGACGAATGCCTTAATGATTCAAAATAAAGAAAAATGGTCAGCAGCGAAATTTTTTTTATTTAACTGAGGTTTAAATTAAACTTGCGAGTTTAATTTTCCTTACCATTTTACCACTATAACTTTCTATTTTCTTCTAAATTTTTACTTGTAATGAATTTGCATAGTACCCACAGGACATTCAAATGAGAAATAATAACAATATAGTATTTTTAGTACAAAATTTTGGTATAACATTGTCTTAAAGGGGTGTTAAAGAAGGGATGGAAGGAAAAAAAAAGGGACGGTAATGGAAAAAAAAAAAGTGATGGTCAGGATGGGACGGTAAGGAAAATTACCACTTATTTTAGGCAAATAATGTTAAGACTAAGTGATAGCCACAGTGTTTATTGATTTTTAGAAACAGTTTTTTACATTGGATTAAATAAAAAAAAAATTACCTCGAAAAGTGCAGGAATAAACCTTGGGGACGGTAAGACTAACCAATAAAGCCACGATGCTTGAAACTGATATTTAAATGCTGATTTAAATACTGCAGTAAATTTCCTGTCAAATAAATTTAGACATTCTTTCTCTAGCATAAGAAAAAACTCGAAAAAAAATTCTGTGGCTGCATCTGAAGGGATTTTCTGTATAAGTTTAGCAAGAGGGATGGTAAGGAATCTAAAACCCAGGGACAGAGTTAAAAAAATAACATCAACCGTAAAAATGTGTGCAGGTTGATTTTTTGCTACATATTTATATAAAACAATTGTCCCAGTTTCGGAAAAAAATTACATCGAATTATTTTTATTGAAACAATTTTATACAGACAGCTCCAAACTTAAAAATCAGCACCAGGGACACGGGTCGGTATAGGAGTTTTCCTGGTATGTGGACCCCCAATATCGTCCAAAACTTATTTATCTCGTTAATATTGTTATGCAATCATGAAATGGGATGTTCCCTAGTATATGAAAAAAAAAACCCACAAGAATACATACTAAAATAAAAATTATTATTCAGGTACATAAAAGTAAAAAAAAATGTGAGAATGCCCCATTTATTTCTACGGCTGTTTTGATCCTGAACTCAAACGAAGTGTCGAAAATGGGAATTACCATTTGAAAGATGAAAGTTGTAGACGACTCCTTACGCCAAAATAAATAAATATAATTATAAAGAACCTTATACGAATTAAAATGGCACGTTTAATATATTTTTGATTTTTAATTTTTGATTTAGAACTGAAGTTATACTCATCTTTCTCTTTTTTTTTTCCATTTTTTTCTTTTTTGACGCAATGTACACTTTTTCTTTAATAAGTTATTTTAAATACCCTGCTTTTTTTAATCCATAAATTAAAAAGGTATGCTTATACTCACGAATAAATTACCACCAATTTTTTTCTGCAGATGGAAAATATTCTTGCGTCATGCTTTGTCGCAAACACGAGCAAAAGAAATGACGGAAAACCGGACGCATGTTTGTATATTGATTCAAAACATGACTGACGCATGCTTGTGAATTGAATCAAAAATGTCAAGGGAAAAAATGAAGAAAAAAAATGTTTTCGCTATACGCGAAAATGTGAATTCCGCAATCCAATTACGAAATTTGATTAATGTGAAAATGAAATGCCTAAAGTTCAGCACAAAATTAAAGGAATAAGTTATGGTTGATACTTTTGTAGTGATCGCACATACGATCTGTGTGATGAAGGTATTTGAAAAAGGATAGCAGTTGAAATTATTCGAGTATTTGTCAAATGCTAAAACATATTCTTTTAATTCAGGTATTCAAAAGTATGCAGGGAAACTTAAACAGACATACAACAATAAATACAATAAACCCAGCTGGAGTAAAAAATTAGCCAGAGCCAGGTCCCGGATTCAATTCCTGGCTCTGGCTAATTTTTCACTCCAGTTGGGTTTATTGTATTTATTGTTGTATGTCTGTTTAATATTTATATATACCGTTAACAGTTGAATGCAGACGTTATTTATGTGTGTTTTATTATATATTGTAGTGTGTGTGTGTTTTATTAGATAACTTTTTGTTTGGCAATGTCATTTACACTCATGCTTATGAATTAGGGGTAATGACCGGATACTTTCGATTCTAGATTTTTTTTTTTTTAATATCTTCAGAAATGCTTGAAGAATCGTTCTTGAACTTGGGGGATGTAGAAGACATGTTTGACTCATATTTTGGAGTGAATGATTTAGTCACAAACCCAATTAGAGGGCTAACAATAAATTGTATAACAATATAATATTTGCTATAAACCTGTAACAGAAAATGCTCATAATTGTCTGTCACAATAGCAATTGACTACGTGAGTCCTGTATAAAGTTTGTAAGCATTTGTGTAAAAATAGCACGCAAATTCATGAAGTTATAAGCGTTTCTGCAGAAAATTCAAATTTTTTCGTTTGTAGCATGCAGAGTTTTCAACCAAATTTAACGCTACTTCCCGAAAACGTGACACAGCAGAGTAGAGTAGAGTAGAAACATTAACCCAAGGTTCGTACACTCCATGGAGTCTCCCATTGTTATTTAATAAGAAATTTTCTATTTAACATTTAAATTGCAGAATTCGTAATCGCCATGTTTATCCACAAAATTTTAAATCTTTTTCCGCGGCGAAATAAGGCGAAAAATTCTATTAAAATTTGTTGGTAAAACTGTGGGAACCCTGATTATACCGCAATTAATAAATTAATCTATTCAATATTTAATGAAATATGAGCATTCGTATGAAATAGTTTTTAACTGTGTATGCGCGAACGTTACCATTTACAATAGAGCGCCGATCATCGGAACTCCAATTAACCGAACCTCCAATTATCCGGACAGTCTATTTCTCTCTCTCAAAAAAAAAAAAAAAAAAAAAAAAAACGAACTTTCAATTATCCGAATAATCTATTTCTCTGATTTTTTTTTTTTTTTTAAACCGAACTTTCTATTATCCAAACACTTCATTTCTCTCATTTTTCGGGTAAAGTTCTTGCCACCTAATGTTACATCTGGAATCCAACCCATGGATCAAAGTGTTATAGAGACATTCAAACGACTTTGTAGAAAGCAAACGTTAAGAATGCACCCTTTATCAGAAGAAACAGAAGAGCCTGATTCCCAAGATACCATAAAAATTGCTTTGAAAGATTGTTGCATAATGACTGCTGATTCCTGGTATCTAGAAAAATACTCAACGTTAAAATAAGCTGGAAATAAAATTTTAAATAAAAAAAAATTAATAAAAAAAAAGCAATTTAACAAATTACAACGATCATTTGGAAAATGATTTTTCTAAAGACTAACTTTTAAGACCTAAAAAAATCGCACGGAGTTGATCATACATTACGTACGCCATGAATTAAACATTAATAGTGTTATTACACGTAAAAATTCCAAGCGACAGAAATCGCCTGCGACTCGTATTTGGTGTGAAATATTTATATGTATTCATTCCTGACCTATTTATCTTTTTTGTTATTTTTAATTGGCTTATTCCATTTTTCTTTTGCATGTGAAAATCTTACAAATTAAAATTAACTCCTTGACAGAAACTGTTATTCATTTTCTTTCATTTTCATTAGTTATTATCCACCTGAAACTTGCGTATTATCCAAGCATTTCATTGGCTGTTCGGGAAAAGGCTTTTCCATCGTCAGATTTCCAAGAAATCTGATGACACATTTTAAATGAAATTTCATTCTTAAACTTCTAAACATCCCACAATATTGCTTTTTACATCGTCGTGTAGAGAAAAAAAATGTACTTTTAAATGCAATTTGTTTGAAAGCTGTATCTCAATTTGTTTCTGAGTTATTAATTTTTTTTGTAGTTTTTATTACTTTTTTGTCATAGTGGCAACACTCTGTTGTCCATCTCTGTTGAAACTAAAGGGAAATACAGATTACTGTATAGACCAATCACAAACGAATAGAATGCGGATTAAACCAATAAAAACCTTCAGATATGCTTTTCATTTCCTACCCTGACGAGAACAATAACCATTTTTACAAATGGTTAAAAAAAAAAAAAAAACTGATAGTAGATCAGAAATTGAGGAATGTAATACAATAAAGAAGATGGGAAGAATCCTAAGTTTGAAGAAAATTAAATTAACGAGTGATTAAATAGTGACGTAACATGACCTTGGATATCAGATTTTAAATGATAATGAGGTTGTGGATGAGATTCAAGATGAAAAAGAAATTGAAAAAAAAAAAAAAAATGAAAACGGATGCTCTGAAAATGACCCCGGTCCATTCAACACCGTCTCGATATATATAGGACCCCTATATTTTTATTAAAAAAAATTAATAAAAAAAAAGCAATTTAACAAATTACAACGATCATTTGGAAAATGATTTTTCTAAAGACTAACTTTTAAGACCTAAAAAAATCGCACGGAGTTGATCATACATTACGTACGCCATGAATTAAACATTAATAGTGTTATTACACGTAAAAATTCCAAGCGACAGAAATCGCCTGCGACTCGTATTTGGTGTGAAATATTTATATGTATTCATTCCTGACCTATTTATCTTTATATATGTCCGATATATATAGGACCAATACCGTCTCTTCGAGACGGTATTGGTCCATCACATACCGACCGGAAGAAGAACGCTGATCATATCCAACTACTGTATCTAACAAGGGAACCACTTTTGGTGTTGCTCGCACCTAGCACTGAGACCTGGTGCATTTTAAAGCCCTATATTATGAAGTTTGAGAATCGATAAAATTTTTCTGTTAAAATAATATTTCTTGATTTTACAGCAGCATAACTTTCGGAAAATGCAATTTTCGAGACCCCTTATCGGACTATTAACATTGAATTTTTTTTAAAGAAAGGCACTTAAAAATAAAAATTAGTTAATAATAAGTATAAAATATTGAAAAAAGTTTGAAAATTCCTTCAAAAACCCACGAATTTGATTTTGAAAAATTGCAACTTTATATTCATATTTTTGGCGGGGAAACAGTTAGCGTTTATTTTCAAAAGTAGAGCTTTCCGGCAACCCTAGCCAAATGTCATAGCTGAATTTGTAATAGCTAAAAATTGCAATGTCAGACCTATTTCGCCACAGTAATTCTTCTAAATTGTGTAAAAATATCAATTTGCTTTATGATTACTTTTACCGAAGGACCATTTAATACAGCAACATTTCATTTTAAACATTCGAAACTTTATTTCATTCGATTTCAAAAGAAAATAATTTGCTTATTTTGTATTTCACTAAAAAATAGTTTTCAATGATCTTCGAAGCTTTTATAGAATTATATTTATTACTTATATATTTATCGTCTGCATAGAAAAATAAATGAAAACCTTATATTTGTTTCTTATGCTATCAATTATTTAAAAAAAAAAATAAATAAAAAAAAAAAAAAAAATCAAAAAAAAATCGCAATCTGATATAATTTAGTAATACGCTCTGTACATTTTCTCTTTGGATAAAGCGGGCGGAAAAATTGTAGCGCCCTATTTGGCGACTTAACTCACTTTTGGCGTGAAATAAACAAATAAATATGTAATAATAAAAAATTAAAAGTATAAAAAAGTATATAAAATATTATTTTAACAGAGATATTTTTTCGGTTCTCTAACTTTTATGTATAGGGTTACAAAACACACTAGGTCTCGATGCTAGGTGCGAGCAACACCAAAAGTGGTTCCCTTGTAAGAATAATTCGAGATATAGCAGCGTTGAAAAAAATGTCTTCTTTGAAGCAAGCATCAATCGAAAGCTTTTTTGCTTAAATTATAATCCCTGGAGTTCAGAAAATGATAAAAAGAGAAAAAGAAAATTTTAAATCATAAAAAAGTAAGCAAAATAAATAAATAAATAAAAGACAAAAATAAATAAATAAATAAATAAACAAAATGAAAACAAATTCTAAACACGCCAACAATAACTGATGCTGGCAGTCCTAAAGCTGAATAAAGTGTGAAAATTTTAGTATAGTCAGGACCATACCTTAAATTGTATGTCCATTTATCTGAACTTTTGCTTATCCGAACTAGGGTCGGTCCCGACTTATTCGGATAATTGGCGCTCTACTGTATTTTCATAATTTGGTAGTTAAATATACAGGGAAACTTATACAAAAAGGCCAGTGGAATATCATGAAAATTCAAAGAGATATCGACGATACAGTGAGATGATTGACAATTTGTGAAAATCCCTTATCATCCAGCTACTTTTAGAAAGCAACTGAAATTCAGCTCACTACATCGCCAATACTTTACTAATAATAGACTGGTCTTTTTATATAAATTGCCCTGTATAGCTGACTACCAAATTATATAAAAAGGAAAAGAAAATTCGGAATCGTTAGCGCATTCACAATTAAATTTCATACAAATGTTCATATCTCATTAAATATTCAGTATATTATTTTTTTAAATTGCAGTATAAGTGTTGCTCTGCACTTGGTCATTTTTTTGGAAAGTGGTGTGGAATTTCGTTGAAAACTCTGCATGCTATAAGCGAAAAACATTTGAACATTTACAGAAACGTTATGTCTTTACGAAAATGCGTACTATTCTTGCACAAGTGCAAAATTTATATAGAACGCACATAATCATTTGCTACTGCGACGAATTTTATGTTACAGCGTGATCGCAAATATGTTCTCTATTCAATTTATTATTGGTCCTCTAGATGGTCTCGTGACTAAATAGTTCACTGAAAAAATATGATGTCAAACATGCTTTCTACATCCCCGAAATTCATGAGCGATTCATCAAGCAATTCTGTAAAAATTCGACAAAACGTCTAAAATCGAAAATAGCCTGTCATTATCCTTGATTTATGAGCATGAGTGCGTATTTTGCTAATGAGCTGAGAAAAAACTGTTGGACTCCTTTCAATTTTCTAAGCCAAAACTTTTATCCCCCCCCCCCTTTTTGTATATATATATAAAAAAAAAATCTTTTAGAGAGAGAGAAAAAAAAAAGAGAGTGTATGCGAGACAATATCACAAAATACGAAAATTGCAGTCCGCACAATAAAACGCTTATTAAATGTTAGATAATGCAATTTTCTTTTTTACATTCTAATAAAAAATATTCTTAGAAGTATTTTCAAGAAATATTATATTCATAATAACACAAAAATAAAGCAATTAAAAGACTTAAACTTTCAGACTGTTATTTTCCTGGCAAGTCACAGTGTGATGTGTGCAAAGTAAAAGGCTTTCTGCTATCATGTACAAATGTCTTTTTCTAGTTTTTTTAATTTCTAATTAATAATTATACCTTATATAACACATATACCAGGAAGGTAACAAGTTCTGTATTTTACAAATAATTTTCCATAATTAAAATAGGATTGTCACTGAAAATGAATGTCATTTCCCTGGCCTGCTCATTTTAGTTCTTTATGAGGTATAAAGATGGCACTGCAGAGTAATTCTTCTTGTTCTTGACATAGTTCAAGTCAGAAGTAGTAAAATCATTGCTACCAGCAAGATCTTTTAGACATTTCTTTGAAAATAATGTATTTAAAGGCTTTGTAAAAGTTGAGTAGGCTTTTATTATGTCATTTTCCTGGCTTCAATAATTTACAAATAAAACTGAACCTTACACTGAATTTGAGGTACTATAGAGGAAACATGTTCCTTTAAACGAAATTAAAATGTTAGATCTAAAAATAAATAAAAACAAGAATGTGAAAATGTTTTAGAATGAAATTATCATTATCCTGGTATACATATGCCAAGAAAATGACATATTATTATAATTACATAAAAATGAACTTAAGCTCTTCAAACTTTAACAATTTTACGCGTGAATTCCTTTATTCAGCTGCTCAAAAAACATTTTTAAAAGAATCAGAAGCTTTGAAACGATTTAAATTTTCAAACAATTTTGTTTTCAAAATCTCACATTTCGTGATATTCACCCATGTGTGTGTGCATTGGGGGTGTAATTATTTTTTATGTATAGTTTTTTTTTTTTAATGTCTGTTACTCTATGTAATTTTCGTAATGAAATAGCTCTAAAATAATATAAACAATTTAGAAATAAATCCCTGGCTGTAATATTATTGTACTAATGATAATTCAACAATTCTGAGCATAAAGTCAGCAATCAATACCAAAAAACTATTAAATTATAAATGAAATAAAATATTCAAATCTTGATGAGGGAAAAAGAAAGTTTTAATAGTACGATGACTTGATTTTAAGATTTGAACAAATCAGAAACTGTGCTTCAAACGTGCAAATGAGGTGCGTTGGTACTATAACTAGTTATAAATATTCAGACATTGATGCAATAGCTGTTGCACTCTTATGCGAAAATGAATTAATACAAAATTTATTACGATTATATATATATATTAAATTCAGTAATACGGAAATAATATGACTCCGTCTTAAATAGGACGTAATCACCATGGCAACCTAGAGTCATTACCTATCATGAAATGTCATTAAATTAAGTACGTATGGTAGGATTTAATAGAATGAAGAAAACTTTTATTAATATCTTTTTAAGTTTTGAATCGATTTTCATAAAATTTTAAATGACTCGACAAAATTCTCCAACGATTATATATATTAAATTTCGAACCGTTCGGTTGGGTAATTTTTTCACTGTTTTATGCGGGCAGACGGACATACGGACGGGCCAGACGACGACTATAGGTGCTACGTATTTATATGAATAATTACGAACGCACCTAAAAAAACAAAGATACATGGCATTTGGAAGCACATAATGAGATTGAGAATTGAATTTAAAAAACAAGACAAGGCATTTTTAAAAACCTTAATGTCAGTTTCTCATGTACCCATGTTTAAAAAGGCCGAAGAGAAAAGAAAGAAGAATTACTTGAGAGAATTAACTGAAACGAAATAATTTCACCATTGTTCTGCGCAAAATTTTGAAAATATCATCCTTTTAATGTCGACAGAGCGTGTCTAATTTCAATGTTGCATCAGCTGTTTTCGATGTTCTTCTTTCGTGCGTTTTATCTAGTGTTGATTTGTAAAAAATTCACTCACTCGTTTTTTTTTTTTTACAATGAAACACAAATTCGTTGGGTTTTCTATACGCATTGTTTAATATTTGATAATTATCTTCAACAAGAAATCGTTTTTAATGCTATCGCTGATCTGTGAGTTAAGGAAAAGCTTGTTCTCACTCTCTTTTATTATTATTTTTTAATTTATAATACAATATCTATACTATATTATCCTACACTATATTATAAAAGACAAACGTGTCTGTGCGCCACGCTGACGTAATTTTTCCGGTGGCAACAGCAGACGGTTAGATTTAACTTTTATTAACTTTTATTTCAATTTTATAAACTTTTAAAACCATTCATTTGCAATTTTTATATTGTCGAATACAGAAAAAAATGTACTTTCAAATGCAATTTGTTTGAAAACTATATCGTAATTTATTTGAAAACTGTATCGCAATTTACTCAATTTTTATTGTTTTTAAATTAATTTTCAAGAATTATTTTTTTTTTCAAATCTATTTATATGGCCTGCAGACGATTACGAAATGTAAATCTATTTGCACTTAAATGAATATAAGGAGTTCACCATTTGATTCCAGCTTGTATTCCATAATGAAATTAAAACATTCATCTATCAATAAATAAAAAAATAAAACATAACTAAAACACAAATTTAAGGCATGCAATCGTATTTCTCACTTACAATCCACTGAAATGAACAGAATCAAAAAGGCTGATTGTAAATATTGATCTTTGGAGATTTTTTTCTGTTGTTAACACCTGACCTGAGGCTGATATGGAAATATCACGTTTAATATGTCTCAAAAGTTTATTTGAACGCATTATTGCTAGTTTTTTCGTGCGCTCGTAATTATATAAATACGTAGCACCTATAGTTATCGTTCAGTCCGTCTGTCTGTCCGTCCGTTCGCCCGCATATAACAGCGCAAAAACTACCAACCGAATCGTTTGAAATTTAATATATATAATTGTTGCATAATTTTGTCGAGTTATTTCAAATTTTATGAAAATCGAATGTATACTTTAATGACAGGGACAGTCAAAAGTTTTCCGTTACATTACGGCCAATGGGAAAAAATTATTTCAAGTGCATTTTAATGACGTTACAACATTTCGAACAGAACGAAATTGACTTGCACTTATGAAGTGCACTAAAATATACATTCAGTACAATATGCAGAGCAAAAATTTTTATAATACTAGTTATAGTACGAACATACCTCATTTGCCACGTTTGACGTACAATTTCCAACTTGTTCATATAAATATGATTTCTGGTATCGTTAGCAGACATTCTTAAAAATATATTACATGTTCAATGATTAATTCAACTATTAGAGTTAAAAAATATTAATAAAATAATAAAAACAGTAGACCTGTGCGTGGCTTTCTTACCACACTCTTTGAGATTATTTACTCATACGTTTTTTCATTAATTTTTGATTAACTGAAATTCTTTTCATCAAACAACGCGTTTTAACGATATATAAGTATACTGTGTCCAATGCCGCTTGCAGAACCTTAAAAAGATGTTAACATCATGAAATAATATAATGATGGTATTCACCTACATTCTATAAGCCCGAGAAGTCCGGGTTTATCTCCTTGTACTAATAAATTCGAAGTGTTTTAGTAAAAAAATATGTACGTATCTATTATAAAAATTAGCCATCTGGAATGATTCTCCGAAATTTTCCTGCGATCCCATGAAAATAAGATCCTGAAAAAAAAAAGGGGGGGGGGGTGAGCCATAACCAGAATGCGAAGCCAGAAGGGACTTTAAATTCTTTTGTGGGGCTAATCCGCACCTTTTTTCTTCCACTTTAAGGGGACGGTGGAGCTTAAAATCCTTAAAAATAATTTTTTTTTATTTTTGTAAATTTCAACTTAAATATTATTCAAGGGTACATTATATACATTATGGCATGCATTTATCACAAAAAAATTGAAAAAAAAAATTTATTTTTGAGAAAAAAATGGAATTTTACGCGTCGTCTTAGAAATCTTCGAAATGCCCCATGCGTCTTCAATATCAATGAAAATCCCCAATATTTTTTATAAAAGTTTGGTTTATATATATAAATAAAACCAAGCATCGAATTTTATATATTTGAATTTAAAGATAAAAAAAAAAAATTCAAAATTTCAAAAATTTTTCGAAAAAATTTCAAAATTTTTCAAAAAAAAAATTTTTTTTAACCTTTAAATTCAAATATATAAAATTCGATGCTCTATTTTATTTCTATATATAAATCAAACTTTTCTAAAAAAATATTGGGGATTTTCATTGATATGGAACGCGCAGGGGGCACTTCGAAGATTTCTAAGACGACGCGTAAAATTCCATTTTTTGTCAAAAATAATTTTTTTTTTATCTTTTTTTGTGATAAATGCATGCCATAATGTATATAATGTACCCTTGAATAATATTTAAGATAAAACTTACAAAAAAAAAAAAAAAAAAAAAAAAAAAAAATGAAAAAATTTCAATTTTTTTCAACTTTTTTTTTTTTAACCTTTAAATTCAAATATGTAAAATTCGATGCTCTATTTTATTTCTATATATAAACCAAACTTTTATAAAAAAATATTGGGGATTTTCATTGATATGGAAGATGCATGGGGCATTTCGAAGTTTTCTAACACGACGCGTAAAATTCCATTTTTTTCTCAAAAATAATTTTTTTTTTAATTTTTTTGGGATAAATGCATGTTATAAAGTATATAATGTACCCTTGAATAATATTTAAGTTGAAATTTACAAAAATAAAAAAAATTATTTTTAAGGATTTTAAACTCCACCGTCCCCTTAATAAAGAATGAATTTAGATAGAGGGTAAGTACTCCTGAGTATCGAGGGATTTGATGTAAAAATTATAAATTCAAAATTTTTTTTCTCTAAAATTTGAAAAGCTATTACAGGAACAGCGCTTTTTACATGTTAAAAATAAATGCCTTCCAAATTTGGATATCCCAGCAAATAACATGTACCTAAAATAATATAATTCAGAATTTTTTTTATCTCTTATACGAAAATCTTGTTAGTTTTTATTTGAGAACCAAATACCTTTTGAGGGTAGAAAATATCACTAGTTCTGTATGCTTGATATTTAAAATACCTTAATGTATAATAATAAAGCATTATACCTAAAATTGTCTTTATTGCTTTTCAGCATCTTTTATGAATATTTTAAACTGTTTGCAATAAAAATTATAAACTCGTTAACGTAATAGTTATACTATTGTATTAAAATACAATGAAAACTAGAGGGGGCTCAAGAGAATAATAGAAGGGACTCAGCTAGGTTTGCCAGATTGCACGTTTCCCCGTAAGTTGTACATTTTCAGCCTATTTTAGGCATATTGTACAGTGTACGTTTAAATTTCTCCCGAAAGACGATTTCTTCCGTTTTTCTACCACATCTTACTTTGATAGTGTGAAGATTTTTTTTTTCTTTTTCAGTTTGCTTCAAAATTTTACCTCCCCCCCCCCCTCCCCCCCCAAAAAGCTATACACATGCGCATTAAATGTAAAAACGGGTTGTTTTCGATCAGGATGAAGAAAATCTTGGGGGAGTTGTGTAATATTAATTGCGCATTCTCAAACTCTTGGGTAGAATTAGATCATCTGCACTTGACAATATTATAGACCATAAGTATCCATATTATAAAATTTTCAATTTAGTAATCTGTATCTTTATATTTTGTTTAATTTATCCCTCTCCTTTATGCTTAAATACAAACATTTATATTTGTAGGATGTCCATTACTATAATTTTCATGATCATCATTGAGATGTGGAATGTCTTGATTTGTTTTTGTTCTTACAATTCAATTAATTTTTCCTTCATAATGGGATATATGACTTCAAATTTAGTTAAACAATGTTAATAGAAAAATCTAATACAAATACAGTTGGAAAATAATGAGTAAATAGATTAATTAATAGCCTCCCTTTAAACAAATTTGTTACCGAAAACATTACTGGCACATTCAGCATAGTTTATCATAGTATTAAAAAGGACGACAGCCCGATAAAACCAAAACTAACTATAGTAGGGCGCCGATTATCCGAACAAGTCGGCACCGACCCTAGTTCGGATAAATGGACAGACAATTTAAGAGATGTTCCTGACTGTACTAAAACCTTCACACTTTATTTTATCCAGGCTTAGGACTGCCAGCACCAGTTAGTGCTGCCCTATTTAAAAATTGTTTTTTTAATTATTTTTGTCTTTTTATAAATTATTATTATTTTTTTTTTATCATTTAAAATTTTCTTTTTCTTTTTTTATCACCTTCTGAACTCCAGGGAGCAAAAAAACTTTCGATTTTTGCTTGCTTCAAAGAAGACATTCTTTTCAACGCTGCCATATCTCGAATTATTCTTAAATACGTTAGTTGAATAGGATCAGGCTTCTTATGCCGTTCGAGCCATTTCATAGCTGTTTCCAAACATTCAAAGGCTTCGTTATGTGATGAACCTGGGTCATTTTCAGAGCATTCGTTTTCATTTTCGTCAATTTCTTTTTCGTTGTTACTGCTGCCAACAATACACTAATCAGGGATTAAATTTCGCATACTAAATCTGAAGGGGGGAAAATGAGAGAAACGGGTTATTTGGATAATTGGAAGTTCGGGTAAACATTTTTGAGTGTAATAGGCTATTCGGATAATTGGAAGTTCGGTTAAAAATTTTGATAGTAATAGGCTGTTCGGATAATTGGAAGTTCGGTTAATTTTTTTTTTTTTTTTTTTTTTTTTTTTTTGAGAGAGAGAATTAAACTGTTCGGATAATTGGAAGTTAGGGTAATTGGAGTTCCGATAATTGGCGCTTTACTGTAAGTGTCAATTAAAATCTTCCTTTTTTTATGAGATAAATCTGGCAACCCTCGCTCTACCTACCTTGCCTCTATATGGTTACGGCCCTCGGGGGGGGGGGGGGGGGGCTTATTTTCAAGAGATATTCTTTTTAGGTGCGTTCGTAATTACATAAATACGTAGCGCCTATAGTCGTCGTTCAGTCCGTCTGTCCGTCCGTCCGCATATAACAGAGCAAAAACTACCCAACCGAATGGTCTGAAATTTTAAATATATGATTGTTGCAAAGTTTTATCGAGCCATTTCAAATTTTATGAAAATCGGATGTATAGTTTAATTACAGGGACAGTCAAAAGTTTTTCTTTACATTACGGCCAATGGGAAAAATTATTGTAAGTGCATTTTAATGATGTTACAGCCTTCCAAATAGTCTGAAATTTTTAATACATAATTTTTGTAAAATTTTATCGAGCCATTTCAAATTTTATGAAAATCGGATGTATAGTTTAATTACAGGGATAGTCAAAAGCTTTCCGTTACATTACGGGGAATGGGAAAAAAATTGTTGCAAGTGCATTTTAATGATGTTACAGACTATGCACTTATGAAGTGCAAAAAATTATACATTCAGTACAATATGGGGTGCAAAAAATAATTATAAAACTAGTTATAGGACGAACGCACCTCATTTGCCACGTTTGACGAGCAATTTCCAACTTGCTTACACTCTTTTATTTAACTCAAATTGTTTTTTGCATGTTTAGATGGAATTTTGTAATCGATTTCTTACTCACTTCCTGATAGGCTAGAATTATAAAAATTATGTACAAAGATGCGATTCCGATGAAAATACAACATTTTAATATTTTTAAAAGTTAATTTTAAACTAATACAGTAGACTCCCTCAAATCCGCAAACGCCTAAAATCCACACATCATAGCAGACGTAAGCAAAGAAACTTTCAGTTAAAATGTAGGGGCAAAATTCAAGACATTTTTATTTTTATATCATGTTATGCACATTTTAGTGGATAATTCTGGTTAATATGACTGAATTCATGCTTTACCATGAATTAAGTATAAATGTATTTCTGGAAAATTTCAAGATTGTGCTGATATCAGTGCTGATCACGATCGTTTTACCAAATACATTTATCTATTAACCCTTTGTTGCATACCGTCCACTACAGTGGACAAAAGTGTGATATCAGTGCTGAATATGACAGTGCTGAATATGACAGTGCTGTGACAAAATATCAGTGCTGATCACGATCGTTTTACCAAATACATTTATCTTTTAACCTTTTGTTGCATACCGTCAACTACAGTGGACAAAAGCGTTTTTTTTTCTCCTATCTAACCTATTCCATTTGCAGTTCCTATTCAAAGCTCAAGCTACTCTGTGACGTCTATGCTTTCAGTAGAAAAATTGAGATAGCAATACAAGCCGGGTAACTTAGCAAATAGGAAATAACAAGTTTAACGTTGGGTATTTGCTAGTTTTAACGTATGCAACAAAGGGTTAATCTTTTTTGGTTATTAAGTCTAGCTAAACATGAAATAAAACTTCATTATTTTAATATTTCTACGTAAATTATTAGTGTACTTTTATGAAGCGAGTTTCATTGAATAACTGAAGAAAAAATTGCATCATTATTATTATGTATATTTAAAAATGCATTATTAATTAATTATTTACTTGATATCTTCTTTTAATATCTTAATCATTTAATAAATGTTCTTAATTTTTATTATTTTCCTTAATTATTTTAATGATTTGCTATATTCTAAGCATTTATTATAATTTTGAAAGCATTATTACGTTCAAACTACTGTTTAAAAAATGTAAACAAAGCACTGACCAGAAATCCTCAAAATTCTAAAATCTGCACAACATCTGGTCCCAAGCTATGCGGATTTGATGGAGTCTATTGTACATTAATTTAAAAGTATTTTCCCGTTGCCTGCCACATATGATAAACCACCAAGTATTCTTCAGGGTTACGATCGTATACGAGTTACAACAACAATACATTAAATGGTACGCAAAGCTACACATGTTAAAATATGCCAAATGGCTGTAAAATTGCAGCAAATCATTTTAATAGCTGAAAAGGAGAAAATAAATATAAATAAATAATAAAGAGTAATATTTAAAAAAATACTCTTTAATCAATTAATAGTTTGTTATTAATTAAATTGCGATTATGCGTTGAGAAATCAATTTAGAAATCCTAAAAACATAGTTTAAATAATTCTACTTTTTTCTTTTCTGTTGCCATATCGTAAAAAAGAAACAGACCAAAATTTATATACTTTTCACTTTCGCTCACTTGGTGTTGAGTTCGGTGGTTCGCTGCCAACGCTAAAAACAAATTAATATATTCTAACGTTTTTTTGAGGGGTGAGGGAATGAATTCCAGACACAAAATTAGGCGTGATTTCGAATATAATATTGGATGCTTATAAAAAAGAGTTATTATTATTTTTTTTTCTGATACAACGATTTACTTTGATTCATTTACAGCGCATTCAAATGAAAACATTCATTTTCATTTAAACAATAGCAACGTTTTATTACGATTGCATTAAAATTTCTGTTTTAAATTGCCTTTCCATTCAAAGGTTTCTTGATATTTTATTTCCTTTCTTCTAAAATTATGAGGTATCGTCTTTTTGTGACTATTATAGAAAAACGGTGCACTTCTTTCTACCTTTGAAGATAAAGTCATGTTTAAAAGAAAACATCCTCATTCATTAAGAGTTCATATTTTATTATTATTTTGTCAAAATGACGTCATTTTAAATGATTTTTTATCCCACTGGTACTCAGATTGGAGCCCTAATTTCACAAGGCGAAATGCTGCCAATCGTAAAAATTGTGTTATTTTAAAGAGAAGTGCATTGATGAATCTGAAACGAAAATAAAGAGGAAAAAGGTATTTTTCACTTTTTATTAATACCCTTTCCTGTAAAAATAAATAAATAAATAAAACTGCATTTTAAAATGATTACTTTCAACCACACACATATTATTTAATTGCTTATGTAATGACCGGGTTCATTTCTAAAGGCAGAATGATTATTTTAAGAAAGTTACATTTATTTTTGAAGTAAGGTTTTTTTTGGCGGGCTAGAGTACATGTAAAAAGACTTTATTAAACTCTCACTCGCTTAAAATGTCACCTAGATTTAAGAAATAAACGTTAGTTTTCTAGATTCCCAGTCAAAGAGTTAAGGAAGTAATACTACAAAATTCTAATAAACCACTAATCGAAAAAATGCGAGACTATTAAACCGACATTTTCGAAATATCATTACATTTGTAATTAACAAAAGATGGCGGCAAACTGATAGAAGAAAGAAAAAATTGTGATAAAAAACTAACAGAAAGCGATAGCAATCTTAATGAAAAGAAACCAACATAATCCATATTTGAAGGTACTGAAAGCTGTATTAGGTATTTCACGAAGTTTTTAAATTTCTCAATGTCAATAAACAATTAATTAAACTGAAAAGAAAATTCCTTGACAAACATTTTTAGACAATGCTTCTTTTATTTATCACATTCTTACATATTGTAATTTAGTTTCATTATCGTACATTTTTCATTTAATTGTAAAATAAATATTTTGTAGGGATGATTTTTAAACGATTATTATTTTTCTCATTAAGTGTGTTGTAAAAGAAAATTACTGTAATGTTAAAGCTCATAAATAAGCTCCAACATCATGCTCATAAAAAAAAAAAAAATCAATGTAACCAATTTAAGTAGAACTAGAGATGGGAATGCTCGAAAAAAAAAACTGGAAACTTTGGGAAAAAAACCCTGGTTTTTTTCTGTTTTTTTCCGAAAGGCTATTTTTCAATTTTCCCAAATTGGAAAAAATGAAATTTCATTTATAAAATAATGTAGTCAAAATTTTATAATCGCTACATTCTGATACTTTTATTTACATTTTTTTCATATTTAGTGTCCCTCATGAAAACCTTAGCATGGGAAATCTTTTCTGTAAGCAGGGATCTCTTTAGAAAGAACTTGAGTCCCTTAAAGGATCCTTCACAGTGTTTTCACCTTAAAACAAAATTCTTTCTCTTAAAAATTGACATTTCAGAAATTTTTTCCAATCTCCAAATTAAATCCTTCCCAAATGTAATGATTTTAGAATTAAAAAAAAACCCCTGTTGTAGAATAGCTGCAATCAGCAATAAATCTATTATCTAACTGTATATACGTACAAAGTAGAGGTCTGCACGGGCCGGAATTTCCAGGCCCGGGCCCGGCGTAAAAATTGGAAGTTCGGGCCGAGCCCGGCCCGGCCCGGCCCGTTTGCATTTTTACAGTTCTCGGCCCGGCCCGTACAAAAATCAGTGAAAACGGGCCCGGCCCGATACAATTTCTACAAAAAAAAAAATCCGTTTTTTCTCAACATACAATTAAGATTCTTTTAATGAATACTACATATATATTTATGGGAACATTTTACAGTATATTTTACATTACTATGATGTTCGCAAAACAGAAAACACACAATAGTAAACATTAACGATTACTTACAGTGTTTTAGTCATCGTGTCTACAGACATTTCAAAATGGAAATAAGGATTCATTAAAAGATTAATGTAGTTCGGAATAAAGGATTAAAAACATGATAGCATTTGAAGCTGTATAATAAAAAGTAGATTTGTGAAAATATTTCTCTCATTTTTAAGGCTTTTCTCAAATCCAAAGGAGCTACATTTCGACACATTTATGAATTCTTTTCTTTTCGGAAACGCGTAAGATTGGTAGGTATTCTTATTCAAAAGCTATGAAAATGTCGTTTTTTTTTTCATAGATAAAAGCAATATATCTTTCTGAAAATACTGTCAAAGTTAGCGTTTTGAATCGAAATTCCGGAAGCAATAGCACAGGAAAGGAGTAAAACGTACAGTCACGTGACAGGAATCTCTGTTATGTCTGTAAGTAATTTATTAAATATGGAAAAAGCTATTCGTTTCCAAATGCCTTCAATAGGCAGGCCTGTAAATTTTATGCCTTTATAGTTAAAATTTTTGCCAGAAACATCTGTCTGAAAGCTTTGCATTGTTGAGCAGTGAATATGAGAACCACCTTAAGGTATATTTCCAAAGATACCGTTAAGAGAAGTTCATTATCACTATTAATATTACAAAACAAAATGACTGTTCTACACATCCCGAGATCGATTAAGACCACTTCCTCCCCGGCACGAGTCTGCCGAAAAAAAAATTAAACTCGGAATCAGATATCTTGTAACTGTACGATGCCGATCTCTACGATGGACATGTTACATTTCTGTATTGATGTTGTTAAACTCGCATCGGTTCGTGACGCACATTTATACTTCTCGAGAAAATTACATTCATTAAAAATGGCTCGTATTTTATCTGCTTCGCTTAAATTCTTATATCGGGCCGACAGGCCCGATTAATTTTTTTGCCGGCCCGGCCTGGCCCGTTGAAAAAAATTGTCCTAATTCTGCCGGCCTGGCCCGTTTGAAAATTCGCCTTCATTCCGCCGGGCCGGGTACGGGCCTCGGGCCAAGCCCGGGCCCGTGCAGACCTCTAGTACAAAGGACCATCTCAATAACGTCAAAATAAGAATTTAAATATGATAATTTCTAATTTACAAAATTCCGATTACATTTTTTACAAATTCACAATTTTTTACATTTCATTCACATTTTTTACAAATTTTTACAAAAGTTTACAATTGCGCAAAAACAGGATCGTGTAAAAAAAAAAAAAAATCCAAGCAAATCCTTGGTAAGATAATTAAATGCAACTTGTTAAAAATGAAAACTCAAGTGCAGAATCATTTCAATATTATACCAATTAATGAAAACGGTAAGGTGGAAAATTTAAAGTAAAATTTGAAACATGCATTTATTTTTATTCGCATAGCTGTAATTTTTCACTATTGTCAGAAAAAATTCTTTTGATAATAACATGCAGTTGAAATTATTTATTTATTTATATTTTCCTGGAATATAGATTCTTAGAGTTCTCTAAAATGTATTTTTAAAAAATATAAATCCATACAAACTTTGCAAAGAAATTGTAAGCAAATCTCTGTGAAAAATCTAGTTGAAAACAATTTTTAAACATGGAAAAATCCACCTGTTTTAAAAGTTTCATTAAAAAATAAAATATCTCTTTCAATATTCAGAATCTAAAACTTACTAAAACATAGTTTGGGTTTTGACTGGAAAGCTGTATCAAAACTAAGACCAATGTCAGTCGGGCGTCTTTTTTGCTTGCGTATTATCCATTCTCAATGCTATAGCATTGTGAATGGATAATACTTAAGCAAAAAAGCAGCAAAAAAGACGCCGGTCTGACATTGGTCTTAATATACAGGAAATGAAAATTATAACTGTAAAGGGGGGGGGGGGATGTAATATTGTAAAATAAGACTAATTTTTAAACAATGGAAGATTTGAAAATGATAATAGTATTTATAATAATACCAGAACTACAATAATTTGTTTCTTTTAAACTGGCATCCTTTATATATTTGAGAAAGTGCTATGTAGATGGGATGTACAATACAGTTTAAAATTGCTTTCAAACTGAAAGGATAAACTTTTAAAAGCTGGCTTCTGTCTGTCTGTCTCTCTCTCTCTCTCTTTTTATAATATAATCATGTAAAGGGAAAATCATTTTTTAGTGTGCATAAATATTAAAAAAAGTTTATTATTTTATATTTTTAGGGTTCCGTACTTAAAAAGTAAAAACGGAACCATTATAAGATCACTCCTGTGTCTGCCTGTCTGTCACAGCCCCTTTACTCGTAAACTATGCAACGTTGAAAGTTCAAATTGGGGGAAGTAATAAAGACTATTGACCCACATATTTACAGATTAATAAATATTCATAATTATATTTAGGAAAAATATACAGGGGCTAATTAAGTTACTTGAAAAAAAATATATTTTCTTTGTATATCGTGTGGTGTATCGTGTGAAAGCTTTCGTAACGCTGAAATCAAAAATATATTTCATTTAATTTTAGGTATTATATTTTCAAAGTTATGGCGGAAAATGTAGTGCAAAAATATGTCCCCCCCCCCCAATCTAATTCCAAATCTATTGAAACTAAAATTATGAAAAAATTAGAGGTAGTAGACATTAATTTAAACCTTGCAGGAAAATTATAGCGATTACCGTAGGCCACATAATTTTTGAGAAAATCGCATTTTTCCGTTACACTCAAATTTCGATTTACGGGCTTCAGCAAAAGTGTTCAGCAGAGCTGGAGGTACCTATCGTAACAGAAGTATAAAAGCATTGTTGATCATGAATTTCGGAAAAAATCGTCGGTAATTAGCCGAGATATTAACCCTTAAAAACACGGACGGTTTGGACATACATAATGACAGGGACGGCGTACTCTATGCTCCATCGGCTTTTAAAGCCTAGATAACAAATTTTAGGGATATATTTTTGTAATGCAATGCCCAGTAGCAGTATAAAAGCAATAAACGGAAAATTGTTAAAAACAGACTAATTTAATGAGAATGAATCACATAAATACTATGGGATTTGCGACTAGTTTCCATTGAGTGGCTTTCTCAATACACCTACTATGTCTTTAAAGGTTAACTAAAAACCTATATGGAATAACAAATATATAGAATAGCTATATTTGCTATTATTTAGGTTCCATATATCTTTGAACTTTCATGGTATATCCACCTATACTTTTCTAGTATACAGGGTGCAAAGGAAAGTCCATTTAACCTGAAAATACTTGTGAACGGAGAGAGCTACAGCTATGCAAGTGAGTTAACGGTATAGTAAAACGACTACGCCCGATTTAATGAAAACGACAGCAGCGCTCCCTAGTCGTGAAATTTGGAAGATAGCCACTGCAAATCGAAAACGAAAAGAGATAGAGCAAAATTTCCAGTTAGAAACTTTTAGAGCATCAATTAATTAATAGAATACGATATTTGGTTTACATGGATAAGATAAATCTTCGTTTGTTTACCCAAAAATGTCCAAAATCGATGCACTTCATTTTGTGTAAACATTTGAAAGGAATAGTCAGAAGTATAAAGAAATGCGCACAATTTATGCTATAAATACGTACTTATCTCAATACATTTTGATAACATCCACACGCACAAAGAAAAGACAAACTGTCTCACAGTGATAAAAAGTTAATATTCAGTATGTTTGAAAAGTTCGCCATTGCTCACGATACACGTTTGTATTCGTGAGAGTAATTCTGCATGCACATTTCTCAGCATGGAACGTCTATTGCAAGCCTCTTCAATACGACGACATAGATTTAACCCTTTCAAGGGCGGTGGCTAGGCGGTCTAGCCATCTAATTTTAATTCCAAAACTGACAAATGCACCAAGAATATCTTAATAAAATTTTGCTTTTGCAATGAAAGTGCAAATTAGCGGGTTTTTGTTTTCTGAGAAATTCGTTTGAATATTCTGGTGTCAGTCAATTATTTCATCAGATTATGAACAGAATTCTTCTGGCCCTGAAAGGGTTATTCTAAAATTTTAAATGCATTGGAAATTAAATCTTTACAGACATTACAGCACAGTACAAAGTGCTCATCGATTTCGGACATATTTGAGTATGCAAGCGCCGATTTATCTTATCCGTGTGCACCAATTCAAACCGTTCGTTCTAATTAATTGATGCTCTAAAACTTTCTAATTGGAAAATTTGCTCTACCTGTTTTGGTTTTCGATTTGCAATGGCTATCTTCCAAATTTCGCCACTAGGGGTGCTGCTGTCGTTTGCATTAGGTCGGGCGTAGTCGCTTTACTGTACCGTTACCTCGCTTCTATAGCTGTAGCTCTCTCCGTTCGCAAGTATTTTCAGGTTAAAGGGATTTTCCTTTGCACCCTGTATACTATACAGCTTTACCCAACCCTACGTTGTATAGTTTTTAGAAAGTCTTAGTATTCATTTAGCAAAGGTATTTTTTTAATAATACACTTACTAATTCATATATTATTGTACGGAACCCTCTGTGCGCGAGTAATACTAGCACTTGACTGTTTTTTAAGAAAATATAACTTATTTTTGTGAAACATTTATGAGAAATCAATTTTTCCATTATTTCCAGAAAAAAATTGGAAAAACACCGGGTTTTTTCCGCCACTTCAAATATTCCGAAAAATTTAAATCTCTAATAAGTAGAACATAAATTAACTCCCTAGTATCGCCCCCCCCCCCCCCCTGCTCAAAGCGTTACAATCTCCGAGTCCCGAATAATGACGCTTTAACGAGGTTCTTTGTATTTAAAATGTCCTGAATGAGAATTCTAAAGCTTGTTGTCTCATTCAGGGATGAGATTTCCGACTTTTTGAATACCTCTATTATCTTATAGAAAATGTTGTTCTGTTAAATCGCAAAAATGTTCCGATTAAATAAAATAACATTTTCTCTAAAATTATACTGGTATGTAAAAAGTCGGAAATCTCATCCCTGCTCATTACATTTCATTTCAAGGAAAACATAGTAGATAAACAACCAGGATTTTTTAATCTCTCGGCAGGCCTATAATAGAATGTTCAAAAAATTTAATGTTACTAGCCGCCCGTGTCGACCAGTTTGGTCTCCTTCAAATGTATGCTAGGAATTGTATCATGTTGCTTTTATTTATAATTTAATTTACTTGCTCAATCCTTCGCCAAATCGGAAGATTTTGATAGAGAAATCAAGAACTCGGTAGTTAGTAGGGCGCAGGTGATAAATCGCCAAACTTTGTACCCGTCGCATTTTTTTCATATTTCATTAATTTAGATAACATTAATTATAATTATATTAATGTTATCTAATGTTAATCAATAATTAACATTAATTTAGATACAATATAATCCTTTCACTCATTTTATTTAAAACGGATAACTTTAATTTAAAACTGAAACATTTAAAATTTATGATTTTCACTTTAAAAAAAAAATTCTTTAAAAAAAAGAAAAGAATAAATAATACTATAAACCATTTAATCTCAACACCAAAGCATTGTTTTAATTTACCCCTCGAAAAATAAAAAATGCTTCTGGCGAGCTAAGAAATATGCTATAGGCGAGAATTGCGCCCAGATAACATAAAAGTACGAACTCTTTGCGATTATGGCAACTTTTATGTAGTTTTATTCGAAAAAAATATTTTGATTAAATAGGTTGCCAAATTTCTTTTCTTGCCATGGACCTTTTCTCTATTTCGCCAAAGGACTTTTACACAATAACCAATGAGATGCGTTTCATTCTGGCGTTGCCATTAAACAATTAACAAATAATCGCAATTTCTGTGCCACGTACGATAGCGCAATATATATATAGATTAAGTAAGAGGATTTTTAATAAGATTTGAAGGGAAAAATCAAGTATTTCTAAATTTAATTTTTGTATCAAAAAATATTTCTTGACTTTACTCCACAACTTCAAACTATTTTTCTTGCTAGTTTAAAATGTCGTCTCTCTTAAATGTTTTAAATATTTTTAAAATCTACCTGAAGATAAAGTTTTATTTACGGAACAGACTGAACAAAATATACATTTGAAAATTATATTTAAAAAGTACATATCGTGGGCGCCGATTAGAGGCGGATATGGAACTGGCAGGCTTCCTTTTCTCTAATGATTTTTTAAAGTAAAATTTATTCTTTCCAAGTGACTAAAAAGAATTAAACACAAAAAGAAAAGAAAAACTAAAGATTTTCTAGTCAGGGAGGTCTGGTTAAAGGGGCATGGGTTTACTTTTTTCCTTGTACACTCGTACAGGGGCGGACCTTGAATTCATTCTTTCTAGACGTATCGGGCAAAAAAAAATTTGGTAAAAATAATAGTGATATTGTACATTTGTTAACAGAATCTTTAAAAATGTATTTTGGCTATGATAAACTAAAGAGATATATTTTAAATAAACTACTGTTCCTCCTTTCTCTCTTTAGAGATTCGAATCTCTCCCCCCCCCCCCCACCCCTTCATTCTAAATTACATTTTTTTTTAAACTGAATCTCTATTCGAGCGTAATTGTCGAAGCGATTATTAGTGTTGTAATTCTGTATTCCACTCCTTGTCAACATATAACCCGAAAAATATTCTATTTAAAATTTTTGGCATAAACGTGCATACAATATCCTTTTAAAAGAATTTTAACTGTAGGACAACGTAGGAAAAAAAATATCGACACTTTTTTTATGGCTTCGGACAGGCCAAATTCGGACCCGATTTCATTGATTTCTTTGCTCGGATATGACTGGATGAACCGTGAAAAACTAAGGGCCGGGAACATGCTTTAAGATTGCGTCCCGTGCAGTTCTTTAATTAATTCTCTAAAATATGACGATGCAATTATTTGATAATGATTTGATTACACAACGTAGACTTTTCCCAACATTTCTATTTCGGGAGACATGGAAAAGCGTGATATAAAGACTACACAGAGAAACACAGCGATATAATGAGAGCTGCCATACTTTCAGTTCACAAAGGACTAGGATCGATAAGACGAGGAAAGTGACTCCTTTAAATGGTAAATATACAAAGTTTCTTTAAAAATCTTTTGTTATAATATTTTTTATTGTTTATTATATCTATTCAGTATTATAATGGATGATTCAAAATAGAGGTTATGTGATATATTATGGCAATTATCTCTTAAACCGTTGGTGAAAAAAAGATGCTTCCAATTACAAAAAAGTATTACAAATCGAGTACAGCTTTTAGAAATTGTATTTCTTTTACAAAGGGCTATATGGATATTGAAATACTTTTTTTTTTTTATATTGTCTCTAGTTCCTATAAGTTATATTTATATAAAACTTTTCTATGACAAGTAAAAAAATAAAAATTCTATTGTTCTATGACCAAAATTCACCAAGTTATGATACTTGAAATTACTGAGTTTTCTGGCACTAAAAACGGACAGACGATTTTTTCATGATTCAATGAATTTTGATCGTAGAAAATAATTTTTTTTTCTGTTTTACTTCTTAGAACATGAAGAAAATGTTTATAAATATAACTCACAGGATCCAGACACGGTATAAAAAATAAAAATTTCGTATTTTAATGTTCATA